>CM019162.1:5580448-6206101 GCA_009733165.1 Naja naja
TCGAAGGCTCAACCCGGAAGTCGAAAATATATATTTTTTTAAATGGCAATCTGATGGGTTAGTTTCATTTTGTTCATAGTAGTATTTTTAGCTTTTTAGCCATAAAATGTATTTTGAACAACGCAATTTGAGCCTGAAATTAGGAAAAGCCAGAGTAGAAAGAAAACTTGACATGAGAAAAATTGCATATAGGGAAACTGGCTGAATATATAAATGTCTCAACTTTCCCCCCAATAGACAGCCAAGAAACAGGCAGATTTGGCCTTTATTAGCAATCCACTATGAAATTTCTCAGGTTTTCTCCTCTTCATACTTTTGAAGCCAGGAAAGGTGCAGGCTAGGAGTTGGCTAGGAGTTTTATTTTATTTTATATTTTATTAAACATATGTCAACGTTCTAAAATAACATTTGTAATTCCCCACAGAACTTTTCTGAAATTCTTCTTATGTAAAGAAACATGTCTCTTTTGTTGCTTTCATAGCTTCTGAAACACATAGACTTGCCCCACATTTGAAGAATTCCCCCCCTGCATGAATAGCTGATTTCTTCATACCCATTTGCAGTTTGGCATGAATGCCCAAATGTCTTTGCAGCAATGTGTCTGGATCACTAAAATATTCTGCTTTTACTGTAGTTATTGTTTTTAAAATACTGTATTGTTTTTAAAATACTGTATTTATTTATTTATTTTATTTATATTTGAACTTGTATGCCGCCCCATCTCCGAAGACTCGGGCGCTCAAGCTAAAAACACAGAACAATAAATATTTAAAAAGACATTAAACTGACAAGCCCAAATATGAACATAACAATACAATAAAATATATTAAAACCCATCCCTCCCAAAGGAGGGTCACAGCCCGGTTGGTCAAACAACCAAGTTTTAATTCGGGCGGAAGGTACGGAGATCAGGGGCCAGACGGAGCTCCAGAGGCAGTTGATTCCAGAGGTCGGGGCCGCAACAGAGAAGGCGCGTCGGGAAGTACCAACCGGCATTGGACCGCCGATGGCACCCGAGGAGTCCTTGCCTATGAGCCCCACAGGCGGCCGGAGCTAGCTATTGGAAGACGCTCCCTCAGATATTGGGGACCCATGCCGTGTAGACTTTGAATGTTAAAACTAAAACCTTGAATCTCACCCGAGCGCAATCGGCAACCAATGCAGGCCACGAGGAGGGGGGTAACATGGGAGAACCGGTAACTCCCATCACCACCGCGCCGCATTCTGCACCAACTGCAATCTCCGGATGGTATGCAAGGGCAGTCCTAGATAGAGAGCGTTGCAGTAGTCGAAGTCTCGAGGTGACAAGGGCATGAGTAACCGCGTAGGGCGCCTCGATCCAGAAAAGGGCGAAGTTGTCGAACAAGACGGAGCTGGGCAAAGGCCCTGGCGACGCCCCCACCTGCTCCTCCAACCGAGCCGACATCCAGGAGGACCCCCAGATTCCGTGCCTATCCACAGGGGTAACACCTCCCCCCTATGGCCAAGGATAAACAATCCTGGCTGGGCCGAGACGCCGACACGCAAAGCCACTCAGTCTTGGCCGGGTTGAGTCGGAGCATGTTCCTACTCATCCAGGTCCGTACGCATCCAAGCACCGGACATCAGGGAAGGGCATCGCTGATCTGGCCAGGGGTGGAAAAGTACAGCTGAGTGTCATCAGCGTACTGATGGAATTTCACCCCAAAGCCACGGATGATCTCACCCAGCGGTTTCATGTAGATATTAAATAAGAGAGGGAAAGGACCGACCCCTGCGGGACTCCACAAGAGAGAGCCCTCGGGGTCGACCGAACCCCTCCCACTAACACCGATTGCGACGCCGAGAGGTAGGAGGAGAACCACTGAAGAACAGTGCCCCCACTCCCAACCCCCGAGGCGACGCAAAAGGATACCATGGTCGATGGTATCAGCCGCCGAGAGGTCCAATAGGACCAGGACAGAGGAAAACCCCTGTCCCGGCCCTCCAAAGATCATCCATCAGCGCGACCAATGCCGTCTCCGTGCTGTAACCGGTCGAAGCCCGATTGGTACGGATCCAGGTAGTCCGCTTCATCCAGGAAAAGCGGAACCTGCTGAGCCACCACACTCTCAACAACCTTCGCCAAAAGCGAAGGTTGGAGACCGGACGAAAGTTGTCTAACACGGTCGGGTCCAAGGCAGGCTTCTTCAGGAGGGGCCTCACCACCGCCTCCTTCAAGGCGGAGGGAAAGACACCTCCCTCAATGAAGCGCTGACAACTGCCCGAGCCAACCGCAGGTGGCCTCCCTGGCGCATAAGTCAGCCAGGAGGGACACGGGTCCAACAAACATGTGGTGGAACTCAGTCGCGCATAATCCTGTCCACTTCATCCTCGGAGACAGGATCAAACTCATCCCAGATAACCATGGCCAGACTACCCACAACTCGCTCCTCCACCACTGCAAATCAGAGGACAACCCGCCCCGAATGCGAGCGATCTTATCCGCCAGATGTTGACCAAACTCCTCAGCCCTGCCCCGCAGTGGGTCCGCCCCCTCAAGCCGAAGGAGGGAACGGGTAACCCAAACAGGGCTGGGCGGTTATCTGCGGACGCTATGAGAGTGGAGAGATAAGACCTTCGCCTCTCCCATAGCTACCAGGTAAGTCCTAATGTAGGCTCTTAGCTGGGCACGATCGATTGAGAACGGGTAGACCTCCACCTGCTCTCTAAACCCCACGACGACGTTTCATCTCCGGAGCTCCTCAGTATACCAGGAGCAAACCGGGATCCACGACGTGTAAGGGGACGATGGGGACAACCCTGTCGAGGGCCTCGACGCAGCCCGTTGCCAGGCCACTGCCAGATCCTCGGCAGAGTCGTGAGCAAGGGAAGAGGGAAAGAACCCCAGTTCTGCCTGGAACCTTTCAGGGTCCATCAGGCGCCTGGGGCGGAACCACCTAAGTGGCTCCTCCTCCCAGCAGTGGGGGCTGCCTGTTGGAAGACCAGCCGTAGGAGATAGTGATCAGACCATGGAACGGGCAAGGCTGTCAAAGTAGCCTGCCCTCTGTCACTCCGCCACCGCTCAGAGACAAAAACTAGGTCAAGAGTATTCCCCCCCTCGTGAGTCGGACCTTGAATCAACTGGGTCAGGCCCATAGCCTCCATAGAAGCCATGAACTCCTGGGCCAAACCCGATGCCCCCCCCAGGGTGGGCTGTATGCCTTCCAGGTCATTATATTTTTAGCCAGTTCTTGTATATCTTACAAATATATTTAGCTACTGGAAATATAAAACATCAACCCCAAGCTATTACAGGTAGTCTTCAACTTATGACTGCCATGGAGCTTGAGCATCATGGTTGTAACAATGGTTGTAAATCAGGACACCCACAAGACTGACTCGATTTTACCACCTTTTTTTACTGTAGTGGTTCATGGCTTAAGTGAACAGGGGGTTTGCTATGGGCCATTTCCCCGCAAAACACCCAAAATAAATGCCAGTTTTTAGCAAAGCTGTCATAAAGATTCAGTTGTACAATCGCAGGACACTGCAAACAGCCATAAATGTGGTCTGGTTGTCGAGCGTCCGAAGTGCAGTCATTGACCGTAGGGAGAGGAGGCTATTAAAACAGATTCTGGGTCATTCCAGGGAGATCCATCAGAACCGATAAAGGAGAATATTTGTAGCTCAGCATTGAAATGAGGGCTCCTTGATGCTTGTTTTCTTGCAGATGTTTCATTACCCTAACACTGATGATGTTACCTAGTATGGGTAATGAAATGTCTACAAGAAAGCAAGCACGCTCAGAGAGCACCAAGGAGCCTTCATTAGAACTTCAAACAGTTGCTAAGCAACTAGTCATAAGTCGAGAACCACCTGTACCCCTTTTACATCAAACATGTTCATGCGGTTTTGATACATGGTAAGAAATGGAATTAGTTGGGTAACTACACAGTTAAATAAAACACACAAATATTATTGTTGGGTTTTTGAAAAGTGAATAAACTCTAGTCTAGACAGTTTACGCTCTGATTATTACATGCTCAAGGCAGTAAAAAGTGCTGACTCAGATGGAAAAAATTGCAGTGGGATCCCAAAATGAACTTAACTTGTCAGGAGCGGTGACTGTAACTATTCCATTACAGTGTTTACAAGTGGAGAGCTGCCAAATGTGTACCGGTAGTATATTTTCTCTTTTTGCTTCTTACTCTCCCATCATATTGGCTGTGTTTGTGTAATACTGCATTCATATCCATGGTTCGCCTGCTTTATTGAATCAGACTCTTAACTACGTAGACGGGGGTGCCAAACTCGCGGCGTTACAGCAGCATCACGTGACGTATTGGGACTTCACTAAACTCCCCACTGTCCATGAAGTTCGACACCCCTGACATAGACTGATCTAGTTAAACTTGCTAAGGCTAAAATTCATTGCTAAATTTACTTTGGGAAATCACATACACGCAACCATTTTATGTCTTTTTCCTTCATATTCCCCTTCTCTCATTCCTACCTTATATATTTTTCATGCACATATCCAATCAAACACACACACACACACACACACACACACACTAGATTGGGCCTCTAATGAATCTCTTGTACCATTTTAGTATTAAGGTAGTCCTGAATTTCTTCCTGAAGCTGAATCCCTAATAGCTTTGCCAATAGTTACACATTGTGTGTCTCTCTGTGTTTGACAAACACAAGAAGACAAATATAACTTCACCGTTTTTTTATGGTGTGGTCAGGTTAAATGTCATAATGACATTGTTTTAAGATAGCCAGGGTTGCTCTCACCAGAATTTAGTTTTTTATTTGATTTACTTTATTAACTGTAGTCCTTTACTGTAACATATTGCAGGGTTGGGTACTTTTCCTCTGCCCTTCTGAGTTTAGTGTTAAATTTGAAATTGAACACGGATTAGAAGCTTCCATTTCTAATCTAAGGACTGTGATCAGTGTTGTTAGTTCTGATGAGAAGTATGTGAGAATTCTCAGTTGTTCAATTAACATTAATAACAAATTGGCATGTTTGTTTTCAGCTCAAAGAAAGCTTGGATAAAGATATAAGTAGAATAGTTTTGCTACTTAATATGGTCCTATTTCAGATTTTAGTAAGAAATAATTTATATATCTTTGTGTACTTCTGGTTTCTAGTATGTTGCTTTCTTATAATTGATGCAAGTTATTTATATAACTGATCTGATACATGTGTGAAATAGTCCATGACAGCCTAACAAACCATGTCTGCTATCTGCTAAAATCGTGGGCAAATGGCTCAAAATGAATTCTTGGGTAGAAACCCAACAAAACTGCTGGCCTTTGGTTATCACTAGGGTAGAATATTATAGAATCACAGGGCTAGAAGTGACATTGGAAGTCTTCTAGTCCTGGAGGAGTGGAAAAACATTCCAGAAAAAGACAGTTGAAATCCCCTCCTAACCTGCTGCAAAAGAATTCCCATCCATGAATCGCAACCAGGACTTTTGAATTCTGAAGCTGCCTTGATGCAACATTTTCCAAATAAACATGAATGCTCAGAACAGGATGGGAAAGCAAGAAAGTTACTAACTTGCTAACAGTCAGACAAAGTTACTAATTTTTACATAAAACTTTTTCTCAGCCTAGATACAAATACTGCTCGTTTCCCTATCCTTGCTGTGGATTGAATTTGTTTAGAAGACCTGAGTTCTCTTGGAAGCAATGTAAGTAGAGTGTCGGTTTTCTTTCTGATTGGAGCCTGTCTTTATTCATCTATTAATTACTTGTATAACTCAGCAGTCTTGCTTTTGCAAAATATATAAATGTAATATATTGTGCTTTCTAATTTGGGGAAATAATGAAGAAAATTGGGTGTTTTAAAGTAGGATTTGAGACTGTGTCTGGGAACTGCTTCTTATCAATCCAAATGAATGGGCAGGGAAGCTGATTTGGAACTGATGCTATGAATCACCGTGTTCTTGCATATTTCGCTTTTTCAGAAACTCTTAAGCGCTTCATTCTTAAATAATACTTTATGTTATGTGTTATGTCAAGCATTGATTGTAATATTAACATTTTTCTGTGCATGTTCTTCATGTGGAATCCTTCTGGAGTGTTAAACAAAGTGAAAAAAATTATCAAAATATCATTTAAGGAGCTACTGTAGGAGAACGGCAGGCAGATTCTAGGGCCAGAGTCAAGAGAGGAATCATCCTGGAGTCCTTACGTTCCCACAAACATCTAAATATAAACCCTCTTGAATTCCATTAACTCTTATCTAGCGCCAATTTAGGGCTGACCTTTAGTTGACTGGATTTTTGTATATAGGCATGAGCAATACCCGGAACTCATCAACATAACTGGAACTCAGCATGTGGTCCATCTCTCCCCTGACAAATACTATATTAAGCAGAATGAGGAATAATGACATTTCATTCCAGTAGCTGGAATTTAAATCTCATGCCTTTGTTTTCAGTGAAGGCCAATCACTCAAGTCCCCTTGAAAGCTTACAGGGTGTTAATGGTTAATGCAATGATTTGGGGGCTGTAACTAAATATATAAATCTGCTGTTTTACCAAAAATAACTAGTTAGAGTAAGTAAACAACCACAATACTCAGCAGAAGTCTAAAATGAGCCATATTCCATTATTGGGATGGGGAGGATCCAGTCTGCAACTTGTAAGTATTTTAAGATGGAACTCGTTGCCTAGACTTTAAGACAGTGCTTGAAGGCTACAACATCTTTCTTGAGCTTCATTACAGTTTTCCCCTGGAACTGACTTTCTGTCATATGTGCCCTCCAGATGTTTTGCCTTGCCCTTGGGAGTTATGAAAATTGCAGCCCAAAACCTCTGGAGAGCATTAGATTGAAGCAATCGTTGACAAATAGCTTATTTCTGTTTTCTCCCACTGTCTATTTGATTGTCCAGTTTAGAGAAAAGTTCTAGAAAGCATGTCCTTTTTTCAGAGGCCTTCCTCTTCTGAATATTGGCAACATGAAATACACTGATCATTGGCAGAGGGCTGAAAATAGATCTTATTGAAACTATAAATATTGAAATTTATTTCAATGCTCCTAATCCAACCCTTGTCTTGTCTTCGTGCTGAAGGTTTCTCTTCCAACTTTTTTATTAACTTTATTAATCTTTTAGTTTGAGCTGGCTTGAACATTTACTTGGAAGGTGCAATTAAAAAAAAATCTGCTGAAGTTAACTTTCTAAAGAATGTATGTAATAATTAACAGATTCCTTAAGTTTGCAACACATCGTTTCCCTTACAATAACAAAATCCTGCAAATAAACAGTTCAGTAAACAACAAAGAGAAATGATTGTCAGAATCATAAACAGCCTTATTAAATATTTGTTAGCCTTTCCACATTTTGTGGGGGGCGGGGGAAATCCATGGACTTTTGACCATAATGATGTAATGGTCATATTGCTAAATTGGATTAAAAGCATAACATTTTAAGAGCAAGATGTTTATCCAATTCTCCTAAATATTTAGAGTGGAGCAAAGATCCACTGAACAGATCTGCTTCCTTCCGATGCGGTGATTTAAATTCCATGACACTGTTTACAAATGTCAGAGTGTCTCCTTCGATGTCCAGGGCCCAGCTGCATGTTGAAATGAAGCCAATCAAAGACTGAAGCTAACAAATCATTGCTGTTTTTCTAATGCTCTCTGATTAGCCATGATCTTCAAATAATTTGCTGCTGCTATTGCTGATTGTCGCTGATCGTTTCTAACCTTTTAGTGATTCTTCTAAACTTCAGCCACCTAAAAAGTCTTCGTTTCTGCTTTTGCCTGCTGCTGCTGTTTCCTTCTTGAGAAAACAAAAAACAAAACTTAAGGAACTTGGATTCCCCAAAAGGACAGGTGGCAGATCTAAAAGAAAAAGAAAGCTGTCCATTATGAATCTTAAACAAAGACTGTGGACTCTTGTGTGGTTCCCCCTGTATTTTTTGATAAATGTGTACAGTGCCCTTGTATTCATACCCTGGTATTTTCTTACAAATGTTAAGAAGAAAAAAACTATGGCGAAGCGCTTAAAAGCTAAGCCCACCTCCGACAGCCCTGGAAGTCCCTATCGGTCCATTTCGCATATGGAATCATTAGCCAATATAGACTTTCCTGGAGCGGACACACTGGACAAGTTGTTTGACCTTGCCGTGACAAAGTTTGGGAAGAAAGACTGTGTCGGAACAAGAGAGGTCCTGAGCGAAGAGAACGAAATGCAGCCAAATGGAAAAGTATTTAAAAAGGTAAATGACCTTTTTTTTGTGAAAAGTTTTTTTTTATTTTCTGACAACAAACATAAACAAACATAAACACAAATCAACGAATAAAACCTTTCAGTTGTACAGTGTGTCGGTTGGTACATATTTCTTGTGCACAATATCTATCGTCTTCCCTCTTAAATTTAAATTTATATTCATATTATATTAATCAACTTTCCATATCATGTTATCATTACATCATCATTAGACTTTAGTTGCAAGTTCACAAAAAAAGGTAAAGGACTTTTGAGCAGGTGTACATCATCTTCCCCAAAAGATTTTCAGGAGGCATGAAGGTGTAATTGTCTTGATTTTCAACAGGACAAGAGGAAAGCTAGAATTAGTTTTGAAAGAGAGGTACGACCACAATTGAGCCCATAATTTCCTTGCTAAGTGAGATGGTTGCTACGTTTTGCCCCATTTTATGACCTTTCTTGCCACAGTTGTTAAAAAAAAAATCACTGCAGTTTTTAAGTTAGCAACACAGTGGTTAAATGAATCTGGTTTTCCTATTGAATCTGCTTGTCAGAAGGTCGCAAAAAGGGGGAAATCACATGACCCTGGGACAGTAGTCGGCAACTGGTGGACCAGGGACTGTGGGTGGTCAGTGAGAAAATTTTGGTGGTCCACACAGAAATGCCCCCCCAAAGCAATTAATCCAGGCTGCGCGGGAATACAAGGCTGCGCCACCCACATGGTCCGCCCATGTGCTGGCCCCCACCCTTCGGCCAAGCGCACACCTTACCTTGAGTAGAGCCATGAGAACTGGAACTGGAAGGTAAGACCAACGGCGGAGGAGGGGAATCCGCCCGGGGGGTGGCTTGCTGACGGTGGGAAAGTCGGTCCCATATTCCAGATCTGCAGTAGTCACAAGATTGGCCCCTTGGTCATCCTGGAGCAGTTCCTCCAGTCCATGGCAGGCCGGTGCACCCGGGTGGCTCCGGGATGACCAAAGGTCCGATCTGTGACTAGTGCAGCTCTGGAATATGGGGCCGACTTCCCCACCAACATCAGCAAGCCACCGTCAGTCAAAATTCATATTAGTGGTCCACGGGATTTAAAGTTATGATTTTGGGGGCCCCCGAAGTCCAAAAAGTTGGTGACCCCTGCCCTGGGACACTGCAACCATCATAAATATTGATTCATATTGACTCATGGCCAAGTGTCTGAATTTTGATTACATGACCATGGGGATGCTACAACAGTCGTAAGCATGAAAAACAGTCACAAGTCACTTTTTTCAGTGCCACTGTAACTTCGTATGGTCACTAAATGAACAGTTATAAGTTGAGGACTACTAGTACCGTGTTTCCCCGAAAATAAGACCTACCCCGAAAGTAAGACCTAGCACTATTTTCTAAACCTGCCCTAATATAAGACCTACCCTGAAAATAAGACCTAGTGTAAATCTCCAGTTCCAGGAAGACTTTTCAGGGAGCAACCATGCACCCGCGAAACACCCCCCCCCTACGCACTCACACTCACTATTTGGCACCATAAATATATAAGACCTACCCCGAAAATAAGACCTAGTGTGTTTTTGGGAGCCAAAAAATATATATAAGACAGTGTCTTATTTTCGGGGAAACACGGTATTATTTCTTAGTTGTCCCATTTCCTTTTGAGCTCTTTTCTGTCTGTTCTACAGTGGCCATCATGAAAGCGTGGATTTTGGATGGCCCTTTCATTGTCCCTTTGCTGTGCTGATACAGGCGCAATGCTTTCAATCACACGTTCTAGAGTAGTTGTCCTCTAGATTGGAAATGGGCCCTTACACGATAAAGAGTTTCAAGTGTTTTAGAGCGGGTTCCTTTTATTGAACCAAGTGAGTGGAACAGAAGAGGAAAATTTAGAGCGGCTTGGGCAGTTTCTAAAACAATAATCAAAACTGATTCAGTACAAATAGATTTATATCAGCGGTGGCTGAACTGTTTAGTTTTTTTTAAGTCATCTTTCTTGTTTTGATCCTCTCTGCTTTAACGCTATCTGATCTTGACCAGTTAATCCTAGGAAACTATAGGTGGTTGAACTATGAAGAGACCAACCAGAAGGTTAAACACTTTGGGAGTGGGTTAGTGGCGCTTGGATTGCAGCCCAAGAGCACCGTCGCCGTATTCTGTGAGACTCGAGCAGAATGGTTTATTGCCGCCCAGTCTTGCTTCCGGTACAACTTCCCCCGTGAGTATCCGTGCTGCATTTCACCCCCATAAATAAGGGCCATAGTTCCGATTCTCTTCAGTGTGTCACCACTCCTGAAGGATGTTTGCCCTCCGTGTCACATCGTCACCAGCACAAACGGGTGGGATTCTACCAGTTCGGACCGGTTCAGGCGAGCCAGATGTTAAAGTTACACCTGGTTCGCCGAACCAGTATTTCAACCGGCCGGCTGGCCCTGCCCGCCCCAGCCCGTCCCCTCCCCGGAGCCTGCACGCGGCCTATTTTCGATGGAGGTAAGTGCAGGGTCTGTGTGGAGGCTCTGAGAGAGGGGGAAACGGGCCCTCCGGAAGTCTGGAAATGGGCCTGTTTCCGGCTTCTGGAGGGCCTCCAGAGCCCGTTTTCGCCCTTCCAGAGGCCCAGGGGAGGCCTCCGGGCCCTTGGGAGGATGAAAAATGGTCCTCCCGGAAGTACCTGACATTTGGAAACAGGCCTATTTATGGCTTCCGGTGGACCTCCAGAGCCCGGGGGAGGCTGTTTGCACCCTCCGGGCCCTTGGGAGGGCAAAACCAGCCTCCCCTGGGCTCTGGAGGCCCACCGGAAGCCATAAACAGGAAGCTCCAGTAGGCCACGCCCACCCAGCAAACCACCCAGGCAGCAAACTGGTTGCTGGGATTTTTAAATCCCACCCCTGAGCACAAAGATAGCTTAAAAACTGGTGCCTGTCTTGAATTAATGGTGACATTTATACATATGGTTCAAATATATACAACATGAAATAACAAAATGATCTGTGTTTTAAGACCAGATAATTTATTAGGGGTCAAGTCTTCATACCTTTACAGCTACAACAGAGTATTTATATACTTCTTAAAAATGTGAGTATTCCATGTACCTTCTACCGGTGCTTCTCACATTGTTCACCTTATAGAATTGTTGGTAGAAAGGGAGTCCTTGACATAATTTCTGTTGCTAAGTGAGACAGTTGTTAAGTGAGTTTTGCCCCATTTTACGATCTTTCTGGCCAAAGTTGTTAATTGAATCACTGCAGTTGTTAAGTTAGTGACATGGTTGTTAAGTGAAACTGGCTTCCCAATTGACTTTGCTCATCAGAGAAGGTCCCAAAAAGGGATCGTATGATCCCAGGACACAGCAATCATCATAAATACATGCCAGCTGCCAAGCCATCCAAATTTTGATCACATGACCATGGGGATGCTGCAGCGGTCATAAATGTGAAAAATGGTCATAAGCCTTTTTTTTCCAGTGCTGTTGTAACTTGAAACAGTCACAAATGAACTGTTGTATGTTGAGGACTACCTGTACACAAAACATAAAATTAACATGGAATATTTATTGCTTCAGCTGAATTAGTTATTGATCTACTTACTAACTTCTTGCTTTTTAATAGTTGTTACACTATACGCAACCCTGGGAGAAGAGGCGGTAACCTATGGATTAAATGAATCTGAAGCATCCTTTCTAATCACTAGCTTAGATCTTTTGGAAAGCAAACTGAAGGTAAATCTTTCTGTAAGCATGATAGTAAAATTAAATATTAGATCAAAATAAAATTAGATCAAAGCTGACTTACTAAAAGATACTGGGAATAACGGGGGCCCAACATAGTTTAATCTGTAAGGAAAGCCTACATTTTATTTTATTTTTAATAATATTTGTATTATGTATACATTATACATTATATTATTTTGATATAATGGTATATGCACTGGTACTCTGTTGACTAAAGAAGATTAACATTCTAAAGTTTATTAGGCTGATTTTCTGAGTATACTATAAAACTGTAGTCAGTGGTAATTTGCAATGAGACTGTAAAATATGCGTGGTCGTAACCTTAACAGTTATTTGAAAATTGTCAGAAATTAATCATCGCAGACAAATAACTTGCCCAGCAGCCATAATTTCTGTACTAAACTTTGAAAACCAGCCACTTCAGTTTGCATGAAACTTCTTTGCCTTGGAAATACCATAAACTGTATAAATATGATTTCCCCATATTTCGATGGTTTATGAACAGTCAAAAGTAGAAGAATATATTCTTAAAACATTATTGCAACAACAAATTTTCACAATCGTGAGAAGCAAATGCAGACCTACGCCGCGTATTGCAAACTTCTGCTTGGTTTCCTACAGTCATTTCTCAACTATTTTTGTTCCTTAGAATGTACTGTCAAAAATTCCCTGCCTCAAATACATCATTTATGTGGATAATAAGACTATCAATAAATCAGAGTACCCTAAAGGGCTGGAGATTCATAACATGCAAGCAGTAGAAGAACTTGGGGCCAAACCAGAAAACTGTAAGTAGACCATTTGAGAAACCCTTTCCAACAATCGTGTTATGTGGTTCTTTTTCTATATTACAAGCAGCATTCTAGACCATTTCAATAATTTCATCTTTAATTCTGCACAAGAAATATACAAGTAATCCTCAACTTAATGACCATAATTGAGGCCATTGAGTTTTGCCTCATCCTTTTTTTGCCACAGTTGTTAAGTGAATCATCGCAATTGTTAAGTTAGTAACATGGTTGATAATTGAATCTAGTTTCCCCGTTGTCTTTGCTTGTCAGAAGGCCGCAGAAGGGATCACAGGATCCTAAGACACTGCAACTGTCATAAATATGAGTCAGTTGCCAATTATCTGAATTTTGATCCCATGACCATGGAGATGCTGCAATGGTCATATGTTTGAAAAACAGTCATAAGACACTTATTTCAGTGCCATCGTTACTTTGAACAGTCATTCAATGAACTATTGTAAGTCGAGGACTGCCTATACTCCTTTTCCCTCCTGCTTGTTCTTGCTTAACAATACAGGTAGTCCTCGACTTACAGCACAATTGAGCCTAAAATTTCTGTTGTTAAGTAAGTGAGTTCTGCCCCGATTTTACAGCCTTTTTTGCTACGGTTCTTAAGTGAATCCCTGCAATCGGTAAGTTAGTAACCTGGTCTTTAAGTGAATCCGGCTTCCCCATTGACTTTACTTGTCAGAAGGTCACAGAAGGGGATCGCACGACCTTGGGACACAGCCACAGTCATAAATATGGAGCAGTTGCCAGGAGCCTGAATTTTGATCACGTGACCATGGAGGTGCTTCAAAGGTTGTAACGCTGAAAAACGGCCATGTCATTTTTTTTTTCAGTGCCGTTGTAATTTTGAATGGTCACTAAATGAACTGTTGTAAGTTGAGGACCACCTGTAGTCTGCTTTCCTAGAAATTTGTTCTGAATTTGAAAGGGAGCCGACACAGTCACAGGGCTCGGTCCTCTTGAAGAACAAGGGGAAGATGTCTCTAACCCACGGAAAGAGTAGCTCAAACCCATCTCAAACCTCTGCAGAGAAACAGAGTCTAGTGTAGCTACTGATGAGCAAGAGAGAGATCTTATCAGCAGCCTGAATTGTGCACCAGGCTGTGCCATGAGGGTTTGTACAATCATTTGTGTTTTGAGACTTTCTGGAATTGAAGGGCTCTTACAAGGTGCTTCATCACCACCACAGTCATGAGCTGGTGCTTCTGATTTTCCAGCACTAGGAGTAAAAATACAGTTTTTAAAAAATAACCCTCGGCCTTCCCCATTCAAAGTTTTTCATAGGTGAGAAACTTAATGGAAGAATGAATTTTTCTCCACCATACCCTCATCACAGTTGCTGTCCGACACAAGCCACAATGATGCCACAATGTCACTTGGCCTAACCGTGTCCTGATCACACGACCATTGCTTCAGTGCCTTGAAGACCTAGGCCCACACCTTCCGTTCTCAACAGCGATCAGAATTTTTTTACCCCAATTTTCAACATTTTATTGTAATACGGGCCACGAGGCTTAGCCCTGCTTGGTTTGCAAGTCTGTTTGCACTTATACCTAGCTGTTTTGTCACAGTATAAAACCTTTTACCGTGTTTCCCCGAAAATAAGACCTACCCCGAAAATAAGACCTAGTGCAAATCTCCAGTTCCAGGAAGACTTTTCAGGGAGCAACCGTGCACCCGCGAAACACGCCCCCACACACACTCACACCCACTATTTGGCACCATAAATATATAAGACCTACCCCGAAAATAAGACCTAGTGTGTTTTTGGGAGCCAAAAAAAATATAAGACAGTGTCTTATTTTCGGGGAAACACGGTATTAGTTTTAGTCTCAATTTATTTTCTTCTCAAAATTGTGATCTCACTGTTTTGCCTTCTTATCTTTGCCTAGTAAGCATCCCTCCCTGCCGCCCTACCCCTACAGACATGGCCCTCGTAATGTATACCAGTGGCTCCACAGGGAGGCCAAAAGGGGTCATGATGGTCCATGAAAACTTGATAGCTGGAATGACTGGACAGTGTGAGCGAATACCTGGCCTGGGGTAAGCAATTAAATATATACATTTGTTTCTAATTTAGTTTTTCCCGCAAACAGGGCAGATGGGCTGAGAATTAGAGAGGACCCAGCAGGTGACGTGTCTATGGAGCTTCTCAATCATCCAAGTCATGGTTGTCCCAAAGTTGCTTTTTCGTTTGGAAACTTATTGCTTCTCATCCAAGAAGCTTTTAGAAGTTAGAACTAGAAGTTAAAACTGAAGAAGCTTCTGGATGAGAAGCAAAACATTTTCAAAGAAAAAAAAAACACCAAGGAATTTGGGTTGTCTTTTGGAAAAAGCACTTTTGGGATAGCAGGTGAGAGTCCAACAGATAGAAATCCAGGACCTTCCATTCCCTGGTGGATCTTCCCATATGTGTGCTGCCCTCTCCAGCTACGAGTGTTTGTATCCTGTATACAGAATGAAGATGCAGAGATTGAGCCGGCCAATTCTTTTATCATCCTTCCTGGATTCTTGGCAGTGACAGCAATTTATGTTAAGAGATTAAAATTGTATGGATATTGCCATGTTCCCAGGAACCTGTTGGACCCATAATAATGCCAACAACCCTTCCCTTCCCATTGCTCTGGTGTGATAATGTCACAAACATTGGTGTCCCATACAAGATCTTCAGGTGTAATTGCCAAATCTTCTATTATTTTTGACCAACTTTTTTTTTTACTTTTGGGGAAATGGGCTTGGACTGTGGTTAGGACACAATAACAGCTGGTACTAGGAGGATTGTGTATTACTGGATTAAGGTTTTGTGATCATAATTGCAATAGCAGTTGGTGGCGCAGTGGTTAGAGTGCAGTACTGCAAGCTACTTCTGCTGCAGCCAGCTGCCTGCAATTTGGCAGATCGTATCTCACCAGGCTCAAGGTTGGCTTAGCCTTCCATCTTTCCAAGGTGGGTAAAATGAGGACTCAAAATTGTTGGGGGCAAGAGGCTGACTCTGTAAACTGCTTAGAGAGGGCTCTAAAGCACTATAAAGCGGTGTGTAAGTCTAAGTGCTATTGCTATTGAGGGCTCCTTCTGTGCTCTCTGATCTTGCTTGTTTTCTTGAAGATGTTTCATTACCCAAACTAGTAACATCTGTGCTGATGATGCTACTTAGTTTGGGTAATGAATTGTCTTCAAGGAAACAACTGAACTCAGAGAGCACCAAGGAGCCCTCATTTCAACCCTGAGCTACAGATCTTTTCCTTTACTTGAGCCTTGGCGTTGACCTGTGTTACCATCTAGCTCTTTCTTCCCTATATACATGCCACTATTATATTCTGCCCAGCCCATGCAAAAACTAGATGGTGCTCATCAATGCTGTGAAGAATGCTATTCAGCATGTTCAGAACCTAAACAATGACCTGTACGTTAAACATTGGTCTATAAACTTAAACCGACTAGTCACCAAGATTAGAAATAAATATATTTATCTCAAAGAGATAACGTGCTTTGGAGACATAGCTTATTCTTTTCTTAGTAACTGGCTTCCCAAGGAGAGTTTTTTCCACTACTTGAACAATAAAAGCAATAAAGTTAATATTTATATAGAATTTATAAAGAAAAATCTTCCTGTGTTTTTGCTGCTGCAAGTGAAGCAGAAATATGCAGTTATACTGCTCAAGGAGTGGGACAAACTCTTCAAAACTGTACTCTACTTTTATTGTTTGATTCAAGCAAGCCCACAATGGTCTTTCAAGGTTTACTAGGCCCATTAACTATCCAAAAGTCAAGCAGAGAAAGCAGTGATGCTCTTGACTGCTAGAACTTGGAAGCTGGAGCGAATTAGTATGTTTGTGTTTGTACACAACTTATTTCTGGGTTGTCCAGTAACTTCAACTCTTTGAGCATTGTACAGAATTGTTATAGAAGCTTCAAAGCTCAACACAAAATAAAATGAACATCAGCGATGATAATCATAATATAGGTAGTTGTCAACTACCTATATATGACCAGGATTGAGCCTAAAATTTCTATTGCTAAGTGAGACATATGTTAAGTGAATTTTGCCCCATTTTACAACATTTCTTGCCACAGTTGTTAAGTGAATCACTGCAGTTGTTAAGTTAGTGACACGGTTATTAAGTGAATCTGGCTTCTCCATTGACTTTGCTTGTCAGAAGGTCACAAAAGATGATTACATGACCCCAGGACTCTGCAACTGTGAGTTAGTTGCCAAGTATCTGAATTTTTTTAATTACATTTATATGCCGCCCTTCTCCGAAGACTCAGGGCGACTTACAATTTTGGGGATACAATCCAATGCGCTCAGCAATAGCCTTCCTTCCATTGTATATGCCTGCTTATTACTAAGTGGCATTTTTACAAAGTCAGCTTATTGCCCCCAACAATCTTGAGTCCTCAGTTTACCTACCCCAAGAGGATGGAAGGCTGAGTCAATTTTGATCATGTGACCATGGGGATGCTGGAATGGGTGCGTGAAAAACAGTCCTAAGTCACTTTTTTCAGTGCCGTTGTAACTTTGAATGGTCACTGAACAAATGGTTGTATGACAAGGACTGCCTGAATAGTAAAATATAGCAGTAGAATAGTGTGGGATTTTAACATACCATAATATCAAAGGATTTCAAGTATCTGGAAGACAAAAAGACTGCAGGATAAGCACTAAGCAAACCCATCCCAAGAGGCCATGACTCCAGGCCTGACCTATTTTGGCTTGAATTACATAAATTGTGTGTAGAAGATAAACATTTCTGTTGCCCTAGTACAGAGGTCTCCAAACTTGGCAACTCCCAGAATTCTACAGCCAGCATAGCTGGAGAATTCTGGGAGTTGAAGTCCACAAGTCTTAAAGTTGCCGAGTTTGGAGACCTTTGCCCTAATAACTAGAAATAACAGGCATACGGTCTGCAAAAGCAAGCTTCTCCAATCTGAGGGTTCTTCGGCTGGATGAACATCAACTCCCAGAATTCTCAGTGCAGCATGAGCAAGTTGAGATCCTTACCTCTGGAGGCCAGCCAAATTTAGCTGAAGTTGCATTTTAACTCAGTCAATCCAAGTTGATGTTTTATCAACCTGAATATCCATCAGACCAGGGGTTTCCAACCTTGGCAATTTTAAGAGTTGTGGACGTCAACACCCATAATTTCTCAGCCTCAGCCAGGCTGGCTGAGGAATTCTGGAAGTTGAAGTCCACAAATCATAAAGTTGCTAAGGTTGGAGACCCCCATGTTAGATTATAAGGATTTGGTTGTCCCCAGTTAAGAGACAAAAACTCCAAACCATGTTCTGTGTTTATTTAGGCCAAGATAACTTGACTGCCATATTGAAACAATTTACATTTTCTCCCTTAGACCCAACGACACATATATTGGCTACTTGCCTTTGGCTCATGTATTAGAACTAACAGCAGAAATTTCCTGTATTACTTATGGCTGCAGAATTGGATATTCCTCACCACTCACCCTGTCAGACCAGGTAAGCCAATGGATGGAACTGCTTTGTAAATTGTTTAGGAGGAAAAGTGTTCAATTAATGCCAAACATTGGATAGAAATTCATTTGTTTGTTTGCTTATCAAATTTTGATGCCACCCATCTCCCCTACAAGATGCCTCTGGGCAGCTTAAAAGTTGTAAAACAAGTAAAAGGTTATTAAAATATTAAACTGCACAGATGAATATATTATTGTGTAACTTTAGAGCAAGAAGTAGTCTTAAGCTTGCCACTACAATACTCTGAGCCAAAGTGATATGCACAGATAAGGGCATCTTAAAACTGTATTCCTGGAACATTTCTAATTTTTTTGATTGCAAGTTTTCAGTTTTCTCAGCAGCTTTGGAATCTGATCAGCTCTTTGATCCTCAAGCAATGAAATATGATGACTGGCCTACCTTTCATTCCTTCGGCTTACTATTTCAATTCACAAAATTTAATAGCCCTAAACACTTTTCCATAGTTTTATTCTGTGAAAATAATTGAAATTAAAATTGGGCTCTCATTCCCCCCCCTTCATTGTTTCAGTCCAGCAAAATTAAAAAGGGAAGCAAAGGAGACTGCACTGTTCTGAAGCCCACTTTGATGGCAGCTGTGCCAGTAAGTATCAGTAAGGATGAGATACTTGTAAAATTTTGTGCATTCCATGCTTAAATGTTAAATTTTAAACTTTAAAAAGTACAGTAACTTATTTTTCCCAATAGGTTTATATAGATCACCCATCTTAGACCCACAAGTAAAAAACCCTACATCTTGGATCTTTTAATACCTAATTTCAAATGTTTATTAGTTTCTTAAAATATAGCGTATATTATTATATAAAAGTAAAAACGTAGAGGTTTATGCTACTACCTTATTCTACTGCACCCAAAGGAGTCGGAAGTCAACCTTTTTTCCTTCCCTTGCCATTGGTTTCTTTTGTATTTTAGATATTTTGAGAAACTAATAAAATTTTGAAATTAGGGCTCTTATAAAATCAATTGCAGGTGTGCATATATCTACAGCTTTGTTTGCTTGAAACAGCTGTCATTGCTCATGTTTCATAATACACATTTTGGAAATCTGTCTTCCTTTCTGTCTACCTTCCCTTGTCAAACCCTGTCAAGCACATCCAAAATAAAATGCAACTGGCTGCAAAATTTTAATTTATTTTGTGTGTGTGTGTGTGTGTGTGTGAGAGGGAGGGAGGGAGAGAGAGAGAGATATCTAGCATATAATTTGGCAAGACGTTTAGAACATCTCAGTTTTGTCCTGAAATTCCCAGACTTTTGACTCATACAATAGATTCCTGTCATCCTTTTGCTCACACGATGGGAAAAAAAATTAAAAATGCACACTCATTTTCTAAAATAGCTTTTATTTGTATAATTAAATAGGAAAGAAACAAGCAAAAACAAGGGTTCTCATAAATGTGCATAAAGTTTCATGCAAGGAAAGAGTGCTCAATATTTCCATTGCTTTCCACTGAATGCCTACACAAATAACCCCCAGCTAAAATTGACCACCAATAGATTAGCCTGATTACATATTAAGGGATATACAACTAAGGAAATGGCTAGCTGTTTAAAATGAATGAATTGCTCCTTCCTGTTGTCCTCACAGGTCTGGGCTGGTATAAACCAGTTCAGGAATAAAATGTTTCTTAGCTGTTTCCTTTAAATGGTTTGTAGGAAATCATGGATCGAATTTATAAGAACGTTATGAGTAAAGTTCAGGAGATGAACTATTTCCAGAAAACTTTGTTCAAGATAGGATATGACTATAAATTGGAACAAATAAAAAGAGGTTATGATGCACCGCTCTGTAACTTGTAAGTAGAGTTAATGTATTTTAATATTTGTTGCAGATACAATTGGGGATTAAATTTGAGTAAAAAAACCCACCAGTTCAACCAGTTTGGACAGACCCTTTGTCTAAATCCTAACCTTCCCTTCAGGTGTACATTCATTCATCATGGAAATCAGTGGTTCTTAAGTGTAGGTTATTGCAGCTTTTTAAATTGCTGCAGTGAGACCATTTGTCTTAGGGGGCTTTCTAAGGTAACCTTTGCCGGACTGCTGCTGTTAATATATTGAGTACCAATTCCCAGAATTCCTGGCCATTCACATGGGGATTCTGAAAGCTGCAGTCCAGATTATTTGGAGGGCCCTGGGTTTATCTTTGAATCTTGCCATGCAACTAACCCTTGGGTGCATGTAGAACATTTTGCCCTATAAAAATTTCCTGAACTTCCAGGGAACCTCTGGTGAATATGTTCAAATCTCCCTGACTTGTACATAATTGGATTTGAACTAGACTTCTCTGATCTGAAAGAGAGCCCTGTCTTATCATTTTTGGGGGCCAATGATTTCAGTGAGTCTGTTGCAACTTCAACTGAACCTAGAACCTGCACACTGAAAACCAGGTTCTTGTTCACTTCTGAACAGAGCAGAAAGCCGTTCAGATCTATAACATTGGGCTGAATCCACAGCAGGTGGATTAATGGGTGTGTCTGGGAGGGGGCCAAAGAGAGTCATGTATCTGCTGTTTATAAATCCTCTTAGTGTGCCCTTTCATTATGTCATTGTGGGATTCTTTTCCCTTTAAGACTGCTGTTTAAAAAAGTGAAGGCCCTGCTGGGAGGCAATGTACGTATGATGCTTTCCGGAGGGGCTCCTCTCTCATCTCAAACACAGAGGTTCATGAACATCTGTTTCTGCTGCCCTGTTGGCCAAGGCTACGGCCTGACGGAAACCTGTGGAGCAGGCACCATTACTGAAGGTGAGGATTTGTGGTTAGCTTCTTTCATTGTAAAGGTGTTTTGTGTGGAGCCCTTGAGAAACAGCCTGCAGGGCTGTTTTTAATCTAGTCTGCAGTTACATTAAAAGAACTTTAAAGCATTTGTATAGAAGAATAGGCTGGCGACCCCCAGGGGTAGGGCCTTCTCTGTGAGAGCACCCACCCTATGGAACCAGCTGCCCCTGGAGCTTCCGGTGGCTCCCGACCTCCGGTCCTTCCGGCAGGGCCTGAAAACATGGTTGTTCCAACTCGCCGGCCTGGACTGAGGAGGGGGGGATGGGGTTTTTAATTGAATAGTGCTATTTTAATTCGGATTATTGGGTTTCATGTTCAATCTCTTTTTAAATTGTATAGTATTTAGATTGTTTTTATGATTGTATGCCGCCCCGAGTCCCTCGGGAGATGGGGCAGCATAGAAATCCAATAAATAAATAAATAGGTAGGTAGGTAGGTAAGTAAGTAAGTAAATTATTATTTATTTAGAGTTGTATGCCGCCCTTCTCCCTAAGGACTCAAATAAGTAAAGTAAGTAAGTAAGTAAGTAAGTAAATATATAAATAAATAAATAAATAAAGCTGGAAGATAGAGTTATGCATGTCATCAGCTTAGAGTAGTTACATTGCCAAAAACAGTCCAAGTTCAAGCTCTGTTGAGCCTAATCTGGTGCCAATTCAGATTTGAACTTCAGTTGACTATAGATTCCTGCGTGTAGGCTAGAGGGATAAATTTTCTGAACTGCAACTTGATGTATGGTCCTGTTCTTTTATGCCTGACATAAAGGTAGCCGCAAAAGTTCATGTAGTCGCAAAAGAGCCTTGGTAGCTCAGGCTGTTAAATGCCTGCTCTTAAGATCCAGCTGCCTACAATTATTGTAGGCTTGAATCCCACCAGGCTCAAGGTTGATTCAGCCTTCCATCCTCTCGGGGTAGGTAAATTGAGGACCCAAGATTTTTGGGGGCAATAAGCTGACTTTGTAAAAATGCCGCTTAGTAATAAGCAGGCATATACAATGGAATGAAGGCTATTGCTGAGCGCATTGGATTGTGCTCCAAAAATTGTAAGCCGCCCTGAGTCTCCGGAGAAGGGCGGGATATAAATATGAATTAAAAAAAAAAAAGTTCAGGACCATACATTAAGCTGCAGTTCAAGATGTGTTGTTCAAGCCTATACACAACAATCTAAATTTTAATACTAAATTGGTGCCAAATAAGGATCAGCAGAGTTCAAGAGGAATTGGAACCATTTGTGGCCACCTAACAACTCTAAGCTGATGACATGCTTAATTCCACCCTCCGCTCTCCCTGCTCTTCTCTTACTTTGATTCTTATCTCATTCCTTGTCTCCTGTTGTTTTCTACCTAGTAACTGACTACAGTACTGGAAGAGTTGGAGCTCCTCTTATCTGCTGTGAGATTAAGCTCAGAGACTGGCAAGAAGGTGAGTAAATCCCATGATTCTAATTACTTCAATCTGTTTCCATGCTGAAATAGGAGTGTGTATTATGCCCTTGACAAACTAGGTAAATATGTGCTTGTTGGAAAATTATTCCATCTCTAGGTTTTTCTGAAGAAGACTTAAATCCCATCTCAAGCCATTTCTATTTTTTGGGGGGGCAGGAAAATACAGCACCATCTGGGAAACTTGATTACTTTTTGTCCCGGATATCCCAGTTCCGAAACTGTTTTCCCCTTGTGGTGCACTTGTGGGACGAATCCCATCCCATAGAAAACCATTAACTTTTTAAATCTGTTGCCTTAAGAGGCTAATGGCTATAGATACATTTAACATTGTATTGGTTAAACCAATCCATTTCAATATTGGCAACTTTAAGATGTGTGGACTTCAACTCCCAGAATTGCCCAGCCAGCATGGGAAGTCTGGGAGTTAAAGTTCACACATCTTAAAGTTATCAGTGTTGAAAAACTCTTGTTAATCTGATCTGTTAGGCGAATCCATTCCCTAATAAATTGCATAAATTTGCTGAGGGAAGCAGCAATCCTGTATTTCCTTGACTCTGGGGAAAAAACCCACTAAATATAGTGGGATTACCTCTGAATAAGTTGTTTGTGTCCCATATGTACCTATATAAATATTGTAGATCAGAGATGTCCAACCTTCAGAATTTTAAGATTTGCAGGTTTCAGCTCCTACGCTGGCTACAGAATTCTGGGAGTTGAAGTCCACAAATCTCAAGATTGCCAAGGTTGGACACCCCCATGTTAGATTCAAAAGTCTTTTGGTCCCCGGAGTTTGTGATCCTAGTTGGACTTAACGCATCATTACATTTTACTACCCATGTTAATTTAGTGGCCTAACATAATTAATCAACAAGAGCCGCTGTGACGCAGTAGTTAGAGTGCAGTACTGCAGGCTACTTCTGATGACTGCCAGTTGCCTGCAATTTGGCAGTTCGAATCCCACCAGGCTCCAGGTTGACTCAGCCTTCCATCCTTCCGAGGTGGGTAAAATAAGGACCCAGATTGTTCGGGGCAAGAGGCTGGCTCTGTAAACTGCTTAGAGAGGGCTCTAAAGCACTATAAAACAGTATATAAGTCTAAGTGCTAATGCTATCCTGCCATTCTTTCTTGATGATCATTTTGATTTGATTTAAAGGAATTGTTGTAGCCACCAATTTATTCTTTCTTTCTGCGTTTTTTAGGAGGCTACACAACAAGAGACTTGCCACACCCTAGGGGAGAGATTGTAATTGGAGGCCCCAATGTCTCTATGGGATACTTCAGAGATGATGAGAAAACAGCTGAAGATTTCATTGTCGATGTCAAAGGCCAGCGATGGTTCTGTACTGGAGATATTGGTGAATTTCATTCTGATGGGTGCCTCCAAATCATAGGTAGGCACAATATTTTGGTTTGCTCACAAACCTGCCCCTGTTTTTATATGAGTAAGCTCTTCCAAGCACAACGATGAGCTGTACACTGAACAGCCATATAAAAGTTGCCTTTTTTTTAATAACAGTCTTCACTTTTTGTTAACTACATTTTAAAAATTTGGTTCTAGCAGTTGCAAAGGTAGATGTTATCTCAGCAATTGGTTTTACATGAGAACAGGCATCGTTGTGTTTAAAATAGAATGTCTGGAGAATGCCACCTTTACCCTTCAGTCTCTGGCTCCACTGAGGATTCCTTCTGAGGAAAGGTGTGTTCACTCAGAGGAGGATGGTCTCTCAAACCCCAAATTGTGTGTGATTGTTTCCCCAGATCGTAAAAAAGACTTGGTGAAGTTGCAAGCTGGAGAATACGTGTCTCTTGGCAAAGTTGAGGCAGCCTTGAAAAACTGTCCCCTGATTGACAATATTTGTGCATATGCGAAAAGGTGAGTTTACATATATGTGAACTTTCACACAATTTCATGGGATTTTTTTTAAACACCAACTTACATCGAACAGGTTGGAAAGTAAGAATCTTGTGCTCCACTTTCCAACATCATTGTTCCAGCAGGAATCAAATTGTTGGAACTAACTAGGCCCATTCCAGCAGGTGTGACACACACAACTCAGTGCTTCCCAACCTCAGCAGCTGAGGAATTCTGGGAGTTGAAGTTCGTGTATCTTAAAGTTGCATATGTTGCGAAGCATTAGGTGCAGTAAGGTTCCCAAGATACCTGTATCTTGAGTGAGGGAGCTGACCAGCCTTCAGATAGTGCTGAACTAAATTCTGTACCTCAGTAAACCAGCCATAGTAAAGGATCCTTGGCATTTCATTCAGAAACCCTTTGAGGGTCACAGGTATATGCCCACATTTCTGAAATCATTCTGGATCTAAATATTCATACACTATATAAGTATAAAAGTATTATTTTGGTTTATTCTCACCTTTTAGCCATTATCTGTCTATATACACATACACACACGATTGACAAGTAACCAGAGAGATGTGCTGGCTATCAACTTGGTTGATTTTATGGAAATCCTGGGGATCAGCTTCTGAAATCCACCTGCTGGGAGGCCGATGGGCTTCCTTGGGCAGTTGGTTGCACACCAACCAGTGCGGGCCCACAGAGTTGGCCTCCTCAGGGTGCCGTCGGTCAAACAATGTCGGCTGGCGACCCCCAGGGGGAGGACCCTCTCTGTGGCGGCCCTTGCCCTCTGGAATGAGCTACTGGTAGAGATCCGGTTTGTCCCCGACCTGAGAGCCTTTCGCCGCGCCCTTAAAACATGGCTGTTTAAGCAAGCCGATCTATCCCCATGAGATATTTTTAAATTTTTGGATTGGAATTATCATTTTTAACCATTGTTCTTAAATTTCTAAAATTTGATACGGGTGGGGCTTAATTAGAGTTTTAATTTTTATTTTAATATTTGTATTGTATGTTTTTAATGCCCTGTAAACCGCCCTGAGTCCCTTTGGGGAGAAGGGCAGTATATAAAACAAACTAATAAATAAATAAATACTGTGAGAACAAACTGCGGGAATAGATGGGCCAGACGTCCAACCCAGAAAGGCATTCTTAGGTTCTAATGATCTAAATATACATGGTTGGAGCAACCTTTCTCATTTCTGTTTTTAATTCTGAAGGAAATAAATTGAAATAACGTTCAGATCTCTGGGAATTATTTATTTATTTAATTACATTTATATGCCACCCTTCTCCGAAGACTCAGGGCAGCTTACAATTTTTTGGGATACAACCCAGTGTGCTCAGCAATAGCCTTCCTTCCATTGTATATGCCTGCTTATTACTAAGCGGCATTTTTACAAAGTCAGCTTATTGCCCCCAACAATCTTGGGTCCTCAATTTACCTACCCAGAGAGGATGGAAGGCTGAGTCAACCTTGAGCCTGGTGGGATTCGAGCCTACAATAATTGTAGACAGCTGGATCTTAAGTGCAGGCATTTAACAGCCTGAGCCACCAAGGCCCCAAGGAATGCCTGCATGAAAGTTACATCTACAGCTAGCATGTGAAGTTCAACAAGTATTTTACCCCCCAAAACACAATTTCTCACAGAACCTCAGTTGAAAAAGGCTGGGCTAGTGTAATTTTCAGGGCAAAACATTTTGCTTAGTCAAGTGTCACTAAAAACTACATCGTGTTTTCTTGTGTTTCAATCTAGCAACCAGTCTTATGTTATCAGTTTTGTGGTTCCTAATCAGAAGAAACTCATGGCACTTGCTGAGCAGAGGGGCATGTCTGACAACTGGATCAACATCTGTAACAATCCTGTCATGGAATCGGAAGTTCTGAAAGAGATTAAGGCCATGGCTAACAAAAGTAAGCAAACGTAGTGCGGTTGCAACTCACGATCTTATCTGCAGCAGATACCCTGCTTGAGTATCATTCAGTATCTTACTAATGATAGGAGAAGTGTTTTAAGAGCTTTTGCAAGCCACTTCCCCATTACTCCTCTCCTCAAGTATTAAGGAAATATTTGCCATGGACTGAGGGCTTAAGGGCAGGCAACCAGTACTTAGAGTAGATTCACAGATGTATTTCAGACAGAAAATGATCTTAAAGGCCTTGTGAAGCTACGTTGGTTATTATCCTGCCATCTGCCGGCCATGGGGAAGAATGCTCTTGAGGAAAGACTGAAAGCACAGTGTATCTTTATTTATTTATTATTTATTTATTTGATTTGTCAATCGCTTACAAGATAATAGGTATAAGGATAAACATAGTTATGAATACATGAAATGGATACATATAAGAAAAATAAAAGAAACAATAGGACCGGGACGGTAGAAACATTGGTGCATTTATGCACGCCCCCTACAGACCTCTTAGGAAAGGGGTGAGGTCAATAGTAGACAGTCTAAGGTTAAAGTTTTGTGGGTTTGGGGAAGAAACCACACAGTCAGGTAGAGTAATCCAGTCATTGACCACTCTGTTGCTGAAGTCATATTTCCTGCAGTCAAGTTTGGTGTGGTTTACCTTGAGTTTGTATCTATTGTGTGCTCTTGTATTGTTATGGTTGAAGCTGAAGTATTCATTGACCGGAAGGACATTGCAATGTATGATTTTATATACTAAGGTCGGACCGAAGACGGCATAGTTCTAGGTTTTCTAGATCTAGAATTTCAAGCAGCAGTGGCATTGAAAAAAGTGACTTACGACAGTTTTTCACACTTATGACTGTTCTAGCATCCCTGAGGTCATGTGATCAAAATTCGGACACCTGGCAACTGGTTCATACTTACGGTAGTTGCCGTGTTCCAGGTCCCTTTTGCAATCTTTTGATAAGCAAGGTCAGTGGGGAAGCCAGATTCATTAGCAACTGTGCCACTAACTTAACAACTGCAGTGATTCACTTAACAGCTGGGGGGGAGGTCATGAAATGAGCCAAAATTCACATAACAAATGTCTCACTTAACAACAAAAATATTGGGCTCTATTGTGATCCTTGACTACCTGTATTTAAGTTTGATGTGAGGGGTCCCCGGTGCTGTCCGAGCTTGGCTCTTTTCCTGAAGACCTTTCATTACCCAACTATGGAACGTAATCAGTGCTCACTTGATTTGAAGTGTGCATGTTGTTTTGGTGCGGCATCTCTGTCAAGCATAAAAATAGCCTTATATCTTTATTTGAAATGGAAGTCCAGTATGCCTCAGTAGTAGAAGAAGCGTACTTAGAAATACAGGTAGTCCTCAACTTACCACTACAGTAGGGATTAAAAAAAATTGTCATTGAGTGGTGCAGTTGTTAAGTGAGGTATCACATGACCACGTCCAGTTTTAGGACATCTGTGAACATGAAGCTGTGAGCTGTGACCTGCCTTGGCTTTGCTTGTCTGAAGCCGGCGGGGAGGGTTCCAGAGGGTGACCACCTGGCCTTGGGACACTGCAGCCATCTATCCCCATGAGAAGTATATTTTTAATTTTTTTTTAATTACATTTATATGCCGCCCTTCTCCGAAGACTCAGGGCGGCTTACAATTTTTGGAGCACAACCCAATGCGCTCAGCAATAGCCTTCATTCCATTGTATATGCCTGCTTATTACTAAGCGGCATTTTTTACAAAGTCACCTTATTGCCCCCAACAATCTTGGGTCCTCAATTTATCTACCCCGAGAGGATGGAAGGCTGAGTCAACCTTGAGCCTGGTGAGATTCGAGCCTACAGTAATTGTAGACAGCTGGATCTTAAGAGCAGGCATTTAACAGCCTGAGCCACCAAAGCTCAATTTTTGATTGGAATAATTGTTTTAAATATTTTTAAAAATTTATTGTTGGTCGGGCTCAAATTCGAGTTTAATCTTTATTTTGATTTTTTACTGCATGTTTTTATTGCCCTGTAAACTGCCCTGAGTCCCTTGGGAGAAGGGCGGTATATAAAACTAATAAATAAATAAGTGCATGGTGGTTGCCAAACGCCTGAAGGACAATCATGTGACCACACGGATGTTCTGGTGGTTGTGAAGGGCGAGGACCAAGTCGTAAGTCACCACCTTAACTTTGACCAGTCACTAAACAGATGGTTGTAAGTTGGAGAACGCCTGTAACAGAAAAGTGAGGCTGTAGAATTCAGGTCATTGGGGCTTCCTATCCCTTTCATTTGACAAGGGAAAGTAATCAAAGTATCCAAATCCTGGTGTTCTGGATTTGAGTGCTTGATAAGTCAGGTTTTCCAAGGAAGGTCTGGATGGTCTCTAGACAGTAGGAGTCCTGCAGAACTGCTCTTGTCTAATTAGTCTTGCCTAAAGACCATAGACTAACAGAGCTGAATTGGACCTTGGAGGTGTTCTAGTCCAACCCTTTCCTCAAGCAGGAAACCTTATCATTTCAGATACATGGTTGTCAAATCTCTTCTTTAAAACCTCCAGCATTGGAGCACACACAACTTCTGGAGGCAACTTCTGTTCCACCGATTCATTGTTCTGCCAGGAAATTTCTCCTTAGTTCTAAGTTGCTTCTCTCCTTGACAAGTGTCCCCCATTTGCTTCTTGTCCTGCCCTCAGGTGCTTTGGAGAATAGCTTGACTCCCTCTACTTTGTGGCTAAAAGAAGGTTTTGAACAGGAAAAAAAACCAAAACCCAAGCCTGCTCCATTGACATATAAATGAATAACGTTTGTAGGTTGGGTCCACCTGCCTGGCTCCTCTCTCTTCAAATCCTGATTGCTGTTTTCTTCCTTCTTCATTCCCCCCCCTCCCTTGCTCTTCTCCAGTGAAGTTGGAAAGATTTGAAGTGCCCATCAAAGTGCGCCTGAGTCCCGAGCCCTGGACTCCCGAAACAGGCTTAGTCACCGACGCTTTCAAACTGAAAAGAAAAGAGCTGAAGAACCATTACCTCAATGACATCGAGCGGATGTACGGAGGGAAATAAGGCCTCCCAATTGCCCCGCGTCAGAAACCGTGCGTTGTTTCTTCTGGAACTGAACGACGAATGAATTTCCCAAAGAGCGGCTGCATTTCCAAACAGGAGTGGTGTTTCATGACAACAGTTGAAATTTTACTCTCGGTTACCCAGAAGGAACGGCTGTGCTGGCTTTCTGCCCTGCAGTTTCCCAAGATGCTGTCAAAATAACTGACCCACTGCCATGGTTTCATTAGACCACTTCCAGTTCCCAATGGCTGTGTTCGTATGGAACTCGCTCACTGGACAAACCAGTATTTCTACAGCCTTTCTATTCTGGCTTCTTCTTCTGATTCGAAAGCAGTCAGGCTGAGCCCAAGGCGATGTTTTCGAAATGGATGAAAACAAGCCAGCTGCAAAGGCGATACGGAAGAGGGGTTGTAAGGGTGGGGCAGAACCAAGCCCCCTCCAAAACTCTACTCTGAAAATGGTTCTCTCAGGTCCTTTGCTAAATGGCTCATTGGAAGGTGACTGTCATCGGTGGTTCAAAGAGGGGAAGAGGGATTTCTCTTGTGAAAATGGTACTTTCACCCAGCCGTAAACTGATAGTCCAAAGCAACAATGCCCGACTGGGTTCTTGCACCATGTGCCAAGTTATTCCTTCCTTTCGGCAGCACCATCCTGCCCATCTCTGCCATGAAATTATTCTTGCAATTTTTGATTTTTTTTTTTACATTATTCATTCCACAAAAAGACGCCGTAGGCAGTTGGCCGTAATTTCCACTGCTCAAGAGAGTACTGGCGGTACTTTTAAAAGTCATGTTTGCTGCTGTGTTGGGGGGGGAAAAAACCTTTCACTGCCATTGGTGAGCACAGACAAGATTCTCTCATATTTATTTTTCTTTCTTTCAAATGGTGGTTTTCTATACAGAAAAGAGATGGCTGGTAGTATTAAACATTTAGAGTGCCTAAAACAAAGGAACTATCCTCACAGACAAGCAGAGGTAAATTAAGACATTCCAATCAAAACATTTCAAGTTGTCTTTTGGAAGAAGACGAGTGATGACTTTGGCCGTGTCTAGCATCACTTTGGCTGCCCTAAGAACGCTGGCATTACTGCCCTGATTAAGCCGCTATCTTTTCCGATCATTTATTTATTCGCACTCACTACCTTTAAAAAAAAAAATCAATGGAACAAAACAAGTCCTGTAGCTAAAGTAGTCCGCACACCATCTGCTTTTGCGGAGTCATGCTTTTTGGGATGTACACACCGCTTCCTCTAAGCACATCCCCACCACAGATAAAATATTTGGTTATTGTTGTTTGTTGTTTGTTTGTTTTTTTAATTTTTAAAAGGGCATTTTAATTTATCTTTGACTATATTGCATAAAACAAAATCTTATATTAAAATGAATTTCTCTTCTATACGAGTGATGGACGTAGCCTTGACAACTTTGTGTTTTAAAGTGTTTGCAAAGGGAAATTTTTGCCTGCTATTTTTATTTAAAAACTGGAAATCCTTGATGTACAGAGGGCGGGAGGGAGCAGCAGTCTCCTCTGCGTTGCTGTGTGCATTATTCCACAGAATGTCTTTTGTGCACTGGGCTTCTCTATTCATACTAGTAGTTCACACTTGAAAGAAGAACTGAGACGAACGTGGCAATGATGGGATGCTGTTCTTACTGTGCACTTTTGATCCTTTTCTGTATGTGGCTTCCATTTTTGTACAAATGTGGCTCTCGGGTGCATTGTATTACCTTTTGGTGGCTCTAAAGTATTTATAAAACAGACTCTTTTATTCATTATACTTTAATGTGTATATGATGGTTAAAAAAAAGAAAAATAATTGGATATTATTTGGTGAATGAAGGAATTTTGTATGAGATGTTGTTCAATACACAGTGGTTTTAAACTCAAGCGGGGGAAGTTTCTCCTTTTGCAAGGTAGATATTTGGGTGAGCGAGCTTCTAGAGTAACAACAGATCATTAATCCTGGTTAATCTTACTGCCTGATCAGAATTGGCTGTGCAGGAGGACCCATTTTTAATGCACGAGGAATATTTTTGAGGTAGTTTCTGGGCAAGTTTATCCTCTCCTATTGACTGAAAACAGAAACATTCAAAACAGATCAAACCAAAAGAAAATATGGTCCCAGGAAAATGCCTCTTAAGAGCTCAACCAAACACAAACCCTTATTTACAGAAACAACAAATGCTCTCCCTACCATTTAGTGGATTTCCCCCAAAACAAGCTCATTCAGCATGGGATAAAACTCGAGAGGTAGAAAGATATTTTGATTTAAAACATAATGAAAGGTTAAACAGGAAACGGATTGTATATGCAGATGAAACAGGAAATGGAGTGTATATGCAGAAGAAATGCCTGAGGTGTGGTTTCAACAGCTCACACTTACTTTATACATGCATTAATGGTACTGCTGGCCTGTGCGATCTTTCTCTTCCAGTTTCTCAATTAGTATCATTTTCAGTAGGGGTGGAAGTGCTTTTGGAATAAACTTTCCAAGATGTTGGATAGCCTACTCAGTAGAAAAAGTCAACAAACATTTTTTTTCTTCCTCTTCATTCACATGGTTGTTAAGGCTGTAATTTTCCAGGATTTTTCCAAGACTCAATGTGTATAGTTAATTAGGGAGAGTTCGATTAATAAGTACGCTATACAACCATATTCCTTACTGTGAACAAGTTTTTCTAGAACTGGGAACACATCTCTGCACACCAAGAGGCTTGCCTTTCATATCGGAACAAATTAATATCACACTCTCTTATCAAGAGATGCTAAGAGACAACAAGGAAGTCATCCCATTTTAGAGAAGCTAGGATGGATTTCAACTTTGAGGCTAAGCTAGCACTCCCTCATTTTCAGCTAGAACAAGTCAATAAAGCATCATACCTTGAGGAAATAGGCTGTGTATCTCCTCTCATAAACCAGTTTCTCAGGCAAGCAGGAATAAGGCTCTTAACTATGATATGTACAAGTTTGTAATTCTAAGATGAGGGGCACAGCAATAAACTTATTTGCACAGATTCACTAAGCCCGGCAGAAGTGACTTCACTGGCCATCCTTTTTTTTAATGCCACCTTTATCCCAAACACCAGTTTTATAAGAGCCATGGTACTGCAGTGGTTAGAATGCAGTATTGCAGGCCAACTGCTCACTGCCAGCAGTTCGATCCTGACTGGCTCAAGGTTGACTCGGCCTTCCATTCTTCCAAGGTTAGTAAAATGAGGAGTCAGATGTTTGGGGTCAAAATGCTGACTCTGTAAACCACATAGGGCTGTAAAGCACTATGAAGTGGATATAAGTGCTATTTTCATCATGTACAAAGTTTTAAAACATACAGTTGCTCCAGAATCAGATCTGGTATTCTTTGCAGCTTGACTAAAAAGATAGAATGGATCTGGGATCATCTTAAAGCAGCCTGGAAATTGCTTTCTGGAGACATCTAAAAGTTAGTTTTATTTTTTTATTTTATTCTTATTCATATTTATATGCCGCCCTTCTCCGGAGACTCAGGGCGGCTTACAATTTATGGGATACAACCCAATGCGCTCAGCAATAGCCTTCATTCCATTGTATATGCCTGCTTATTACTAAGTGGCATTTTTACAAAGTCAGCTTATTGCCCCCAACAATCTTGGGTCCTCAATTTACCTACCCTGAGAGGATGGAAGGCTGAGTCAACCTTGAGCCTGGTGGGATTCGAGCCTGCACTAATTGCAGGCAGCTGGAACTAAGTGCTAGGCGTTTAACAGCCTGCACCACCAAGTTCCTACCTTGTAATTCACAAATAAGAGAAACAACCCCAAGGGCTTTTAAAGCTCTGTGTAACTGTTCTGTGGAAAAGGGCAAAATTCTTGAGTTTTCAGCAGTGCAATTTTGGAATAAAAATAAAGATGGAAATGAGAGCATTTGCTGTTTGTGAGGCCTCACTCCTCCCAAAGAACTTTGCCTGAGGCATTCATAAAGTAAGATTTCCTGCTTGCTTTCAACTTTCGTCAACATGTCCTTGGCTCACATCTCTTACCTTTGCTGAAACAGCGTGGCTGCGTGTCAGTCTCATCTCTACAATGTATAGCTAATAACGCAATCCTATCTGCATCTAAGTCATCCAGAGTTGAAAAATGCCTAGAAGCCTGCTGAGCCTTTCTGAGATTGTGGCATCAAACCACCATCCATCTCCATCATCCAGTGTAGAGCCGCTTTAGGCTCAGTTACTGTTTTGGAAGCTGGACAAAATAAAAACCCACAATTGTGTATCCAGATTTAGCTCAAGAAATATGTCATTCCTTATAAGAAACAGATTCTAGCATGTTTGCAGTCTGAGCCTTTTTTGGTCATTCTGGGTTATTTGTTATGAGTGGAACAACTTTGAATTGGTTGATGAAGAGCAGATCAAGCTGACCTGTTTTTCTTCGATCATGTGCTCTAAAAATTCCACATCTCTTTTACCACAAACATACCCAGAAAAAAAAGGTTTGCCAAAGGAAAATATGGAGATATTACCCATTTACATCAGTAAAATCGAAGCCACTACTTTTTGTTGAAGAGTAAAGACTTCCAAATGTTTGGTGGCTCTTCTTGCATTGTTTCTCAACTCCAGGCAGCTACCTCCAATTTTTATTGCTCTCTAGTTATGTCAGACCTACATCTCAATATACCTGGGCCAGAGTTGGTCTGTAGATCCACAACTAGCCCTGACTAGAAATGCAGTACATGAAAGTGCCCCAACATAAATTTGATGGCTATCAACAAAATAGGGATAAATGTGAAGCACAATCTCTACTACATTCAGTAGCGTTTACTCTGAAGTTACTATTTTAAAACAAATGCTGAAGTGAACACACTATGCAAATTTGGGCTGCATAAAACCCATAACCCACTAAGTTAAAATTCATAATCTAAAAAGACTGGAGCAACCAGATTATCAGAAGAATTTTTTTCTTCAGCTGTTAGAAGGGATTCAGTCTGTTGCAGTCACTGGAAGATCATACCAAATTAATTAACCCAGAACAGTCATCCTTGAAAGAGATGTTCAGCATTTGAGAATTATATAAAACTACTTGAATTTATGGACAGAATGATTAAAAAAGCAGATCCAGAGATGCTTGCAACTAAATATATACTTACTCTGTGCTTCCCCAGAAAAGGACAATTGTGAAAATATTTTGTCTTCACAATTCAGAACTGTAGAACTCAAGATCTGTAACTGCTAGGAGGAAGTGGAGGTTTTTTATAGTTGATAAGGTGAATCAACGGTCAAAACATCAGGTCCAAGAAATAAAGGCAAGAATGCGGAATTCAGGAACTCCACTTGAAGAGGATAAAAAGCAGATAAAAACGATAAAAGGATAAGAAGTGGATAAAAAACATGGTACTGAAGAATCAACTAAACCTTGCTTTCTGACACAATCCTTTATCAATAGTTGCCATTCCAATCCAAAGAACTTTGTGCAACTTACAAAAATAAAATAAAAAATAAAATAAAAGCCCAAAATAAAAATGCAATGACCAGTTAAATAGAAACTCAGCATCTTAATAAAAAAGTCCTAGGTGGCTGGGGAAAATGTTTTAAGCCTTCTCCTAATCTTGCCATAGGGAAGAACTAAGACCCAAAACCAACACAGACCCAAGTATTCTCCCAGTGGAGATCTTCTGTTGATTTTAAAGACACCAGAGGCACTTTCAGAAAGTGATGTTTTACTGGCCTAATCATGAAAAAGAATAGACCAGAGAACGAAGAAGTGGATCATCAAACAAATCCAGCCAGAGTTATCACCCGAAGCACAAATGGCCAGGCTCAGATCATCCTAATTTGGACACATGATGCAAAGGCCCAAATCTCTGGAGGAGGCTCTGAGGCTGGGGAAGGAAAGAGAAGAAAAGGACCAGTAGCAACAGCAACAGGGGGATGGACTCAGCCACGAGGGCACCCTTGGAAGACCTGGTGGTTTGATCATCTCTGTGGCCACTAAAAGTCGAGGACCACCTTCGAAGGCATCTAAGCAATCAAATCGGGAGTTTGCACAGTTCCTCAATCCAGTTCGGTCAAGATCAAACCTGGTTCGTTTCTTAGATCCACCAGGCAAAGCCAAACCCCCAAAACTTTAACCTTAACCAAGGCTCTTCAAACTTGGCAAGTTTAAGACTTGTGGACTTCAAACTCCCAGAATTCCTGAGCTAACATGACTGGAGGAGGAATTCTGGGAGTTGAAGTCCACAAGTCTTAAAGCTGCCAAGTTTGAAGACCCCCTGCCTTAAACTGTCTACCATGGACTTCACCCCATTCCTAAGAGGTCTGTAAGGGGGCGTGCAGAAGCGCACCAACGTGCCTACCGTCCCTCTCCTCCTCTTCCCATTGATCCATTCATTTATCCAAATGCTGCCTGTCCCTTTCCTGCAAAGACTCCACAAGAGGCCAGGCCACACGTGGAAGCTCCCCCCCCCCGGACGAGGCCACAGCTGCTCCCAAACCAGGAGGAACCACAACTGCTTGCCTTCCAATTTCTAGAGGGGGGGGGCGCGGCAGAATCCCTCCCAAACCAGCTCAGGTTTCAGGATCGCCCGTGAAGGAACAAAGGCGCCTCGGGAGGCGGAGAAACTCCGGCTCGACCGCCCCTCCAAACCCGGGGAATGTAGGGAGGGGGCGCGGCCCCGGCCCCCTTGCAAGCCGGCAAGCGCCGCATCGGCAGCCTTTGTCTGTGCCCGACGCCCGGCAGCTCAGACGGAGGAAGCCCCGGGCGCTGCTGGAGCCATGCAAGAGCCGGGGGCGAACTGCAGCGAGGGCCGGCGGCTGCAGCGCCTCCTGGGCCGCCTGTGGCAGGAGCTCCGCGGCGGCGGGGGCGGCGGGGGTCCCGGGCCCAGCGCATCTTCCAGCCCCGCCGCGCGGCCGCCGGGCGAGGACGACGCCTACCTGTACATCCTGCTGATCATGATCTTCTACGGGTGTCTGGCCGGCGGGCTGATCCTGGCTTACACGCGCTCGCGCAAGCTGGAGTCCAAGCACGACCCCTACCACCTCTACATCGAGCGCGACTGGGCGGCGGGCGGGGGCGGCCCGGCGGGGAAGGGGGTCCCCGCCAGCCCGGGCGAGCGCAGCAGCAGCGGAGAGAGCGAGGCTCTGTGAGAGGGGAGGCAGCGGCCCAGAGCCCTTCCCAGCCCCGGCGGGTAAGACCTCCACTCCTGGGGGGCTTCACACTTCAGGGCTCAACAGGACCCCTCCTCGGCTGGGGGAAGCGGCACACTGGCTTTCAAGCCTCCCCCAGGAATTGCGACGGCCCGAAGCGGAGAAGCAGCGTTGCAGAGCCTGTGGGTCAAGAAGGCGAGCAAGTTGGGTTGAATCTCGCTCATTCACACGCCCCCCACTCCACCCCACAAACCCTGGGTGCCTTGGAAAGAGGAGGCAACCCCCACAGATTACGACTGCTTCCAACCCACCCTGGTTGCTTTCCCCTGGCTCTGCTCTGCAAAACAGGTGAGTTCTCCAGCCAGCTCCCTGCTCACCTCAAGTCTGGTGGCTTGGCTGCCAAATGTATTATTCTACAATGGATTTTGGCTAAGGAGAAAACACAGCCGTGAAAGTCGGTGACTGATGCAGTGGCTGGCTCTTCTTCGTCAATCAAGCTGCCGGGGCTGGATTTTGCCAGCTGAAAGAGGCCCCATCTGCATCCAGAGACCGGGTGAAAATTCACAGGCTTGATGTCACCTTGCAAGAGAGCCAGAGCATCACATTTCCAAAGGGTGCCATTGTTTTTTCTGCGTTCACAATCACAGATCAACAGGCAGCGTCTCTGTCACAGAATGCAGACCAGCTCCAGGGTTGAGGGCTATGCTGTGATGCTGGACTTCGGAAGACTCAAGCATCCAAATGCTCCAGAATAATCAGAAAAGGACTTTCTCAAGATCTCATTTAGATTCATTAGAGATTCATTTAGTATCCATATTATGAGATGGTGGTGTGCATGTGTGCATTTTAAACAAGGGTTGAAACTTTTAATGCCCAGGGCAGTGTTTTTCAACCTCAACCATGTGTGGACTTTTCACAACTCCCAGAATTCTCTAGCTAGCATGAGATTGAGAAACAGTGCCCTAGTGTATTTCCAATTCATTTTTGCAGAATGTTTGGATGAATTTATTAGTCTCACACATAAAGGGGACCCCTTCCAACATATCAGAGTTTCAGATAATCAGAGAGAGCCAAATTCATTTGAGAGTTTGACCCCAACTGAGTTGCAATTAGACTTTCCCTGTTTCCCCCCTAATACTATGTCTGCCTTAGTGGGAAAATAAAATCCAGAGAAGAAAAAAGATGCAGTGAGTGGGCTCCCATCTCTCACCTTGACATTCTGTCCTCAATCCTTCGTAGTCTGAAAGGGCTCCTGCCTACCAGAATGGGACAACTCACCATGGCCAACGCACCAGGGGACAACTCGCTGTGGGACAATTCAGATTAATTATTTAAAATAAAATGTCATTTTATCTTTTGTCATTCACTTTACTTCTGTCCCTTCTTTTGCATCCTTTGAGTCTATTCCATCATTTCTTCAATATTAGTGTAAATCTTGTTCCATGACAAGTTGGTCATGGCAAATGGTCCTGTGGCGAGTTGTCCTAGATGCCCTGTCCACTTCCCCTTTTTTGGTGATGGCAATGCCGATTTTCTTCTTGGTTATTTTGCAGCCAGCATTAAAAAAAAAACTTTTCAGATGATCATCAAATTCCACAAGCAGTATTTCAGCAAAGAGGCCATTTCTGTAATGAAGCAATTTTAATCAAATAGACCGAAATCTCTTGCTGTTTAATTTAGCAAAGGTGTTGTCTTTGGTCTACAATGAAACGATAAATGTTACTATGGCTTTGTTAACTAGGAGGTAGAGCTAATGAAAACAATTTCTATCTTTTAATTATTTTTGAGAGATTTCCAGTATAAATAAAGTAACATTTACATGAACATCTGGAAACGAACAATACTGGTTTCTAGGGTGTGATGAATCTATGCCGATATGACATTTCATGTTCTTGGGAAGGATTTGATGTGTAGGAAGGCAAAAACAGCTAAAGAACTGGCAGTTGTGATTTGCAGTCTTAAATATATTTGTGCAGTTTTTGGTGGTGACCACGTGCTTGCTCAAGTGCAGAGTGATCTCTCATCACTAGCACCAATGATGTTACCCAGTTTGAGTAATGAAATGTCTGCAAGAAAACAAGCAGGCTCAGGGAGCACCAAGGAGCCCTCCTGAGTTCCTTTGCTTTCCCATCCATTTAGGGCCTTAATATTCCTGTACAAATTTCACACCCCACCAACTAAACTTCCTTTGCAATGCCTCTAATATTTATTGCAATGGTACTTTCTCCATCATAACTTGCGCAGCAACATTGGATAGGTCACTCTCCCTACTAAATGTTTTGCCTCAATATTAATCTCAATATTACAGAACAAATTTCCATTGGAGTGGAAAGAGATCCCTTCACAGTTGAGCAGATGGCTCAGAACCTGCTTGTTTTCACAAGATTTTTTTTTTAACATTGCAACTTTTGCCTTCTTTTGACCCGTTATTTTTTAATCTTAGTAAGGATGCTGTCTTCTGTTACCTTCAAAGGCATTCAGAGGGATACAGTACAATTTATACATAAGTACAGTATATGAACATATGAGGGTGGGAAGAGGAGAGCTTGTAAATAGTTACACACTGGAAAAAAAAAGCCTTAAAATGTGCCTGCAAAGATCTCTTCATGGGCTGAGTGGAATCCACTGGTAATAAATACCTTAGTGGTTTATAGTTGCTGGAAATTATACCAACATCCAGGTTATGCTGAAATGTCCCAGAGCTCATGTTGGCTGACTTCAGAAAGCTTTCAATGTGGTCTGTTATCAATAAAGCTTTGCTGCTTTAGAGTAAGGATATGATATGAAATGATATTTAGGTATTTATTGCCCTCAGAAAGATCTTTTTTCCTGTTAGAGTAGCAAGAACTTGAAGCCTCTGCTTGGAATGCAGCTGAAGTCAGTGGCAGAGTTTCTATTTACTATCACTCCATATTATGTGGTTGGATGCCCTTCCTTGCCATGGATTAATCAGAGCAGGTATGTCTTCTGTGGCCTTTGTGCATGCCTGCATTCCTGTGCTCCCAGAGGTCATTAATGCCTGGTATGTGGCTCTCTGAAGGTTATGCATGCTGGGAAGCAAAAACAAGTCAGAGATGCGCTGATCTGGGTCCTGGGACTAGGGCCAGGGCTTAGAATAAGCAGCCAGCAATATTTTTTTTAATTCATATTTATATGCCGCCCTTCTCCGGAGACTCAGGGTGGCTTACAATTTATGGGATACAACCCAATGCGCTCAGCAATAGCCTTCATTCCATTGTATATGCCTGCTTATTACTAAGCGGCATTTTTACAAAGTCAGCTTATTGCCCCCAACCATCTTGGGTCCTCACTTTACCTACCCCGAGAGGATGGAAGGCTGAGTCAACCTTGAGCCTGGTGGGATTCGAGCCTGCACTAATTGCAGGCAGCTGGAACTTAAGTGCTAGGCATTTAACACCACCAAGGCTCTTTTATATTCCAAGCTGCTGCACAAATAGCCCACTCTAAAGAGAGGCTCTGTGGATTTTTTACGTCCTGTATAGGCCCCTACCAATTTCAGACTGGGACCTTCCTTTTCATTGGTTTTCCTCCCACACCAAATTTGATTCCGTTCCTTTTTGTTTTTGATAAATTACTCACTGGTTGGACAGAGTACCCAGCCCCTTCAAATAACACATTTCCAAGATTCTGTTGAATTGGAAGGCATATAAATGTAGGTCCTTTTTTAACTGTACTGCAGCTATGAACAGTGTAGACAGAGTCTTCGGTGAAGCCTGTTTCTATGGCACTAGTCAGATTAATTCAGAACTGCAGTTTGGGAAAAGGCACCTTATAATTGCACATTCATAAGTGCCATGGAAACAGGCCAGCGTCCATCTCATCTGCAGAAGATCACCAGTGCATCTGAATAAGACCCACAGGCAGATTGTCAATCACCAAAACAATCTGGACCTTATCTCTCAGTGTGATCTTTGCACTACAGGTAGCCCTTGACTTACAACCACAACTGGGACCAGAATTTCCATTGCTAAGCAAGGTGGTGGTTATGTGAGCCGCGCTCATACCACCTTTTTTTTTTTGCTAGTTACTAAGCAAATACCAGTTAAACGAATCCGTTTTCCCACATTGTCTTTGTTGGAAGTTGGCTGGGAAGATCACAGATGGCAATCACATGACCCTGGGATGCCATAACGGTTGCAAATACATCCCAGTTGCCGAGAATTTCGAGCACGTGACCATAGGAATGTATGCTGCAGAGGTCATAAATGCGAGGACTGGTCATAAGTTGCTTTTTTCAGTGCTCTTGTAACTTTGCATAGTTGCCCAATGAAGGGTTGTAAGTTAAGGGCAACTTGTACACAGGCATGAAAGAAGAGTTTTAGGTGATAAAACTTGGTGGCTCAGGCTGTTAAATGCCTAGCACTTAAGTTCTAGCTGCCTACAATTACTGTAGGCTCGAATCCCACCAGGCTCAAGGTTGACTCAGCCTTCCATCCTCTCGGGGTAGGTAAATTGAGGACCCAAGATTGTTGGGGGCAATAAGCTGACTTTGTAAAAATGCCACTTAGTAATAAGCAGGCATATACAATGGAATGAAGGCTATTGCTGAGCACACTGGGTTGTCTCCAAAATTGTAAGCGCCCTGAGTCTTCGGAGAAGGGCGCATATAAATGTAATTAAAAAAAAACTGCAGATGCCTAACAGATTTTAGTGGAAAGCTTTCAGTGTTAATTTTCTTCCTGTAATGCTTCTTACCACTCAAATTTGTGGCACGGAAGAAGAGGGAGAAGAAATGTTTGATACTTCAGAACATTATATAGGAATCTCTTAACCAAGATTGTCCCATTTTCAAAGAGAGCTGAAGAAGATTCTGCGATGTGAAGAGAAACATTTTCAAGGAAAAGAAAGTCCAGTTGAAAAGCTACATTTGGGACAGCCATGACCAAGATTCAAATCCAAGACTGGATTTGGTCATAACAATGCTATGGCACGGGAAAGCAGTATAAAATAGGCACCAGGCCCTTTTCATACAGATTGGGAAAAACTGGGGAACAAATGCAAGATTGAACAGAGTAAAGTGGGGTATTTTCAATCCCATTAAATTTATTTATCCCTAACTGCTCAGAGATGTTCTGACTTTTCACTGTGAAAAATGACAAATGAAGAACAATTTAGAGAACAGAAAAATTCCCTTAGATGGATTTCCCCTTTTATTAAACCTTTTAAGCCTTTTTTTTCCTCTGAATACTGAAATCTGAAGCAGTTACTGCTATGGAATAAGTGAACAATGCAAACGTATAAAAGCAGCATAAACATGTAGAGAAATTCCACAGGAATAAATCGGCCACAGGCTCATGTTTCACCTAGCCTGTAGCAAAATTCTTGTACTTGTTTCAGCAAGGCCCACACATTCCAGAAGACCTCATGAATCACAGATACAATCTTCGTCTCTCCCACCATCATTTTAATTCTCACTGAAAACTTGAGCCTAATAACATTTCTCCCAAAATATTCAAAAGAGAAGGGTCCATAGAGTGTTAAATTTGAAATCTGTTAATGTCGGAAAATGCACAGAACACTTATAAAAATTATTCCACCATCACCTGAAGAGGCAATCAGTATAGTTAAACTTGGCTGCGATGCAGCTTAATGAAACCTTGAAAGCAAGCAAGTTCTTTCATTAAAAACAACATATGCTATAACTGTGAAATGTACAAAGAGGTGTGCAGAGACAGGTGAATTTCCACACTCAACAGGCTCACCCCCAAAAGCCAGGGCTATTTTTAAAAAAAATCCAGAAGAAAACATCCACTCTTGCTCCTCTCACTAATGAGGGCTTTCTTGGAAACGGAGACAATCACTCATAACTTTCCAGACTGTGTTATTATTTGTGGCCTGTTCTGTTAGCAGGAAGTTCTGGTTGAAGTACTGTTGCTTGTTCCCATCGAATTTGACACTCCCGCAGGTCACGACAAGAACAGTAGTCTGGTTCGGAGTTGCTTGCTCTTGAGGAAGGAAAGGAAAAGGGGCTAAGACACAATTGCTGCTCAGAAGTCTACTTTGAAACACGAGCATGGACATTTCTAAGGAAAGGTCTTCTTTAAAGTCATTCTATCTCAATCTAATTCTTTCTCAGCACTTAGAAGCAATCTATTTAGCAGTTCAAATGCATGCAAATGTGAGTAGATAAATAGGCATCACTTCGGTGGGAAGGAAGCTGCGTGATGTCATGCTCGTCACATGACCATGGAAATGTTGGCCCAATGGCCTTGAAACACAGGTGATCACTGCCTCCTATAGTTGGCAATGACCAGCAGAGTAAAATCCACAGGGACTCCTTTATCTTTACCCTACCTACTTAGAAGAAAATTCAGCAGTTTTATTTATCATATTATTATTTATTTATTTATTTTATTTATTTATTTTATTCATATTTATACCCCGCCCTTCTCCGGAGACTCAGGGCGGCTTACAATTTTTGGGATACAACCAAATGTGCTCAGCAATAGCCTTCATTCCATTGTATATGCCTGCTTATTACTAAGTGGCATTTTTACAAAGTCAGCTTATTGCCCCCAACAATCTTGGGTCCTCAATTTACCTACCCCGAGAGGATGGAAGGCTGAGTCAACCTTGAGCCTGGTGGGATTCGAGCCTGCAATAATTACAGGCAGCTGGAACTAAGTGCTAGGCTATTAACAGCCTGCACCACCAAGGCCCTATTAATCTGAGCAAAGAGGTGTTGTCTAATCATCTACATAGTATCTACATAGCAGCATACATAGGGATGTATCTCCCAATCTCCTGCCTTTTTAAAAAAATGCACACCCACACTGAGCTGCTGCTGGTATCCCATGCCTCTTTCTTTCAAACCTATCCAAGTACATCAAAGTCAGCAATTCTGTTCTGCAACTGCAAGCATTTTGTGACACGTTCCTGAGAACCAATAGTTCAAACCACATGCTGTCAACCTTCAGGCAAACTGTGGAAAAGAGGATTTCCAATGTAGTCAAAGACTTATTTATATGCCATTCGTCTCACCCTGCCAAGAGACTCTGGGTGCTGTGAGACAGTTCATTCCTCAGCTGGAGCTAAATGCAGAATTGGAGGTTGCATTCAAAAGGACTAAGCAGGATGCTAGTCTACTACGCTACTTCCTAAAATCTAAAAGAATTATAAGAATCGTACAAATGATGTGGAGACATTCAGATAGCTCCTAGCTATATAAATTCGAATATTTTAATTGCATTTCAGAGTAGAGTTGTTTGTCCTTCACACCATGGAAAAGATTATCCATGCCACTGCATATTAATAACTTCGTGGATAGTGGCACTGTCTTCTTAAGTTATCTTACCATGAACAGGCTGGCAATCATAGCTGTTCACTTGGAAGTCACTAGATGGTAACATCTCAAAGAATTTAGCAAGGGCTTCTTGGCCAGATACAGCATTCCCATTCCAAACCAGAGTTGCATCATCAGTGTACAGTCTGGTTATTACCTGCAGAACATTAGAAAACATTATGTGAAATGCCAGCAGGATTTGCCCTTTCCACTTGCAAACTCTTACTGAAAAATCTACTTTTGTCTTACGCTCAACCTATTGCCTTTTTTTTACATTCAAAGAATTCTTCAAGAGGTTCTCTGGGTTCTCAGTTAAACATCTGCTCCCAATAAACTGATAGATAAGAAACTAAAGATAGGAAGTATGCAAAATATTTCTAAATTAGAACAGGTTGCTTCAATTTCAGAACATCTCCAGTGAAAAGGGAACCGATTCTTAGAGATGGCTTGGATAAGTCCCTGAATTTTCTTGGCAAGATTCTGCCATTGTCTCCTTCTTAAGGTTGAGAGAAACTGACTGGTCCAAGTCACCCAACTAGCTGACTTAGTGCCCAAGATGGGACTACAATTCACGGTCTCCCAGTTTCTAGCCTAATGCCTTAACCACTGCATCAAACTGGCTCTAGTTGACTCCTAGCTGAATATTAACAATGAAGTATTTCCAAAAGTTATAAAAGAAAGATAAAAATATATAAAACCATACATTCTTAACTAACAAAATAGCAAAATAGAAATCTACATACCTGTCTTCTTTTATCAATGGTTTCATAATAAATATTTGCAAATTCTTCTGTTGCTGTACATGCTTGATCCACACGGGTTTTGAAGTCCTAAAATAAAGCCACATAGTTAAATGAAATTATCCTTAAGGGACATCAATAATATGCTAGTCAGATTTAGCCATTCTGTTCTGCCAAGTGCTACCAGACTTACATTTAACAGTCAGAAGTCATGGGGCTTTTATGTTACAATTTGACTTTCATGAATACAGAAACCCCATCATTTAGTAACTTGTAGCCAAAAACAGGTTGCTCTGTTGCCAAAAAAAGGCCATTCCAACTCTACTGGAAATTATCTAGATCCTAAAATGGATTCCAAATGATCCAGCACACTATATCTGGTACAGAATGTGACCTCATTTTCTGCTACTAAGAGAGAAAAAACTTCCTTTTTACAACCCTGTAAAAAACAAAGATTTAAATATCATGTTTTATCATGTACTTATGTAATTTTAATTATTTTAATGGGGCTTGTTAGTTTAATTCTTTTTTAATTATTTATGGTTCTTGTTGTTTTAGTTGTGAGCCGCCCCGAGTCTTCGGAGATGGGGCGGCATACAAGTCTCATTAATAAATAAATAATAAATAAAAATATACTGGCAAATTAAAACCAGTAAAAAAAGTACATTATCAGTAAAATAACCAGAGTCAAATTATCCTTTTCTGGGCGTATTATGTAGTTGCCTGGAGCTGGTGACTCAGGTACAGTTGTGATGTAGTGTTTGCAGTTCCAAACACATCTTTGGAAGACCAGATCAGGGACACACATCATCATGGAGAAAACCTATTTATGTGGGTGCTGAAAATGCACACCAACTTGATGGCATATAATCAATAAAAAAAGCAAACAACACAAAATTAAATGGTTGCAACACAATCAGTTTTCTGGGTAATTCTTAGTGGGTTTTCCCCCATTATGGTTTTTATATGAGGTCAACCTTAAACAATTGCTGAACAATCAAGGCAACACTGTTTTTAATGCAACTAGATTGCATGCCTATATTTCTGAAAATACTATAGCAATCATCTCCTGGGATGTTTCTAAATTTCCATCGTGCTCCAAAGTGGGTGTTTGTTGGGAGAGAATGATAACTCCTACCAATAAGGGTTAGTTTGAGGTCACCATAGTTTATTATAGACATTGATGGGCCAAAGCCAAGGGATTCCCTGGCACTGTACCTTCTAGCCACTTGTGAGGCAGTCTTTTTAAACTTTTGAATCTCCTGAAGGTTAGCCAGGTGCTGCCACCTGCTGAAACCCTTAACAAAAACTGCTTGAAAGTTTAACATGGATGAGAAGTAACCAACTACATTCCTCACATTACTTTTTTTTGTTATCCTTTTTAAAATACCACAATCCATTTTCCTCCCTTCTTTAGCCATGTTTTGCTTCTTTATTACATTCCCAGTTGATGAAAAGAAAAACCACGATTTAAATATTTACAATTTCAACAGTGTCTCCCCCTTCATTTTTAGCTCCAGAACCATATAAAAGTAGCAGAGAAACCTGGTTCCTTTCACACAAACTCCAACATTATTATATTATATAATTCCATCGTTTTTCTGAACTCACCATTATTTTGTGGCTCAATACAACAACCCACAAGCAGGGATTTATAACACTCTCTTGGATTCCTATCACTTGTCAAACCCATTTGGCTTCAGGTGTCATGTAAACCTTTGGGAAACCTGTGCTTGCATCTCTACGTGCACCTGTGTGAAAAGCTACCCAGAGGCAACTCTGCAACTGAGAAGGAAGTGGAACTCTCATCTCTCTGATTTGGGTCCCTGCTCACTTATTAGTGGGATTATTGACATCTACAAAAAGATTCCAGCCTACAATATATCCAATCCTAATTTAATTCACACCTAAAAACCACATAAACAGGAAAGCTGTAGTGTCCAAATTGAATTGTGTAGAAATATTTATCTAATGTGAAGTTACTTTACCAAGGAACATTTACTTATTAAGCTATGCTTGCCACCACAGTTCTAGACTGTAAACAGGCTCCAATACAATAAAACTCTGTGTGTGTGTGTGTGTGTGTGTGTGTGTAGGGCGTATCAAAAGTCAGGCCACATAAACAAATTTCATTTCATTTCATTTATTTGGATTTATATGCCGCCCCATCTCCTGAAGGACTTGGGGCAGCTCACATAAAAAGTATAGCATACAAATAGTAAAAAGTATTAAACCCAATCCAAATAAACGATAAGATCCCACATTAAAATGCCCAATTAAAAACCCCAATCCTCCTCAATCCAGGCCAGCCTGCAAAAACAGCCAAGTCTTTAGATCGCGGCGGAAGGAATGCAGGTCAGGGGCCAACCGTAACCCCAGGGGTAGCTGGTTCCACAGGGTAGGAGCTCCCACAGATAAGGCCCTACCCCTAGGGGCCACCAACCAACATTGTCTGGGCGACGGCACCCCAAGGAAGCCCTGTCGGTGGGAGCGCACCGGGTGATTGGAGCTCGCTTGTGGCAGAAGACGCTCCTGCAAGTACCCCAGGTCCAAGCCATGTTGGGCTTTATAGGTCAACACCAGCACCTTGAATCTTACACGGAGGGCAACCGGCAACCAATGCAGATCGCGCAGGAGGGGTATAATATGGGAGTATCGGGACACTCCCATCACAACCCGTGTGGCCGCATTTTGTACCAGCTGAAGCCTCCGTATAGTCCGCAAGGGCAGCCCCATATAGAGAGCATTGCAGTAGTCAAGACGGGACATAACGAGCATGAGTAACTGTGCAGGCATCTCAGTCCAGATAGAGGCTGCGCACAGGCTAACCTGGGCAAATGCCCCTGGCACGGCTCCCACCTGCTCCTCCATACTGAGCCATGCATCCAGGAGGACATCCAAGTTGCACCCTATCCACGGGGTAACACCTCTCCCCCCATGACTAAAGATGGAACTTCCTGGACAACCCGAGATGCCGGTACACACAGCCACTCAGTCTTGGCCGGGTTGAGCTGGAGCCTGTTCCTTCCCATCCAGATCCGTACCGCCTCCAGGCAACGGGACATCACGGAGAGGGCATCACTTTCATGTACCTCTAAACTAGGGGTCTTCAAACTTGACAGTTTTAAGACTTGTGGACTTCAACTCCCAGAATTCCTCCTCCAGTCATGTTAGCTCAGGAATTCTGGGCGTTGAAGTCCACAAGTCTTAACTTGCCATGTGTGAACACCCTTACTCTAAACCAGTGGTAGTCAACCTGGTCCCCTACCGCCCACTAGTGGGCGTTCCAGCTTTCATGGTGGGCAGTAGGGGTTTTGTGCCCTACTTTATAAATCACCATTACTGTGAAACCAGTGAGTGGTTAGAAAATTTTACTACTGAGATACAAAAGTGGGTGGGAGGTATAAAAAGGTTGACTACCCTGTTCTAAACCTTTCCTTAACTTGTTGAACCTTCTTAAATGTAACCAAGGACCTTCAATCCTTCCGTCGTGGCCTGAAAACATGGCTTTTCCAGCTTGCCAATCTGGACTGATGGAGGGGATGGGTTTTAGTGATAGTTTTATTAATTTTAATTGATTATTGGATTTCAGTTTAATTGCCTTTTAATATTTGTATTGTATTTTTCATCGTTGTGAGCCGCTCTGAGTTCTTTGGGAGATAGGGAGGCATAGAAATCCCATAATAAAAGAAATAAATAAAATAAAACTAACTTTTTCGCTGGAAAAAAATGCATTACTTCATAAAACAGGTTTTGTTTTTCTATTTTTTTTAATTCGCATTTATATGCTGCCCTTCTTCGGGAGACTCAGGGCAGCTTACAAATTTTTTTGGAGCACAACCCAATGTGCTCAGCAATAGCCTTCATTCCATTGTATATGCCTGCTTATTACTAGGGCTTTTGCCCCCCGGTGGCATTTTTACAAAGTCAGCTTATTGCCCCCCAACAATCTTGGGTCCTCACTTTACCTACCCCGGAAGGACAGAAGGCTGAGTCAACCTTGAGCCTGGTGGGATTCGAGCCTGCACTAATTGCAGGCAGCTGGAGCTAAGTGCTAGGCGTTTAACAGCCTGCACCACCAAGGCTCTTTATTTTAAACATATCTTTATTTTTTTTATTTTTTAAATTTAATAATAATAAGAAAAAATCTATACTGAAAATATATGGAGACTGGCCCAAGAAGACCCAAGACTGGCACACACACACAGACAGAGCTGAAAAGCTTCCTGGATGAGAAGCGAAACGCCTTAAAACCAGAAAGTCCAGTTGCCTCTTGCTGAAAAAAAGCACCTTTGGGATACACATAAAACAGGGGTCCCCAAACCTGGCCGCTTTAAGACTTGTGGACTTCAACTCCCAGAATTCTCCAGCCAGCTAGCTGGCTGGAGAATTCTGGGAGTTGAAGTCCACAAGTCTTAAAGCAGCCAAGCTTGGAGACCTCTGACATAAAATATTCCATCAACGAAAACCCAATTTCGCTCCTCCCACGCTGCTTCGGACCAGAAGCCCCATCCTCCGCCCCCGCCCCGGAGAAGATGGAGATCGTAGTCCGGCGCCTGGGCTTCTCTTACCATGAAGGCGGACATGCCGGCGTCGTCAAAAGCCGAGCGTCTCTCAGGTCAAGCGGCAGAGACTCGCCCTAACGAGTCTCCCCGGCCCGTTCTCCCTTCCGGTCCGTCCCCCAACGCCTTCCGGTGTGCCCGCAGGTGCCCACTTTGACAGTTCCGGCTCGTTTGGAACGCGCAGGTGGATGGAAACAGCCTCAGCGCAGAGAACGGAGCCACGCTCCAGCAACTCTGCGTAGGATCTGGCGAACAACGAGCGAACCGGAGCGCGTACGGAGACTCCTGGCTTCCGAAGGAAGGAAGGAAGCGGCTCCGCCATAGAGTGCCGAAATCTAGAGCGACAACGCTTGGAACTCCTGGCGGGCCTTATGTCCACGGCAACTTCCGGCACTTGCCGGAAGTTGGAGCCACGCGTCTTTCGTCCTTCTTCCAACGACGGGAGGGAAGGACGCCCTGTGCAAACTTGGGATTTGCAGGTGCCCCTGCGGCGGTAGTGGCGGTTTCTCGCCCCCCCAACTCGAGGAGGGCCTGGCCAGGGATGGGCCCACTTGGAAGGGTGCGTTCTTCAGAGCTTATTGAGATAAGATAAGCTTTATTATGAATGAAGGCGAATGTAAATAAGCTTTATTGTCACTTTTTTTGTGAACACACTGACAGGCATTAGAAAATGAAATGCCCGCTCGCAAAAGAAAATATATACTCATACACATACATGACACATACGTAAAAGTTATATATATGTATGTATTTGTATGTATATGTATATATATGTATAATATATATATGTATGTGTATATGTGTATGTATACACACATATATACATACAGGCATCCATATATACATACACATACAATGCACATAAACATACATATATGTACACACAAACACATATATCTCCTTGGCCATGTATATGTATATACACACACGCAATGGTTGTAAAATCAGTCTTAAGTCCCTTTGTTCAGTGGGTCTAACAAACACACATACATACATACATACACACACACATTAATCACCATTCCATTTTGAATACATGGTGGAAAAAAGTCTTAAGGTTTATACTATATGATATAAAGCTATTATAGGATCTTAAGTACAGATCTTAGTAATTTTGGGAGTTACTGGATGGGATTAGGCATTGTTACTAGATAGTCTTACTGGGAAAAGTGCTCTATATCATTACTAGATAATGGAAACAATATGGTTAGAAAATAATACATTAATAGGAACATTCTTATCAATATATATTAATGATGTTAGCTATTACTTGATAAAATGAAACATTATTACTCCAAAACCATACTGTTGCCTATAATCTCATGCACTGAGTTTGCATGGAGTTGAAGACCTATTCCCTGAATTTAAGGGAGAAAACAGTTTTACCTTTGCAAAGATGGATTTTTCAGCTGTCTGAAGATATGAATTGCAAGTAATTCAGGCAAAGAAAAAAAACATTTAATAAGGGAGGGGTCAAGTATTTTTGGAAGGTATGGAAATAAATGCTGCATACACTTGGTATGAGGTGATACATCAGAAAGTGAACAATAAAGCAGATTGACTGCATGTGAGATTTGAACAATAGAAAGCCCTGATTCTAGTTAACATTCCACAAGTGGATAATTTATGGGTTACATTAGCCTTTCCTATAAGGGTTTGTATCTTTTAGACTCGCAAGTGTATATAAGGACTTTCAGAGTGTGCTCTCTCTTGTTTGGTTTCTAAAGTTCTCTCATACCAAAAGAAAAGGTCCTGGCCAAGAAGAAGGAAAATAAAATGCTTCCCCAAAGTTAGAAAAGAGGCCAGACTCCCATGTTGAAAATACTAATAGTGTAATGAAGCCTAAAATTTAAAGTAACAACTTTAAGGGAAAATTTAAGATATTGCTAGATAAACATAGCACTGATATGATTAGAAAATAGTCATTAAGCGCATTCCCATATATATTAGGAATTATTGGATAATGTCAGGCATTAACATGAAATAGTCATACTAAGACTATTATTAGAAAATTTATATATTAAAAAGAACATATATTAATTCTAAGAATTATTGTATAATATTGGAAGTTAATAGTAATGATCCGATGAAAAAACTTTCCTAGTAAGAAAGTGGAGATTTGGGTGAGTTGTATATGACACAGGGGATATATTTGTACCATGTGTAGAAACAGTTTTAAGAAAGTTTGCATAAGAAGGCATTGGGAGTATGCAAGTTCCACCAACTAGTAACATAATTCCATTCACAACAAACCCTCGTAATTGTTATGATGGAATTGCTGGGAGTTGTAGTTTGATGTTTGCAAGACTACAGGTTTCTTACCTTTGCCTTATATTGGTTTCCTTCAAGGAAGCCTACATGTTTCTTTAGGGGCAAACCGGAAAAATGTACATATTTGTGACTTGCAACCACAATTGGATCAGAATTTCAGTTGCCTAAACAGGGCAGTTAAGTGAATTGCACAAAGTTTTATTACACGTTTTTGCCACAGTTCTTAAGTGAGTCACTGCATGTGTTAAGTGAAACAGTCATTAAGTGAAGCTTCCCCAATTTACTTTGCTTGTGCAGATGGTGATCATGTGACCCCAGGAAGTTGCAATTGTCATAAAAATTGTCATGAAAGCTGGTTGTCAAGCAGCCAAATTTTGAACACATGACTAGGCGATGCTGTGATGGTTGTAAGTGTGAGGACTGGTAACTTTTTTCAGTACTGTTGTAACTTCAAATGGTCGCTAAATAAGGAAGGACTTGAACTGAGATGGAAGGATTGACAGTGTAAAATCTTTTCTTCTAAAGAAGCTGTAGGAATATTTTTGAATAGTAAAAAACTGGACATGTTAGGATGTTCCATATCCTCTGTGGGCACTAAGGAAGTCAGTTGGTCATGACAAAAGAGTATAAATAAAAGATTTTCTGCTTGTTTTTTTCTTTCTTTTAGTGAGACCTAAAACTCACGTTTATGAGTTCATGTTCATCTAACCAGGAGTTCAGCTGAAAACTTGCACTTCTGAAGAATGTTTCCATTCTTCCTAGTGCTTCAAGGTGTAAGACTAAAAAGCCAACCATCTGCATTTTGATTTACGTGAAACTGAAATCCAGATGTACAACGGGGCTGTAGATTTTTACATTCCATCTCAAATAACTTGTTTTTTTTAGTGCTCAGCACTCTGAGTAATTCAAACAATACCTTCTACATGAAAGTCCCTGTTTGTTCTTTAAAAAATTTTCACACAGAGAGACCTAAAATCTGCTATAGATATGGAAATTTCCATTTACCCTTCCATCATAATATAAAATAAAGATGCAGTGTTATGTATGATTGCTATAACAGAAAATGTGTCCCGTTTGCCTGTAGAAATTAAAATACGTTCGAATCTTTCCTTTTTTAAAACTTAAAAAACATTTTCACCCTTTCCTAATTTTATGGTTTCTTCTTTTCTATTTCTGCTTTACAAAAGCCTGCAGGGGGAGCAGTCTTGCTCTCACTGAACAATAAATTGCTCAAAGTGATCCATTTAAACTTAAATCACAATAATTATTGTGGAGAATAACAGATTTGGCCAAAGTGAAGCTAGTTGAACGTGATTGTGTTGAAATTCAAAGCTGCCTAATTAAAAGGAACAGAAGCAGAAGTGATCAAGCTTGATCAGGAGATCCAGGGAGCAGAAGTGATCAACTTGATCAGGAGATCCAGGGAGATCATTTACAGAGCTGTTTGCTTTCCAGCCCACCTCTTATTCTTGATCCTTTAATTGTGATTTGATTTGCAGGAAATAATATATGAATTATTTGATATCATTGGCTTGTTATGATCACTGTTACTAATATTGCAGCAACCACAGACCTCTGGTCCTCCAGGTACAGTTAAACTATAATTCCCAGCATGCTTTGCTATTGGTCAGATTGGCTAAGAACTCTGAAATGTGTAATAGGAAGATTTACTCAGGCCAGAGCCAGACAGATGTGTTAAAGTGCAAAATATCAATCCTTGAGAAAAATAGCTCAGCTTCATTCTAAATCCAACTTAATCCATCTGCCCTAAACAGGAAGGCAGGCAACATTTTAGGCTGTCGAGGCACTTAAATAACTGCCCTAAACTCTGGAAAGCCCCAATATGAGAAGATCAGGGCTGCTTAAAAAGCTGAAGTCCATTGATGATCATGAAGTATATTAGGAGAAAGCTTACCTCCTGTAGGATAATGGACTGAGCTAATAGATTATTTATTTGTATCCTGCCTTTATTATTTTTTACAAATAACTCAAAGCGGCAAATATCCAATACACCTTCCTCCTCCCACAACAACAATCCTGTGAGGTGAGTTGGCATGAGAGAGATGGACTGGCCCAAAGTCACCCAGTTAGCTCTCATAGCTAAGATGGAACTAGAACCACTGTCTCCTGGTGATTGGCCCAAAGCCATCCAGCTGCCTTTTAGGCATAAGGTGGGATTAGAACTCACCATCTCCTGATGACTGGTCCAAAGTCACCCATCTTTCATGCCTCCGGCGAGACTAGAATTCACGGTCTCCCACTTTCTAGCCTGGTGCCTTAACCACTACTAGGCCAAACTTAACTATTTCCTTTGTTAGGCAAGTTACAGTCATATGAAGTAGTTCGAGATCTGGAAAGTTTGAATTACTGGCTAGGGAATTCCGAAAATTGAGGATCACATATCTTAAAGATGTTGAGATAGAGGAACAGTATTTAAGGCAGTATTTAAGGAACTTTGGTGGCTCAGGCTGTTAAATGCCTGCTCTTAAGATCCAGCTGTCTACAATGACTGTAGGCTCGAATCCCACCAGGCTCAAGGTAGACTCAGCCTTCCATCCTCTCGGGGTAGGTAAATTGAGGACCCAAGATTGTTGGGGGCAATAAGCTGACCTTGTAAAAATGCCGCTTAGTAATAAGCAGGCATATACAATGGAATGAAGGCTATTGCTGAGCGCATTGGGTTGTGCTCCAAAAATTGTAAGCCGCCCTGAGTCTTCGGAGAAGGGCGGCATATAAATGTAATAAAAAAAAAAAGGTGGTGTTTCTCAACCCAGCAACCTGAAGAGGGGTGGACTTCAATTCCCAGAATTCCCCAGACAACAGCCATTTAAAGTGCTTCCGCAGAGGACTGATCTAGGAATCCTGTCTATGGGATAAGGTCAAGTTAACTCAGATCCCTTCAATTCAACAGTGTTATCTACTGTGACTTTGGAAGCGAGCCTTCTCTTTGCAATACCTCTATTAGCATCTTCCAAGTTATCCAGTCATTAAACAGGCTGGCTTTGCCAGGTTTGTTCTGTTGGAGGAGAGGAATTTTTTTTAAAAAAAGCTGCCCACCATGCTAAAAACAAACTGAATCTGGAAATGTAGGATGGGTGTAGAAAAATCCAATGTTTTTTTCTGATGGCTGCATTTAGGGTTACATTATTGCAAAATGAAGCAAGAAAAACAGCGTTGTCTTTTTTTTTAAAGAAATTATTATCTCACTGATCAATGAAGCCAAGGGAGCCATCCCTCCGCACAAAGGCATCATAGAATCTTAAGCTGGAAAACTTATTAGATCATAGTTTGCTTCCCTCCCAGCAGGATAGCGTTGTTCCTGACAAGAGATGAATAGTACCAACCACCAACAAGGGTAAAAATGAACAGATGATCCTTTCTCTTGGTCACTAATACTGTATTGCAGAAAGTGAGAATGCTGTTGTTTAACCAGAGGATGCAGGGGGTTGGCCTTTGTCCTCCCCAACCACTTGCAGTCTCATTTTGATAGCAAAGTAAGCCTCAACTCGTGTACATGTTTGATTCTGACAATAAAATGGTGTTTATTTTAACATACTTACAAAGATAAAGGAGAATATTTGTAGCTCAGGGTTGAAATTGGGGGTCTTGGTGCAACCAACATTGAGATGAGCATAGATTAACTCTAAGGTTAAGATGAGACCATCAGTTCAGAAGTAAACAATACTCCAGTCAAGAAACTGCCAAACAAGCTAACAAGCTAGCCCAACCGATTGCTATTGGGTGGAGTAGAACCTTCAAGGCAACTCCTACTAACACTACCAGGGGAAGCCACTAGAGAATATAAACTGACAGCAAACCCCCTCCTTTAATAGCTGATGATGTTATCTAGTTTGGGTAATGAAACAGCTGCAAGAAAACAAGCAAGCTCGCACAGCATCCCAAATCCCTTGCGCTATACTACAAAGATTTCTTGTTTTTTTTTCAGCTCCTCTTCCAGTTTGCTTCCTCCTTAATATGTATCTTCACTTTTCACAAGTGATGATCTAAGGGGGCTTTAAGGACCATCAGAAAGACTCTAAAAAACCATGTGTGGCCTTCAACATCCCCATTCCTAAAGTCATCAGAAGAATTAAACAGGAGTGAGTAGGCTGTGTGCCTGTAGCTTTTTCATTGAATGATGAACCAGGCTTGGTAGAAGTTCTAATTTCAACCAATCAGAATAGAGCTTGAAGGGGTCTTGGAGGTCTGCTAGTCCAAACAGGAGACCCTATACCATTCCAGGCAAGTGGCTGTCCAGTCTTTTCTTAAAAACCTCCAGGGATGAAACACCCACAACTTTCATAAATTCATAAATTGGATCCTGAGAAAGGTCATAAAATGGGTCAGAACAACACTAAACAACTATCTTGCTTAGCAACAGAAATTTTGGGCTCAATTGTTGTAAATGAAGACTACCTGTAATTTACGAATACTCCATAGGGAAGCAGAGGGACATCTGGTGGTCCTCCTGTCTTCCATCCTGGACAAGTCACTGATAGTTTTGTTTCCATGATTTAGACGACGTATCATGAACAGTTGCAATCTGCTGAAGTCTGTGCTCTTACTTCGTTATTGCAGATGGTTTCTTTTTGTGGCTTCCAAGATAAGAATTGCCTGTATCTTGTACCTGCTATCATTGGTTGTCTATAGCAACTGCATATGATAATAATAAAGATTCAGCATGTCACCACCAACAGCAAATGCTCTGTAATGAGAAAGATGAAACAGTTGACCATTTATGGATGCAGCAAAATTTCACAAACTGACTACCTAGAACGCCATAACTGAGTTGCTAAAATCATTCACTGGAAACTGTGCCAAAAGTTTGGATTTGAGTATAGTAACAACTGTTTATTTGATTTGATTTGTCAATTGCTTACAAGATAATAGATATAAGTATAAACATAGTTATGAATACATGGATACATATAAGAAAAATAAAACTACTGGGAACATCAGGTCGAGAAGGTTCTGGAGAATGAAAAAGTCAAGATCTTGTGGGACTTCAGAATTCAAATGGACAGGTCCACAACACGCCTGACATAACAGTAGTTGAGAAAAAAAGGGTTTGGTTCATTGACATTGCAATACCTGGTGATGCACGAATTGAACACACACAACAAGAAAAAATCACAAAGTATCGGGACTTACAAATTGAAGTTGAGTGACTTTGGAAAAAGAAATCGTGTGTTATCCCGATTGTAATTGGAGCCCTTGGAGCAATACCTAAAGGGCTGCCTCGCTATTTGGAAATCCTGAAATTATCAGACTTGAATACCCTGATTCTACAAAAAACCACCCTACTTGGAACAGCTTATGTCCTCCGACGCTACCTTAACAGTTTCTATGTCCTTGGTTAGGACTTGAGCTGTTGAGCTACTAACCAGCCCCAAAGGCTGTGAATCTCACTAAAGATTAAATAATAATAATAATAATAATAATAATAATAATAATAATAATAATACAAGCATGCCATTTTTTAAGCAAGGGACAATACATTTGCAGTCCTTTCCGCTGATTGAAGAATATATGGACAATGATCTGATACTTCTGCAATCAAGTCCCACCGGCTTAACTCTAGGATCAGGTCGGGTAGGAGCTGCGTATGGTAGAGCTACGTGTATTCCAGCCGCCTTTTAAAATAGGAGCTGGTGTAGCTTTAATATAAATTAATTACATTTGTGCCATAAGGATAAACACCAAAACACTTTCAAGAACATAAAGTGCAATCTGTTCTGTTCGTTACACACATTACCAGACATTGATTGAAAAGCAGTCAACTTTTATTGGCAAAAGCAGGGCAGCTAATTTTATCCACTAAGCTGTGTGTGAAAATTGGAGGGAAAGTGGGAGAAAGTATCTTACGCCTCTCTAGCCTTCACTTGTATACTCATCTATAATCTGGAAATCTTAAAAATAAAACCCTTCTTTTTCCTATAAAGGAGAATGTTTAGTTCAGGGTTGAAATGAGGGAGATTCTTGGTGCTCCCTGAACTTGGTTGTTTTCTGGCAGACGTAAACCATTATCCAAACTAGGTAACATTGTCAATGCTAACTGTGACTGGCACTGATGACATTACCTAGTTTGGGTAATGAAATGTCTTCAGAGAAACAGCTAAGCTCAGAGAGTGTCAAGGACCGGTTCCTCTTCCTTTTTTTTTCATCTGCTGGCATATAAATAAGGGAGAAGGTTTTGCATTGCCTGATCTTTCTAAATAAGACCTTGGCAAAAACAGAAGAAATAATCTTATTGTGGTAATTTTCTTTATGCATTTAGGCAGTTTGTAAATCTCTCCTTTTACCCCTCACAAGCTTTTAGTTCCCAAAAGTCTATTTTCTGTTTCCAAATGAGCATTTCATTTTAATTTCTTCCACAGAGAATCTCTCAAAAAGAATTTAAAGTCTAGGGGTGGAGGGGAAATGTCTTCATTTTTGCCAGCCTTGGAATACTAACAACTAGAAGCAAAGAATGCCATTTAGTCACCGCTTGCCCTTGACTGACGTAAATTCTGGAGTAAGAAAACCCTTTCCACTCTTTACAAAAAAAGAAATAATAAACAAAATATCTTGGACTTTCTCCCAGCGGCATTCTTACTCCATGTTTAATGTTCCTTTATCTGCCTGAAAGCAAAAACATCCAAATATTGTAGTTCCTAGGAGGCCATGTTTCTCCTTAGAAGACCTGTTGGGGTGACCAAGTCTGAGAATATGGCGAAAGTTCCTGCAGAACTGATTCCTTCATTTTTCCTAAGCAATGGAGAATGTATCCAGTCTGAAATGGGAGTATAACTTGATTTTTAAGTGTATCCCAGTCCAGGTAGTCCTCAACTTACGACCACAATTGAACTCAAACTTTTTGTTAAATGAGACATTTGTTAAGAGAATTTTGCCCCATTTTATGACATTTCTTGCCTCCGTTGTTAAGTGAATCGCTGCAGTTGATAAGTTAATTACGTGAATCCGGCTTCCCCATTGACTTTGCTTGTCAGAAGGTCACAAAAGGTGTGATCACATGACCTTGGGTCACAGCAATGGTCATAAATAGAAACTGGTTGCCAAGCATCTGAATTTTGATCATGTGAGCATGGAGATGCTGCAAATGTCATAACTATGGGAGTGTCCCAATACTCCCATATTACACCCCTCCTGCGTGAGCTGCATTGGTTGCCGGTTGCCCTCCGGGTGAGATTCAAGGTGCTGGTAATTGCCCATAAAGCCTAGGGCCGGGGTATTTGCGGGAACATCTGCTGCCAGCCACAACGGCCCATCACCCCGTGCGCTCCCACAGACGGGGTCCCCTCAGGGTGCCGTCGGCCAGATGGTGTTGACTGGTGACCTCCCAGGGGGAGGGCCTTTTCTGTGGGGGCACCCACCCTGTGGAATCAGCTGCCCCTGGAGCTTCGGATGGCTCCTGACCTTCAATCCTTCCATCGTGACCTGAAAACATGGCCCTTTCAACTTGCCAACCTGGACTGATGGGGAGGGGGTTAGTGGTTGTTTGTTCATTTTAATTAGCTTATTGGGATGTTTATTTAATACTTTAAAAAAAAATTGTGTTGTATGTTTTTAGTGAGTCCTTCGGGAGATAGGGCGGCATAGAAATCCCAATAATAAATAAATAAATAAATAAATAAATAAATAAATAAATATGAAAAACAGTCATAAGTCACTTTTTTCAGTGCCGTTGTAACTTTGAACGATCACTAAACAAGCTGTTGTAAGTCAAGGACTACCTGTGCTTTCTCTTTGCTCTCTGTTTCAGCTTGCCCGTGGGCAGCTGATTTGGAGGATTAACACATGGACAGGCTTCAGCTCTGCGTAAAGAAACGCTAGAAGGACTCAACGAGGGGCTGTTGCGGCAAGAAAAACTTGACTGGCTTCCAGAGCTAGGCACCTGAGCTTGTTGTATGCACAAACTGTTCCATCTGCAGTGACAGCTGTTTACTCAGAAGCCTTCATTCACAAACAATTGCTTGCTCAATCTGTAGTCAGGCAGCCAGTATTTGGGCTGAAATATTGAGAAATGTCATTTTGTGCTTGGATCTCCAAGACTGTTGCCTTCTTAGTTAAACATTTGCGTTCCATCTCCATCTCAGTCCGTTTTTGAACAGTGGGTTCTTTCTGAAGGACATCTCAGTGTTTGAAATGAAAGGTTCCTTTGAGTTTATACTGGGGGTGGAGTCAAAAGAGGGATCAGCCCAGAATCCCTCTTTTGACAGTCCTCAAGTGGGCTAAGTCCAACCCACCCCCCACTTGTGTGCTGACCCTTAGCTAACCCCTAGCAGGTATCAACCATTACTTCTGAAGGTGCATTGGTATGCTTAGCAATAAATCAGTTTAATTGGACCTTCATGTGTGGACCTGGTCTTTCCCGACTGACAGTATGCATCCTGATCTCATAATGTGCCTTTCAGCACAACCAACACAAACCCTAAAAAGAATTACACTTGCCATACATCAAGAATTGTTGGGGGCAATAAGCTGACTTTGTAAAAATGCCGCTTGGTAATAAGCAGGCATATACAATGGAATGAAGGCTATTGCTGAGCACATTTTTTTTTTAATTACATTTATATGCCTTCTCCGAAGACTCAGGGCAGCTTACAATTTTTGGAGCACAACCCAATGCGCTCAGCAATAGCCTTCCTTCCATTGTATATGCCTGCTTATTACTAAGCGGCATTTTTACAAAGTCAGCTTATTGCCCCCAACAATCTTGGGTCCTCAATTTACCTCCCCCGAGAGGATGGAAGGCTGAGTCAACCTTGAGCCTGGTGGGATTCGAGCTTACAGTAATTGTAGACAGCTGGATCTTAAGAGCAGGCATTTAACAGCCTGAGCCACCAAGGACTCCTGGGTGACATTGGGTCGTATCCCAAAAATTGTAAGCCGCCCTGAGTCTTCGGAGAAGGGCAGCATAGAAATGTAATTTTTTTAAAAAAAGAATATCTCAGAAACCACCAACAGACTACCACAAAGCCATGGAATCAGCGTAGCACACAAGCCAACTAAAACATCCCAAGCAAGCCAAAAGACCCAGCAACCCCAGAAGAATAAGCAGGAGTCAACATACAGTGTAAGAACGGAAACAACCCCTATGTAAGACAAAAGGCAGAAGACTGGCAGAATGCATCCATGAACTAGCAATCAGAAGACACGATGAAAATCCTTTAATTTCACTACATATAGACGGATTTAACGTAAGTTTCAGTTGGGAAAAGGTGACCATCCTAGACCAGGCCATGTCCAAAAAATGTCAGGGACTTTCTAGAATCCTGGCTTTCTGACAGATCAGCCATCAACAGTCACGTAGACATTAACAACATCGATGGACTATGCAAAAGAGACAATCAACCCCCCCAAAGGAACAAAAAGACTCCAGCATCTCTGCACCAGCAATCAGCATCCCGATCAGCATAGATTAACTCCCAACTTCAGACCAACTGTCAAACCAGGGGTGTCAAACTCGGTTTCATTGAGGGCCACATCAATGAAATGATGTTGTGTTTGACCTTGGAGGGGGTGGGGGACATGGGGGGTGGGCGTGGCTGGGGCGGGTGTGGCACAGGACTCGTGTAGGGGGCACCAGTGGTGGCCAAGTGCTAAGGCAGGACTTCCCTGAGACCTTCCCTCACTCTCATTATCCTTCCTTCCTTCCTTCCTTTCTTTTCTTCTTTTTCCTTCTTCTTCCTTCCCCTCTTTCCTTATTTTTCCTTCCTTCCTCTCTTCCCATCTTCCCTTCTTTTTCTTTGTCTTTCCTCTTTCCCTTTCTCCTTTACTGTCCCTTCTTGATGCTCAGTTACAAAAGGGGAAACATTTCTCCTTTCGTTTTGTTTTTAGGTTGTTTTGCTAGCCCTCTGCCAGCAAAAATGGAGCTGGGGGGGCACGTGCCGTCCATTCCCCACCCCGTGCCCTGTTTTTGGCTGTGACGGCCTCCTGCAGCCCTCTGCCAGCACAAACAGAGCTCGCAGCCCCCCAGCGCTCCATTTTCGCTCGCAGAGGGCTCAGGAGGCCACGGTGGGCGATAACAGGGCATAGGGGCATGCTCCGTTTTTGCTGGCAGAGGCACTGCAGACTGCTCCTTTGATGTTCCCAGGCTGCTCCCATGGACCAGATCGAAGCACCTTGCGGGCCAGATTCGGCCTACAGGCCTTGAGTTTGACACCCTGAAGTAAACAATCTCCCAAACAACAAAAAAGCCAACAGCAAACAGCCCAGTCAAAGAATCTCTAAGCCAGGGTCCTAAACTTGGCAACTTTAAAACTTGTGGACTTCAACTCCCAGCATAGCTGACTGGAGAATTGAGGGAGTTGAAGTCCACAAGTCTTAAAGTTGCCAAGTTTGGGGGCCTCTGCTCTAAGACCACCCCTGATAGGCAAGCCACTAGAATATAAACTGACAGCAAACAGCACTCTTTAATTGGAATGAAACATCTGCAAGAAAACAAATAAGCTCAGAGCACCAAGGATCCCACAGTTGTTGCTCTCCTCTTCTTTTCCACATACTTCCTTCTAGCACTGATTATGTTACCTAGTTGGATCATGAAACGCCTGCAAGAAAACAAGCAAGCTCAGAAAGCACCAAGGAGCCCTGCACATTTCATGACTTCCCCCTCTGCTAGATCTCCACAGACAGCCCCCATCCTGGAAAAAATTATCTTTGGCCCCTGGGCTTCCATTGTCACCAAGGAATCATTCCATAGTCTTAGCAGAGTATAGTTTTGCAGGAGAGATATTTTCACTTCAACTTGTAATCACTCAGCATTTGTTCAGGCATGATTTGCCCCAAAAGTAACTGGTGGCATCCTGTTAGTTATGTGCCCACAGCCAATCTAATACAGTAAAATGCATTAATTCAATTTGCACTGCCAGAGGAAGAAGAAAACTGGAGACATGATCCCTACTTAGACATTCCTTATTAGACAAGTCTGCCAAGAAGTAGAGGCTGTTGGCTGGTGTTACCACCTCACTCCTTGTATACAGTGTATACTACTACTACTACTACTACTACTGCTGCTGCTGCTACTACTACTACTAATGATGATGATGATGATGATAGGAATGATCAATCTCACCAAGTAAGTCTAATCCCTTAAATATTTCCTGACCATTTATTCATATCTGATTTAACAAGGATTTCAGGAACATCTGTAAATTTTACTTTGATATGGTCTCCTGGATGTTTTAAGTCAGATTTCGATGACTGGAATGCATCATCCCTAAGCAATTGTACTTTTTTTCTGGAAATAGGATGAGCTGGACTGAACACTGAGAAAGCATTCTTAATTGAGAACGTAAAATATACTTAGCTTGATTGTCAAACTGAATAATTTTCTAAGATGGCACAATTCACGTACAACCATTGACTCAGACTATCTGGAATTGCTGAAGAGGCCACAAGAAACTCAGTTTTACAACCGTTTGGTCTTTACCTCTGCTAGTCCCGTCTTATGAATGGTGGTTTTATCTATATTATAAAAAAATAATTATTATTATAATTAAATTATCATAGTCTACAGTATGTCAGTGGTCTTAGTGAATACATATTCACATATATGTATTAGTCACATATTTTACCCGAGATTCCAAAATCTTTTTTGAGTGTTGCTGTTTTTAATTCTGACATCTTTGAAGAATGTTGGAGAATGACATGATGGCCCTAGATCCTATTAACTGAAGATTTATTGACCCTGGAAGTTTGTATGAATTGAGACATAGAGAATATCCCTGTTATTTTCCGTAAGCTTTATTGCACAGTGGTAGCTTTAGGGTCTTCATAGAACCGCTCCCAGTGAGCTCCATTCGCACAAGGTACTTAACTCAGCTACTGAGCTGAATAATGACCAGGTTTGCACATTGAATGATAAATTAAGCAAACAGCTGGGTTCACTCAGTGCCACTTCAACACGGGTGCAGATTTAAGACTGTCTCACTTGTGAGCCAGGAGGAAGAGCTGCCAAGCCATCGATGTGTTGTCTTCAGGTGCTCCTGGGGAAAGGCTACGAGTGTGGCTACACAGGTAGCCTCAATTTACAAGCCCCAAATTTCTGTTGCTAAGTGAGGCATTTCTGTTGTTAAGTGAGTTTTGCTCCATTTTACGACCTTTCATGCCACAATTAAGTGAGTCACTCCAGTTGTTAATTGAATCACGTGGTTGTTAAGCAAATCTGTCTTCCCTCAATGACTTTGCTTGCCAGAAGGCAGGTAGGCAGGTTGCAAATGGTAATCCCATGACGTGAGACACCGCAAATGCCTGCCCGGTGCCAAGTGGTCAAATTTTGGTCACATAACCATGTGATGCTGTTAACAGCCGTAAGTGTGAAAAATTGTCATAAGTCACTTTTTCAGTGCTGTTGCAACTTCAAGCAGTCACTAACTGTAACTTTTGGTTATAATGATTGTAACTTTTTTAAAGCCCTGAGGTGGGACAAAATACAGCACAGGATTTTTTCCCTGTTCTCAGGGCTTTAAAAAAGTTCCAGTTCTCACCAAAAGGTGGCAGGCCAGCAATGGTTGTGAATGCCTATTGGTGTGTTCAACCAAGTGGAAACACATGTACAGCTAGAGTAGCAATTTCTCCCTAGGTTTGTCCCATTCTTAGACTACCAAACTATCTCTGTTCTGGAACTGGGACAAAGTTCAACCAACTACCTAAGACTTAGTCATCATGTGTTGGCCAAAGTCTAAAGGCTAACCCTCTGTCAATTTTACTTTCCACTTCAATTCCTCCCCCACCCCTTGGGTAGACCTTTGGTTTCAACTTGTAAAAGTCAGGAAAAAGTTACAGGAAAGTGTTCATTTTTATTTATGTATTTGGTTTGTCAATTGCTTACAAGATAATAAGTATAAGGATAAACATAGTTATGAATACATGAAATGAATACATATAAGAAAAATAAAAGAAACAATAGTGTGTGGGAACATCTTTGGTAAGTTCTGAACCAGTTGAAAAGCAGCTGTTAGGAGTGGAAGAAATATGAGCTCCGGCCCTTTTGAGTATGTCAACAAGCATTTATTGACACATTGACATGAAAATACCTTGTCGTAAACGGAAGTGCCAAGACTTCACACTTCTGAAGTCAGCCTTTTTAAAAGAGGGCAGATTGATGAAGTTAAAATGGTTGAAAAATAGCAACTGATAATAATTGAAGGATTCTTCAAGATCACGTTGTTGAATTAATGCTTTTCTGCCAATATTGTTTTCAATAGTTTTATATCCCACTGATCCAAAGAAAGATATACTTCAGTTTTTCAACATTTTACAGTAGACAGACTGGCAGCTGCTACAAGGAAAAAGTAGTTTATAAGTCCTGGGACTGATTTGGTTCCAGATGAGTTTCATTGTTTCGTGTGAGCAAAAACTCCATGATTGAATTAATTACCTGGGATATTTTTTAAGCAATATTCTCAGATTTCTCTTTTATTCTTGCTTGAAAAGAAATAACTTATTGGTCTTTGCCATTAGAGGTAGTGCAGTCAAAGAGGTGTGGTAGGATTACTCTTCCATGACAGTACCATATTTTTGGGCCACTATTCAGACACGCAAGGAGTAGCTGTGGGTCAGGACTTTTAAGAAATAGCAAAGATCTTGTCAAATGGCCTACAGTACTCATTCACTGACCCATATTCGATCTCACATCATTATCCTGGGACATGTATATTTGCCTTCATTTCTGAGTACTTGTTCCCCCCCATCATATTATAAGGCAACTGTATCTTGCAGGTGTTTGGATCTCCATCGAAGCCCAGGCCAGAGGCAAAAACTGGGGGCTTAGCAATCCAGAACATTTGGAAGGTTGCCTGACCCCTGAGAAGGCCGGATCCCTCTCCTTAAATTAAACATGTTCGATGACCTAGGCTTTGCATTTAAGATCCTCCAAAACAGAAGGGAGTGCAAGGAGTAGGAGGGATTGAAAGATTCTAAAACCAAAGGCATGTTTCACGCATTCAGCTTCTACTTCCTTCCTCCAAATTAAAAAAAATAAATTCCTAAAATGTCAATCCCTCCCGCCTTAAGGGCCACAAATGATTCTAAAACCCATGCTTGCTTTTTTAGAAAGCAAAGTATCTTTATTTTAAGGGCCATGAGACAAACAACATGGGAGTAAGGATACACCCAGTTCGTGTGAGTTTCACTTGGGGAAACATCAGAAGGGTGGAGAACCAAGGAGAAGCCTTGAAGAAGTGTGGCTACCGTAGGAGAGCAAAAAGTGAGCTGTTTGATACCAAGGGCATTGCAGATGAGGACCGGTGAAGGAAGATGTGAGCATTCTCTGGAAAGCAATTTGCTACAAGGTTGGGTCTGCTGGTCAGGAGAAGGGAGTGTTTCTTCGTTCCCCCTTAAATTGGCACCCTGATTTTTCTTCCCGTACTTACTTATGGGAAAAGCCTCATCTAAAACTGCAATTGCTCTAAAGTAGTGCTTTCCAGTGCCACCATGACTGCTTCTCCAGCACCATCAGTGTAGTAGGTTCTTGAGGTTCACCTTCACCAGCCTTGCATCCTTCCAAAGGATTGGGACTGCAACTATCAGAACTCCCAATTAGCATATCTTTTGGTCCCCTTGTCTGCCAAAAGCATTGGAAAGCATTCTAATAGTTATGTGATTTGGTATGCAACTTAAATTGGGACAAACATCTTCAATCAGAAGTTCTGGGCTGTCCCTTCCATTATCCTTGTATGAAAAGCAATTTAGTCTATGTGCAGCATTGACTGTCTTCAGCAGTTATCATTTCTATGGTACCTATTATAATGCAACCCTTCATCAATACCTAAGATTTCCAACCTCATTCGTTTTCTTTCTTTTTATTCCTACACTAGCTGTTTCTAACTTCCTTTTATTCAAATTTTTAAATTCTTTCCTTCTTCTCCAGAGAGCTATTAAGAGATTTCTCAAGAACACTCATGCAAAATATGACATTTGAGAGGAAAACCCCTGAAAGTTTATTTTTCCTTTCTCTCTCTTTCTCTTGTTGTTCGCTGCAAAAGAATCATAACAATAAAAATCTGCAAAGTAAATTCAGAAGTAACCCAAGAAGAAGAAGAAGAGGGGGAGGAGGGGGGGGAACCATTCTGTTGGGTTTACAATTTTTGAAAACTGAAGGCATAAATTTTAGCACAATATTAATTCTGAATTATGAAGATCCTTAACTGGAACTTATCAAGCTTGTCTACCTATCTAAAGAACTGATCTGACAAACGTTTCACCTATCTTTTGCTTCCTCTGCTGAGATGGATTCTAGATGGAAAATGCTGGACATTAAAAAAAATTGCTGCTGTAGATAAAATACCCTTGCTTTCCTCTATTGAAGCAACCGTGACTTTTACATCTTGCTTCTTTTAAATCCCATCACCTGGAGGATACAAGATCCTTTGTCAACCAACCCAACCAGCTTTCAGAGGGATTCTCTCATTGTTGCAAAGAAAGCTGCCCTTGAAGGAGGAAGTTGTGTTCCTTGACTTGCTCGCACATAGGACAAATGACACTAATACTCAATTTATTGTTTAGGGAAGTCATTTGGCGTTTAACCACATTTTATGCAGCCTGAAAAGGAAACTAATTAACAATTCACAAGGCTGAATGAGACTTTGACACTTCCTGTAACACTGCACAATGTTTTCAATGAAACATTGTCTTCTCTGTGAAGATAAGGGATATTTGCAGAAGCAATGTTTCCACCTCTCCTATTCATGAATGGCACCCGATTACATGGTTAGGCTGATTTAAAAAAATATACCTTGGAATAATGTAGCAAATGTAAATTTATTTCTCTCAATCCTGATGTGCTGTTCAGAGGTTATACAGGTAGTCTTTGAGTTACAACAGTTCATTTGGTGACGGTGCTGAAAAAAGTGACTTACGACCATTTTTCACATGACTGTTGCAGCACCCCCATGGCCACCTGATCAAAATCCAGATGCTTGGCCACTGCTTCATATTTATGACGGTTGTCATGCCCCTGGTGGAGACTGACTCTGAGGGAGAGGAGGAACAGCTGACAGGGAGTGGAAGTGTGGCTCCAGAGGTTGTGGAGGAGGCTGGGGAAGGGCAGAGGCCGGCTGAGCAGTCAGAGGAGGACCCAGGACCATCCCCTATCTATCCTAGGGCATGCAGGGAGGAGAGGATAAGGGAGAGATGTGGTCTACTCGGGAGGAGAGGGCCTTGATCCCCTTCATGGGATGCAGCTTTGATAACTGAATAAGAGTTTGGACCTGCGTACGGGCAAATGCTGGAAACAAAGCATGTTTTATTTTGGGCTGAAGTTATCTTGGTTGGCGTCCTTCCAACAGACTGTGCCTTGTTATCTCCTTGAATTTGGTAAATACCTCTTGTTCCATTGTGGAAATTTCATCATGATAGTTTGTTTGGTTTTTTTATTTCACCTCTATCTGCTCATTAAATTCGGACTGTATTGCTTTCTTTTGAAGACTATTTTTGAATACGTTTTATCTCCAACTGAGTATTATTGAACCGTGGGGCCAAATTGGAGGCATTAAAGGACATTTATTTACGTTTTGGATTTTGTTATGTTTGTGTTACACTCTGGGTCATCACAATGGTTACAGAGTCCCGGGGTTATGGGATCCCCTTCTGACAAGCAAAGTCAATGGGGAAGCCAGATCCACGTGACAACTGTGTTGCTAACTTAATAACTGCTATGTTTCACTTAACTGCCACGAAAGGCCATAAAATGGGGGCAAACTCACATAATAAATGTCTCGCTTAGTAACATAAATGTTGGGCCCAATTGTGGCTGTAAGTTGAGTACTACTTGTATACAATTTGAAGCTGAGTACATGACAGAGCAAATAAATGTGTATGTAGTCTGAGAACTGAATTATTCACTTGCTTTATTTCAAATGCTCATCCATCTCTCTTTGATGAGGCTTATACATCATGCTAAGCCATTGGGAGTCTAATCATGGCTCATGGAATAAGACACAATTGAATGGGATGGCCTATTACCATAAAATAAGGGTTATACATCACAGAGGGTGTGCTCCTGCAGCAGGCTAGTTTAGAAACAAGCAAAATATATATTTACCTGAAACTATTTTGCAGGGACAGAGCAAATCAAAATGAACATAGCAACTTTGTAAGGATACCCTCAATTTAGAATTTAGAATAATGCATGTACCTAGCTAGCTATTTCTGGCTAAGGAAAAAGGATTTTTCAAGAGAGGTTCTAGAACAGATTTAAAAGAAACAGAACAAAACTGAAGATACGATGGTATTTGTCTGTCCTGGAATATGGTTGTTGTTTTTTTAAAGATTAAATTAAAAATAGTAGGATGATTGTGTTACCAATAATTCACTGCCACAAATGACCATAACAGAAAAACAGAGTTGGAAGGGACCTTCTAAACCTCTGCTCAAGCAGAAGACCCTACACCATTTCTGACAAGTGGTGTCCAGTCTTTTCTTGAAAGCCTCCAGTGATGAAGCTCCCACAACTTCTGAAGGCAAATTCTTGTTCAGTTTTCCATTATTGGGAGCTTTGGAGAATAGCTTGACCCCTTCCTCCTCTCTGCGGCAGCCCCTCAAATATTGGAAGACTGCTGTCCTGTCTCCCCTGGTCCTTCTCTTCACTAGACTAGCTATGCCCAGTTCCTGCAACCGTTCTTCACATGTTTTAGTCTCCAGTCCCCTAATCAGCCTGGTTGTTCTTCTCTGCACTTCTTCTAGAGTCCCAACAACTTTTTATAGTGTGGTGACCAAAACTGGATGCAATACTCTATGTCGTATATGACCAAATATGGCCAAGGAGTGGAGTCGGTTAACAGACTCCACTCATTGGCTCAGCCACCGGTGGGAAAAACAAAGTCCCATCAGTGGCTGAAGCTTGGACAGCACCAGCTTAAAAGCTGGCGCCTGCTGCGGCTGAGCACCTATTTGGTTCCAGAGCAAATAAAGGACTGCTTACCGTTCCTGATTTGTCCTGCCTCTCATTTCGCATGGACCCACTTAACACTCTAGGTGTGGTTTTGTTTGTGTATATTTAAGCTGTAATTGAATTAGAACTTTGCATTTTGTGAGCCATGCTTAGTTTCACCTTTAAACCTACACACCCACTAGAAAACGCTTAGTCAATCCTTTTAGTTCATCATTCCACACAGCTTGGATGTGTTTGGCTCTGAGGCACTGCTCTGCTGGTATAGCTAAAAAAAATAGAAACCAAATATGAACAAAACAAGCCTTGATAAAGGATTCTGCAAAGTTCTGCTTTTCAATCCCAAAGGTGCTTTATTTTTAGAGGCAACTGGACTTTCTTGTTTTTCTTTGAAGAAGTTTGAAGAAGTTTCTTGGATGAGAAGTGAAATGTCTTCAAGGAAAACCCAAGAAAGTCCACTTGCCTCTTGAAAAAGCACTTTTGGGACAACCAAGACCTGGATGACTGAGAATCTCCATATACTTTTCAGGTAATTTTTTTCACCAATGATCTTTCTCATATTTTTAAATACTATTGATCTAAAGCAGGGGTGTCAAACCCAAGGCCTGGGGGCCAGATCTGGCCCATGGGGTGCTTAGATCTGGCCCATGGGGCTGCCCTGGAAACAGGAAGGACCGGCCCGTGGTGCCTCTGCCAGCAAAAACAAAGCTCAGGCGGGCCATGCAGAGGGCTGCAGGAGGCTGTCATGGCCGAAAACTGAGTCCAAGCTGGCCACGCGGGGCCCTTCTGAGCTCTGTTTTCGCTGGCAGAGGGCTAGCAAAACAAACTTCTAGCAAAAGTACATTTGATCACAAGACAAGGAGGCATCGAGAAATTCCTCCACTGGAGACAATGGATCCCCCCCAGCCCTGCCCAGGCCACCACAGGTGCCCCTGATATGAGTGATGTTGAGCTGGCCATGTCCCCCCGGCCAGGCCTCCCCCCCGAGGGCAAACACAACCCTGAGGTGGCCCTCAATGAAATCTACTTGACACCCCTGATCTAAAGAAACCTATAGTCCTTTTTTCTAATAATAAGTCTGACAATTGACATCCATCACCACCAAAAATTAATTTCTCATATTTCATTGTTTATAACAATCAATAAAGTTATGTTCAAATTGATTATCAAAGATTACTGAATGTTCTTTCCAACTTCCTAAAAACCACTGAGGCTTAATGACGCATGCCTCTAGACTAGCAGTTGATGTTTATAACGCACTAGGAATATTTTGGTTAATATTGCATAAGGGTATGATCAAAGCTGATCACGAGATTAACATGAATTTAATACCACATAGCATTTCAAAATGGTTCACATAATTCCATTCCAAAGTCCTCCTTGCCTGCTTTCAAAAGATCCTGTTGTATTTGATAAAATAATGTAATAATTGCAGCAGAAGTTCCTCTGATTTTTAGTTTGTGTGGCTTCAGACAAACCATTCTTCAAATACTGTTTTTATTCTTGATTGATATCATCTCACTAATTTACAGACGCGGCTACACTATGTCACTTGGAATCAGGTTGAACTTCTGACCAATGTTTTTATAGGTTTCCTACCAATAGTCAAGTCTCTAATTGTATAAACTCCTCTCTCTTCCATTGCTCTTTGTTGTTTCTGCAGCAAGTGGGTTACTACTCCCCTCAAGAAATTGACTCAACAGGTTCTCCCTTGCAAATCGGACATAACGTCAGAGACCAGGCTTGCAAATTGGATCAGTCACCAATTCTTGACTCGCAGCTGAATCATATATGCAGCCAAAACCCTTTAAAAAATTTTTTAATGTCTGCATGTGTAACTGAAAAGGGCTGCTTTAGAATTGCAAAAAATTTAAAAAAAGAAAAGGGGAAATAATAATTTTAAAAAGACAACCGAGATCAGCATTTGGGGGTGTTTGCAGGAATAACCTGGGAGACATAGAAAAATTCATGCATAGAATGGAACAAGCAGATAGCATGTGGATTCATAGCCTCACTATTTTGGATGTTCCGTTAAAAGTGAATGCAGGAAGGCTCAATATCAATTATATAGTCATTATTCAGTCACTACTACAGCTATCAATTCTATAATGATGTGCAACAAATGGTTAAATTAGTAAACACCAGCCAGTTCGGTCTAGCTGTTAAGGCATCAGGCTAGAAAGCGGAGACCCTGAATTCTAGCCTCACCTTAGCACTGAAAGGCAGCTGGGTGACTTTGGGCCAGTCATTGCCTCTCAGTCCAACACACCTCACAACAGGGTTGTTGTTGTGTAGAATGTAAGATAAGTAAGGTGTCCGCTGCCTTGAGTTATTTGTAAAAATAATAAAGATGCACTATAAATAAATAAAAACAAAATACAAGTTATAGATTGAATGGCTGTTCTGGAGCAATGATGGCTACAAAATGTAGATGGAATTGAGAATCAGATTCTTCAGATTCTTGGAGGATTGATTTACCCACAAATAATAGCCTTGATGTTACAGATACAGATTAACAGAGTTGGAAGGGGCCTTGTAGGTCATCTAGTCCAACCTCCTGCCCAAGCAGGAGACCCTACAACATTTCTGACAAATGGCAGTCCAAACTCTTCTTGAAAGCCTCCAGTGATGAAGCTCCCACAACTTCTGAAGGCAACTTCTGTTCCATGGGTTGATTGTTCTCACTGTCAGAAAATTTCTCCTTATTTCCAGGTTGAATCTCTCCTTGTTCAGTTTCCATCCATTATTCCTTGTTTGGTGCTTTGGAAAATAGCTTGACCCCCTCCTCCTCTCTGTGGCAGTCCCACAAACATTGGAAGACTGCTATCCTGTCTCCCCTGGTCCTTCTCTTCAGTAGACTAGCCATGCCCAGTTCCTGCAACCAGCCTCCAGCCTCCAGTCCCCTAATCATCCTGCTTGGTTACCTGTGGAATCAGGCAGACTCTGGATACCAATTTTTGCCATCCTGTTCATATTTACATATTTACTTTGTGAGTCTTTTGCATGACAAAGAAAACCAAACAAGATTGCCTGTAAGTTTGATCCAGCAGGAGTCTTCTAATTTCTTCAGTTTTCTGAACAGTTCTTCATGGTTTTGGCTCTGATTTACACTAACACAGACAACCAATCTGGAAGTGCTTGAGGTCCCTCCCCTTCATTTGTACGAGAGGGACATCTCAATCCTTCAGAGCACAGCAACTGACAATCCTATCTGAATGCTTTGAAATTGTCTTTCCAAACCCCCACCATGCTGTGTTCCCTTTTTAGTATGACAGGATGTGAAAGCTCTTTTGTTGCTAAGAATCACCACAATATTTGAATATATTCAAGGATGCTCTTGTGGATAATGTCCTAAATACAGCTGGTGATGATTCAGAGACACATGCAAAGAAGAAATATTAGTATAATGTATCCCTACCATCACCAACTTCTAACTCGATTGATTGAAAGTAAAATTAAGGCTGAGTTAAAGGAAAGTGTGTACATAATGTGTGTTTGTGTGTGTGAGAGAGGGGGTAGATGGGAAGAATAGAAACAGTCTTTTATTCAAAAGAGGAGAAACTCTGATCGTATGTTTCTGGACACCCATCTTGACTTTTAATACCTCCTGTGGACACCCTTGTGGATAAGGAGAAGCTGTTTTCCTTATCCCAAAATACAAGGACCATGAATCACCCAACATTGTTGAATCCTGAAAGAATCAGGATAGATAAAAGGGATTTTTAAAAAACAAAATGAATAATTCAAGTTTGGAGTTTGCTACAAGTCATGATGCTGGCTACTAAGGGTTGGACCCATTCATGGAAGTCATAGGGATGGGTGCCTATTAACCTTGTGTAAAAGTTTTGCAAGAAAAATAAAACTTTAAGAGCTTTAAAAATAAAAAGTTTTGATCCCAAATTTGCTGATTCCAAATTTGGTTAAAATTAATGAAAGTGTGACAAAAATATTTAACATGTTCCTTATTCAGGAGAAATTGTTGTATGCAAATGAAATGTGAAATAAACCAATCATCATACTCATCATGTAAAAATGGTGCCACCTTTGAAAAAGACAAAAAAGACAAAAAATGTTGGGTTTGTAAGAAGAAAGCTGAAAAGGAATAATTTTGGTCAGAAAAAGAGTCTAAGTTGGAACACTGGATTCAGCATTCAATTACTTTTTTTTAAACATGATTTGGTCAAATCTAGAAACCTGTTGCAGGTGGAATAACGTTTTAGAAAGAGGTGGGGACAATATCACAAGTGTCCATTCAAATCAGCCTACAAGACCTTTCTTTTCTGAGTCAGCCATTTAGCACTGGGACCTTATTTAGAGAAGGCCCGTTGAACTTCAGAATGTCTTCTAGTGAAAGACACCCTGGCTTATAGGACTGTCTTCACAACCTGGGATTTATAACATGGTTCCTTCAGCTTCTGATAGTTCAGTGCAAACTGGACTTGCGAGACTAATGGCAACCTTACTAGGCAGACCAGACAGAAAACGCAACCGGATAACTAAGAGCAAAATTTCAGAAGCAAATTCTGATTCGAATTCAACCAACGCTAAATAAGAATTGGTAGAAAACAATGCAAGATATTTTCTCTCCCCGATGACAAACCTTTTAGAAACAGATGTCCATCTGAGCAGTTTATTTTTACTTTCATCCTAACACAAAGGAGGCAGCTTTTAATTAAGAAAAATTAAAGTGTGTGTATGTCGTTTTTAGTTTCAGCTGCTTTGTTTGAAGGATCCATTAATTGCACCCAATGGCAGGACTCTCCTTTCTAAAATTAGTTTACTTTTCTCCATATTTGTATAAACATGACCAATGCTGTACACTGTGCAGCCAAGGAGGAAAAAATCAGTAAGCATTAGGTAACCCTGAAATTTGCATGGATATGACTATGTTCTGGGGAACGCCATGTAATGGAAAAATTAAGAAATCTAATGATTGCTCAGTGACAAGAATGAGGACAAGGTGAGGTCTATAAATGGGCTGGGAAGAGCGATGGCATGAAATAGCCGGGAGGGGAAAGGAAAGGAAAATCAGATGGGAGTGGAACTTGATGACTGGACAAGGAAAACAGAGTAGAAATGACATCCAATACAAAGATAAAATTGCAAACAGAAGCATTCTGTGGTCCCATGGATACTTTTACATGGCTGCTCATAATCATCAACAGAGAAAAAAACGGAACACAAGACAATATTTATAGCTCAGGGTTGAATTGTGGAACCCTTGGTGGTCTCTGGTTTGGTTGTTTTCTTGTAGACGTTTCATTATCCAACTAGGCAACATCATCAGTGCTAGAAGAGAATGGGGTGTCCTCTCTGTTTATATACAGTAGCTTTCCCTGTCAGTGAGGTTGGGAGTGTTCTTGGTGGTTCCTTGATTAGGCTGTTGTTATTTTTCTGAACTGGTAGTTCCTTGAATAGGGTATTGTTGCTTGGTTGTTGGTCTAGTATTAATCTTGGTTTTAATATATGCTTATCTAGATACTCATTGCTGGTGAGCAGGTTTTTTTGGGTCCATTTGTCTAGCAGTGATAATGTTACCTACATTTACATGATGTTAATATATTTTAGAGAATGTCTAACAGATGCACCCAATGGCCTTTCAAAATACTTCAGCCCCAAACATTTCGTGACATGGATGTTTTCAGAAGAGCTTGTTCCAGGAATCACTATCAGGTAGCATTCTGTGCTATTGGGAAAGGCTGTTCAGAAATGTTTCCACATGTAAATCCACCCCACAATTCTGCTGAGTGTCTGCAGGTGCACATTCATTTATATGTCTAAGCACAACCCAATATGCTCAGCAATAGCCTTCATTCCATTGTATATGCCTGCTTATTAAAGGTAACATTGCAATCTTGGGTCCTCAATTTACCTACCCCAAGAGGATGGAAGGCTGAGTCAACCTTGAGCCTGGTGGGGTTCGAGCCTGCACTAATTGCAGGCAGCTGGAACTGAAGTGCTAGGCATTTAACAGGCTGCCCAATAGTCTAATTTGCAGGGACTTCCACAAAGAGGGAGTCAAGCTATTTTCCAAAGCACTGAAGGGAAGGACAAGGACCAATGGGTGGAAGATGATTAAAGAGAGATCCAACGTGGAACTAAGGAGAAATGTCCTGACAGAACAATTAATCAGTGGAACAAGTTGTCTCCGAAGTTGTAGGTGCTCCAACAATGGAGATTTTTACGAAGACATTGGACAACCATTTGTCTGAAATGGTATACAGTTTCCTTCTTCAGCAGTGGTTTGGGGTAGAAGACCCCCAACTATTATTCTGGTATTTTAGAGAATTCTTAAATCGGGGAAAGAGACTCAACTCGGAGGGCAACCTTACTTGTGATCACTATCAGATAATTTCTCCTTACTTCTACGTTGGATTTCTCTTTAACAAGCTTCCACTCATTACTTCTTTTTTTTTTAAAATTACATTTATATGCCGCCCTTCTCCGAAGACTCAGGGCGGCTTACAATTTTTGGAGCACAACCCAATGTGCTCAGCAATAGCCTTCATTCCATTGTATATGCCTGCTTATTACTAAGCGGCATTTTTACAAAGTCAGCTTATTGCCCCCAACAATCTTGGGTCCTCAGTTTACCTACCCCGAGAGGATGGAAGGCTGAGTCAACCTTGAGCCTGGTGGGATTCGAGCCTGCAGCAGTTGTAGGCAGCTGGAACTAAAGTGCAGGCAATTAACAGCCTGAGCCACCAAAGCCCTTCCCTCTGATGCTTTGGAGAATAAGTCACTCTCGTCTTCTCTGTGGCAGTCCCTCAAGTACTGGAAGACAGCTGTCGTATCACCCGTAGCCTTTCTCTTTGTTAAACTAGATACACCTTGTCCCCTTGTCTGTGTTGCTGTTCTCTGCACACTTTCTAGGATCAGAGACAGCCTTAAGTCATCCTTAGCTGTAGTGGGGTCAAATGGTATACATCCCTTATTGTAACGGTGTTCTTATTTTGCAGAGAGAGCTACAAGATGGTAAATTGTTAGGCTCTGTCGTTCCTTCCCTTGGGAGCAAATCAGGGATTGCAGGAACTGGGTGCTCTTAACTGCTCTTAAGATCCAGCTGTCTACAATTACTGTAGGCTCGAATCCCACCAGGCTCAAGGTTGACTCAGCCTTCCATCCTCTCGGGGTAGGTAAATTGAGGACCCAAGATTGTTGGGGGCAATAGCTGACTTGTAAAATGCCGCTTAGTAATAAGCAGGCATATACAATGGAATGAAGGCTATTGCTGAGCACATTGGGTTGTGCTCCAAAAATTGTAAGCCGCCCTGAGTCTTCGGAGAAGGGCGGCATATAAATGTAATTAAAAAAAAAAAATCAGGACAGAAGCAACAAGCAGAGTTATCGAATTTAATTCAGATTTAATTTTCTGCTAACTGAAGAAAGGCAGAGCCCTCGTTGCAGCAGTGAGGGAGGGCCATATAATGGTGGAGAAGATGAGGATCAATTCAGGAGACCCCCAAGTTATTGACATTTTGCTTATTCTTTAAGCCCTTTTGCCCCTGCAAAAAAGGAAAGGACATAAAAAATGAGAAGTACGCAATGTTCTTTTGCAGGCATTGAAAAACACAGATGACAAACATTAGGCGAGGCTCTGCTTTGATGTGGTTTCAAAGGCGGCAGTTGGCGTGATAAACTCAGTCTGAAGAGGGCATCAGATCAGCGATGATGGTGGAGGACTAATTACTGGGTTCCTTCCACAAGTGGGCTGCTTGGGCCCTCTCAGATTCAGCAGGGCACATATTCAAATCATGCTGTTTCCCCCTCCTTTCTTCTTCCTCCCATTCTCCTTCCAGTCTTATAGAAAAATGAAAATGGACTGATTTAATTATTAATTTATTAAATTTATTGGCCTCCCCAAATCAATTTGACTTCAGGCATTTTACCATATATATAATTACAATGCATAATAGCATAAAGATAAGAGTCTATAAATTTAGCAAAACTAAATCTTACATCAAGTTCTGAAAACTGAGGTTGAAACATTGTGGCATAAACTGGCCATGGTCATCCTTTGATTATTATCACACTGGGTGCCATACCCAAAAAACCTTGGACAGCATTTAAAAAAAATCTGTATATTGACAAAATTTCCATCTGTCAATAGCAAGAGACCACAGTGCTTGGATTTATACTATGCAAATACATTGCGATTTCCTAGGTTTGGGGGTAAGAATTAAATGCAGGCAATGTGAAGGCCAACCCCAGCTTTAAAAAAAACTGCACATTGTTGTGTATATAATAACAAAAATACAATATAAAGACTTGCAAATAGAAGTAAAATGGCAATGGCAAAAGAGAGCACATATAATACAATAGTAATAGGCACCTTGGGTGCAATCCCAAAACATCTGGAGCACCACTTCAACACCATCATCACTGACAAAATCACCATCAGTTGATTGCAAATAACAGCTTTACTTGGAACAGCTCACATTTTGTGATGATGCCTTTAAGACTATCAAGCAACATCTGCCTATTCCAGGTCCCTGGATAGGACTTAACAGGTGGATCCAAATGCCAAATCCAGTCTAAACATCTGGCTGACTGCGAAAGACCATAGTAATACCATAATATAGCAATGTCATATAAAGCAAGACATAAAAACCTACTATTCCCAATAAAAGAGAATATTTGTAGCACTGATGATGTTATCTAGTTTCAGTAATGGAGTATCTGCAACAAAACAAGCCAACTCTTCTTCCTCTCCACATACCTCACTCCCTTCTACACTAAAGATGTTGCCTAGCTTATGTAATGCAAGAAAACAACCAAGGATCCCTCAGCCTACTGTTTCCTACTGCTTTGCAAACCAGCCGCTCCAACGAGTGCCAGAGATCCATAATCCAGAATACATAAACTTTTCTAGGCATGATCTTACACACTGCATGCCTGAAATGTAAACGGTGAACTGTTCATAGCTACACAGATTGCCTCATAAATTTAGAAGGGCATAGCTGTGTCATCTGATTCATTTCATGTTATTGGAAAAAAGAGAGAGTTTGCTCCTATAACACGCTGTACTTTAAAGGTCACACAGAACAGGACTCTGATAAATCAGGTTTGACAACCACAATGTGAGTCAATGATAATAAAATAAGATGCCTTAAAAGACGTAAACAGCACAGCAGATCTGTAGGAGTAAACAGAACTTCTAGATTATTTTAGATAGACAGACTGAGGAACACTATTTAAAAACCAAAGGTGCCTTTAAAAGTTATTGTTTGATCTTGCTGTGAGTCAGCAGCACCTTCAGGAGACTCTTGAGCCTTCTGTTCAGATGGAGAGACACAACACATCAGCCAAAGTTTCGGGTAGTTTCACCCACCCTATTAGGGCAACCTAGCCATAGTTTTAGAATGTTGTGGGATCATGGACATCTTAAGCCATCAGAGGCCAGGCATATCATGTGCAACACTGTTTTCCTAACATGGGCTACAGGTTATGTATCTTGGATGAATGATACCCAACATCAGAGGGCTTGCTGGCACTATAGACAGCATTCATGATTGACAGATGTGTAGAAAAAGCAGCTTTTCACCAGTCCTTCATTCTTGTGCATATCTCCCTTGGTTTTCTTCCAGGTAGTGGACACTGGAGGTTTTAATTTAAGGTTGTGTATCTGTTTGATCTTTGGATTTAATTCCTCAGTTGAAATAGCTGAAATATGGCAAGTCTATGGACTGAGAGCATTCTCTTCAAAAGCTTTTTTTTTAAAATTTAGGTTTGTCTTATTTATTTATTTTATATACCACCTTTACTATTTGTATAAATAACTCAAGGCAGCAAACTCCTTTCTTATTTCCCCCAAAATAACAACCCTGTGAGGTAGACTGGGGTGAAAGGGAGGCACTGGCCCAAAGTGACCCAGCCGGCCTTCATGCCTAAGGCAGAACTAGAACTCACAATCTCCTGGTTTCTAGCATGACACCTTAACAACTAGACCAAACTGGCTCTTTTTAATAAGACAAACAAAAGGAAGAGCAAGAAACTTGTACAGGAAAGTAAAACTACTCCTTGTTAATAAGGTGGGTGGGATTGTGTCTTTGCTCAGAATCAAGAGATAAAATTCAATTGTTTGCACCTTGGGAACAAATAGAAACTTTATAGAGTCCATCAAAGGAGAAAGCACCCTTATCTCAGAAATATTACGTTCCACAGAAGAAGAGTCCTCAATATCACCCTTTGAAGCTCCTCTCATCATATCTCCTGGTAAACATGGACCCAGAGCAGAAATCCTTTGACTATGGAGTTGAAGGGGCAGACCTTATCAGGGAAAAATGACCCCCAAACCACGAGGGATTTCAGCATCTTGAATTGCATTTGGAAATAAACTGGTCACCAATGGATCTTCTCTACAATGATGTAAATGTAATGCCAAGATTAATTGGTGAGCACTGGGCAGTGGCCAATGAGAGCAACAGATGACCCTGAGTGATCTTCACGCCCCTTGAAGACTTAAGATGCAGCCTTCTAAATCTCTGCCGGTTCAGTTTTAACGTGCAGATTAGGAAGTTCTCGAATATTGTGATGTCATGACATTTCACCTCAGACGAGCACAGACCAAGTGAGGAATAAGCCTGGTGTGTGTATTTTGGCTACGTTCTACTTTGCAAACACAAGACTGATCTAGCTTATTTAAATAATAATAATAATCATGGCCACCTTCTAAATTGCATAGAAAACCCTGGGGGAGTTTTCCAAACTGGCCATTTGGCCTTGCAAAAGAGTGCTAAAACTCCCAGGCTAATTTTAAAAAATGCATTTTAAATTTAACCCTTAAAAAGTTACATCTGTTTTTTGGTAAAGACATATTTGGAAAACCAGCCAGCATCCAGCACGCATCTACTCAGAAATAAATCCCATTAAATTCTTTGGGGTTTCTTCGAGGTTAAAGGGTTGAAACGTAAACTTGTGGCCGATTTGGCAAAAAGGAAAAAAGAATACAATCTTCACTAACTTTATGGACTGGTCTAAAGTGCTGTTGAGTAGGTCATTTTGCTCTGATCTCACACCACTAGCGAGCTGGAAGCTTTCAGCTTAGTGTGTATGTAATTTCTGTGGACTTGAAACCTCCCTAGGCAATTTCTAATTTTCATTTAAGACTTCCTTTTCCTTGTTGAAAGCTGAATGATTTCCTTCTGTGGTTTTATCAATGAACCAGGACTGATAAGATTGCTTCCTTCCTCTGCTCCGTGTGCTTGGACTTTTGCCATCCATGATGAAAAGTAATATATTTGCCTTCCTGTCTTGAGCTACAGCTATCTAGAGCGGGAGGCGATGTAAGTGCCTTCATTCAGAAGGAAAAAAAAAAGGGGGGGCAACCATTCCACGGAACAAAAATAGACTTGCATCCAAACAAATTAGAAAATTCTTTCTTGCGTTTTTAAGCAATCGCTGATGGTGTAGTAGGAGAAGACAGACAGCTGTTGGGCTCCCATTTCTGTCTCTTTTTAGCACAGGAGATCATCAGTTGGGACAAGAGATTTACCCCACTTCCATTCTGCTGTGGGGTAAAGCTGCTATGGAGCCCTACAACAGAAGTATAGAAGCAGGATCAGAGAAAGAAGAGCAACTAAGAGGATTAAAGTCCTGGAGACAAAAGCATACAGAGAACTGTTGCAGGAATTGGGATATGGCCAGTCTAAAGAAAAGAAGGACCAAGGGGGGGACATGACAGCAGCATTCCAATATTTGAGGGGCCACCACAAAGAAGAAGGGGGTCAATTTATTTTCCAAAGCACCAGAAGGCAAGACAAGAAGCAATAGATGGAAACTAATCAGGGAGAGAAGCGATCTGGAATTGAGGAGAAACTTCCTAACAGTGGGGACAATTAACCAGTGGAACAGGAGTTGCCTTCAGAAGTTGTGGGTGCTTCATTATTGGAGGTTTTCAAGAAGAGATTGGACAGCCATTTGTCTGAAATGGTATAGGGTATAGGCAAATAGTATAGGCTCTCCTGCTTAAGCAAGGGGTCAGACTAGATGACCTGCAAGGTCCCTTCCAGCTCTATTCTGATTGACTGGTTAAAGCAGAGAAGAAACTACAGGTATTCTGGACTTCTCACAATGGGGAAGCCAGATTTAGTTAACAACTCTGTTACTAACTTAACAACCGCAATGATTCACTTAACAGCTGGGGCAAGAAAGGTCATGAAATGGGGCAAAACTCATTTAACAAACATCTCACTTAGCAACATAAATTTTGGGCTCAATTGCGGTCATAAGCCAAGGACTACCATTAACCTACATAAATAATTTGCAAGGTACCAGGGCTTTCATAAAGAAAGTCCTGATGGCCACATGGGAAACCTCCAGAAGCTTCCAATATGTTTTAATGCCTTGGTTAGGATCAGCCAAGAATGCCACAAAACTATAAGCAATAAGCATGGAATTTTCCAAACTCTCTCAAGCTGGAGACAGTTTCTGGCTGTGTAGTACACTTTGATCCCTTCCAACTGTATTAAATATGAAATCAAGAACAGACTAAAATGGCTTGGAAATGGCTGTTGACTAAAGGAAAGTCTCAGATGACTGCAAGAGAGATCTGTGCTACTAAATTTCAGAACATTAATTTACTCGTAATATTCTTAACAGACTTGATGAATCTACTGACTACTTGGTGATTTTAAGGTAAGGATAAAAAAAACTGAGTTTGACGTGATTTCCTTAAAATAAATTAAGACAAATGTGACTGCTGTTCTTCCAATTAATAATGCATCCTTTAAATATTAAGCATTGCATTTCAGTGCTAAATAGGGATGGAGGGTCTCAGCAGACCACACCCTGACCATTCAAAGTTTAGATAGTTAAAAGGGTGGGATACTCTGGTTTCCCGCCCTTTAGTCAGAGACGAGTAATTTATAGGTCTCTGGGTATTGATGGATGACCCATCCCATGAAACCTCACTCTTGTGATCTTCACGTAGTTTAGAACTGAACTGTAATTATTAATATTTAAAAGATGGATTATTAATTGCAAGAGTCACATCATCAAATTTAATTTTAAGCAAATGTAAATTAAATCACCTCCAATTCAGATTTTTTGTGCTGGCCGAATCCTAGAAAGGATGTTCTGCATCATCAATTCTTGCTTTAGGCTTTCAGCCCAAAAGAAACCATTTTATTCTGCAAGTTACATCCAGTCCCAGGGAATAGAAATACAGGTAGTCCTTGATTTACGACCACATTTTCTGTTGCTAAGCAAGACAGTTGTGATTTTGCCCCATTTTACAATCTTTCTTGCCACAGTTGTTAAGTGATGCACTTGCAGTTATTAAGTTAGTAACACCGTTGTTAAGTGAATCTGGCTTCCCCATTGCCTTTGCTTTACCCCATTGCCCTAGGACACTGTGACCGTCATAACTATGAGTCAGTTGCCAAGCGGCTAAATGTTGATCATGTGACCATGCTGCAATGGTTGTGTGAAAAACCATCATAAATCACTTTTTTCAGTGCTGTTTTATCTTCAAACAGTCACTAAATGAACTGCTGTAAACTGAGGACTACTTGTAATGCATCCTATGAATTAGATTCCTTAAAATGTCTTCAGGTTTTAAAAAGCCTCAGGCTGATCTCCCTTGAGCCCCTGTTTTCAGCTCTCCAGGAATGAAAAGTTACCTGATATCCATCCAGCCATCTTCACACAGTTGTGGCTGAAAAAACAGCCACATTCCTCACTTATGATTTGGTTAAGCTGTAAAAGTCTCCCATCCTTGTTAGGAAATTTAAAAGATGAAGTCATAACACAGACTAGTCGCAGCTAGAAGAAAACAATACCGATCCAAACTCCTGCACTTATTAAGCTGACAAAAATCTAAATTGTCAGGGTGTTAAAGCAATTAGGCTTCAATTGTGCTTGTTTTTCAACTGTTCTTTGTTCACGACTGAGTCTAAGAGATGAATTTTAAAACCAGAGTTTAAATAATATAATGGGTTTCTATTGCAAATCACTCTGTAACTTAATCACTTTAAACAGAAGAAAAATGCCTGTTTCAGTCACTCTAGAGCAGTATTGCTCAACTTCAGTAAGTTCACCATCATGTTAGCTGGGGAATTCTGGGAGTTGAAATCCACTTGTTTTGAAGTTGTAAGGTTGAGAAATACTTATTTAAATAATACTGCTGTGATAGTTCATTAATATAAAAAAATGATCACAATACACTGCTGGTTTTAGAAAGCTGTTTGATTTTTTGCCATTGATCCCAGAAAGTATCTAAAAGGAGACTTTGTTAAATCAATATATGAAGATGTCTTACATCATTCACTCAGGAGTAATGTCTACTCTATCAGTAACTTGCCAATGTCCTTGATAGACAGTTATTTCTACAACTTGTACTTTCTGGTCCTGTTTAGCTGGAGACAGCTGGAGGAAGGACATCTGATGATTCTGAAGCTAAATTAAGCTGAAGTCTCACTTAATCAAATATTCTTTGTCTCACAGTTGCTTCCTTCTGTTTTTAAAGCATCTAAATTTGTGATCATCATTCTTGCCCATCACATTGTTTGGTGGCAATACATTCTATGCTTTAATGGGACATTGGGGAAAATAAATGTTTGATTTTTAACTGTATTTAGTCTCTATCCTTTAGCATCAGTAGATAAACCTACATTTTAGTTATGTGAGAAAGAGAAAATTCTCAATGCTCTGTCTGTCGATCCATCGTCTCTGTCTGTCTATCTATCCATATCTATTATCTATCTATCACATTCTCTATTTACGACCTTAGCCTTACTCCTAAGATTAAAAAAAATTTTAAAGATAAAGTCTTGAGCAAATTGCATCTTTTTTTTATACTTCTGAGCTACGGCCCGTTCTTCAGAATTTAGTTAACAGTACTTGTAAAAGATTATCTCAATATTCATAACACATAGAAACAACACTGGATAGAAAATTGCCCCTCCCCCAATGTCTAAGTTTGCCTTGCATCTTGGAAAAACCATCTGGATTTGAAAAGGAGGCCTATGCAGTATGGACTGAATTTGCACTGGCCATGGTAGATATGTAAATGCCATCTATATGTGGGGCAAAACACATCACCAAATTGTGATTGTAGGGTAGAAAAACAAAACAATCCCATAAATAGTGACAGAGTGTCAAAACAGACCTTGTAATGGAGATTGTGCTGATTTCCTGGCTGCGACAAATGAAGTAAAAAAATATATATATTTGCAACTTAGATATAAGTTTGTGATCTTCCTAAAGACTTTATGTTCTATGTTTTGTATTTTATCCCATGTTCATGTTCTGAAATATGATGTGAGTGTGCCAAATGATAAGTAAATTATTAACATCACTCATTCCCACAAAGAAATCTGTGCGCATGATATGGATCACACTTCAAATGAGAGGTGGGTGTTGGAGATCCACCCTGGGGAGCATCTACTGTGGTTCCCTGTCCTTAGCTGTGACCCTGGAGACCAGCCCTTACAATTATTGTTCCAACTTCCTCCAGTTTCCATTTATCCATTCCCTCCAATGTATTTTAGATTCCTTTAAAGTATTAACTTGCTTGACAGAATGATTTGATGCCAGTTGTCTCTATAGTATCTAAAAAATGAAAATGTCACTGTGACACAGAAAAGAATGACTAAGCATTACTAATGAGAATGATAAGAAGGGCGAAAAGGCCTGACTAATCTTCCAGCTTCTGCTTGATTATTCATAGGCTATACATGTTTTGTCAGAATTTAAAATGAGATGTGGGAATCTGTTTTTTTTTAATGTTTCCCTCCCAACAAGTTCATGGCACGAATTTTTCCACCCGATGGAAAGAGAGATTAGTTGGAACTGTCATGGCAAACAAAGTCCTCCTGGCTGGAGGGAACAGGTCAGAAGATGTGAGAGCTGGGACTTGGGAGAGGTGAGTCCACCATATCTAGAAGATACCAAGCTGCACAAGGCTAGGCAGGAAGGGCCTCCCTTCTTTTCATAAAAAATATGTGGATATTTCAATTTCAACCTGAAATAGATAGCGGACTTTCATTTCTAAGAAGTTTTGTTTGTGCTTGGTGACTGGAATACCGACATTGGAGAAAAATAAGGAAGAAAACGTCTTTGGATTCAATGACCTACAAAACAGAAATGAAGCAGAGGAGAATGATTTATCCATTTCTGTCAGTCCAATGATTTCTTCATTGTTTATGCATTCTTCAAGTAACCCCAAAATGCTTGTACACACGAAGGTCACCAGATGAAGCACACAGAAATCAGATTGTTCACCTTTTGTGGGCAAAAAGGTGGAAGACCTCAATTATCACAGCGAATGCATGGCCAAAGGCTAGTTGTGGAAATATTACAAATTGCACATCGTCTGGAATTTCCAAGCCAAGTTAAAGTGGAAGAACAAAGCCAACCAGTTTCCCGATATGATCTTGAGTGATATCTGCCATTTTCAAGGAGAACTGCAGGAATTGTTTCTGAGTCTTCCTTGATGGGGAGGCAGACGAAACGCAGATGCTATACAATTAGTTGGCCACTTACAAGCATAATAAAGCCCGGGATAACAACGATAAGTTGTGCCAGTTGTTAAGCAGGTCATCACATGACCATACCTGATTGTAAGTCATTTTTTTGTGAATATCTTTAAATGAACATGGTTGTTAAGTGAATGCAGAAGTCTTTATGTGAACCCATTGTCCACAATGGTGTGTTTTTCTCTCTAAACTGGAAGTAAACCCAAATGGGAAGTAAGCCGTGGTGGCACAGTGGTTAGAATGCAGTAGAGTGGCTACTTCTGCTGACTGCCAGCTGCCTGCAGTTTGGCAGTTTGATTCTCACTGGCTCAAGGTTGACTCAGCCTTCTGAGGGCAGTAAAATGAGGACCCAGATTTCTGGGGGCAATATGCTGACTCTGTAAACAGTTTAGAAAGGGCTGTAAAGCACCATAAAGCGGTATATAAGTCTTAAGTGCTATTGCTATAAACACCAGTTTTCAGCATAAAGGTCATAAGTGAAGGTCACATGACTGGATGCTGCAAATGGCTATAAATGGGGGCCAGTTGCCAAGCACCCAAATCGTATTACCAGAACGGGGACAGGCAGAACATCGAATCTGAGTCATAAGTACCTTTTTGGGAGTCTGTTGTTACTTCAAACAGTCCATGGTATTCTCAGGAGTCTTCTTCAACACCAAAGTTAATAATAATAATAATAATAATAATAATAATAATAATAATATATTAGACTTGTATGCTGCCCTCTCCCCCTAAGGACTCAGGGTGGCTCACAGTATAAAACCCAATACAATAATTAAAAATCAGTTAAACATTACAAGCCTAATAACAATAAAATGATTAAAATTAATTAAAATTACTCTAAAACAACCCCTCCCTTTGGTTCAGTCCAGACCGGCCTCTTGAAAGAGCCAGGTCTTCAGGTCATGGCGGAAGGAGCGGAGATCAGGGGCCAAACGAAGGCCCAAGGGGAGCTGATTCCACAGGGTGGGTGCTCCCACAGAGAAGGCCCTACCCCTGGGCACCGCCAGCCAACAATGTCTGGCCGGCGGTACCGCAAGGAGGCCCTGCCTGTGGGAGCGTACAGGGCGATCGGAGCGTGATGCCGGCAGGAGACGCTCCCGCAAGCAGTTGTAAGTCGAGGAGAACTTATTATGTGTCCATACTTACCAAGATCAGAATTGCGCAGGCCACGGTGCTCCACCATAGAAGAGAAAGTTGAACTTTGGAGAAGCAACACAGAAAGAGTTTTAATGCTTTCAGTCTGGTTTTGAGAAGATTCCTGAGAACACCATAGAGACCCATGGATCACTGAACAAGTAAATCCAGTGTTGCTACTGAAGGCATAAATAACCAGGATCAAGCTAAGCAATTTTGGAAAAATTATGGGAAGACTCGGCTCCATTGAGAAGCCTATTTCACTGGGAAAGATAGAAGAAAAAAGGGTTGACTCAGCCTTCCATCCTCTCGGGGTAGGTAAATTGAGGACCCAAGATTGTTGGGGGCAATTAGCTGACCTTGTAAAAATGCCGCTTAGTAATAAGCAGGCATATACAATGGAATGAAGGCTATTGCTGAGCACATTGGGTTGTATCCCAAAAACTGTAAGCCGCCCTGAGTCTTCGGAGAAGGGCAACATATAAATGTAATTTTTTTAAAAAAAGAGGCAACCAGCAGCAAAACACAGCTGGGAGATTCAAAGGGTCAGGTTGCTGACAGATCATCTTAAATAGGGCCTATCTATAGAGTTACCAGGAATCAACACTGACTTAATCAATCAATCATGACAATTGAGTTGTACATTTTGTAAATAATGGCCTTTTTTTGACAGTCTGAGTTGTTACCATGGCATTCTGTTGAACTGCTGGTTTTACTGATTTCTTGGAACCATGTCAAGAATATAATTATCATTTATTCCCCCCTCTCTTTTCTTCCTCTTCTACTAATTTCTTCTTTCTGAATGGGCTGAGTTCCCACTTACTGCCCTATGATTACTGCTACCCATTTGGCCGCCCTTTCACTGGCCTGGATTCACACAAGTCCAAACCGTTTATAGGTGAGAGCCAGTTTGGACTAGTGGTTAAGTCATCAGGCTAGAAAGCAGGAGACCATGAGTTCAAATCCTGCCCTAGCCATGAGAACCAGCTGGACCAATCCCCAGGAGACGGTGAGTTCTAGTCCCATTTTAAGCATGAATATGGCTGGATAACTTTGAATATGGCTGGATAACTTTCTCTCTCAGCCCAACTCACCTCACAGGGTTGTTGCTGTGGGAAAATGGGAAGGTGTGCTGGACATGTTTGCTGTCTTGAGTTATTTGTAAAAATAATATAGGGTGGGATATAAATAATGAAATACATTTTAAAATGTGTACAGTGTATTGCTCCACTTTTCCACCTTAGCTTTGCACACTTATAAAACAACGGGAATGAAACCTCTGCAAACTGGCATTGAACTGCCTACACCAAGCAGATGCTCAGCAATGTCCATTCTTGATGCTCCTTTGATGTGGGATATTTTCTGTGCCCAGGTGACTCAGTGGCTACTCCTCATTCTTACCTGCACGCTTTGGTGAGTTATAGATGCTCTGAGAATCGATATAGTTGTCACTCAAGGGTCTAGATAAACAGGACAGAGAAATGAAACAAAGAGACTTATTCAAGAATGGGGTTGCTGTTGACTTAGACCATGGACAAAGTGATATGACACATTGAGGGGTGTTCCCCCCTTCTCCCCATTTCAGAGTGACAGGACCATATAAGCAATTTGCATAATGACCATAGGAAGATAGCAATAGCACTTACACTTATATACCACTTTACAGCTCTCTCTAAGTGGTTTACAGAGTCAGTCTATTGTCCCCAACAATCTGGGTCCTCATTTTATGCACTTCGGAAGGATGGAAGGCTGAATCAACCTTGAGCCTGGTGGGATTCAAACTTCCAAATTGCAGTCAGCCGGCAGTCAACAGAAGTAGCCCTTCAGTACCGCACTCTGACCACTGCGCCACTGTGACTCAGTTAGATGTATGTCTTTATTAACATAAACACACATTCTGTATCTTTCTTTTAAGAGTGAGAAGTCCTATGAGTGAAATTTACTCAAATTTAACTTTTTTGAATTGGAGGATGGCTGAGATGAAATATTTCTGAAAACAATGGATTTACTTCTAAATCAGTCAATTTGGAAGTCCCATTTTTGCAAGCTGAGATAGAAGCAGATCTCTCATCCTTACTGCAGCCACTCAGAGTCCCCCAAATCTTGTTTCCAAATAGTATTTTGCTCCATATATTTATTTATTTAAAAAGTCTATGCCAAGGGTACCCAGTCTTGGCGATTATAAGACCTGTGGACTTCAAGTCCCAAAATTCTGGGAATTGAAGGGAATTAATTAATTAATTAATTGGTCTTATATGCCGCCCTCTCTCCTGAGGGACTCAGGGCGGCTCACATAAAAACAACCATACAAATTACAAAAGTTAAAAAGGAATTAAACCAAATTTGACCAAATAATCATTAAAACCCACTAACAAACATTTAAAATATTAAAACAACCCCCTCTCAGTCCAGGCCGGCCTGTTCGAATAACCAAGTCTTTAGGCCATGACGAAAGGAGCGAAGGTCGGGGGCCAGTCGCAGCTCCAGGGGAAGCTGGTTCCACAAAGTGGGCGTCCCCACAGAGAAGGCCCTCCCCCTAGGGACCACCAGCCGACATTGTCTAGCCAACAGTACCCCAAGGAAGCCCTGTCTGTGGGCACGCATTGGGCGATTGGTATTCGATGCTGGCATCGAATTGTGGACTTCTTCTTGAAGTCACAAGTCTTAAAATTGCCCAAACACCTCTGGTCTATGTCAATCCAGTTATCTTTTACAAATATGGACATGGATTCTTGTGTATATTCAACACAAGTGATGGTAACAATGAAAATAACCTTGCCTCCAGCTGTTTCATAACAATTGGGGACTATTCACCTGTAATTTAATAAAAGATTCACTAACAAACTTGGCTTTTGGCTGGTTGGAATTCTAAGCAGGTCTTCTGAACCCCATGAACTGCCTCCTGTTCTACTCACAAATCTAACACTATGTGAATGTGTGTCTTTCCAGATCTTTGGAAAGTTCAATACCATTGGTTCTTTGCAGCATGGCCAATAGTGGAGAACCTTGGGAACAGCAGAATAACAGAACTGGAAGGGATCTTACAGGTCTTCTAGTCCATTGCCCTGCTCAAGCAGAAGACCCTATGCCATTCTGGACAAATGGCTATCCAGTCTCTTCTTAGAAACCTCCAGTAATGGAGAGTACCCATAACTTCTGGAGGCAAGTCATTCTACTGGTTACACTGGTCTACAAATTATCAACCTCCGAGTTAAAATGTGTTAATTTTACATATTTTGATTAGATGAATTAGAAAACAGGTGATAAAGGTGTTGGTTGGCTAAGATTTTTTTTAAAATTACATTTATATGCCCTTCTGAAGACTCAGCTTACAATTTTGGAGCACAACCCAGTGTGCTCAGCAATAGCCTTCATTCCATTGTATATGCCTGCTTATTACTAAGCGACATTTTACAAAGTCAGCTTATTGCCCCCAACAATCTTGGGTCCTCAATTTACCTACCCGAGAGGATGGAAGGCTGAGTCAACCTTGAGCCTGGTGGGGATTTATACACAGGCGAGTATATTTGCCTACAAGGGAGGGAAGGATCTAATGTACATGATGCCTCGTTAACTTCTTGACAAAGTACAGCAGAACACTGAAAAAGGGCCTTGGTGGTGCAGGCTGTTAAACGCCTAGCACTTAGTTCCAGCTGCCTGCAATTAGTGCAGGCTCGAATCCCACCAGGCTCAAGGTTGACTCAGCCTTCCATCCTCTTGGGGGAGGTAAACTGAGGACCCAAGATTGTTGGGGGCAATAAGCTGATTTTGTAAAAATGCCGCTTGGTAATAAGCAGGCATATACAATGGAATGAAGGCTATTGCTGAGCGCATTGGGTTGTATCCCAAAAATTGTAAGCCGTCCTGAGTCTCCGGAGAAGGGCGGCATATAAATATGAATTTTTAAAAAAATGGTACCCCATGGAAGTGTATACATTTATCTGCACTTTGAGAAGAGCAGGGCAGATGACTGAAAAACACATGGAAAATTTGCTTAGGTCCTATAAAGTGACATATTTGGTACAAAGACTTCACTGAAAATTAACTTCTTACACTCACATTTCGACTATTTCCCTTTGAACTGTGGGGCAGTGAGGGATGGGGAGAGATTCCACCAGGATATCGCAGGCATGGAGAAACGATAGCAAGGGAAATGGAATGCGTCCATGCTTGTCCATTACTACTGGAATCTCCTCAGGGATGATCCTAATGCAGTTTATTTATTTATTTATATTTGACTCCAAGACTAAGACTCTGCTCACAGCTAAAAACACAGAACAATAAATATTTAAAAAGACATTAAACTAACAAGCCCAAATATAAGACATAACAATACAATAAAATATATTAAAAAACCCATCCCTCCCCCCAAAGGAGGGTCACAGCCCGGGTTGGTCAAACAACCAAGTTTTAATTCGCGGCGGAAGGTAGGAGATCAGGGGCCAGACGGAGCTCCAGAGGCAGTTGATTCCAGAGGTGGGGGCCGCAACAGAAAAGGCTGTCGTCGGGGAAATACCAACCGGCATTGGACGCCGATGGAACCCGAGGAGTCCTTGCCTATGAGCCCGACAGGGCAGCCGGAGCTAGCTATTGGAAGAAGACGCTCCCTCAGATATTGGGGACCCATGCCGTGTAGGACTTTGAATGTTAAAACTAAAACCTTGAATCTCACCGGAGCGCAATCGGCAACCAATGCAGGCCACGCAGGGGGGGGTAACATGGGAGAACCGGGTAACTCCCATCACCACCGCGCGCCGCATTCTGCACCAACTGCAATCTCCGGATGGTATGCAAGGGCAGTCCTAGATAGAGAGCGTTGCAGTAGTCGAGTCTCGAGGTGACAAGGGCATGAGTAACCGTGCGTGGGCGTCTCGATCCAGAAAAGGGCGAAGTTGTCGAACAAGACGGAGCTGGGCAAAGGCCCCCCTGGCGCGGCCCCACCTGCTCCTCCAAGCGGAGCCGTACATCCAGGAGGACCCCAGATTCCGTGCCCTATCCACAGGGGGTAACACCTCCCCCCTATGGCCAAGGATAAACAATCCTGGCTGGGCGAGACGCCGACACGCAAAGCCACTCAGTCTTGGCGGGTTGAGTCGGAGCATGTTCCTACTCATCCAGGTCCGTACCGCATCCAAACACCGGGACATCAGGGAGAGGGCATCGCTGATCTGGCCAGGGGTGGAAAAGTACAGCTGAGTGTCATCAGCGTACTGATGGAATTTCACCCCAAAGCCACGGATGATCTCACCCAGCGGTTTCATGTAGATATTAAATAAGAGAGGGGAAAGGACCGACCCCTGCGGGACCCCAAGAGAGAGCCCTCGGGGTCGCCGAACCCCTCCCACTAACACCGATTGCGATCGCCCTGAGAGGTAGGAGGAGAACCACTGAAGAACAGTGCCCCCACTCCCAACCCCGGAGGCGACGCAAAAGGATACCATGGTCGATGGTATCGAAAGCCGCCGAGAGATCCAATAGGACCAGGACAGAGGAAAAACCTCTGTCCCGGGCCCTCCAAAGATCATCCATCAGCGCGACCAATGCCGTCTCCGTGCTGTAACCGGGTCGGAAGCCCGATTGGTACGGATCCAGGTAGTCCGCTTCATCCAGGAAAAGCGGAACCTGCTGAGCCACCACACTCTCAACAACCTTTGCCAAAAAGCGAAGGTTGGAGACCGGACGAAAGTTCGGTTCACAAGAGAAAAGCCAAAAAAAGGCAGTTTAGATACCGAATAAAATGGAACCTTGTCATTTAATCAGATCTTAGAACTTGTCAGGTTTTCATGCAAAAAGTATGAAAATGTTACATGGAAAAATTAATTTATGTGGAAAATTATCTTATTAGTATCAGTACAAAGATAAATTTATGATTGGTGTGGCAGTGGCACCATTCTCATTGCTATATAACATTTTGCAGAAAAGTTATGGAATATAATGGCACATCCCCCTCGTAATTTTGAATTATTTTAATGCAGTTTTGATCTGAAGCTGTATCTTAAAAACTGGAGCCAATTAATACTCAGGATTTACATTTCCTTTATTAGTGCCCCAATTCTGGTAAAATTAAACCACATCCTTGTAAACATCCTTGTAGACCAGTGTTAATTGTTCTCACTTACGAAATTTCTTCTTAGTTCTCAGTTGGATCTCTCTTTGATAAGTTTCCATTCGTCACTTCTTGTCTGATCCTTAGGTGCTTTGGAGAATAGATTGACCTCTTCTTAGTTTAGTTTAGTTCAGTTGTCATTGCACCTCGTGCAACGGAATTAAATACCATCTTCAGTGTACATTATAACTATAAAAATAAAACACAAACACCCATCCTTCACATTCTATACAATTGAATTGAAAACCCCTGATATCACATTAATATTGCACCATACAGGGGAATTCAGCAGAGCTACTGCCCTGGGATAGAAGCTGTTTTCCAACCTATTTGTCCTTTTTTTTATTATCCTGTACCGTCTGCCAGATAGTAATAGTTAAAAAAAAGGTGGCCCAGGATGAGATGGATCTTTGAGAATGTTTTGAACTTTCTCAAGGAAGCAGGAGCTGTAAAGCTCTTCCAAAGAGGGGAGAGGGCAACCCATGATCCTCTGGGCAATGACATTAACGCTCTTGAGTGCTGGTATCTGCCACTGTGCAAGTGGCAAACCATACACAGGTGCAGTAAGTTAAGATACTCTCTGTGGTGCAGCGGTAGAAGGTCACCAGCAGCTTTTCATTCAGTTGTTGTTTTCTGGGTGGCAACCTCTCAAGACAGCAGTCTAGTCGGGAAGACCAAACCCTGCATATCCTCATTGTACACTATGTTTACTTAGCAAAACAGGTCTCAGTGACTCAGCAACATTTTTAGGAGGATTTTTTTCCTTCAGCTGCATCATGATGAATATGCAAATATATTTAGCTAATCATGAAATGCACACACAGCTCTGTGAAGCATTAGCCCCTGGGACAGGCAGTTCCTTATTAATGCGTGCAGCTCTCCTTGGGAGGTGGTCAGCTGTCTTTATGGAACAAAAAGGTGCAAAAATAGTGACTTTGCATGTACCAAATAATCTGACTAAGTGAGATTCTACAAGGTGGGGCTATAAAAATTGGGGGCTTTTTCTCCAACTCAGGTATCTGGTCTAAAATAATGTGTTTCTTCTGGATCAGACATCACTGCCTTCAAGTTCATAAAGATACTGCTATATTAGTTGATATACCAGCTCTCATTTTACTGTAGAATAAAAAATGGATAACAGAAGCAAGAAATTAAAGGCAGTAAATTAAAGTGATCAGAGCTCAGAGCTTAAAGGACCAGGAGATGAAATATGGCTCTGCTTCAAATCAAGCAAGTGATCTCCGAGGAAAGTGTTCTTCACAATGAGATGCCCAGCTGGGAAGACTCTTAGACTCACCTCAACTATGGTTCTTATTACCCCATCTGGGTAATAAGAAGTTAATCACTATTCAATGGCACTGAAGACTTGAAGTTTTCTCTTCCTCTTCCCTGCCAGCTAGTGGTTATTCAGACTTTTGCAGCCTAAGTACAGCAGCTCCAACTTTGAAGAGACTGGGTTGATAGAGGAGAGTATTCGTAGGTCAAGGTTGAAATGATCCTTCTTTCTCTTCCATTCATTGTGGGGACAACTGGATGACTGAAGCAGATGGGTGTGCTGCTCCAGACTTTACCCTGCACATATTCAAAGATCCTGTTTGTATGGAGCATTTGACATTTCCTAATGGGTTAGGCTGCATTCCTAGACAAAACTCCATGCAATCTCCACCCTCCATGAAGCCACTTCATAGGACTGGAAATCGTAAAGGTTGGTTGGATCAACATCTTATGGTACATTTCACAAACTGGTGCCATCTGGTTTAGAACAGAAGCTTCCCCTCAATTGTTATTCTTTAAAGAAGTGGAGGTGCGCAAACAGGACAATCAGGTTTTAGGGTTTGACATAAAAACTTAGGGTTGTTTTTTTTTTAGCTGATATTCTTCACTCCAACAAGAAGAAGAATCTGAAAACCTCAGGGTAAAAAAGTCAGAACCAGGAACTTGTTTCTTCCAAGTTCATTGAAAGCCTGAAGGGCTACATTCATGGCCTCCAGGACAAACCCCAAAATAGATTCCATCGTGGCAGGAATTGTCTTCTGACCTTGTTAAAGACCAACACGCTCCACCTTTTTTGTCTCAAGTGTCTTCTCCTGTGTCTTTGGTCTGAGATTCTGGAGACTTTAAAATAAGATGACAGTTTTCCTTTTCCAGTCATGCCTGACTCTAGGTGGCAGTGGTCATCTCCGTTTGCTAGCCAAGAAGTCAGCATTGCCTGAAGATGATTCCATGGTCAGGTGGCCAGCAACACTATATGCCAAGGCGCACGGAATACTGCTACCTTCCCACTGAATTGGTACCTATTTATCTACTTACTTTATCTATTTACATGCTTTCAAATTGTTAGGTGGGAAGGAGCTGCGACAAGAATGGGAGTTCACCCCATCACGAGGTGCTTGTGTCTCAAACTGTCCACCTTCCGGTCGACAAGCCCAGTGTTACACAGACTATAGATGTTGTTACACCTACACATTAACAACATCTCTAGACTAGGCAAAAGAGACAGTCACCCAGCCAAAAGAGAACAAAAAGACTCCAGCACCTCTCCACCAGTAACCAGCACTCAGATCAGCATAGCTTAACTCCAAGGTTAACATCAGACCAACTATCATGTAAGCAATATCCCAATCAAGAAACATCCAAAAAAGACAGCAGCAAACAGGCCAGTCCATGACTCTCTAAGATCATCCCACCAACAGTGACAGGAAAGCCACTAGAATATAAACTGACAGCGAACAACACTCCTTACTAGCACTGATGATGTTAGCTAGTTTGGGTAATGAAACTTCTGCAAGAAAACAAGCAAGCTCAGAGCACCAAGGACTCCACATTTCAAACCTGAACTACAAACATTCTCCTTTATTAAATCACTGTGTTAAACAGTCTTACTCTATTATATTTTTTTGATCCTGCAGGGCAAAGACTTTGCAGAAGACTTTGCAAGTGATATACCACCACAAGGCTGCAGAAAAATAAAAGATTATCCGATTTATAACTACCACATAAAACAGCTTTGGTCCCACAGAGTGGAAAATGATGTTCAGGGATGATTTGTACAGTAAATAAGAGAGCACAGGCATATACAACTTTTAGATTGTGCTGAAAACGAGCTGTTTTAAACATTGGTATAAATTTAATATAATTGCTGCTTTCTTTCTGAATTTAATCAACATTGACATTGTGGTTCTAGAAATAATTTTGCTCGATTCTTTTCGTCCTCAACCCAAAATGGATCAAAATGATCTCAGGTATGGAAGTGAGGAGTGGTGGAATATGAGAAACAGACGGTGATCCTATTCAAACTCCTCACCAACTTTAGTTTCTTAGGAACAAAAATAATTCTGTCTATGGACAACTTCAGTTAAGGAAAAAGAAAGAGAGGGTGGGAAGGAGAGACAGAGACAGAGAAGAGAGAGGAGTGGTCTGCTTTGGGTGTTTTTTGGTACTAATCTGGATACCACTTATGTTCCTCTTTGCCTGGATGATACCAACATTTTTGTTCCAATGAGAGACCATTCTGAGGAACTCAAGGACATTCAATTTTTCCACTTGATGCGTGTAAGAAAGAACAGAGCTTAGAATGACAGCCAACTTGACTTTTGTGATTCTACCAGCTGTGAATGCCTCATCCACAAGAGAAAGTTACTGTCAGGTGTGAAAGATCAGGTTCACACAAATAAGACTGCTTATTGATACTCATGCCTATGCACCAGAATGTTCTCAGTGCATGATTAGCTCCTGGTGGAAGTTAGATAAGGTCAATTAAACTCAAGAGGGATTGGATTTAGACCGCTGGTGGCTGTGTAAGGATTCTAGGCTGCTTCCTCCTTTAACTCCACCCTCGGATTCTGCCACTCCTTCTCCTACACAACTCTTGGGAAATCTCAGAACTTTTCCATTTCTTGTGGAGCTTCCAAGTATGCAAAATATAACATAGTTGGTCAATAAAGACAGCAATTAAACCAGGACTACTTGCCCTCCCACGAGGGGGAGGATGCTCATGGATGCTTGTTGTATATACAGGCAGTCCTTGACCTATGGCTGTAATGGTGCCTGACAATCATGGTTATATGTCATGATGATTGTAAAACCAATGTGACTGATCTGATTTTATGACCTTTTTGGCTCTGGTTGTTTAGTGAAGGCTGCAGTTGTTCAGTGAACACTGCGGTTGTTAAGCAAACTAATAGTTTGCTAGTCTAGGGGTCCCCAACCTTTTGGACCTCAGGGACCACCAAACCAGTGGTGGGATTCAATTTTTTTTACTATTGGTTCTGTGGGCATGGCTTGGTGGGTGTGGCGGGGAAGGATACTGTAAACTCTCCAGTCAGAGGTGGTATTTGCCGGTTCTCTGAACTACTAAAAATTTCTGCTACCGGTTCTCCAGAACTGGTCAGAACCTGCTGAATACCACCTCTGCACCAAACTCTGCACCAATAATTTTAAATGCCGCAGACCAGAGACCCTGGGAAAATCCCCAAAAAAGTCTGCAGGAAAATTCCCCACCCATTTTCCTACCAATCAAAGAATTTTATTTGAGATCGCAAGATACCGTCTCCTGCTCCGTTCTTGGGGAGAGAGAGAGAGAGACTTTTGGCTTCATGCAAGGAAAGCAGCAAGAAGCAGCAGAAGTCTGTCTTTCTCTCCCCCAACTCTTCCAGAAATGAATCTTCGTGAGACTTGTCATGCCGATGTAGCCTCTTGGAGCAGGAGGCCTTGCAGGGTCCCAAAGACTCATTTCGGGTTTGGGGAGAGAAAGAAAGACTTTGCTGCTTTTTCTGCAGCCAAAAGCAGAAGAAGAAAAAAGGAGAAAGAAGCAGCCTGGTGTCCAGGCGAGGCACGTGGGGTGAGTAGGGCAAGTCCCCCCCTCCACCCTTTTCCCCCTCCCCTCACAACCTTGTGTTGCATACATGACGCATAGCCTGTGTTCCCATGCAGCCTGGATTGCTTTGGGGGTGCTTTGGGGGTGACATTTCTCTGTGGACCACCAACTTTTTTTTGCGGACAAACACCGGTCCCTGGCCCACCAGTTGGCAACCACTGTGCTAGGGACATGTTTTTTTTTTAATTACATTTATATGCTGCCCTTCTCCGAAGACTCAGGGCGGCTTACAATTTTGAGCACAACCCAATCGCTCAACAATAGCCTTCCTTCCATTGTATATGCCTGCTTATTACTAAGCGGCATTTTTACAAAGTCAGCTTATTGCCCCCAACAATCTTGGGTCCTCACTTTACCTACCCCGAGAGGATGGAAGGCTGAGTCAACCTTGAGCCTGGTGGGATTCGAGCCTGCAATAATTGCAGGCAGCTGGAACTAAGTGCTAGGCGTTTAACAGCCTGCACCACCAAGGTTCTTTTTCCGGTTTTGCTGAAAACCGGAAGTAAATGCCGGGGGATTTTGGCAAAAATGTAAAGCAGGGAATGCTGGTTGCCAAGTGCTTGAAAGGTGGTCATGTGACTGCAGAGGGGAGGAGTTGGCCACTGAAACTTGTAAGTACCTGTGAAGTGATCCATTATCCAGGTAGTCCTCGACTTACAACAGTTCATTTAGTGACTTTTCAAAATTACAACAGCATTGAAAAAAGTGACTTATGATCATTTTTCATACTTACGCCCATTGCAGCATCCCCATGGTCACGTGATTTACATTCAGATCCTTGACGTATGACTCCCATTTATGGCAATTGCAGCGTCCTGGGGTCACGTGATCCCTTTTGGTGACCGTCTGACAAGCAAAGTCAATGGGGAAGCCAGATTCACTTAATGACCAGGTTGCTAACTTAACAACCGCAGTGATTTACTCAGCAACTATGGCAAGAAAGGTCATCAAATGGGGCAAAGCTCAGTTAACAAATGTCTCCCTTAGCAACAGAAATTTTGGGTTCAATTGTGGCTGTCAATCGAGAACTACCTGTATTACTATTCGCTGGGACCTGGAGTAAGTTGCAGAATAACAATAGTATTTAGAGTGCTTTCCAGCCCTCTCTAAGTGGTTTACACAGAGTCAGCCTTTTGCCCCACAATAATCTGGGTCCTCATTTTACCCACCTTGGAAGGACGGATGGCTAAGTCAACCTTGAGCCTGGTGAGATTCGAACTGCCAAACTGCAGGCAGCCGGCAGTCAGCAGAAGTAGCCTGCAGTACTGCCCTCTAACCACTGCACCACTGAGGCTCATTAATAAACTGTTAATAAACTCATGAGTTAATACACTCACTAATAAACACCACCATGTCTCATTAATAAATAAAATAAAGAATAAACTTATTTCCTTTGTGATGGTGTGCACAATGCATTGTATTACTTCACAGAGACAAGCAAAACTGTGTGTTGGAAAGAGGAGCAGAACACAGCTGGGAGGATGGGATGCGGAAGGCGCCTCGATTTATCACCCTTTCTTTTGCTCCTTGTTGATATTCCTTTGTTTCCTTGTAAATATCGAGGCTGCTGCTGATCCATCTTGGCGATTTCCCTTTTTTGTGGCTAATTCTCTTGATCCACCAGGGTGGGAAGAAGCAGATTGTGAACCGTTACACTTCAAGCACTCGAATCATTGACTAGCCTTGCATGCGATGTCTCTCATTTGAAGGCACGGAGGGGATGGGGGAGAAGTGCCATTTGCTATTTTGCCTTCATCTGGACCTTGGATTAGCCCTGAAAAAAATAATATAGCTCCATCTGGATTCACTAGACTTAAGAATCATGGGACTAGAAGGAACCCGGGAGGTCATCCAGTCTAGGCCCCTCTGTCCAAGCAGGAGTCCTCCTACCAAGTTGGACAGATGTTTATCCAATCTTTTGTGGAACACCTCCTGCGATGGAGCACCCACAGCTGAGCTCCATGAAGCAAGCTACTCCACTGATGAATCATTCTGTCAGGCAATTCCTCTTTATTTCCAGGCTGGATCTCCGGCCGACCAGTTTCCACCCATTGCTTCTTGTCATACCCTCAGAATAAACCCACCCTCCCCTCTTCCCTGTAGCAGCCCTTCAAGTCATGTAGGAACTGTAAACACCAGTTCAGGGGACAGCTTGTGAATGCACAGTTGATGGTCCTTATATTTTTATTGGTCAATGGCCAAAATGAAGTTCTGTCTGATTGCCAATAGGTGGTCCTTTGTAGAAAGGTGGGATGTAAACAGTGAATGAATAAATAATTCAACAATGTGCTGAAATGTGTCTTCAAGATTTTGGGGAGGCAGGGAATGTTGGGGGGTCCTTTCTCCTAAGGAGGTGCATCTTGCAGGACTCAGAAGAATGGCTTTCTCTGTGGTGGCTCCCCTCCTTTTGGAATATCATCACGGCAGAGATTAGATGGCCCCCATTTTAACACTCTTTTGCAAGGTCCTGAAGACCTGGTTTTGCCTGAGGAACCCAGAGTGCGGTGGCTTGTTGCTGTGGCTTGTCAAGACAAGTGGCTTGTCTGATTGATTGGTGTCACCAGGGTGGATGGGAAGTTATTGTTTTTAATGTTTGTATATTGGGTGTATTTTTTTTGTAAGCCACCCAGAGTCACTGTGACTGAGTGGGAGGCCATAGAAATTTTCTTCAGTAACTAAATAGAGATATCCCCAAGTTTCCTTCCTTTCTCAAGGTGCTCTATCGTTGCTTTGAATTTTCTCTTGGCATTTCCAAGCGTCCGGCCTTGATAGAGAGGAGAGCCAGTGGGCCACTGAGGTTGTTTTCTGTGATTCATCCCTCCATTAGTTCGAAGCCTCCCTGGCTGCTGACACTTGCCAATCTGAGCAAGCCATGTGGGAGGAGTTCCCTCTTCATGTTTTTGGGATTTAATTAAAATGTGGGAAGGCAGGGATTCTGCAGACTGTGGGAGAGAAGATTGCAGAGAGAGAGAGAGACGATGTTCACACGCAGAGAGAGAAGGGATGTTCACACACACTCCCTGTGGCCACCTCATCGCCCAGGAAGGGCAAAAAGGCCACACCTGTCCCTGAGAAGTTCAGCTCAAACTCTCTTCTTCCCCTTCGGGAAGATTTGGGGAGCCAATGCTCCTTCCTCAAGAAGGAACATGAGGAGAGTGGAAAGAGTCTGCACAGAACTGGAAGAAATTACAGGTAGCCCCGACCACAATTGAGCCCAAAATTTCTGCTGTTCAGCGAGACAGTTGTTAAGTGAATTTTACCTCATTTGGCGACATTCCTGGCCACAGTTGTTAAGTGAATCACTGCAATTGTTAAATTAGTAAGATGGTTGTTAAATGAATCTGGCTTTTCCACTGACTTTGTCAGAAGGTTGGAAAAAGGGATTCCATGATCCCGGGACACTGCAATGGTCATAAATGTGAATCAGTTGCCAAGCGTCTGAACTTTGATCACGTGACCACGGGATGCAATGGTTGTAAGTGTGAAAAACGGCCACAAGTCACTTTTTTCAGTGCTGTTGTGATGGTCACTAAATGAACTGTTGAGGATTACCTGTAGTTTTGAGTTGAGAGCAGGAGAAAGAAGAGTAAGTCCTTCCACACATTATATTTCTTAATGTAACCCCCATCCATCCAACCAAGTCTTCTGACGCTCACCGGGAAAGGTCAGTTCAGCTCTTCTTAGTAAATTCAGGGTGCAAATTCCTCACCGTCGGGTCAATTCTCCATTGGAGGTCCATCTTGCAAACAACAAGGATAGAAAGGTTCAGGAGTGGAGCACAACCTGGCAAGCGAGAGGCTGCTAAGTCACATCCCAGCTGATTAAGAGTCCAAACTACTTTGCCTTAAGTGGACATTGTGTTTCCGTGCACAATAATACAGCTTCTTGGGGGGTGACGTTTCAGAACAAGTTGTCCTGGGATCTCTGCCAAGGCACGTGACTCATTCTTTTCTTGTGGGATTCCAGGGAAACACCGCAGGTCAATTTTCCACCCCTGTAGCATGAAAGGACGGGGTGCACAATGTCAGAGTCATCAGGGCAGGTGGCACAGATGCAAAAGGGAGGGTCTCCCATCAGGTATGAAGATCGGTTGCAGGAATTGGGGTATGGCCGGTCCAGAGAAAAGAAGGACCAAGCGGGGACATGATAGCAGTGTTTCAATGCTGGAGGGCTGCCCCAAAGAAGAGGGAGTCAACCTGTTTTCCAAAGCACCTGAAGGCAGGACAAGAAACAATGGATGGAAACTAATCAAGAAGAGAAGCAACCTGCAATTAAGAAGAAACTTCCTAACAGTGAGGACAACTAACTAGCGGAACAGCTTCCCTTCAGAAGTTGTGGGTGCTTCATCACTGGAGGTTTTTGAGAACAGACTGGACTGCCACCAGTCTGACATGATTATAGGGTCCCCTGCTTGAGCAGGGGGTTGGACTAGAACACCTCCAAGGTCCCTTCCAGCTCTATGCTCTGATTGATGGATTGAGATCTTCTAACTTGTGCTTCACCTGGCCTCTCCCTCTTCGGGCTGCTTCTCATAAGTCCTATGAGCAGAAGGCTTCCCAGTATTTCCTTTATTTCATTTTATGCTGAGCCAGGCATTTCGTGGTGGGTAGTTATCAGGTTCTCAAGATTCTGCAGGTAGTCCTCGAGTGACAACCATTTGTTTAGTGACTGTTTGAAGTTAGAACGGCACTGGGGGAAAAAACACGACCTGACCATTTTTCATACAAATGTTGCAGCATCCCGGTGGTCATATGATTAAAATTCAGGCACCTGGCATCTGACTCATATTTACGACTGTTGCCGGATCCCAGGGTCACTTGATCCCCTTTTGCAGCCTTCTTACATGCCAAGTCAATGGGGAAGGTAGATCCACTTAACAATGTGTTGCCAAACTTGACAACTGTAGCGATTCACTTAACGTGGCAAGAAAGGTTGCAAATTGGGGCAAAACTCATTTAAGCAACGTCTTGCTTAGCAATGGGAATTTTAGACTCAACTGTGGTCGTAAGTCGAGGGCTACCTGTATTATTATATTCCTGTAACAGTAAAGTAGCATTCCAATAATTCAAGTGGTGCCTGTTTTCTGACCAGGCCTACCTCACAGGGCTGACTGTAGTAGTAAGACCTCACTGCTGGAAGTTTTTTGTACCAATCTACTGTTAGTGGAAATTCTAACTCTTGTTAAAAACAATAAACAAACTGGAAGCTTGAAAGCGACCGGAGTAAGGATTGCTTTCCACAACGCCTACCACTTCGAAGGCTGAATTTGTAACGGCCAGGCCTTGGATCTGTGCTATCTTAGCAGTGCAGATATCCAAAATATTAACATGAAAGTGGTGTGGAGAGCTGTACTTGTGAGCAGCGGATTGCAAAATAATCGTTCAAGGTTAGCAAAGAGATAAAGAGCTTTGCATTGCGCCATGGCCCATCAGCATATTTACAAGCTTCCTCGGCAAGTGTGACGCTCGGACCACTTGGTTGTGTTAAAGTTTATTTCTCTGTATAATGTTCCACCACTCTTGCTGTTTAGGAGAAGGTTCACATCGTTTTTCTTGTGCAGCTTCACCTGTCCACAGAATAAGAAAGGTGAGGAGGAAACAGGTATTAAGAGGCTTGGGTGCCAGAGGGAATGCACCTTTTCCAAGAACTGGCCTCCTGCAGATGTGTGGGGAATGGCACTTAGGGATGATCTTCGTGAAGCAGCTTTTGCTCATGGCCTGGACCTCCTTCATTGGATGCTGCCGCCATTGAATGATCCCCCGTTCTCTGCACTGGTTTTTTTTGCCAAGGAGGCTTTAAAGCAGAGCACAGCACCTCTGAATTGGCACATTCGCACTCACTACCTTGCTTTCCCCTGAATCAGAGGTGGTATTCAGCCGGTTCTGACCAGTTCTGAAGAACCGGTAGCAGAAATTTTGAGTAGTTCGGAGAACCGGAAAATAACACCTCTGACTGGCCCCGCCCCCATCTATCCTCCGCCTCCAGAGTCCCAGCTGATTGGGACTCTTCTTTTGTTGCCCTGCATGGGAGAACGGAGCTGGAAAGCAGGTTAGTGGCGGGGGGGGGAAGGAATGGGGATTTTGCAGTAACCTTCCCCTGCCACGCCCAGCAAGCCACGCCCACAAAACCAGCAATAAAAAATGTTGAATCTCACCACTGACCTGAATGATCTGGGCTCTCGACTGGTGGGGAATCAGCATGTGCCCCACCCACCCCATCTCAAGTACCCAGAGTGACAGTTGAATTAGAAGCCCAGATGCAAAACTGCCATCGTGCTGGTAGTTGGGAAGGCGCTGGACAGAAGGCGTTTCAATCCCATCTGAAAGGCAACATTGAAAGGGAAGTTGGCCGAGACTTTGGCTGCAAGTATCCCCAGACATTCCTTTTATTCATTTAGCATTATTATTATTATTATTATTATTATTCAGTCCGGAGTGATTGACCTCATGATGCAACTCTCTGTTGCCTTTAACAACTTTACGTTCCTCACTTTGGAAAGCAAGAGGGAAGAAGACTCTAATCTATGCATTTCAATTTTATGATTTATCCAGTCTAATGAAGCAGTTACTGTATGTTTTATTATTCTCATTCCTCTTAGAAGCTGCTTCGGCAGCACGGTTGAAGAGCAGGATAAAAATTTACAAATCGAGAGAAAAAGGGAGAGAGAGGAAGACAGAGAGAGGGAGGGAGAGAGAAATGTAAATGCTTTTCTCCTTCAGAAGAGGATGGATCGACTTACGACCACAATTGAGCCCAAAATTTGTGTTGTTCAATAAGACACAAGTGAGTTTCGGTCCTTTATTCAACCTTTCTCGCTGCAGCTATTAAGCAGAATCATTGCAGTTGTTAAGTTAGGAAGAGGCCTCCCCGTTGACTTTGCTTGTCATAAGGTTTTCAAAGGGGATCCCATGACCCTGGGACACGGCAAATGTCATCAGTCTGAACCAGTTGCCAAGCACCTGAATGTTGATCACGTGATCACGGGGATGCTGTGAAGGTCGTGACTGTGAAAAATGGTCATAAGCCACTTTTTTCAGTCCCGTTTGAACTAAAGGAATTGTTGCAGGTCGAGGACTGTCTGTATAGTTTTCTGACATCCTTTTTCCCTGCCTAGTGAGGCAGCCGTTGTGATTTTTCTAAAAGTAACCTCTCGAGTTAGACACAAGTACATAAGGTATGATTTATGTGCAAAGATATTTCCGTACTCCAGCTAGCACAGAACGAACAGACGAATGAATGAAGTGGAAGGAGATGGGTTTTTTTTGGATAAATCAAGATTATGCAACAAGCCTTGGATAAATGAACAAATGAGGAATGTTTCTGCCTGGACGGAAGGAAGTGATTCAAAAGACAAGAGACCCGATGCTTCCAACTTATATAATTGCATCAACTGCTTGAACATAATCTAATTCCTTATCTTATTAGAAGACTAAGTGCAATTCTATACTTCCGTGTCCAGAAAAAGATTCCACTGGGTTTAGTGGAGCTTATTCGTGAATAGAAGCAATCCTTGACCTGCGACCAGCATTTCCTTTGGTATGCAGTGTGGCTGTTAAGTGAGCTGCCTCCAGTTTTTAGAATCTTTTTGCCATGGTTATTAAGCAAATCACTGCAGAGGTTAAGTGAGTCATGGGGCAGTTAAGCAAAATATCCAGATTTCCCCATTGATTCTGCTGGTCAGAAGTCAGCTGGGCAGGTTTCAAATGGGAATCACATGACCCTGAATGCTGCACCCATTGCAAATACCTGCCAGTTGCCAAGTGTCCAAATGTTGATTAAATGGGCAGGGGTGGGATTCTACCAGTTCACACCTATTCTCTAGAACCAGTTGTTAACATTCTAAGCAGTTCGGAGAACCGGTTGTTAGAAGAAATTACTGGTCTAATCCTGTAAGGAAGGCAGGAAGGAAACATTCTGGTGTTGCTTACAGAAACTGCCTCTCCATTAACCCTTATTACATTCTTGGCAGGACTAGACTTCCTGTCTCAGGAACCTCTCTGGACTTTTTTTCTCCTCCTTTGCTGGTATTTTGCTTGTGTGGAGTGACCATTCAAAGTTACAATGGCACTGAAAAAAGTGACTTATGACCATTTTTCACACTTATGACTGTTGCAGCATCCCCACAGTCATGAGAGGCCAGGCAAGGAGATGCATGCCTCGATGTGAGCGATATTGAGTTGGCCATGCCCAGCCAGTCACATGACCACCAAGCCACGCCCACTGACTTTGCCACGCCCACAGAACCGGTTGTTAAAAATTTGAATCCCACCCCTGTAAATGGGGATGCTGCAATGGTCATAAGTGCGAGGACTGGTCATGAGTCACTTTTTTCAGTCTTCTTATAACTTCAAATGATTGCTATGTAAGTTGAAGATACCTGTATTTAGCCAAACATCGTCTGCTTAGGATTGGGGGCCAAAACATCAAAACTGCCAACACATTTGCTACCAGCTGTTCCCAGGGGTGGGGCTGCTGGGGTCTCTCAGGGGTTCAGCAGAGCCCCCTGGCTAAAATTCTGTGCAGTTCAGAGAACCCCCAAATCCCACTCCTGGCTGGCCCTGCCCACCCCGCCCTGACCCTCCCAGGAGTCCTCACACACCTCATTTTGGATACAGGCAGGGTGCGCACAGAGGCTCAGCGGGGGTGAAAAATGGGGACTCCCAGAAATTCAGGAAGGCCGGAAATGGGCCCGTTTCCAGCTTCCAGAGGGCCTCGGGAGCCCGGGGAGGGCAAAAATGCCCCCCGCCATGGTGCAGGAGGCTGACTAGGCCACACCCACCATGGCCATGCTCACCCAGCAACCGGGAAGAGAACCCTTTGCTAAAATGTTTGAAGCCCACCCATGGCTGTTCCTGAGCCTTCAAGTTCCCCAGTTGGTATCAGCAGCAAAGCTGTGCCTGGAACACACAAACCCCGAGCAGAATTAAGGGGGAAAAAGTATGCATGTGGTTCACTTATTTTGAGTTTCACTACAGAGTGGGTGGCCATTTCCCACGAAACGATATTCCTGATTTTCTGCCAAGGGTTCTTAATTTCAGCAGACTCAGGAAGGGATGTGGGAAAAATATTTTCTTCCTTGCTGATGTTTTTAAACAAATAGGCTCTTGGGGGAATCTGATGCAATCCACATTATGGAATTCCTAGTCAAACCTTTGTTCTAAACTGTCTTTAAAAAAAAAAAGCTCGTGGAATTTAAGTGACTTTTCTCCACATCTCTCTATGTGCCTTCTGGAAGAATTTCAGTGTTTCACATGTTTTACTTCTCCACTGCAAACATTTTTGTCCGTTTCAATATTCAGGAAAAAGCTTTGGGACGGAGCAGAAGGAGAAAGGTCTTGAGAGTGAAAAAGAAACAAGTTTAATACAGGTAGTTCTTGACTTACAACAATTCATTTAATGACTGTCCAAAGATTTTTTTTTTCACGCTTATAACCATTGTACCATCCCGTTGGTCATGGGATCCAAATTCAGATCTTTGGCAGCTGGTTCATATTTACGACGGCTGCCATGCCCCGGAGTTGCCTGATAACTTTTGTGACCTTCTGACAAGCAAAGTCAATAGGGAAGCCAGATTCATTGAACGACTGCAATTGTGGCAAGAACAGTTGTGAAATAGGGCAAAACCCAATTAACAAATATCTCACTTAGCAACATAAATTTTGGGGTCAGTTGTGATTGTAAGTTGAGGACCACATGTAAATACCACAGTGTTCAATGCTTTAAAAAATATATTGGTTGTCATCTGCTGCTATTTTGAAATCCTTCTCCTTGTATAATTGTGGACTGTTTAATCCTTCAATAAGCAGATAACCAAGGAGCGTATGATTTGTTGGATGCTATCGTGCTGCTAGGTAGCCAACTGGAAGCACTAGCAATAGCACTTATATACCACTTCACAGTGCCTTACAGCCCTCTCTAAGTGGTTTACAGAGTCAGCATATTGTCCCCAACCATTTTGAGTTCTCTTTTTACCAACCTCAGAAGGATGGAAGACTGAATCAACCTTGAGCCCATCAGGTTCGAACTGCTGGCAACAGACAGAGTCAGCCTGCAATGCTGCATTCTCACCACTGCACCACCACGGCTCTTGACCAATGGCATCACTGAAGATAAAGGAACATATCTCAAAGGATAATGCAGTCAGACCTTGACTTACGGCCATAATTGGGACCAGAATTTCTGTTGCTAAGCTTAGTGGTTACTAAGTGAGTTGTGCCTGATCTTACATTTTTGCCCCAGTGATTAAGCAGGCCCCTCCAGTTTCAAGTAAATTGTTGTTGAGCAAATTCTACTGCCCCCATTGACTTTCCTTGTTGGAAGTTGGTTGGGAAGGTCACAAGTGGCAACCAGCTGACTCCAAGATGCTGCAGCCATCATAAATATATGCCAGTTACCAAACACCTTTTCGATGGGAGCGCCACCCTATGGAATCAGCTCCCCGTGGATCTTCGTTTGGCCCCTGATCTCCGCTCCTTTCGTCGAGACCTGAAGACTTGGTTGTTTCAGCAGGCCAGCCTGGATTGACCCGGGGGGTGGGTTGTTTTAATTGTATTGTTTATTATCGTAATTTTAATTGTTTTTAATGTTTTTAGTAACTTATAGACTTGTATGTATTTAATATCTTTTTATTGTAAATATATTTCTTTTTATATGTTCGCTGCCCTGAGTCCTTAGGGAGAAGGGCGGCATGCACGTCTAAATAAATAAATAAATAAATAAATAAATAAATAAATAAATAAATGTATCAACCTTACTGATATCTAGGCCTGAGCAAAAAAATCAGTGAAGGTACTTTGAAAAGCATCTCATTAGGAATGAAACATATCTCCCTGTCCCTGTCTGAGTCCGCAAACATGTGCCTAGGCAGCCCCGCTTGCTTCACGAGGGAAGGACATGTAGATGTGCAAACAGCTGGCGACACCTGGGGACAGCTTGCAAGGCAGCTGTGCAGCCCTGGCCAAGGACGCATCTGCTTTCATATGTTGAAGAGAAATGCTTTGTCAGCGCTAACACACTTTTGCAAAGCAACTCTTTCATAGTCGGCATCGCATAGCCTAAAATCTAATATTTTCCCCCAAAGTATTGTTTTCATGAAATGGAGAAATTGGCTCTACAGTAGTACAAGGCTAAAAAAAAAAGAATTAAAATGATCACAAGCATCTTTCTGAAAAAAGTGGCTCTTTTTTTTCACATCAAAGGGCAAAGGTAGGCAGGAAGAGAAAATCAACAGGAATATTCTCTTAGAAATTGTGGGAAAGAGGTTCGTTGAGAAAATAACTCAATGAAATGAATTACTGGTCAGCTGAAAACAGGGAACTCTTTCTGTGTATCAGGTGGAATTCCCTGATGGGATTCACAGCTACAAGATAATTAGTTTAGGTGGTGTTAAAAGGGAATTAGGTGAAGCCATGAAAGAGAGCCCTGAGGTGTGGACAGCTAATAGCTAAATGAAAGCCAAGGCTCAGTAGAGGTGGCCAATTAGTTGCTGAGGGGCAAACAGACAGTGATCATAGCTGCCAAATGTTTTGTTGATCTCTTGTGATCTCTTGTAAGCATCTGAAGAGAGAGTCCAGGAAACAAGCTACGGGGACTCCTCGACTTTCAATCACAACTGAGTCCAGATTTTTTGTGGCTAAGTGAGACATTTTACGACCTTTCTTACCACAGTTGTTAAGTGCATCACTGAAGTTGTTAAGTTACTAACACAGTTGTTGAGTGAATCCAGCTTTCCCCATTGACTTTGCTTGTCAGAAGGTCACAAAAGGGATCATGTGACCTTGGGACAAAGCAAAGGTCATAAATATGAACCAGTTGCCAAGCATCTGAATGTTGATCACGTGATGCTGCAACCATCGTAAGTGTGAAAAACAGTCATAAGCCACTTTTTTCAGTGCTGTTGTAACTTCAAATGGTCATTAAATGAACTGTTGTAAGTCAAAGGTTATCTGTACTTGAATATTGAGTGAATCCTACAGGGATCTTTTGAGATTCCTATATTTACAGCAGTAATGTCTCTGTGGTTTCATGGTCTAAATATCCTTCCAACATTCTTTTAATACCATTTTAACCCCGATCCGGTTAAAGTTAATTGGGATAAATCTCATCAAAGCAATTAAACTTAGCTTTACTTGTAAGAAAATTGTTCGGTTGAAATGGAATATGTCTTCAAAATAAACTTTGGATAGAGTGGGTTTGATATAAAAGATGTCTCCCTTCTGTGTTTTTTCTTTGTTGACGCCAGATTCTTGTTTTTCAAAGTTTGCAGTCGTTCAGCTTTACTTTGATGTGATGCTATGCAAGCAAAGTCATTCTGACACGCAGGCCAAGGGTACATCTTGTTTCAAAAACCTGACGGCTCTTTCAAAGTCTTTCCATAGGTTTTTAGTAGACTAACCTGTTGCTCTGATTGCCAGTGAGTCAGAAGCAAGGTTAAAAAGTTCCAGAGATACTGTGAGATTATTTTGTTTTTCTCCAAAATTCCTTTGAACTCAGTTTCATGTCACCAGTTGTAAAGACTGCTGAAGGTCTTCTCTAGATGTTTGCATGGACAGCCTGCATTCTGCAGTGCAGTGGCTGACAGACAGTAGATTTTGGAGTGAGAAGGGTATACAGGTAGCCCTCGACTTACAGCAATTCATTTAGTTCCTGTTCAAAGTTACAATGGCTTTGAAAAATGTGATGTACCACTGTTTTTCAGTTACGAGCTTTGCAACATCCACATGGTCATGTGATCAAAACTCAGGTGCTTGGCAACTGGTTCCTATTTATGACTTGCTGTGTCCCAAGACCTTTTGCAACCTTCTGATGAGCAAAGTCAATGGGGAAGCTAGATTACCTTCCCAAAGAATATTTAATCTGAAGGAAGTGGAGAAAGCGCTAAACATCTGCCAAACAAACTATGAGCTTCCACAGAAAAGATTCAACAGTTGCCAGGTTTGGTACCTGAAGCCTGTGCCGGATCTTCCATGAGACACAAAACATATTCAACAAAGTCCTTTGGGACAACCATGATTGAGAATCTCCACTCTGACCTCTTAGTTTTTCAAACTGGGATTAGGGGAAAGGCAGAAAGGCAGCCAGTGAGTTTCTCCCTGGCATTGATGAGTTGGATGAAGCAGTCATATTCTCAGAAGCTAAAGAACCACATTCCGTCACCTGAGGATCTAGAAGCCACCCGCATCAGTTGAGGGGGGTTATGAGATTGCCTTTACCATCTAAAATTAAATGAGTTATTGACCAGGAAGGCTTTCATTTTTTTCAACTGTGGTATACCATTCATGGAATCTCTTTCACCTGGCACAAACAGGAACCCATTGAGGCAGATGCATTTTTTATATGCCCAACCCCATCCCGTTCCAAGCAGGACAGTATGTTCTACGAACTTCCTTCAATTATTTGATGAATTGATATCCACATTCTGTTTGCTTGACTTTTTAAACTGAATTTCTACATTGTTTCTGCACCACTCTTACATTTTAGCTCAGAGTAACTCTTTGATGTCCAATGGCTCAGTTTTGAAGGCTGAGGTAATGGACAGTCAGCTAGACCATAATGCAAAATGTGAAGGAAGACCCATGTTTTACATAGTTCTATCTTTCCACCAAAATGGATTTTTTTCCCTGATTTTTATTCTTTATCTGTTTTAAAATCAGTTTTAGAACTACACTATAAATTACACTTCGGAAATTCAGATAAAGCAACAATTCAAAACATATTTTTCCTGATAAATGTAAATTTATAAGCAACAGGCAAAGGTGGGATTCTATGTACTTTTTATTTATCATTTTCAGAAATAGATGCAAATTCACCCAAGTCCCAAGACAGGATTTATCCTCTCTCCAGCATCTTCCTGACTTGTTCCTTGCTTATTCTGAAGTTACTTCTTTTGCACAAAAATGCTGTAAGCTACCTTTTATAAGGTTTTTTTTAAGGTTTACACCCTAAGTTTATGAGAAGAGAAATTTTGACTTAACACAGATGCAGTTCTTTGTGTTTTTAGAGTTTCAACTAATTTCATAGCAAACTTTTTAAAAGTTTTCTTTTAAGTAAATTGTTACAGCAGTAAAATGTTATAGTGGGAAGAAAAATGTTTTAGTACACTGAAGGAACAAAGGGAACTGTGCATCATCCAATATTTACAGTAACTGCAGCTTGAGATTCTGTTGTCAGGGACAACATTTATTTACTCTTGTTAATCATTTATTATTAAGATTTACTTTCCACCCAATTTTTAACAAAAATGTAGACTAGAAGATGAGTAATAATTACAGTAATCAAATAATTAGATTCAGACTATTTTATACTTAAAGTAGATTCTTTGCAGCCAGTTGGAATAATGCAAGTTCAGGTATCATTGATATCTTATTGTACCTGGAGTAAACCCACAATAATTATATTTAATTTTTTTAAAAAATGTTCATGATGGAAAAACATGTCCTGAATTACCTATCTGGAATTCTTTTAATTTGGGCAGTTCACAATTGTCGTGAACAAAACAATTGTTTGTATTGTTCTTGATTGAGAGATGTGTGAATTAGCTACTCTTCTCTAACAGTGGGATTTGTGTGATCAACCTGATGTTCAGGAATACAGATTTTGGCTCCAATGTTGTTGTTGTTGTTATTGGAAGATTTTCTAACAACTACATCTGAAAATTAAAGAAAGCATCTGTGGGGTATAACTCTGAAGTTTTAAAAACATTTTAGCAGCAGGATTTAATGTGGAAATAATTGGAAAAGTCATACTGCCACATCAATTTCTATGTTATATTCTTCTCAATGTAATAAATCAAAATTGGAAAGACAAGAAATGTTGCCTAGACTTTGATTTTCAAACCTCTGGAATTCTTGGTTCAACATGTCTCAAAGTACTGAGACAACCGAATAAAGGGTTGTACATAGAGCACTGCACACCAGAACAACTAGACACAAGAACAGGTTTTTCCCGAAAGCCACCACTCTGCTAAACAAGTAATTCCCTCAACACTGTTCAACTATTACAAAGTCTGCATTACTATTGCTATTAATCTTCTCATCACTCCTTATCACCCATCCCCTCCCACTTGTGACTGTATGACTGTAACTTTATCACTTGTATCCTTACGATTTATATTGACTGTTTTCTAGTATGATTTGATTGCTTATTGTACCCTATGACTATTATTAAGTGTTGTACCTATGGTTCTTGACTCTTGATGAATGTATCTTTTCTTTTATGTATACAGAGAGTATTTGCACCAAGACAAATTCCTTGTGTGTCCAATCACACTTGGCCAATAAAGAATTCTATTCTATTCTCAAGGGTTGTACTAAACCTTTTCCTATCATTTATAACACAGTGACTTTCTTTGTACATCATGCCATGTTTTGTTCCCTGGTCCCATAACATGTTTAAATCAATGGGCTCTTCCTGACAATGACTTCCCTCTACCTGTTGGATTGAATGCCTGCTCAATGGACACATAGCGATGCTGGTAGGCTGCAGATTTCCTTGCCATTTTGGAACAAGATCAATTGCAATTTTAGTTTCCTTCCTCACAAAATGCATGTGAAATGTCAACTGATTTTTGTCCTACTTCTTTCTCAGGGTTCTGCTCATTTTTCAACCTGCTGCACCCTTGTTATGAAAAGATGGGGGCTATGACTGCATGAGGGAAGCCTCATCTGAAAAAACAGGTTGGTTTTCTTACATTGGGTGATTGTAATCACAATTTCACTTTTTTACTCTCTCCATGGACACCTGCAGCATAGGTAATAAGTATCTTCAGTGGCAGAAAGTGCCAGGGTTATTTTGGTAGTTTGAGTAGCTGTTACTTGAAAAATATTAAATATGAGTATATGTATATAGGTAGTCCTTGACTTATAACCACACCTGAGCACAAATTTTCTGTTGTTAAGTGAGACATTTGTTAGGTCAGCTTTGCTACATTTTATGATCTTTCTTGCCACAGTTGTTAACTGAATCATTGCAATTGATAAGCTAGTAATCTGGTTATTAAGAGAATCAATCCTATCTTGTGGTGAAAATTTACACCACATTCTAGTACAACAAACTTCTCTTCCATACAAACTTACAGCCCGTATAACTGACTGTGTTAAGGCACTGTCACCCAGCTGAGTATGGAAAAAGCCTATTAATACGATCATGACTAAATAGCCTGAATACCTATAGTCTGTTTTAACCTCTTATCCCAAGGTACTTGGCCAAAAGGCAACAGGACTTCCTTGGTTTTTCCTTGAAAACATTTCGCTTCTCATCCAAAAAACGTCTTCAGTTCGGAACTGAATTGAACAGATTGTAAGTTATTCAGGCTGTTTAGTCATGATCGTATCTATAGCTTAAGCTTTTTCCATACTTAACTGGATGATGGGCCTTAACGCTGTTATACAGTGGGTTATTCTGGCTGTAAGTTTGTATATGTGGATAGTCTTGGTGTAAATTTTCACCAGAAGACAGAATTGATTATTTTTCCAAAGAATATTTAATCTGAAGGAGGTGGAGAAAGTGCTAAACATCTGCCAAACAAACAATGAACTTCCACAGAAAAGATGGAACAGTTGCCAGGTTTGGTACCTGAAGCCTGTGCCGGATCTGCCATACTCAGCCCATTAGACATCCAGGTTGACTCACAACATTGGACTGCAGGAGTCTGTTCTACTGCAGGAAACATTTCTGAACAGATGGGATGCTCACAAATGTTTCCACCTAACACCAGTCCAATCAAAAGCTTCAGGGCTGCCAATGACCAGTGCTGCAAATCTCTCCGCATTTTAAATTAGCGGTTGCGTGGAGTCCTTGGTGCTCTGAGCTTGGCTGTTTTCTTGTAGACATTTCACCACCCAACTAGGTAATATCATCAGTGCTAGAAAGGAATAGGGTTCCAGCACTGGTGATGTTGCTAGCTGGGTAAAGAAATGTCTGCAAGAAAACCACCAAGCTCAGAAGAGAACGTTTCCACAGTTCAACCCTGAGCTATATACGTATTTCCTTCTATTGATACTAGCAGCTCTTTTCTGACTTCTAAGAGAAATGTTTAAATGACCGTTTCAATAACTCAGCTTTGCTAAAACCAAGTCAGTCCCCTCCATAATTGCAACAACCCAATAGTCTTGGCTACTGTGTCTGTACTATTGCACCTATATTCTTCTTGTTACTGTACTGTAGTTCCTAATCCAGATAGATGGTAGAACTATGGAGAAACTTCTTATGATGGAATTAAGGAGAAACTTCATAATAGTGAGAACAATTGACTGGTGGAATAGCTTGCCTTCAAAAGTTGTAGGTACTTTGTCCCTGGAGGTTTTTAAGAAGGGATCAGACAGTCACTTGTCTGGAATGGTATAGGGTCTCCTGCTTGAGCAGCGGGTTGGACTAGAAGACCTCTGAGGTCCCTTCCAACTCTATCCTGATTGAGGATTGAATTGATTGAGAAATCTTGTCTTCAGCTGGCTGTACACAGCCCTGCCGTGTTAGTCACCCTTCGACTGTACACCCTGTCCTAGTACAAATTTCACCCAAGTATAAAGAGAAACTCTGCAGGCCTGTTTATCCTAGCAGCATGTGCGGCAGAACTGAGCGCCCATCCCCCTCTATACCAGCTTACAAAACAAACTTCCTGTTGGCCACACGGATGAGAGTACACTGAGGCTGGCTGTGGGCCAGTGGAGCATGTTCATTTATGCAACGCAGAATGGAGAGTGATGACTCAGAGGGCCTGTAAGGAACAACTTTTTATCTGAGCCACTCCCAAAGTTACTATATGTAGGTGAGCTCTGCCCAGGACGACAAGGAGTAGTCACAGAGTAATCGCAAGAGTGAAATGTGTAAACAGCTTCAGAGCATCTGGTGGATTTCTCTTCCTGAACGTTTGGCACATGCCGGACTTTTGATGCACGGGCATTCTGTGTCCTTCATGCGCAGGCAAACAGCATGTGGTGCTCTTCAGGAAATGGCCCACAATAAACAGTTTGTGTTGACAGTGAGAGGCACCAGGATTATGATTTCGTTCAGTTCATTTGTTTTAACTGTTCTAAATTAGGAACTTTTATCTTTGCTTTATTGATCTAGGAAGGAAATCCTGTGGTTTATATTTCAGGTGAACTTTAACGTATCCATAAAGTTTCCGTCATGCTTATGTGACGCCTACAATCCCATTACAAAGGGCTGCTATCAAATATAAGGATGGAGGGTGTCAAGCAAATATTACCAACATAACAGGAAGAAAAGCGAGTGAGAATCCTTGCTCTTTAGATTCAGGGGAAAGGGTTTTTTTCCCCCTGTTCATCCTCATAGACTTCTCTTTTATTACAGTGTCATTGGGGTTGGTCTTCTAGTTTTGCCTTACAAGATTTTTTCTATTCATCTTGTTTCAGATTTGGTTGCGTCCTTAATTCTTTTCTATGCTTGTTCCATATGACATTGGCACAAAGTTGGAACATTCCCAGGATTTCTCAGGTTTTCCTAAATAGATCCCTTGTTCTTTTAGTCTGTTGTTTTCTAATTGTCTTCACTTTGCATTCAGATACAACTCTTTATCTCTTTTCACCTGTTGCTGGATTATGTTCTTTAATTTTCCCTAGATCTTTCTGGCTTTTGCCGGTTTCTTTTTCCTCCTGGCTATTTTTATGGCCTTGTTTGATACCCTGTATGTTGCTGCCTACTGGCACCATTATATATTTGCTGGCTTTGTTTTATGCTTTTGATATGGCCAAAGGACTAAATGAATAAAAATTGTATTCTGTTCTGTTCTAGTCTATTGTAGTCCATTCCATTTTACAGTCATTTAACTTCTTGCCACAATTCCTTGGGCTTCTGTCCACTAGGTGCAGGCCTTTGTTTCTCAATTTGACATACTTCAGGAATGGATTCTAGGTTGCATCTAATTGGGATCACATCTTTTCTAGTCTGATGTTTATTTCTGTGATTAAGAACTGATGGACTGAATCAGTCATTACAATGACTGACTGTGCACTTCAGCCTAGAGCTTTTCCATTGATACTACAGAAGGTGAAATTTGATTTGGAGAGGTCCTGGAGTAGAACCGTCTTTTATGATGTTGTCAATTATGAGAACATCTCTCTTTGGTGTTTAATCATTGTAACATTCCATGGACTTCTTCAGCATCCATTGTTGGTGAATACACCTGTATACTCATGAAACTGAATGGTTGTTCTTGTATTAGAATGTGAATTTTTATGTCAGTGACTGGGTATATTTATTATGAATGGTGTGGTGGCCTAGTGGTGGAACCACTCACCTCCCACTTGGAAGGTCGCGAGTTCAGTTCTAGGTAGGGCAGATGTTTCATTCCTAGGGCTCAAAGAAAAAAATATCTGCTGTGAACTCTGTATGGCGTCAGGAAGGGCATCCAGCTGGTAAGCGCTCAGATCCATCTAGTTGCTCCGACTCTACTCCGAATTGAGGGCTTACAGGGTCACAAAAAAGGGAATTTATTACAGTGCAGTGATATGTTTGAGGATGATAATGGTTACTCCATTTTTTTTTCTATTTCATTTCCGGAATACAAGTTTGAATTCATTTGAGTGGGAATGTGCCATGCTTCTTTGCTTACTTCTAGACTGACTGTCCTAATTGATGTCATATACAAACACTACAGTACAGGTAGTAATTTAACAACCACAATTGGGACCAGCAACTTGGTCATTAAGTGAAATGGTGGCTAAGTGAAACTCCTGCCAGGGCTCCAACAAATCCCCCTCATTCAAAGCACTGCAACTGCTTAACATCTGACTTCAGCTTCCGTTTTACAGAACTGTGAAGGTCACAAATGTGAAGATTGGTTGCAATTACTGTTTCATTGCTGTCATCATTACAGTTGCTAAACCAGGGCTATCTGTAAATGTGTGAATAGAGACCATTTTGTTTATTTTAATTTATAGAAGGAGCAAGGCCAGATAGATACTTTCTTTCACATCACTTGCTATTGTCTATCATTTCCACAACATGGATTTATTTACCCACATTGGTACATCATTACTGTAACTGGCTTCGCTTCCAATGGAAATTATTCCATGAACCAAAAAAAATACAATTTTAAATTAGATCACCTCTTTTGTTATAGAGATGGGGAACTTTGGAATTTGCATGAAGCTGTTCTTTCCACACATGTCCTAAAGTTAAACCCTCCTAATTTTGGTAGCTCCTGTTTGGAAAAAGGACTAAACACCTTTTCCAAAATATCTTGCCTAATAAAATAAAATGTATTAATAGGAAATGGATAGATTTTAATAGAAGTCAATTGGTTGAATCCTGCTTAATATTCTGAATTATAGGAAAGTTCAGTGAATTTACAGACTGTGTAATCCCTGGGTCTGTAAACAGGAAATGCTAATCAAGCAGTTATTTTCCTATAGGTAAAAAAAAAGTGTCAACTGTCAAAACAAGTCAGTGGATTAAGAAGAGCAAGTAAACAAATGTTTTCTGGGAATGTTTTCCACATTGCCATCAGCAAAAAATTCTGAGTTCAAAAACCTGAATACAGTAAGCCCTAACTACTACCTTGTGGTGACAAGAGGAGATAAAGCAAAATCAACATTATCCTTAAAAAGGGGGTCTTTCTTGAACTATCAGGATGCTGTACTAATTTAATAGTAGATTTTCAGAGTATTGCTAATATTAGTTTGGAGCCCATCCATTCCATTTTGCCAATGCAACTACATTACGACTGCAGCTATTATCACTGCAATGTCGTAATAACTTTGTGTGATCTGCTTCTAAATTGGTTTGTAATACAACCAATATATTAAATGCATCCATGGAGAAAAACACATCTGCATTTGGGATGTTCTAAATGATACGTTAAAATAAGAAATTGCAAATAGTTGCAGTTGAATTATGGGAAATTATGACAATTGGGAGAAGTGTGAATGCTTTTGCAACACCTAAACAATTCAGGAATGTACATCCTTCATATCTGGCCAAAGCAAGTATTCTGATAGGGAAACGTGAAATAGAAAGGGTATGCAAGTAGCAAAACAGCATTCCACTGCTCTCAAATAGGACATCACATCCTTGATGTTTTGTACACAGATGACTGTTGGCCTTTTAAAAAGTTTGCAATCTTACACATTTTTTAATAGGGCAAATCTAACTGAATTTAATAAAACTTCCGTCCGAGTTAAGTATGCTTAAAATACTGGATACAATAGACTTATACTACATAGACAATAGCAAGTATGGACTAGAATTGGAATTTAAGTAATGTAAACATCTGTCATCTTGATTGTCAAGAGTGACCTCTGGATAAGAGTAAACTCGGTAAGAAGCAATGTTTATGTTCCTTCATGAAGTTCTTCAATGACATTGTGAGAATGCTAGTAGAAGCAAACTGTACTTCTGCAAAGAATGACTGATTTACATGTGCAACTCAGAAGAGTCCTCAGTTGAATCTCCTGTAATTTGTTCTATTCTACTGCAAAGGGTGGCACAATAAACAGCATAACTAGGCTTGCTAGTTCAAATTTAAAAAAAAAGGGCCAGGAAAGGTACCATGGCTGAAATTCCTTAAGAGCCCGAGAAATATCTTGAGATAAGCTCCTTTGGCATAACGTTTTGCTGCCATCTGCAGAGATGCATCTGCTTTCTGGAACTTCACTTTTACTTGTATGGAAGTAGAGGACTAAGAAGAGCATCATCCATATCTGCCCTTTCACTCTCTAAAGCACAAGATCCATGTTGATGACTGGACTATGAGGGAAGATCTGTCATGAGGATATCAGGGAGTCATGTGTAACAGTGTAAGCTGGAGAGTCAAAAATGGTGCTCCTTAGCCATAATTTTCCTTTCTGTGAATCAGAGGACTAATACACAGTGACCCAAACACATGGATGCCACACAGAGGTAGGACAGTATACCCAAGAGGTAGGAGGCAGAGTTTAATATTGCTCCAGGTTTTCTTGATATTGGGTCTAACCTGAAGGGAACATGCTATTTCTAACTGATCCTGAATTTCGACATTGTAATCCACCCCAATATGGTACATTTTCTTACAGATCTTGAATTTCTCCTCTTTTTAATTTATTGTGAAAAAACAATCTCAGGTCAGATGGAGAATTATTTGCAACGAATACGTATCTTCTCTGTGATAATGTGTTAAAAAAGAGGATTTACTATTTGCTAATGTTTTTCAAATCTGGAATATGGGATCATCTAATAAAAGCAGACATTTGAAACAGACTGAAAAGACTGCTTCTTTGCTTGCTTAATTACCCTAATCAGGGAGGTCTCCCAGTGTAGCTGGCTTTCAAGGGGAGTTTCAATGGATGCTGGTCACACTGGGTAAATGCAACCTAAGGGTTCCAAGGCAATATGCTTTTGACAATCAAGTTCCATGTCCTGCTTACAGTTAGTTACCCAGTAGGAAACTGGAGATGAGACAGATGGGCCTTGGATTAAAGCTAGATAAAATCTTCAGTTCTCACAGATATAAATTGGTAAAATGGTTATATTTTTCCATCAACTCAAATGAAAATGTTTATCAAGAAAGAAAGAAAGAAAGAAAGAAAGAAAGAAAAGAAAGAGAGAAAGAAAGAAAAGAAGAAGACAGAAGAAGAAAGAAAGAAAGAAGAAAGAAAGAAGAAAGAGAGAGGAAGGAGGAGGAGAAAGGGAAGAAAGAAGGAAGGAAAGCAAGCAAGCAAGCAAGCAGTTTCTGGAATGTAGAATAAGAGACTTATCATCATCTTTTCTCACCAAAGTATAAATCATAGCATAAATGAACGATGAAAATACAGTGAGTAAAATCAGCCAAGAAAATGTTCCAAAAGGTAACTATAAATTTTCCATAAGCAGATAGATTTAATGTAACAACTAGTTTGTATATACAACACATAAACAAACAGCAAACAGTTAATAGAAAAAATCTCTATTTCACTAATGGATCACTGGGTGTATATTCCTGGTGAAACAAACAGTATCATCTCCTGTAAACAAAATTAATCTCAGGTCCAGCTTATAGTGAGGAATATATCAAATATTACAAAAATGAGATTAATCTTTGCTTTTTGATAATAGCCTTTAGTTTCACTGATGTGAACAGAATTCCTTTCAATCAGATACCCAAGTTCTAACAACATTACTGTCTTTCATCAGAAGAAAATTAATTGGATACTTGCATTCCTCTGATGCTTTACATATCTGTCAAAATGATTATTATTCAACAAGTTTGTTTTTGCAATGTTCTGTCCTTAACTGCTAGTAGACATGCAGTTATTAACCAATTTTATTTTCATTATTTGCTCCTCCTCCAGTTTATGCTCATATTTGAGGAAATACACATCTTTGTATTGTTTTTTTTTCAGATACCATTTTATAAAAGCAGTTTGTTTGGTCAACAATTTCTACTCTTTTATTATCCATATTGTTCTTTTTCAGGTATCAGATACAAAAGCAGCTTTTTTGATCAAAATATTTGTCTGTAGGGGAAATACTAAGCACCTCTTGTTCACTGAACAGATTTGCAACCTTCCAGGCACCAGCAGTCTCTTATGTCTCTGGTTGTTTGTTTCAGTTTTTAAAGCTTCTGCTTTTAAAATAAATCCTCAAAATCAGAAACACAAACACTGCAATTTTGTCAAGTACAATGACCTCAGTTTACTAGAGTTCAATGCAATGGTTCAACTTTTCATTGTACTTACATCTCCAGTTTAACATTATGCAAATGTACTGAAGTAACAAGGCAATGGATAATGTGATGAATAATCAGGAATAATACCCCTTTCCCAAATGGTGTATTAAATTAGGGTTTTGCTGTACAATTTTATCCAGAATAAATTGTTTTTTATTTCCTCTGTATTTTTCTACTCAGCAAAAGCATTCAGGACAGTTATCAAAGTATTAAAAAAGTTAAGAGACTATAAACTAAAAAACCCCAAGGATTAAAGTTAAAAAAGTACAAAAATCACACCATAGTAAAAAAAAATTCTTCTATGTAGGAGGGAGTGGAGACCAAACACAATTTTGGAGAATGGTTTAGAAGCAGGGAGATCAGTTCCCAATGCAAGGAAGTCTGGCCTCGAACATCAGGACATTTCCTGCACATATGAATAACTGGACAGTCTTGTAAAGGTGGTCCTTTTCAATGGTTATTGGTTGGCCAGGGCCTAAACTCTATTCTCAACAAAAGAGCCACATGACACCCTAAGAGGCCTAGGAGATTTCAAGGGGGCCACTAGTGAAAAACATAATAGTCATAGCACATGCCAAGTGGGCCACCAAAGAGTAAGGTGTATTATATTTATGATGACCATATTTTCTTAGAAAAATTCAAGGAGAAATCTGAAAAAGAGGCAAATCTAAAAGAGGTTCATAAGGATTAAAAATTGTTTAGATTTATAACTTTTCTTTACAAAGAAAAATTCAAGAGCAAAATCTGTAAAATCTTTACAATGCATATTCCAATAAAATATCTAAAATCCTATAACATGTGAATTTATTTTAAAAGGACCATTCAATTTCCATATTTTTTTACATGAATGTGTCTGTGCCTCACTTGTGAGGTACAATTTAGATGACCAAAATAAAGGACAAAGGTGGCTTTTTGAAAAACAAATCTGAAGGACAGCTTTCTGAAATAAAGGACTGTCCCTTATAATAAAGGACCGAAAGTCCAGGTGTTAATACTACAAATATTGTCTTGTTGAAAGCCATAAAATGTACCAGTTTCACTCTCATGGTTATATCCTGTTAATGGGACTGGACAAGGAAAAGAGGAGAAAAAGAAGGTTGGAAGGAGGCCAGGGCAAAAACAGATTGAGAAACTTTCATTTATTACATTTATATGCATGCCTCCCATCTCACAATCAAGCAAGCCTGGGCAGCTTACAGTAACCAGAAATAACAATACAATTAGAAAGTTAAAAATATTAAAACACTGGGCATTGAAACATCAAAATTAACAGCAAACTAGATAAAAAGGATCAATGCGTAAGGAAACGGGGTAGAAATGGAAACTTCATCTAGGAGGAGAACGCATCTAGGAGGGCTTGACAGCAAACCAAGTTGAGCAGGGAGGCTGCTACCCACCCCAGAGACTCTCCTTGCAATTTGCTTTGCATCCACATGCAAAGGCTTGGCCATGGCAGACTCCTGGACCTTTTCTTAAGCGCCCAGGCCTGGAATCTCCAAAGGTTCGCCCATCCAAGGTCTAACCAGGGATAACCCAGCTTAGCTTCCACAGCTAGGGCAGCCTGAGCCAGCACCTTTCATTTGGCCACGTTGGGCAGGCCTGAAGGCTGGCCCCATTCTTCAGTCCTCTGCAATCTGTGTGTGTGTGTCCATTCCTTTGCAAACACTATGCACATTCCTTTGCAAACTGTATCTTTGTGTGTGTAATCCATACTATACTGATTGATTAGATAGATAGATAGATAGATAGATAGATACAGAGATTATTAAAAAAAACCAAACGAAGGTGTTCCTAGTTCAAGACCCAAGGTCTTCTGTAGGGGCGGGGAGATTAGGGAAGACAAAGTGATGGCCACCATTTTGACGTTTTTGACCGCATCCTAAGGACCCCCCAGGCCACCTGTACCCGTTTCAAGGATTTACGACCCCGGCTCCATTGCCAGGAGCAAGGCAGCCCCCAGTTCTCTCCCCCCTCCCCCATTTTCTCCTCTTACTCCTGAAAGCGCGTCTTTAGCACCCGTCTCAGACCGCCGACGCCCGCGTCGTACCCGTGTTGGCGTACTCCACACGTTCCCGCTTGCCTACCACCATGGGCGCCGCGGGGGGCGTGGCTTGGGCGTGGCCGCGCGGCCCCAGGGCACGTGGTCGAAAGTTTCCCCCCCCGCCCCTCGCGCTTCCCAGCAGAGGCGACGGTTGGTTTTGCGCACCTCCCGCCGCTGCCAGCGCAGCCACCTCCTCCAACGGTCGGCCGCGGGCCGACGGGTTGTTTACTTCTCCCCTCCTCCCCCCGGCCCTCGCGCCCGGCGATTGGCCCTCGCCGCGGCCAATCCCGGCCCTCGAGGCGGGCGCGGAAAGAAGGCGGGGTGCGTGTGTGAGGCGCCCTTCCTTGAAGCAAAAAAAAAAAAAGTTGTAAAAGGGGGGAGAGAAACATCTACCCTTCTCCGCCAAAATGCCTTCCTGCCTTGCTGATTGGCCGGCCGCGAGGGAATGGCGTCCGCCGATTGGTTGCCCGAGCTGCTGCTCAATCTGCAGCGGCCGGCCTCTCTGTGTATTTTTTTTCTCAGTCACTCATCTTACACGCACGCATGAAGCGGCTTCGGCCTCCGCTTGGCGTCTGTTCCACTGTGTGAGACGATGATTGGACGGCACCCAAGCCCCTCCTTCCGTGCCTCTTGTCTCTCAAAAACACACATACAAACTTCGACGACGTTCCACTCCCCGGCCCCCAAATATTAATCATTCCTGTCGTTCATTGGGCCGAACAGCTGCCCGTCATTGTCAAAGAGGCGTAAGAACCCACCCGCCAGCCAAGGGCGGAGTGGCTGACGATTGGCGCCCCTGAGAAAACTCCGCCGACTCCCATTGGCTGCCGCCCCGCCCGCTCCTCCAGGCTCGACCGCGGAGTCTCCCAGCGCCGCGCCGCCCCGCCCCTGGGCGGGCCCAAGCGCGGCCTCGCCTCGCCTCCCCCCCTTTTTCCTCCCCGCCCGCGCGGGAGGGGGTGTGGGTCACGTGATGTTTTCGCCGTGGTGCCGCTGAGCCTGCTCGCTGGTGTGAGGAGAGAAGCGGGAGAGTCGGAGGAGTCCGGCGCGTCCGACCGGCGGCGAAGGGGTGGAAGCCGCCGGCTTGTCCGTTGCCTCGCAGGCCGGGAGCCGCCGGCTGGGCTGACGCCGAGAGTCCCGCGGGCACTCATGTCCGGCCGGGCCTGGGAGACCCTTCCCTTGTGAGGGCGGCTGCTTCCCTCGCCCGCCTGGCGTAGCGATTTGGACCCTGCCCTGGCCCCTTAAGATGGCGAGCGCGCTGATGCTTGGCCCCGGCGGGGAAGGCGGCTGCACCGCGCTGGAAGGCAAAGGCGAGGCGGCGGGCACCGCGGCCCGAGCAGCAGCAGCAGCAGCAACGGGAGACGGCGGCGGCGGCGGCAGCGGGGCGTCCAGGCTGGCGGCGGCTGAGGAAGACCAGGAGCCGGCCGAGAGCGCTCCCTGCCCGCCCCCGACTCAGCCCCCGCATCATCTCATGCTCCTGCTGAGGAAATCGCCCAGCAGCTCCCTCTGCCTCGTCCAGGAAGAAGATGCCTTGTTGCCCGGGGACCCCGCAGCGCTGGGGCGAGCAGGAGCCCCTGCCACCCCCCTGGGCCGGAATGGGCCTCCAGCGACCTCTGCCCGGGGGTCTGCCCTGACGCCCCCAGCCAGCATCACCTGGGGGGACGACGTGAGGAAATGCGGCTACCTGAGGAAGCAGAAGCATGGGCACAAGCGGTACTTTGTGTTGCGGGCGGAGAGTCACCTTGGCCCGGCCCGACTGGAATACTATGACAGCGAGAAGAAGTTCAAGAGTAGCTTGAGAGCGGCAGCTGCGGCGGCAGCTGGAGGGAATGTGGCCCTTTGCTGCCCGTCTCCCAAAAGGGTGATTCCTCTCTACCAGTGCTTCACTGTCAGCCGGAGGGCAGATGCCAAGCATAAACACATCATTGCCCTGTATACCAAGGATGAGTATTTTGCCATGGTGGCTGAGAACGAGCCTGAGCAAGAAGGGTGGTACCAGGCCATCAGTGAGCTCATGAGCCAAAGCAAGAGAGGGTTTTTGGAGCAGGAGGACCAGGCCGACCAGCAGCTGGACGATGATGATGAGCATTACGGAACTGCCCTTCGCCCAGGAACTGTGTTCAAAGAAGTTTGGCAAGTCAACGTGAAGCCTAAGGGATTGGGGCAGACCAAGAATTTGACAGGGGTGTACAGGTTATGCCTTCCAGCAAGGCCATTCACCTGGTCAAGCTCAACACTGAAGTACCTTCTGTCCACTTACAACTAATGAACATTCGGCGATGTGGGCACTCGGAAAACTTTTTTTTCATTGAGGTGGGCAGGTCAGCCTCCATTGGACCAGGTGAGCTATGGATGCAAGTAGATGATTCAGTGGTTGCCCAGAACATGCATGAGACTTTCCTAGAGACCATGAAAGCTCTGAAAGCCTTCTCTGAGTTCAGACCTCGCAGCAAGAGCCAGTCTTCTGGTGGTGGCAGCAGTACCAATCCCATTTCTTTCATAACTACCAGGAGGCATCTTGGTAATCTACCACCTAGCCAGACTGGCCTCCAAAGAAGGTCCCGAACAGAAAGTGTTACAGGGGGGACTCCTCCCACTACCAAAAGCAGCAGTGCTTACCGCTTCAGAACTTCTAGTGAAGGGGAGGGGACTATGACCAGACCATTTAGATCAGTTACTGGAAGTCTGATTCATTTGAATACTGCCAGGATGAATTTGGGCCGCCAAGAAGGGAGTGGACGATACGTTAGAGCAGCATTTAGCTCTTCTTATCATACCAGGTCTGCCTCTCTACCAGTTTCTCATTTTCCTTCTACTACTAGTCCCATCAGTGTTTCTTCAGGAAGTGGACATGGATCAGTTACTGATAACTTTGTAAGGCCTTCCAGTTCGTCCGTCTGTGGGTCCCCAAGCGATGGAGGGTTCATTTCCTCAGATGAATATGGTTCTAGCCCTGGAGACTTTAGGTACTTTCGTGTGAGAAGTAACACGCCAGATTCCTTGGGCAATACTCCACCAATCAGAGAAGAAAATTGTTTAAATGAGTACATGTCCATGAATAAACAGCAAATGGATAATAGTTCAAGAGATGATTACAGGGAGGCTGACAAATGCTTTAGAAAAAGAACATACTCATTAACTAAGCCTGCTTCAGTACCAGGACAACAGAAAACAACCCAAACTGCTTTAGATGAAGATTCCTCAGGAAGCCACGGACGCCTGTCTTGTTCAGAATCACCAAGATTCAAAAATAACCTTGAACCCGAGTATGAGGAATCAATTCTTGATTCTGTATGTAATCAAAGCAAGAATAAAGCCAGAGATGATGGGTACATGCCAATGATGCCAGGGGTTGCCTCTTCTCTGGCAAGCAACAGTGACTACTTGCCCATGACTCCTAAAAGCATGTCTGTTCCAAAACAGATTAACAGTTCCTGGTTGTCATCTCAGGCTGATTCTAAAGGATACATGATGATGTTTCCCCGAGCTGTCTCTTCGCCTATACGTAATCCCTTAACTGAGTTTAATTCTAAATCTGGTCATGAAAAGTCAACAAATAACGAGTACATGGATATGTCTCCTGGAAATTCTGCTGCTCCGAAGCAACCCTGTGATCCAGATTATATGCATGCCAACATCGATTCCAAAAATTTTGGCTCCTATTTCTCTCTCCCACGAAGTTTTAAGGCTCTAACTGGGGAACATGATGAGTATGTTCCAATGTCATCACCTGGAAAATTATTGTATATTGGATCTGAAAATGGGAAAAGCATCAGCAATGAAGTTGTGGCTAATGGCCTTTCCAGATCACCCCATCTGAAAAGTTCAGAAGAAGGCCTTGCGCAGAACAGAGTTACTAGGCCTACGAGACTTCCACTCGGTACCAGAGGTAGTAACACCATACCAAGAATGTATGATCGCACAATTCCACTTGAGCCATCTAGCCCTGGTGAATATATAAATATAGATTTTGGTGAAAAAGCAAGTAACACGCCATATTCTTTATCTGCAGAAGGATCTCCATCATCTCTTGGTTCCAGTAGTGACCATAGGCAGTCGCCGCTTTCTGACTACATGAGCGTTGATCTGGATGTCCAGTCCCCCAAAGCTGCTAAAGAACTATCTAACTCTTTGACAGACATTTCAATTTATGCAAATTCAAGTATCCCTAGAAATCTGCCTGATGCTGATTATGCCAGGCTTTCATTTGGTATGCCTTGTGTTAGCACAGCATGTGGTAGGATTGATGACTACACCGAGATGACCTTCAACATGGCAGCCACACCACCTGGACCCTTTGCCACTGAAAGCAAGAACGGATTAAAGATCGATAGTCCTCCTTCTATAGTTAACCGACTGTGCATTGTTGACCAATATGCTAGTCACAGGGACTTCCCTGTCTCTAATCCTGATCCTCCTGTAGTACCTAAAGTCATTCGAGCTGACCCACAAGGCAGGAGGAGGCACAGTTCTGAAACCTTTTCTTCTGCAGCCACTGTTACTACTTCTTCCTCTTTCTTTACTGACAGTAGTAAAAGGCACAGCTCGGCCTCTTTCGACAACGTGTGGTTGAAACCTGAGGAACGTATTTCAGATGGCCATGAAAGCAAGATGTCCAGAGATACTTCAACTGGATTTCAGAATGGCTTAAATTATATAGCTCTGAATTTACGGGAGAATTCACTAAACTGTGAGGAGAGCCCTAATACACCAAATTGCCGTCTCCCAAATGGTACTCTAAATCTGGAAAGCGGAGTATACGTAAGCATAGATTTCAGCAGATCAGACAGTTTGAAGTGCAACTCCGCAAGGAAAGGTTTGTAATTTTGGCAGACACCTCCTATAATACTTAGTGCATGTAAAGTTTCAGTATATTATTTTGAATTACAACTTTATAAAATATTACGTGTGTACCTTAATTAAACCCTTTTCATTTCCCAAACCTTTTCCTTGGGTGGCATCATTATATAAGGTACTATCCCCAAAACAAAAGCCCTCCTCTGCTAGATGTGCAACACCCACCATCTAAACCAAATGTGGGTGCTCAGTTGCAGTCAAGACAGACTGAAAAGTTATGAGCAAAAACAACTTAGACCAAAATGTTAAATCATTACCACTAAATGTAACTCTTTGACATGGTGTTCTTTTTTGTTGAATTATCCTGATTATGCTTGATAATACAGTAGTCAGATTTGGGGAGGCATAAATCATGCTTGCACTTGTAATTCCCAGGTTTGGGTTAAAAGTTTGACATCTTTCAGTATAGTAGCAAAAAAGCAATAGCTGTACACATTCCCAGAAATCTTTGAACCATCCATTTTAAATCCTAATGTTTCAGGTGCCTGAAATTTATTTTCTAATTCATAGTTTTAGAGATGGATCCCTTGCAAAACAATGTCTTAGAGAAGAAATGCTCCAATTTCAGTAGAGTCTCCCTCTGTTTTTTTTTCTATGGCACTTTAAACTTTAAACTATAGTTTTATAAAAGTAATTATTACAGTGAATTAAGTTGGATTCTCTTCCAAAGATTTCTGGGAATAGTAGTTTTCAGAAGGTAAAGAAAAACAGAACACATTCAGTGTGTTCTATTACATGATTACACGATTCTAATTAGTGTTTAAATTAAGGTCACTTAGCAACTAATGATTATTTGAATGTACATAGTATTTAAAAATACCAGAATGACAACTGAGTAATACATTGCTGCTCAGATTGTTTAACAAGAACTCTTTGACTGTCACTCCATGTACAGACATTATAAAAGTGTGGGGTCCAAAATTTTGAACCATGTATTCTGCAAACACCTTACATTTTGGGGGCAGTTTCTAAAATTGAGTCCTGTATTTGAACTTCCATCATCTGTGATTATTGGTTATACTAGCAGGGAGTTGTGGGAAGGGATGAGGTGGTAGTTCATTGCTTCCTGAAGTCACCAGGTTGGGAAAGTGCTTTACAGCCTATGGAAAAGATTACATAAAATATGAGTCAATCTGTAAGCAGGGCATTGGGATTTAGTAAAAATGCAGCTTGCCTTGGTGTTCCTTTCTCTTGTTTTGACTTTGGCTAGATTCAAAGCGTTTAAGTGTTCTCCCTACGCTATTGAATTTCAGTCATGTGTGGAATGTCATCTTTTTGTAAATTAAGTGCATTCAGTTTCATTAGAATCAAAACTAGTGAGACCTTGCACTGCTTTGGAGTTGCTTCAAGAAGACTCAGTTTATATCTGCAAAGTGTAATTGAACCTACCAGTATATACATATATCAAGTGAGAAATTGGCTTTCTGTATCTAACTGTAGCAATTTTTAAACTACAGATTAACTTTTTAGCATGTTACTATCTTTTTGCCTATTGATACCTCGGTTGAAGATTTAAGAGAATGATTGCATTTGCCTGTGCTTAATTTATATGTTACTCCGTACTGAGGTTTACCGTGGTAACTCTTAAATGTGAAAGAGATGAAAAGTTTAGGGGTGATATCAGTTACTGAATTTGGTAGATTTTAAGGTTCTGACTGTTGTTTTCCTTATTCAAAAGCCATTTGTGCACATGCTGTTTATGTGTGTGAGAGTTAGTGTGCTCTAGGCAGTTGCTGCAATTCAGCCCAGAGTTATGAGCACTTAAGCTTATTGACCTAGTGCTCCTTATTTTCCATCTCTACTTTGATTAATCACCATATTTGAATAAAACCTATTCCCAGTGGTAAAAATTTGCTTTCCTACTTGGAAGTCGTTGGGAGCCTTTCAGGTCCTACAGAAGTAGAGTTTTCAAATATCTCTGCTTAGTAATTGCATCAAATGGAAGAATGAAATATAATAATGTCAGAGTAGTTGGTTTACATCTGTCTTGTTGCTGTGTTCTGGCTTTATTTGTACAACCCTGCAGGTCCAACAACACTTTATTCTAGCTTACTGTAGGAACCCAACTTTTGTGGCTACTTGCGCTTTGTTTTGTTGTGTGAACTTTGAAACAAGAATAAAGTGAATAAGCAATGACTAAATTAACCATGGCTCAGACATGCTGTGAATACAGCCTTTTTTGTTTCATCATGAGCAAAGAAAGCATGAACATCATTACATGGCTATTCAAAGGTGCTTAGGCTGTCTGGGACATGTTTGTCTCTAGATGTTGTAGTTTTATTAACATCAGAGGTGTTTTCAGTATTCTGTGATTAAGAACTAATCATAAAGGTGCAGCTTATGTTTATGATACAGGCTAAATTGCTCATTTACTTTAAGCCTCTCCACTGAAATTTTTTAATATTGTTTACATGTAAAATGCAACAAATTTCCAGAAGTATGAATTAAAGTGCAGGGAATCTGATTCTTTTATACTAAGGCATCATACTTTATTACTTAGGAAGTCTGCATACAAACATTTCTGCTTAAAATTGTAAAGCAAAACATGAGTTTCAGGTAACGTGTTGAATACACCTATTTTTCTCAGCATGTTTGCCTTAACATAATATTGCATATTGTTTCTGCACATAAATTTGAAAGGGTTTGTTCTTCAGGATTATATACGAATTAACACAAAAACTTAATGAACTCTGTAAAGTTTCGTTGTGAGAAGCAAATCTCATCCACCAATAATTGTGCTGCATTGAAGTTCCCCTTTTTCCTGGGATCCAAACAAAATATTGCTAGCAGTTATTTTATTACTATGCCCCTCCTCCATGCTTTTTATGAATAGGAAGAGTTGATTCCTCATACCAAACAACTGGAAACTAAGGAAGCAGAACATTATATTGTGATAAATTGAAGGTGACATCTTGTGAGCAGGAGTAAACATTAGACTGAAGTGAATTGTAACAAAACACCAGTCATTTCTTCTCACAGAAAAGTTAATTCAGACTGTGGCAGTTTGTAGCAAAGGAGTGGAAACAGGAGTATCCATTTCAACTCTACTGTTTATTCTCCCAAGCTTGTATTTGAGCCTTCTTTTGGCAAGTGGTTTTAGGAAGTAGTGTCAAGCAAAAAGTCAAGAACCTTTCCCCAAATTTTTATTTCTTCTTCCAGAATGCTTTCCCCTTCCCTCCAAAGCTGGTTTGTTTTAACACAAGCAAACTCCTGAAGTTTACTACATTAAGCTAGAGCTCAAATGACCTGGTTTATTTTCACATAGTGTAAGTTTTTTTTAAAAAATAGTAACTCCTCTATTGTATTGTTTCGACTTAAGCAATTGGAAAACAGTTTATACCTCCCCACCCTCTCAAGAATAAAAATATAATATCTGATTAAGAGACTTAAAATGGAAGTAAATTTAATACAGATTTTGTTGCATTTTAAAATATCAAAACATTGAAAATTTTTGGGAGAAAGAATAAAGGCTAATAGTTCTAATAATACACTTTTGGGGTGTTTTATAACATTGGAGTTCCAGGTTCTGGCACAATTACATATGATACACATCTGAATTTAGTAAATTGTGTGCAGTCTTCTAAAGTGCAAGGAAAGCTTTTTCACATACAGGTAGTCCTCAACTTATGATCACAATTGAGCCCAAAATTTCTGTTGCTAAGGTGAGATATTTGTTAAGTGAGCTTAGCCCCATTTTACAACTTTTCTTGCCATGGTTATTGAGTGAATCACTGCAGTTAACTTGGTAACATGGTTAAGTGAATCTGGCTTCCCCGTTGAGTTTGCTTGTCAGAAGGTTGCCAAGGATGATCACATGACCCCAGGACATTACAACCATCATAAATACAAACCAGTTGCCAAGTGTCTGAATTTTGGGGAAGCTGCAATGCTCATAAATGTGAAAAATGAGTCATTTTTTTCCATGCCGTTGTAACTTTAAGTCATCACTAAACAAACTTGTAAGCTGAGGATTAGAAGAACTCACTATTGGAGGGCAGTTTAGATTGTAGTAAGAATGACAGAACAAAACAAGTATTGTTGACTCTAGTTACCTTGCTTGTAAAAATTACATTGATTGTAATCATGAAAAGACCTCTCTTCTACTCTTGACATAGTCCTGTTTATTTGACCTAAGAAAATTCCATTCCAAAGTGCCATCTGTAATAGAAATATTAGCATAGTATTTCACAGCCTGTACTCATATAGCATGCTAAATCTCTAGTTGGTTACAGGGCTGCTACACCTGCCATCTACTCCCTTCAGATACTTACCAATTACATATTACTAAAATAATCCACTTTTTCTGATCATGACTTGTTTAGCAAATCATAGTTTAATATGGTGTGAAATGTGTATATACAGCCTGCTCTTACATGCTCAATTTAGTAATACACTTTCTGCATTGTCACTTCCTATTAGTTCCATACTCAAAGCATTTTAAAAAAGTCTTTTAACATCAGAAGTGCAAATCATGGTTTAGTTTTGTTTGCAGTTCTGATTTTTTTTTGGTTTCAAATTATAGTTTATCAGTTTAGATACTGAACAAATGACAGACCAGAAAATACTTTGTTAAACTGAATGTATAAAAATAAGATTGCTTGCTTCCATGCATGTTGTTCACTCCCAGTCTTCTAAACTTGAGAAAGTGACATATGGATATTTGACATCATGTGCCTAAAAGATGCAAAGAATTATTTTACCTGCAACTTGAAAACCATTTTTGTTGGGGGGGGGGAGACAAAAAAAAATTGGTTGAAAAGTTTCATGTATGGTACATTGAAAGGAAAAGTGTAATTGTTGAAAGCTTGGTTTATATTTCTTTTTAAATTACTAAAAGGGCTTTTCTTTCTTAACTTTCTGTTTGGTAAACGCTCATTGTATCTTGCAATAGCTTAATGGAAGTATTTCAGTTTTAATATTCTTTAAGCATGTTGTACTCATCCTAATTTATTGATTGTTCAGTGTGTAAGTCTCTCTTAACACACATACCAGAATCTGATCAATGTTGGAAGATGTACTAGCGTATGCTATCTGCTTTGAATTTATATGATTAGAGATTTTCCCATATAAGAATAGCAAACAAAAATGTCTCTAAATTGTTAACACATTAAATGTCCAAGCTTCACTGTTGAAACTGCATTTTTGTACACTTAAAGTAACTAGCACTTCAGTGCAGTGCAGTCATAAATGAGCATGAATTTGGAATTTAAGATTCTACCTGAAGGTGACAAAAAGCACTTAACAGATTTCTTCCTAAAACATTTTAGAAAGAGAGATCTGAATAAGTGCAGGAGTCTGAGGAAAAACAATCTGCATGAGCAAAAGTGAACAAAAAGTGACACGTGGCTGCGGTTGTGTTGGAATGATATGTTCTCCTCCAAATATTGAGTAGACAGAAGTGGCTTACTCTGAAGTATTGTTAACCTATCTCCCTGAATTTGGGGAGGCAAATGGGAAGAAAATGTATGAAGTTTAGCAGCTGGTGGAACCTAGCATGCATTACTTATTTATTAAGATTAAGTATCCAGGATCTGGTTTGTTCCCAAATGCATAGTTTGCTCACTTTTGGGACACAAGCCAAGTCTGGTTTTGAAGCTGAAAATTTCTAAGAGGTCTAGGGGGAGAAATGTGAGATTAAAACAGAGAGATTTTTGTTTACAGTACATAATGCAAAAAGGTTTTGGTTAAAAGTGAGGAAATATCTTTTAAAAACTGCACAATCTTGCTATGTGGAAAGGGTTGGGGAGAGGAAGAAGAGAAGGAAGAAAAATCCTCACCACTGCTTGTCCTAAAGTTATGACTCATCCATAAACTGTTTGTATGACCCAGAGAGCTGCCTGCTCGGCCCACCCTGCAAATTGCTGTTTGTTTTTTAAACTTGGGTCACATGTAATTGTATTAGGCATCTGAAAGGCAGCCTAATGATTACTTTGGTACTGTACATGTTGAAACAGAAACCTATGGCTTTCTGAGATGGATTGGCTAAACTGAAGAAGGCTAAACATTCAGGAACTGTTTCAGAATAGAAACAGTACTTCAAATAGATCAAATAGCTGTGTGCATGGCCTCTCATCCTTTGATCTGATAGACAGGTATAGGGAGTGACACAATAAAAAAACCTAAACTAAAAAGTAGAAGTTTTATGAATGGATATGATGGGGAGAGGTGATATCAATTGTCGCAGAGATGGGTTTCCAGTACAAAAGGATTTTCCCTTAGGCCTAATTTCTGTTCTATATGGCCACCCAACATATATTGGATCTTACATTAAGAAAATACTACAATTGTTGGTAGCCAGTATATGCATCTGCAAATGTTACTTTGATTTGTGTCCCCATCTTAATGGCTGGGCGTTATGCCCAAATATCTGAAGTAGGAGACAACCCAATGAAAATGATTAAACATTTTAAAAGGACATGTTTTTGGAACAAATTATTTAAGACTTTTAGGGTGTCTGTGTCTACACATGTGGAAAAAGGTTTCCCGTTTGATTTTTTTCCATTTGCAAATCAGATTATCCTTATACCCTCCTCCCAGGCTACAACCCTGCCCCTGACGTGCTTCATTTGTTTGTTTGTTTGTTTGTCTACATGTAGGAAGTGTTTGATCTTTGGTAACCTTCAAATATCCTAATTTGCTAATAGAATTATTCAACAGGATATTTGTTAACATGTGGTTCAGTCCTTTTGAGGCAAGAAAGAATGTGGGTACATAGAGAGCCTGTTGTTAGAGGAAGACCAAATCCAAAGAGAGAAATTTTGTAATCATACTGAACTTACACAGTGGGATAGATGATTGATTTAAATACATTCAGTTAAGTGGCTTTAGTATAAGTGAAGGGGAGAGCTACTGGTATTTTGCAGTGGCTGGAAGAGAGATAATGGGTGGCTCAAACTCAAACTCAAAATTCTCACTTTTGTTCTGCTTTTGGAAGTTGAGTTGTTGATTGGGGAAGGCAAGAGTTTCATTTTTCTCTTCTTTCCAGTAAATTATCTTTGGTGTGTGGGTGTTTCACTTACCTCAGATCCCCAATTCTTGAATGATGACAAATCCCATGAATAACCAAGTTTAGGGTGGTGGGCTACATACATACATACAAGCCTTTTGAATTGTCTGAAGTATAAAAATATCTTAGTTGCTGTTGCTTTCATAAAGAATTAAGGGTAAAAATCTTTATGCTGTTACATTTTGTCCAGTAGTTCCAAAGAAACATTCGTGGGGAGTTTGAATAAGCAGCTGGATGATAAAACTCTTGCTGATCCTGTCCAAAGAAAGTGGGCAGAACTTTGACATTAGTATAAAAAAGTAAGGATATAAAGTAAAATTATTCTGTGTCTGATTCCTTCAGTTGTAATTTTGTTTCATTAATTTAATTCAAGTAGGTATCAGGAAAATCAGAGTACATTGTATTAGGTATTCACCTAAATTTTAAATTGCTTGTTGGGTAAATGTAATGATACATTTCCACAATGTTAATGTGGAAATTTTAAAGTCCCAGGGCTTCTTCATTCATTATCACTTGGTCTATTTTGTGATCCCACTAGTTCTTACTTGCAAGCAAATGGTATTTCTTGCAGATATTCCAATATATCATTGTTGCCATTTCGTTGTTTGTAGTCCACCTGTGTGATCTTCTTGAATAGTGGTCACTATTTCTTCAGCTTCTTTGCAGAGACAGTATTGCTGTCTTTTGCTATCAATTCTGGCTTTGGTCATGCATTACTATTACTTTGCTTTTCACAATTAAAAGGAGGAATTAAAGTAATAGATTCTCCATTTTAATCTATTTTGTGAGATTATTTCAAGATGAAGTGTTAATTCTGTGGGAAAATCTGTAGATATCAAGAGAATCTTGATTTATAATCTTGCTTGCTTTTGTACAAGGGATATTGGGACAAGCCCCTCTACTTCCAGTGGAGAGCCTAATCTTATTCCTGGGTATAAATTGTATAGCACATAACAGCATTTGGGAAACCTTAGGTTTGTGAACAGTCTGCTTGCTTGAGGGATGCCACGTTCCACCCAGGTGGCAGATTACTTTGCATGCTAAGTCATTGTGCCACAATTCACTAGAAAAAATGGGCAAGTTTTTTTTCTCTGTTGGTGTTTCTTATCTTTTATAGTATTGTGAAAAACCATCCAACCTAGCTGCCTGTGTGCAAACAGCTTACAGTGACCTGCATGTGCTTTCGTTTATTTTAAAAGTTGAAATTTATTAAACTAATGGATCACTTAGTTTATCTCAGTGTGAAATACTTTGAGCCATCTGAATTACTTCTGTGTTAAGTGGTGAAATGAAATCTAAAAAAAAAACCTTTTAGGGAACTCCTTTTCATGACATCATTCCTAGTTAATACCAAATTACAATAAGTGTATTTGTAATTCCTTTATAACAGTGTCAAAAATATTGTTACATCTGTAATATATTACCAAGGAAGGGATCATGGAATGCCTTTGTGGAGCAGAACTTTATATGTCTAGACAACCTACAATCTGTTGCTTCATGCTTTGTTAATATTTGCTTATCTAAAGAGAAACAGATTGACCACGGGCAAGTAAAAAGACAGTGGGAGTGACTTTCGATTTCCTGCTGGCTTCCCTATTGACTTTGTTTGTGGGAGCATCGAGAATCATAATCACATGAACATAGCTGACTGTGATGGTGCTATAGCAGCCACAAGTTTACAAAAAGAATTGGCCTAAAGATTCTTGAAATTTCAATTCCACTGGAGTAAGGAGTCCTGGATTTAGGGCACATTCTTTAAGTTAGAACGCTTGAGGTAGTTCAGTTTAAAAAATGTTGCTCTGTGATGCACCATTTTGGCTAAATGAAGGTTACAAACTGACAACATTGAGAATTTTAGTAGGATATTAGATTCTGAGGTATACAGTATGATAAGATCCCAAGTGATTGGACATCATTCTAGTAAAATAAATATCACACCACAGAAGCATCCATATACTCTTATTATCATCATTTACACACCTATGGGCTGCCTTAAAGGAAACAAATGGAGGACATCTTCTGTTAATCCTCTGGACAGCTGAGACTGTACAGATACACAGGTAGAAATTCAGAAAAAGAAATTTGGCCAACTTGGATGATAGTTTTGAAGAACAGGGTATGAGCTGGCTTCAGTAGAATTTTTAATGGAGTTTCATAGTCATAAATGGTCCTTGAAAGTATATGAATGTGCCAACCAGAATTTTAGTTTGAATTCCTTTAGAAACAATGAGACAGAAGTGTCTCTTTCTTTCCTCTCCCATTTCAGTTGCACTAAAATATTTTTGTTCTTTTCCTAGACTGATGGCATTACCATGGAAACCATTGTGAGAAGAGCAGGCTTTCCAGCTGGTATCTCCATAATTGTGTGGTGCTTTTGGAAGCAGAGCCCATCTCCAGCCAACTCTGTTCACTTCCACTAGCACAGACGCGGACATGCATCATTGGAATGAGATTTCATTGAGGGGTGGTTGAGTCTACAGTCACACTAATCCAAATGGACTTTTGTCATGGATGGGTTTGGATGAAACAAGTTTTTCCCCCCCTCTCTCCCCACCCTGCTCCCTGGCTCTCCCAGCACCATCTGTGAGACGATACGAATGCTTGAGTAGAAAAATAACTTCCTGCACTACTACATCTCCTGCAGACGTTTTTTGTCTCAAGAAGTCGCAGTATCAGAGAAGCTTCCTACCATGGGTTTGCTTTTCTTGTACTTGAAGTGACAGCTGAAACAATTTATCATTGCCTTAGAGATATTATTGTTATTATTATTATTATTGGCAATTATAAACCCATTTTGAGAGGATGGGAACACATATCAAGGCGATAAATCCTAAGCAAACTTATTTGTAACTCTCATTGAAATCAGTAGATCATAGCTTCAGAGCTAGAGGCCTGCAGCTAGTCTTGGATAGCAAAATTCCAACATACACAAATGCACACAACACTCCCAGTTCCCCTTACCTGAACCAGTAGGGCCTGGGAGAACGCTGTTTCCATTGCCTGCCTGTTCTTGCATGCGCCATAGAGATGCCTTGTTTACCTTATTCCCTGCCTCCTTTAGGGAAGCTACCACCTCTCTTCTCCCTCCCACCTTGGCAAAATAGTCCTTTCTCGACAGTTCCCCTAGTGGCCCCTTGGAAAGTGACCGCTGATGGTAGCTGCAATTGCTGGAACTCATTGCCAGTTGGTAGGGGGCAGCACCTAGCGTGGTTCCTCTTTTCTTCCGCAAGAGAATGAGGCAAGCAGAGGTCACAGTCTTGTACTCGGTTACAAGGGAGTAAGCGTCAGTGAATTTATTGGTACTTAGGCAAGCACGCATAGAATGGGGCTGTGAGCGAGCAGCCCTCTCTCATGCTGATTGATCCCCACTAGGTGATGGTGAGATTTCACAGCCACAAAGAGCAATTTGCTATAAACAAGAGAAGTGGTACTCTCTCTTTTTTGTTTGCTTAATTTCACTTTACGGTACAATAAATTTATGAGTCCTATATCTTTAAAAAAAAATAAATAAATCTATGTCCTCTTAAATTTAAGAGTGTTCTGAGAATATCTGGAATGTAAAAAATAGAACTGAAGAATTGGTTGTATCTTGATTATAGTTAAAGCATTTTCTTATGTCCCTGTATAGTTACTTCTATGACTTTTAAATTTTGGATAAATGGGGAGTTGATTTTTTTATAAGCTGAAATGGGGGGGGGGAAATTGCAGACTTTGCAACTGTATATTACCCTTGCATTACAATGTTAATGTGCTGTAGAGCTTTTATAGAGAGAATCCCTTAACCTTACACTTTGATAAAAGATCCCTTTCATTTGGAGCCATTCTTTTATTTTCCCCTAAAGTTAGCAAAAATGTAACTAATACTTTATTATTATTAATAATAATATGCCTAATGTGGGGGAAAGACCTTTCTTACTAGGGGTGTTGTTTAAAATTGGAAATTCAAAATTATAGTGAAAGCTAGGTACATCAATCCTAGACTTCTGTCCTTAGAAAATGTGATGCTAGGGTCGGTACATTGAGTGTGCATTAATAATTAGAAGCACTGATGTTAGAAGGAGTTGAAAGCAGGACACAGATCCTCAGGTGCCACATGGCTGATATTCCTTTACCTTGAATATTGTACAAATATGAAGTGCTGCCTCATGTTTTGACATCTGATCTTTTGTAAAGCAAATTAGATCCTTTTCAGTTTTGATGTCCATCACCACGTACTGGAATCTTTTTTTTGGTTCGATTTAACGTGCTTGTCACCTAACAGCCTAGGGAACTTTTGCCAAATATAGCTGATATGGATGAATTTACGTGGAGTGCTGTAATCAGAAAGAAAGAAAAAAAAATGTGGCAGAGTTTAAAAGCACAGATGAGTTTTTGAATCTATGAAAGCAGGATTTTCAAGAGTAAAGTTAACCAGTTGCTGCTAACTTTGAAAGTATGACCACTTTTCTGGATCGCAGTGCTGTCTTGCCAGGTTCTTTTGGTTGGGATTCTGTAAATTGGCGATGCAATAGGCTAGCCCTCACCCAAGGATCATCCCGACCAGTTTGTTTAGTTTGCCTATCCCAGAATCCCCAGCGATGTTAGGAATTCTGGGTCCGAACATCTCTGGAAGGGTACCAATTTGGAAGAGGCTGCAGAAGGTACTTTCTCATCTTTTAGTTGAATAAATAAAATTGGAGGTGACAGTTCAAAGAGATGAATTGTGGAAAAAGGTTTGATTAAAGCCACATTCGCTACATATGAATTCCCGAGGCGGCCGTAGAGCACTGATTTTACAAATGCTGAATCAATGGGTAACCTCACAACTACTGGTACAAAGATTAACAGGTACAGCATAATAAAATATGCAATCTGTCTTAGTTTACAGCAACTAACTTATTCAGTATTGTGCTGGAGGACCATCTCCCAAACCTATCACTCTGTGGGCCACCTTCCAGCCACCTGTTTGATGCTGCTGTAGAGTACAGAAAAACCAACGATGGAACAATGTTTGTCCTGTAAATTTTAATTTGATATTGGACAGTTGTCTGTACAAACTAAAAACATATATGGATGAAATTGTTCATTATATTTGCTATTTCTGCTTCACTGATCTGTTTAAAGGTTTGAGCTGATTGATCTGGCTGTGTCTTCCATTGTAAATATTGTTACATTGTTTTTCATGGTAAAATGCAGCACATTTGCAATTTTGGGGGACTAGCTTGAAGCTCTGTATAGTGTTTATATTTATCTGAATTGGCTTTCCATAGAGCTACTTGCAGTAAATGTGTTCATGTAGCGAGTGGTTGAGTGATTCTTTAAACTCCTGACTTAAAGAGCAACATGCACCCATGTTCAGTTCATGTTAAGAGTGGATTTAAATCTTTAAAATGCTTTACATGTACCTCTTCAGCTAAACACTTCTGTGGGTTGTTCTGAATGCCCCAAGGATACTATTTTTATTATTCATTTAAAATTGTGACAAGCATGAGCCCAAGTGTGATTTAAATGAAAATATGATTCAAGGCACTTTTTAATGTATTATAGTTAAACTCCTATATAAATCCTTTTTTCTTTAACGTAGGGGTGCCCAGCCTTGGGCAACTCTCAGAATTCTCCAGCCAGCATGGCTGACTGGGAATTCTGGGGATCAAAGTCCAGAAGTCTTGAAGTTTCCAACATTGGACATCCCTGCTTTAAATGGAACATGGAGGAAACTTTTTTAAAGGAAGGGGTCTCCCTGTAAATCATTCATAGTCATTCACTTCCTTCACAGAAAATGCCTTTCCAGATGTCTAAAATAATATATGACCCAGAGGTCATGAGTGACTGGTGAACAATGGTATCACAGTTCTGAATTTCAGGAAATGCCACCGTTGTCCCCAAATCCTCCTTTCCCAAGTTTCATTGGGAAATATAGCTTTCATTTCTAGGACTGTACATTTGATACAGACCACGAGCCTCACATCTCCAGAGAATTAAAACGATTAGACTCTCCTAATCATTGTTAATGTTCTTCAAGTATCTTCTCCAAGGTAGTTCTGGCTATGGACAAATGGGAACCATGGTTTAACCCATTCAGGAGGTGCCAGCTTCTGAGAAAAGCTGGCTTGTGTATGTGCCTTTACCTCACAAGTTATGACTGGAACTGGAGAAAGAAGCTATATGGAAAGAAGAATTGAAATCTGGAGACAATGTTAACTCTGCAATTTGGAAAAACTTTCAACACCTTTTTGAATAACAGAACTCATCCTTTGAAGAAATCCTCCTCTTATCTGTGTTTCTGAAAATGTCTGCAGCTATTTGGACTCTTATTTATTTATTTAATTTAGATTGCTGCCTATTAGCCCATGGTGACCTGAGGCGGCTTACAGAATATAAAACCACATTTAAAACAATAAAAACTAACAAAAAGAATCAAATTAATAAAGTATAATGTAAAAAAAATCAGCCCCTGAGTCCCACCCCTGGCCCGATGACAGTGGATCACATGAGCCATTTAATGGGCTCCATCCCGCTCTGGGTTCCCCAGGCCTGATGGCCGAACCAGGTCTTCAGCACCTTCCGTAAGAGTGGGGGGCCATTCTCATCTCTGGGGGAATGACGTTCCAGAGAGAGGGAGCCACCACAGAGAAGGCCCTTTTTCTGGGTCCCATCAGGTATATCTCCCTAGGGGATGGGACCCACCACATTCCTTGCCTCTCTACTCTGATGGGTCAGGTAGATGTGACCGGCAAGAAATAACCTGGTCCCAAGCCATGAAGGGCTTTAAAGGTGACAGCCAGCACCTTGAATTGCACCTGGAAGCAAATCGGCAACCAATGCAGCTCCCGCAGGAGCTGCACACTGGGATCTGCACAAAACCATGTGGGATGCTGCATTTTGCACCAACTGGAGTTTCCGGGTGCTGTTCAAGGGCAGCCCCATGTAGAGCACCTTGCAATAATCAAGAATGGAAGTGACTAGGGCATGAGTGACTTTAGCTCTTGACTTTAGCTCTGATCTTTGGGTTTGTGTGGGGGGGGTTGGCAGAAGAGAGATACTGTAAGTGTTACTATGACACTCCCCAAATCCCATAATACTTCCAGGAGCTGCCTCTTGAGATACTGGCGTACTCAATTGGGACAAACACGATTTCCCCTTTCCCTGTTCCTTCAGCTCTGCTGGACTAAACTTAGCAGCTTTAAGAATCTTTAAGAATCTCTAAGACCTCTGATGCCGGAAGATTGATCCGGACGTATTAAGTGCTCATCACGATAACTTGCCTTAATCTTACCACAACCAGCACTGCAGATTGAAAGCTGCAAAATAAATCAAATGTGCACCTTTAACTGGCTTGGCACACGGCTGAGCCCAGATGAAGACAAAGCTGATTCTTTTCTTCCTGGAATAAATTGAATTGATAAAGGAGAGTCTTTGTAACTCAGGGTTGAAATGAGGGGTACTTGGTGCTTTCTGAGTTTGGTTGTTTTCCTGAAGACATTTCATCACCCAAAGTAGATAACATCATCAGCAAGAAAACAGTCAGGCTCCGAGAGCATCAAGGACTCTTCATATATTTAATCAAATACATCCTCTGTATTTTAATCCAGTTTTCTAGAGCCCCTAGAAGTTATTTTCCACCCTCCAAGTCTCAAATTTGAGACATTTTCACTCCTGACCTATGTTGAAAAGACAAAGTCTACACTCCCTTAATTATTTAGAAAAAAGTAGGATAGCAAAACAAACATTTTGTTTTTGTTTTTCCTACGGCAGAATCCTATCCCGGACCGAAAGTGTCACAGAAGTGATCAGTAAACTTTTCCCATGAGACCACCTAGGGTATTAGCCAAACACAACGATTCATATTACGCATGTTGGCGTGTCATTCTATACAGTTAGCTTTCGAAGCATGCCTTTAATGCTCCTGGAATTAAAACAGGAAATATTTACGGGGCTTTTCTTTCAAATTGAACTTTGTTTTCTCTGGAGGAAACAGGCAAACCTTTCTCCTTCTCCCAAAGATTAAAATCGTAACCCAGAGCAAAATCACTCTGTGTACTGCATGCTTTCCAGATGAAACAGCCCATGCAAGCCAGTTCCCCTTTCTCCTGGCCTCATGTTATAGCAGACAGCATATGTTAGGAAGGAGGGCGGGGAAGGCACTCCTGCTACATAGCAGAAAGTAATGTGAGCAGTAAATAAACCAGGCACATTATCCAAACATAGATAATGGTTGCAACTTCTTTTTTTTTTTGAACAAAAGTACTGCTGAAGGGGTTCTGCTTTTGAAATGACTTACTGAACCTGAAAAAAACGATGGTCAACACTTCTGTTTCAGAGTTCCAGTGGCCTTGCTGAGTTTCTGGCCACTTATGAGGCCCCTCTCCAGAGCAGAGGGAAAAATTATCCAAGAGGACCAGCTGTTTGAAAGACCTTCCTCTTTAGAAGTTTCTCCCCACACCACCACCAAAAAAAATACTAATGAGTGGGAATTTGGGGCTTAGAGGGAAAAGAGAATGAAAAAAAAAAGAATTGGGACTTAAAAAAACCCTGCTGGTCTAACCTAAAAATGGTTCTCTGTAGAAACCTGCCTTTCCCATTTCTTCCCCATGGGATTTTCAATAAGATTATGTAGAAGTCTGTCTTTCCAATTCCTTCGGAATTTTTTCCTCATGGGATGGCTGCATGGATAGACAGATAAATAAAAGAGATGGGAAGTCATATAGTTCCATGAAGAGAAGAGGGCTGATGACCTGTTTTTCTTTTTTAAAATGCATTTCTTGTTCCACAGCCTTGGCTGCCCACATCTCCAAATCTGAACGGGCTCCAAAGGAAGAATTCCTTCTGGATGTACTTGATGCTGAGCTAGCTGGTCTTCTCTTAGAAGCAGAGTTGCTTCTTCCTCAGGATCCTCTGCACTTCATCCTCAGACAAATAATTAGCCACTTTGAGGGGGGATGGGGTGGATAAAGTACTAGTAAACTTAGAAGTCAGAGTAGCAATTGGAAGGGGCCTTGACGGTCTTCTAGTCCAACCCCCTGCAGGAAACCCTCTACCATTTAAGACAAATCTCTTCTTGAAAGCCTCCAGTGATGGAACACCCACAACCTCTGAAGGCAAGCGGTTCCATTAATTAATTGTCCTCACTGTTAGGAAAATTCTCCTTAGTTCTAGGTTGATGCTGTCCTTGATTAGTTTCCATCCATTGTTTCTTGTCTTACCTTCTGGTGCTTTGGAGAACAGTTGAGCCCCTCTTTTTTGTGGCAGCCCCTCAAATATTGGAACACTGATCATATCACCCCTAGTTTTTTTAACAGATCAATAGATTTGGAAGGGACCTTGTAGGCCATCTAGTCCAAACCCCCGCCCAAGCAGGAGACCCTACACCATTTCTGACAAATGGCAGTCCGGTCTCTTCTTGAAAGCCTCCAGGGATGAAGCTCCCACATATTCTGAAGACAACTTCTGCTCCATGGGTTGATTGCTCTCACTGTCAGAAAATTTCTCCTTATTTCCAGATTGACTCTCTCCTTGTTCAGTTTCCATCCATTATTCCTTGTCTGGCCTTTAGGTGCATTGGAAAATAGCTTGACTCTCTCCTCTCTGTGGCAGCCCCTCAAATATTGGAAGACTGCTCTCCTGTCTCCCCTGGTCCTTCTCTTCACTAGACTAGCCAGGCCCAGTTCCTGTAACCGTTCTTCATGTTTTAGTCTCCAGTCCCCTCATTATCCTGGTTGCTCTTGTCTGCACTTTTTCTAGAGTCTCCACCTTTTTATAGTGTGGTGACCAAAACTGGATGCAGTACTCTGGGTGTGGTCTAGTTCTTTTCACTAAACCCAATTCTTGCAATCATTTTTCATACATTTAGGTTCCAGCCCTCTAATCATCTTTGTTTGCTCTTTCCTGCACTCTTTCCAGAGTCTCTACATCTACCATTAACTGCCTTCCTGGTCCAGCAGAGAAGAGTGAAACTGATACAAGAGACTTCACAATGAAACAACGTTAGGATCAAATTAAGCCATGGTCATCCAGTGAGAAATGGAAAACTAACATGTAATTCAAAACTCTTCTCGACATAACAAAAACAGAAAACAACCCACTATACTGCAGGGCAGCCTTGATGGCAAAGGTGTACCCATAGAAAGCTGTCTGAGATGCTTTGAGGAAATGTTGGAATGCCATACAAATAAGGTCTCAGGAGCAGTGCTGACCATGTTCATCATTTTCCCTATCAGAGACAATACTGATACCACAGACCAGTTTGGGTTCTAGACAGCCCAATCAAAGGACAAAAACAATTATTAGTTTTGGTTCAGCAGACATTAGCAGAGGATGGAGGAAGACTTTCAGACTTCCATGAATAGGGATTGATAACCACAGATAGCTAGATCCCAAGAACGTCTGTCAAGATTACATCCATGTTCTTTAAATGCCCTCCTCCTTAAGCCTCCACCCTTTGCCATCTCTTTACACTAAGGGCTAAAGTAGAGATGAACAACCAAGGGAGCAACATGATTTTTCATCCAACAGAGCGGAATGATCAACTGTACATCCACCATCTTGAAGTGAGATGGTAATTCCAGACCAATGATCAAATTAGGCCAATGGAGGCTCAGGCTGTGGATTCCCTGTGGGCCATTTCTCTCCTGAGACTTAACTTGTCCAATATTTACAGATTTTATTTTTTTCAGATGAGTAAGTCTTTATTTTTTTTTTCACCCCCTTGTGAGACCGTTTTGGATGGGCTTGCTGATCTGTAGCTGCTTAAAATGCGAGCTCTTTCTCCTTTCCTGTCATGTCTGCATTGATGGGTGAGCCCTTTGCACACTGAACAGTGACAGATTTATGAATTTTAACTACGGAAACCCTCTTTCTTATTATCTGCAGCCACAGCTTATTTTTCAACTGAGTTGGCAGAACAGCCTCTCTGTGTTTTATTTTTCTCAGAGAAAAGCAGTGTTACGTTTATAAGTCTGCCTTCGTTTTCAACTTAATGATGACATCGTATTACCAACTCTCCCTTGCACACACTTGTGGGAATCTACTCGATTCTTCAACTTCGTTAGACTTGCCCCTTCACTTTGGATATTTAATCAGGCAGGACTCACCTATTTCATAGGTCACAATGTTTCCTGGTGGGTTTTGTTGACATTTTTCAAAGAGTTTGGTCATATGTGTGGGTGTTGGATTAGAAGAAATTGTTCTCTTTGGCATGGTGGAAGGCGTAGAAGCACTGGAGGATAATGGGGGATAAATGGGATTGAAGAGAATATTGGAGTATCTAGAAGAACTATAAATAATCACCAGGTGCAAATCAAGATGTGGTTCAACTTGATAGATCATCCCTAATTAATCCATTGATATTGTCCTCTCTTGTTCACTGCATGTCCAGCACTGGTGAGCATATTTTGCTAATTACCAAGCTATTCTTATATTTTGCATGGTCCTTTGTAGTAGTTCAATTTACCTGTGGCCCTCTTACAGGTACTTCTGCTAAACGTGTACAGCAGTAGGTGAAAGAGAATAGAATACAGAATAATAGAGTTAGAAGGGACTGTGATGACCCGAGGCGTGGCACAAAGGTTGAATTGGCAGAAGAAGTAGTTAAGGGCCCAATGATTGCATGGGCAAAGAACAAAGGATATAATATCAATCTAGAAGACTGGGAAAGAATCTGGAAGCAAAATTATAAAGTAATGAAATCAGCGGTCTATAAAGAAAAACAATATAAAATGAACTATTGGTGGTATCTGGCACCCTTAAGGTTGGCTAATATGTACCCAAATCTAAGTCCACTTTGTTGGAAATGTAAGCGAAAGAGGGGTACCTTCTTCCATGCTTGGTGGCTTTGCCCAAAAAGTAAAAAATACTGGGAAGAAAAAGAATTTGGATAAAAGAAATTACAAATATTCAATTAGATTTCAAGGCCGAAATTTTTCTATTGGGAATAATAAAAGGTGAGTTCGCAAAAGAAATGAAGTACTTAATTCTACGCATAATCACCGCAGCAAGAATAGCTTTTGCACAATGTTGGTAGGGTGATCAGATGTCAACAAACAATCTGATAATCCAGAAGACTGTGCCGAAATGGACATACTTACCCAAAAACTAAAAGATGAGGCAGACTCAAAATATTGTACAGTTTGGGAAAACTGGTACAATTGGATTAAGGATAAAAGCCAGTGAATAAATAGATAAGGAAAGGAAAAGGTTAGATTAAGAGTATTTACCACAAATAGGAAATGAATATTAGGAAATTTTTTGTGATAAGAACACACCGTCTAAACAATTATATATATATGTTTCGTGTTTATTGGTTTTGTCTTTTTCATTGGTTTCATTTCTAACAAAATGTGTTGTATTATGTATTTTGTATATTAAAAATAAACTTTATTAAAGATTATATATATATATATATATATATATATATATATATATATATATAATCTTTAATAAAGTTTATTTTAAAATTAAAAAAAAAGTTGTGGGTGCTTCATCAATGGTGGTTTTTAAGAAGAGACTGGACAGTTACTGGATTAGAAGACTCCAAATCCCTTCCAACTCTATTCTGATTCTGACTTCAACTCCCAGAATACCTCAGCCAGCTTCTTGCTGAGGGATTCTGGGAATTAAAGTCCAATGGCCAAGGTTGGAGACTCCTAGCTTCAAGAAAGCAACTTTCTTGCAGGCCTGGTTGTCAAGATAAGAATCTGCAGAGGTCTCCATACAGTTTGCCGAGTTTGCTCCTGCCAGAACTGTCTTGAGCAAATGCCTTAAATATACCTGTGAAAACCACTGTAATTCATTGGGGAGACACAAAAGGCTTTGCCTAAGGGCCAAGTTATAAGTGCAGTGTCTCCTTTCCAAGTAAGTCTTGTGGAACAACTCCTTGTTTACAAGCTGTTGTACGTCACTCTTTGGAGCCTACTTTAAATCAGTGGCCAGTTCCATTTAAGCGTATTAACTTTGCAAGATTTATTACTGGAACATGCAGGATATACTCTGCAGTGTCAAGGTGTACTTTTACAAACTTAAAAGCCATTCATTGTAATTGGGCAACGATTATTGGTATTAATTAGGGAGAATATTTTTGTAGCTCAGGGTTGAAATGAGGGGTGCTCTCTGAGCTTGGCTGTTTTCTTGCAGACTTCTCATTACCCAAACTAGGTAACATCATCAGTGCTAGTAAGGAGTGTTGTTCACTGTCAGTTTATATTCTAGTGGCTTGCCTGTCACTGTTGGTGGGATGATCTTAGAGAGTCATGGACTGGCCTGTTTGCTGCTGTCTTTCTTGGATGTTTCTTGATTGGGGTATTGTTTACTTGATAGTTGGTCTGATGTTAACCTTGGAGTTAATCTATGCCAGAGGTGTCAAACTCGCGGCCCGCAGACTGGATGCATCACATGCTGGCCCCGCTCCCGCCCAGTTTAGCGAAGGGGGAAAAAGTCCCGATACGTCACGTGACGTTGCCATGATGACGCAAGTTTGACACCCCTGATCTATGCTGATCTGGGTGCTGATTGCTGGTGGAGAGGCGCTTGGGCCCTTTGGTTCCTGGGCTGGGCAATAGTCTCTTCTGCATAGTCTGTAGATGTTGTTAATGTCTATGTGACTGTTGATGGCTGATCTGTCAGAGAGCTAGGCTTCTAGAAATTCCCTGGCATTTTTGGACTGAGCTTGGTTTAGGATGGTCACATTTTCCCAATTGAAACTTATTTATTTTATTTATTATTTATTTTAATTAGACTTGTATGCCACCCTTCTCCCAAGGGACTCAGGGGGGCGAACATATAAAAAAAAGGATATATACAATAAAAAGATATTAAAATAAAGACAAGTCTAAATTACAAGGAACAGCTAAAAACAATTAAAATTACAATAATAAAGAATACTATTAAAACTACCCGCCCCCATGGTCAATCCAGGCCGGTCTGCTGAAACAGCCAAGTCTTCAGGTCTCAGCGAAAGGAGCGGAGTATTCCAGGGGGGGCGTCGAATGTGATGCAGGCAGGAGGCGTTCCGCAAGTATCCTGGACAGATGTTAAATCTGTCTATATGTTGTGAAATTAAAGAATTTTCATCGTCTCTTTTTACTGCTAGTTGGTGTTTGTGGATGCATTCTGCCTGTGTGCCCTACATAGTAGCTGTAATATTGCAGTCTTTGTATTGTATGTTATATGGGATGACTCCCATATGTTATAACGGGATGACTCCCTTTTATTCTTCGTTGGTCTGCTTACGAAGCTTTGGGATTCAAAAATTTTTACTACTGGTTCTGTGGGCATGGCTTGGTGGTTGTGTCTTGGTGGGCGTGGCAGGGGAAGGATACTGTAAAATCCCCTTTCCCTCCCCACCCCACTAATCTGCTTTCCAGCTCCATTCTCCTGTTCAGGGCAACCAAAGAAGACCCAGACAATCAGGTGGGACTCCGGAGGCAGAGAATAGATGGGGGTGGGGCCAGTCAAAGGTGGTATTTGCCGCTTCTCCAAACTACTCACAATTTCCGCTACTGGTTCTCCAGAACTGGTCAGAACCTGCTGAATACCCACCTCTGGCTTTATAGTTGGCTTGTGTGCTATGCTGATTCCATGTGGTTGTTTTAGAGAGATTATCACCCATCCCCCAAAAAGGAACAAAAGACCCAACCACCAGCAATCAGCACCCAGATCAGCAGAGATTAAGTTCAAGGTTAACATCAGACCAACAATCAAGTAAATAGCAAACAGACCAACCAAAGAATCTCAACACTGACACTAGACAAGAGCATAAACTGGCTGCAAACAACACTGTTGATGTTGTCTAGTTTGGGTAATGAAACTTTTGCAAGAAAACAACCAAACTCAGAGAGCACCAACGACCCCTCACGTTATTGGCATTGCTTGTGTTACTTTATATATTTACACACATACACGCCCGTAGGGCAACCTTAGTGTCATTTTTATTACATTTTCCCCATGTAATAGCGCACCTTTGTGCGCTATTACTCTGTGCACTTTGTATGCACAGAGAAAGAAATGATAAGTGGGATTGATTTAAAGCCACTAAATTCACTTTTTAATATAATCACATGCCAAGATTCTTGCAGGTCAAATGGACGGATCATAAACTTCTCTTCAACATCATGGCCCCAAAATATAAACATTTCACTTCTATTAAAAACATATCGCATTATCCCCATGTCAGTCAGTTGTACCTTGATTGCTTCATCTATATTTTGATAGTCTAATTTTTTTTAAAAAAAAGGGTACACTGCTTGGAATATAATTAAAACATAACTATAATTCCATTACAAAATCCAGTATCTTACTATACAGGATCTTTCATTCCAGTATCTAATCTCTTTTATAAACAAATGCATGAGCCAAACTAATTAAGTCATAACCGTGTTTTGTAAAAAGGAACAGCCTGACCTTGTTGTAAATTATCACACAGGACAGAATTTTATTTTTTCCAGTTTAAAACATAATTTTCATTTTGGAAAGAGAGGTGGGACAGGAAAAGCTTAAAATGGATTAAGAATACTAATTATTAAACATTATATGGTATCTTTAAGGTGCCCCAAGCCACTTGCTTGCAGAAGAATTAAAAAACAGATAGTTCTTGACTGACGACCACAACTGAGTCCCAAGATTCTGGTGCCAACCAAGGTGATTGTTAAGTGAATTTTGCTCCATTCTACAAGCTTTTTTGCCATGGTTGTTAAGTGAATCATGTGGTCATTAAGCGAAGATGGCTTCTCCTATTGACTTTGCTTGTTGGAAGCCAGATGGGAAGGTCACAAATGGTGATCAATGACTCCAGGATAGTGCAACCATCTACGTACCAGTTGCCAAGGGCCCAAATTTTGATCACATGACCATGGGAGTGCTGCCAGGATCATAATACTGCAACTGGTCATAAGTCACTTTTTTTAAAGTGCCACTGTAATGCTCAAACCATCACTAAACAATAGTTGTAAGTCAAAGACTACCTATAGTGTCCAAAGCTACTTGTCAGGGGCTATCAAGTAATTCTCTGCTAGAAATAAGATTCAAACATGAGCCTGCAGTGTGTTGCAGCTGCCAAAAAAGCCAATGCAATCCAGGCTGCATTAACCGAGGTATTGAATCAAGATTACACCAAGTGTTAATGCTACCTTATAATGCCTTGGTAAGTCCACATTTGGAATATTGCATCCAGTTTTGGTCACCATAATATATAAAAAAAGATGTTGAGACACTGGAAAGAATGCAGAGAAGAGCAACAAAGAGAATTAGGGGGCTGGAGGCTAAAACATATAAAGAACAGTTGCTGGAATTGGGTATGTCTAGTTTAATGAAAAGAAGGACTGGGGTGAGTTCCAATACCTAAGAGGTTGCCATAAAGAAGAGGGAGTCAAGCTATTCTGCAAAGTATCTGAAGACAGGATAAGAAGCAATGGGTGGAAACTAATCAAGGAGAGAAGCAACTTTAAGAATATATTTCCTGACAATTAGAACAATTAATCAGTGGAATGATTTGCCTCCAGAGGTTGTGGATGCTCCAACATTGGAAGTTTTTAAGAAGAGATTGGACAACAATTTGTATAGGGTTTCTTGCCTGAGCAAGAGGTTGAACTGGAAGACCTCTAAAGTCCCTTCCAACTCTGTTATTCTGTTAAATGAGCCACAGTGGCACAGTGGTTAGAATGCAGTACTGCAGGCTACTTCTGCTGACTGCTGGCTGCCTGCAGTTTGGCAGTTTGAATCTCACCAGGCTCAAGGTTGATTCAGCCTTCTGTCCTTCCGAGGTGGGTAAAATGAGGACACAGATTGTTTGGGGGCAATAGCCTGACTCTGTAAACCACTTAGAGAGGGATGTAAAGTGATATATAAGTGCTATTGCTGTTGCTAAATGGAAGATGATGAACTTCTGCCATTTTGCCATTACAGAATAACAGAATAAAATGAAAGAACCCTTCCTTAAAATAACATGTGTCCCTGAAAATAAGACCTATCCTGAAAATAAGACCTAGCGTGTTTTAACTTTGAGCTTTGGTGGCTCAGGCTGTTAAATGCCTGCTCTTAAAATCCAGCTGTCTACAATTACTGTAGGCTCAAATCCCACCAGGCTCAAGGTTGACTCAGCCTTCCATCCTCTCAGGACCCAAAATTGTTGGGGGCAATAAGCTGACTTTGTAAAAATGCCGCTTAGTAATAAGCAGGCATATACAATGGAATGAAGGCTGTTTCTGAGCGCATTGGGTTGTGCTCCAAAAATTGTAAGCCACCCTGAGTCTTCGGAGAAGGGCGGCATATAAATGTAATTAAAACAAAAACAAAAACTGTGTGCCTAATGTGAACCCTACCCCCAAAATAAGCCCTACTTAAGAGCCTGTGCCACTGGTTGGCCGCCTATTCCCTTTGGGTGCTCATGGTGACACAGCCACAAGGTGAAGCAGGGGTGGAAGAGACACCCCATGTGCCCCGCACTGGCTTACCTCCAGGCCCCTGCAGCCAGGCCATCCACATCCTGACACCTGCCTCACAGCAGCAGCACCAGTACCTATGTGCAGCAGGAGCCCACATGACCACCGGCTCACTTCTGCTTTCTTGCAGCCGCAATGGAGCAGGAGGCCAAGTGGTGTGCTGGTGCTGTGGCCATGAGACAAGGCAGGTTTCCGGGCATGGATGGCCTGGTTGTGGGAGCCCTGAGGTAAGCTGGTGAGGAGTGCATGGGGCAGTTCCACTGCCCCGCCACACGGTGGCAGAACTTATGTACTACTCAGCCTCCTGCCCCACCACGAGCAAGCAGAAGTGGTCCTCCTGTACATGAGGGAGAGGGAAAACACTTCCCAAAATTAAGCCCTAGTGCTTGTTTTGAGCCCAAAAGAAAATAAGACCGGTCTTATTTTCAGGGAAACATGGGTACTTAATTAAAAAAAACTCTATTTTGATTTGATGGGACTTTGTACACATTTCATTTGTGGTTTTTAAATGTCTTATTCAACAGCCTGAACTTTTGCAGTGCAATAATGGGCTGGGGAGGGAGGAGAGAAATCCCACTCAACAGCAGAAAAATATACTGAATTAGAACCCATTTTCTCCAAGGAGGAGCTCCTTTCAAAAGCAAGATCCCTTATAGCTCATGTGGCTTGGTGACTCATGCAAGGAGAATGCCTACTAGGAAATTCCATACACTTTAAATAACAAAGTGGATCTGTGCATGCAAAGCATCAGTGTGGGATGCAGCACCAGGAGTGGGGAATAGGGAGAGAATCACCTTTTTAATCTGACTCTGGTTCTACCTTGGGTATTTCACACCAAGAGTTCACCCAGAGGTGAAAAAGTTGGAGATTTGGTCACTTGTTCAGGGATTTCTCAACCATCACCCTGCCATCCCCAAGGTCACTTAAGAAATGGGAGCTTCCCCCCACCTTCAGATCTGGAAAGGTAAGAAAACTTTTTGTTTTGGGGGGAGAAATCCTGAAAGAGGTCTTTGATTTTTAAAGAATCTTCCCCTCCCCTTTCTAAAAGAATGAGAGAATTACTCGTTGAGCGAGCTTTAGGAAGCTTCTCCTGCCAGCCCCCTTAGGCCCCCATCAGCAACTTTGCAAACTGGAGAGGACAAAATAACACAGCTGGGTGGTCTCAAGCCCAACTCTCTGAGCTTTGGTGGCTCAGGCTGTTAAATGCCTGCTCTTAAGATCCAGCTGTCTACAATTACTGTAGGCTCGAATCCCACCAGGCTCAAGGTTGACTCAGCCTTCCATCCTCTCGGGGTAGGTAAATTGAGGACCCAAGATTGTTGGGGGCAATTAGCTGACCTTGTAAAAATGCCGCTTAGTAATAAGCAGGCATATACTATGGAATGAAGGCTATTGCTGAGCACATTGGGTTATATCCCAAAAATTGTAAGCCGCCCTGAGTCTTCGGAGAAGGGCGGCATATAAATGTAATTAAAAAAAAAAACCTCTCAAAACTGGCCTGCAGCAAAGACCATCAGTGCCACCCCATGTCCTTTTTTAATCTCTATGCACCACCGAGTAAACTATGGCAGCTGGGTGGTGATGGTGATAGAAGAAGATCAGAATGAATTCGTCTAAAAAAGGCAAAACGACTCTGTCAGCCCTTTGTCAGCTCATCATCATAAAACAACAGAGTTGGAGGTCTTCTAGCCCAACTCCTGCTGAAACACAAGACCCTATACAATGGCTGTCCAGTTTCTTCTTGAAAACCCCCAGTGATGGAGCAACCCACAACTTCTGGTGGCAAACCATTTTATCCATTCCCTGGGTTTGCACAATGCCTGCAGCTATCAACCAATGGAATAGATCCCATGCTGAGCCATTGAAAGACCAAACAAACCCCCCAACTAGCCAAGTTTAACACTAACTGAACTTAGCACATTTTGTAAAGGCAGGCAGCCAGGTCCCCCATGGCTTTACGTTGTGCAATCTCATTTATTTTCTGAAATTTAGTTAATTTGTTGTTACGAGAAAGAAACATCAAGGTGAATGCTAGGAAAACAGTTTCTAACACTAAGAGTGACTGGAGAGTGGAACCAATGAAGAACAGGAATCATCTCTTTCCCTCCAATTTTAAGACCCCCCAGAGTCACTGATTGAGATGGGCAACTCTAGAAATAAGACCTATCCAAAAAATAAGACCTAGCATGTTTTTTTAATGGAAGGAAGGGCAGGAGGGAAGTGTGTTCAAGCCTAGGCTAGCAGCTAGCAGCCTAGGTGGCTTTAAGAAGGATTCCTGGATGAACTAAGAGGTCAGATTTATGACCTCTATGGTTCTTCTCCAGTTCTAGAGTTTTATGAATGCCAATAGTTCTTAGGTGAAAAGAAAGCAAATCATATCTGATAGAAATAAAACCAAAAATTAATACCAACTCTTACTTTTGGAATTCACCATGTTTAAGTCTGATGGGTAGAAACGACAACAGTAGGATTAGCGTCCCTTTAAGAGGTCCAACCAGTTTTAAACCTGCTTCTTTTTTGGGGTGGGGGTGGGGTGGGGAGATCTGAATGCTTCCAGTCCATTCAGTGGCTCAACAATCCTGCTGTTCCCTGAAGGCAAAACAAATGAAGCAACAGAAACTAAAGTCAGTAACCACCATTGTTATATTTGCATTGCCCATCATTCTATGGTAGGGCTGGGCAGATTTCCAGGTCCTGAGAGTTAATTTGATTTTTACAGAACTTGCAATCCATGTTAGAACCTTCTACACAAGATATGCATTGAGGTTGAAAGCAGAGGTCTTCAAACTTGGGAACTTTAAGACTTGTCTCACCTGACTGAAGGTTACAAACAGTCAAACAGATACGAGAGTTTTAATAGTACAGGTAGTCCTCAAGTTACGACCACAATTGAGCCCAAAATTTAGATTGCTAAGTGAAACCTTTGTCAGGTGGACTTGTGGACTTCAACTCCCAGAATTCTAGGAGTTAAAGTCCACAAGTCTTAAAGTTGTTAAGTTTGGGGACCCCTGGTTTAAAGGGTGACTCCAGACAGCTCTCTGGCAAGCATTGGGCTGTTGCGTACATCTACACCTTCACAAATCCTTGATTATTTTTTACATTTTCCTTCATTTTCAGCAGGATTCTTCAGGAATCCGTAAGCAATCTTTAAACCTTATAGTGAAAAAAAGACCAGGGTGATGTGATAGCAATCTTCCAATACTTGAAGGGCTGTCACAAGGGAGCCAACTTATTTACCAAAGCACCTGTAGGCAGGACAAGAAACAATGGGTGGAAACTAACCAAGAAAACTAACCACCCTAGAACTGAGGAGAAAATGCCTGAGAGTGAGAACAGTTAATTGCCTTCAGAAGTTATGGGTGCCCCATCAACTGGAGGCTTTTAAGAAGACACTGAATAAGCCATTTATCAGAAATGGTAGAGGTCTCCTGTGGACTAGACCTCCAAAGGTCCCTTCCAGCTCTGTTACTGGAAATAACTCTCACTGATCGACAACAGTCCTCAATTTTCCCATCTTTGCTCCAGCAAGGCACAACCATGTTTGTGGACATGCTGCCACCTTGTGGAGAAACAGTCATCTTAGGTTGTTACTTTGCTCGTTCCCTGCCGTTTCTTTTTCCTGAGTATTTTATTTTATTTTATTATTTTATTTATTATTTTATTATTTTATTATTATTTTATTTTATTATTTTTTATTGATTTTATTATTTCATTTCATTTTTATTATTTTATTTGTTTTATTAATTATTTTATTCTATTACTTTTATTTTATTCATTTATACACTGCCTTTATTATTTTTTGAAACAACCCAAGGTGGCAAACATACCCAACACATCTCCTACTTTCCCCACAACGAGAATTGTGTGAAGTGGTTTGAGCTAAGAGAGGGGGACTGGCCCAAGGTTACCCAGTAGGTTTTCATGGCTAAGGTAGGATCAGAACTCACCATTGATTAGCCCAAAATCATCCAACTAGCTATTGTGCCTAAGGCAGGACAAGAATTTACCACCTCTTGGTCATTGGCTCAAAGTCACCCAGCTGGCTTTCATGGCTAATGCCTGACTACAACTCATCATCTCTTCTAGCCTGCTGCCTTAACCACTAAACCAAACAGGTTCTCTATTTTGCAGTACTTTTGGTATTTGGGTAATTTTTATGGGTCTGAAATTCCACCTGTCCTTTCCAAAGAGTCCTTTAGCCTTCACATTGTCATGCCCATAACGCAGGTGCAGAATTGGGTCAAAGGAAGGTCAGTGTGTATAGAGGTAGTATGCGAGCCTTACAGCAGGTGGCAGCAGTTAGCAAGCTTGCAATGGTAGGTGAGAATGGCCTTGGGAGGTTCAGAAAAGACCCTCCCTAATTTCTTGAGCTGTAAAGGGGAGAGATGTACTTGCACTCTAGAAAGACTGATGTTAACCTTACAAGATAGATTAGACAGCAAACAGGACCAGATGAATTAATTCTACTTTATTGTAAAGCTAATTTTTTTCCAAGTCTGAAAGTACTCTACCCTTTTACAACCCAAGAACCTAAGGAGGGTCTCCTCTGAAGTTCTTCCCACATCCACATTCCTGCTGTGGGCCAGGTTGAGCCATGGGGGGGGGTGTCAAACGCATCATCAGTCTCGAGTCCCTTTGCGCCTACAAGAGATCTAAGTCCAGCCCATCTTAAATTCCGTTGACCAATTTTCTTCAATCATTCATAGTTCAGATTCTTGTAGAGAGCTTAAGCTTGCAACAAACCTTTATAATCATTTGAACTGCCTGGAATTCCTGAGATAAGAGTCAGTATAATTTCTCTGCTCCAAGTTCCATTTCTTCAAATAAAACAATGTTTCTTACCATATTTCGCAATTGCTTCCTTAACTCATATTGCTGGCTACAATCTGTCTAAAAAATGAACGCTTGCAGCCTCACCCAATTTTCTAAAGTACTAGATAACTTGTGCCCTGCTGGGTCACTGTGTCCAAGATAATTCCTTACCTAAACAGTGAATCAGTATGACTGCAGGTGGGCAAAAACTCAGTGGGAGCGAAAGCAGCTTCTGAGTTCCTGCTGGCTTCCCCATTGACACTTTATGGGAAGCTGGCAGGGAGCTTTGGAAATGATCCAGGGCTGATTGTGGTGGCATGGCAGCCCAGCAGGCCAAGTACTCAAGTGCCACAATTTTGCCAAATTTCAATCCTGTAGGAGTCGTAGATTCCAGATTTGGACACATTCTGTAAGTTAGCCCATTGGAGGTACATCTGTTCAAAAATTGTTGCCCTAAGATGCATTGTCTCACCTGACTGAAGGTTACAAACAGTCAAACAGATACAAGAGTTTTAATAGTACAGGTAATCCTCAACTTACCACAATTGAGCCCAAAATTTAGATTGCTAAGTGAAACCTTTGTCAGGTGAGTTTCGTCCCATTTTATGACTTGTCTTGCCACTATTGTTGGTGAGTCATTGCAATTGTTAAATTAGTAACGTGGTTTTTAAGTGAATCTGGCTTCCCCATTGGCTTTGCTTGTCAGAAGGTCGCAAAAGCAGATCATGTTACTTCCAGGACATTGCAACTGTTGTAAATATGAATCACTTGCCAAGCACCTGAATTTTGATCTTGACCATGGGGATGCTGCAATGGTTGTGTGAAAAATGGCCACAAGTCCATTTTTTCAGTGCCATTGTAATTTAAGCACTACCTGTATATAGATGATGATGGTGATGATGAATGATGGATCCTTCTGCCCTAAAATGTTACACCTAAAACCCTTCAGCCTCTATAAAGGAAAGGAATACAAATGCCAGCTTTACTTAACCAAGATTGGAGGAATTTGGTTTGATTCCTGTTTGGTACCTCTATTTGGTACCAAAGTACAAACATGTATACAATGTTCTCCATAATTACCATGACAGATTTTCATAAGAAGTTTGACTCGGGGGCGGTTTCATTGGAAGGAACCACAATAACTCATACAAAAAGCCATCGCTCTGCTAAACAAATAATTCCCTCAACAGTGCTCAACTATTTACAAAGTCTGCACTGCTATCACTATTAATCTTCTCATCACTCCTTATCACCCATCCCCTCCCACTTGTGACTGTATGACAGTAACTTTGTCACTTGTACTGTATCCTTATGATTTATATTGTTTCCTAGTATGATTTGATTGCTTATTGTACCCTATGACTATCATTAAGTGTTGTACCTGATGATTCTTGACTCTTGACGAATGTCTCTTTTCTTTTATGTGCACTGAGAGCATTTGCACCAAGACAAATTCCTTGTGTGTCCAATCACACTTGGCCAATAAAGAATTCTATTCTATTCTATTCTATTCTATTCTATTCTATTCTATTCTAATTCTATTTATTCTATTCTATTCTATTCTATTCTATTCTATTCTAAAAAATGCTGAACATCTGACAGGCAGCAAGCTATGAACGAAAATAGTCTTCACTATTTTTCACTTTATTTCAGTCAAAAGGATTTTCAAAGTGTACAGTTATTTGGATAAAATACTAGACATTATGTCTGGGGAAAAGTGGATTTGGGTGTGCATTGTGTGTATATGAATAAGAGTTATAAACTTTGTGCTACCTGTATACTTTGATGGTATGGTCAGCTGAACCAACATAAATTAATGTCATTCAAATGAATGACTTTTAGTTGTTTCTTCACAAAAGACTATAAAACTGTCTTCTTGCATAAGATGCCTTTTGATCATTTGGATCTTAACTCCTACAATTCTTAATCAGCATGGCTGTTAGTGGTGTTTCCTACCTAGAGGTTACAGGATCTAAAAGATCTTCTTTGGCAAGAAGGCTGATCTAATATTTCACAGAATATGAGAAATTAAAACCCTTTAAAATGATGTTTCTGCTTTTTGTTGCTCTTATGGACAAATAAAATTATCAAGAGAGTGGCATACAATATAGACATTAATTAACAGCTCTGTTTTCTTTGAAAAGGCTACAACATTATTATACATTTTTCAAATAAAATGTGAGCCAAACCCAGGGAATAAAACTTTTCAAAACTCAGTAGTAGTTCGCTGGGACCGAGTGCGAATGAATGAGCAACAGGGGAAGAAGAAAACAGATCTGTAGAAACTGTTTCCTGACTTAGAATAGTGACTCCTTTCAGTTGACCTTTCTCAGCTTTTTAATATATATATATATATTTATTTATATATTTTAATATATATATTTATATATATATAGGTTGTTTTGATTTCTTTTGGTGAAGTCAGTGAGTTTAGGCTGGCTTGTGTCTAAATGATGGAGAAGTTGGAAACTAAAAAAAAATGTGTTTACACAATATACACATTTCATTACTTACAAAGGAAAAAATAATAAGTTTAAACATTTCATATCAAAATCTGGGAATACAGTAGGATCAATAGCACCACAATGTGGGGTTTCTTGGCACAGCAGTCTCCTCCTTACAGGAATTGTTTGTATTTCTTTTGTGTGGGGGGGTGGCATCTTCATTTGTGGGGGGGTCAATTTGGCGAAGAGCACATTTTCAGTCCTTACAGGGAAAGGTTGACTTCTTCAAAATCTTCCCAATCTTCCCATGCCTTGATTATCTTTTCCATAGTTCCTTCAACTGATTCCTTTAATTAATAAATTTGTTTAGTAGCCACATTTCTAACCCGCCCCGATCCCCAAAATGCAACATGTTGGTTTTGGGGTTCTCCTTCAGGGAGAGGCACTGAGATCTGCATTAACGGGAGTGTCTCTTCTTCAAACTTCTTCTTCTTCTCCTTTTCCACAATAGCACCATTATTATAGCTGAAGGACAGTGCATTAAAAGATTCCTCAGTTGCTGTGGTGTTTCTCTTTTAACAAAAAGTCTGACGCATTACGTCCTCTTCATGCAAACTTGGCACCGGCTAATACGGGCCCGAAGGTCGCCAGCCTTAAGAGTCTCCGACTGAGGTTTACTGGTAACAGAAATGCAAAGAGATGCATCATAAGTTGATGGAAAGTAAGGCAGTGGTAGGATTCAAATGTTTTTTACTACCAATGCTGTGGGCATGGCTTGGTGGATGTGGCAGGGGGAGGGTACTGTAAAATCTCCAGTAAGAGATGGTATTGGCTGGTTCTCTGAACTACTCAAAATTTCTACTACCGCTTCTCCAGAACTGGTCAGAACCTGCTGAATACCACCTCTGAAGTAAGGGTAGAAAACATCCAAGCTAGGGATGTCCAGCTGTCAGAATTTTTATTTTATTTTATTTTATTTTTTTTATTACATTTATATGCCCTTCTCCAGACTTTACAACCCAGTGTGCTCAGCAATAGCCTTCATTCCATTGTATATGCCTGCTAAGCAGCATTTTTACAAAGTCAGCTAATTGCCCCCAACAATCTTGGGTCCTCAATTTACCTACCCTGAGAGGATGGAAGGCTGAGTCAACCTTGAGCCTGGTGGGATTCCAGCAGTAACTCCAATTTCGGCAATTTTTAAGACTTGTGGACTTCACCTCCCAGGACCAAGGACGCCTCATTTCAACCCTGAGTACAAGTATTCTCTTCTATTGGTATCCTAATTAATATTGGGTTGGGATTTTGTTCAGCAAGTTATGAGCCGCAACAGCGCAGTGGTTAGAGTTGTGGTACTGCAGACTACTTCTGCTGACTGCTGGCTGCCTGCAATTTGGCGGTTCGAATCCCACCAGGCTCAAGGTTGTCTTAACCTTCCATCCTTCCGAGGTGGGTAAAATGAGGACCCAGACTGTTGGGGGGGCAATAGGCTGACTCTGTAAACCACTTAGAGAGGGTTGCAAAGCATTGTAAAGCACTATATAAGTCTAAGTGCTATTGCTATTATGTGAACCCAAACTACATGATGAATGTCTGCTGAGTGACCTGAAGCTACAGCTAAGAAAGCAGAATTTAGAACGCTGTGTGTACCCAATGTGTGCATTAAGAAAAGGAAAGAGGCAGACTTACTTAAACATTTCTGCTATTTCCACAGTTGCCAGCCAAAAACTATATGAATTGGCATAATAGTTGCAGGTCCCTCGGCCGTGGCACTCAATGAAGGGAGCTGAGCGGAATTCCTCAAGACACGAGCCAGGAGAAGCCAAGGCCTGTCCAGATCCTTCTGCCCCAGCACTGGTGTGCTAGAATAAACCAAATCACTGTAGGTCAATCAATGATCACCTTAAGCCAGTGTTTCTCAAGCAACTTCAAGAGATGTAGACTTCGGTTCCCAGAATTCCCCAGCAAGCATGTTGTAAACCAGGGGTCCCCAAACCTGGCAACTTTAAGACTTGTAGACTTCAATTCCCAGAATTCCTCAGCCAGCAAAGTGGAATTCCAAAAGTAAGAGTTGGTATTAATTTTTGGTTTTATTTCTGTCAGATATTATTTGCTTTCTTTTCACCTAAGAACTATTGGCATTCATAAAACTCTAGAACTGGAGAAGAACCATAGAGATCATAAATCTGACCTCTTAGTTCATCCAGGAATCCTTCTTAAAGCCACCTAAGCTGATAGCTGCTAGCCTAGGCTTGAACACACTTCCCTCCTGCCCTTCCTTCCATTAGAAAAACATGCTAGGGCTTATTTTTGGGATAGGTCTTATTTCTAGAGTTGCCCATCTCGATCAGTGACTCTGGGGGGTCTTAAAATTGGAGGGAAAGATGATTCCTGTTCTTCATTGGTTCCACTCTCCAGTCACTCTTAGTGTTAGAAACTGTTTTCCTAGCATTCACCTTGATGTTTCCTTCTCTTAACAACAAATTAGCTAAATTTCAGAAAATAAATGAGATTGCAACATAAAGCCATAGGGGACCTGGCTGCCTGCCTTTACAAAATGTGCCACCAGAAGTTGTGGGTTGCTCCATCACTGGGGATTTTCAAGAAGAAACTGGACAGCCATTGTATGGGAGTTGGACTAGAACAGGGGTCTCCAACTGTGGCAACTTTAAGACTTGTGGATTTAAGTCCACAAGTCTTAAAATGGCCTAGTTTGGAGACCTCTGTTGTAAACCATCCAGAACATAGATAGTTGCCAAGATGAAGAATACCTTTTGCCAAACACCTGATTTTTTAATCACAAGTCTGTGGGGAGGCTGCAATTGTTATTGTGTGAAAAACAGTCCTCAGTTACTTTTCTCAGTGCTGTTGCAACTTCGAACAATCATTAAATGAATGGCTGTAAGGAGAGCAGAATCTTGAAAGTCTGGTCCTGTTTTTCCTTAAAAGTTCCTTTTAATGATCTCCCACCTCTCTGGACTTTTTACTTTTTTTATTTTTGTAGCGATGGTTTCCACAGGCCTCCGATTCCTATTCTACAGTCATTTCCAAAACTCCCCGTATCTTTTTTAGGGTAAGGTATTCCTTTCTTCCTCATCCTTTTTTCCCCACTTTTCCTGGTTCTCTGGGCCTGAAAGGGACTCCCAAGATGGATGGACTTACAGTCACCTGAGTTGTTATTGCACAAACATTTAGTGACCACATACCATCATGAACGAATATCCGATCCAGAGTGAGTTCCAGCCCTGTGGACACGACGGGATCTGGATGGTCTGGCTGTGGACTGCTATGACCATTGCAGGAGCTTCACAGACTGTGCAACTAAAGAAGGAAGTAGGGTGAAAAGAAGGGAGAAGAAGCTGTATGAAAATATTGAAAGCGGTAACAGTGAAGTAATCGTTCGGCAACTTGTTTCATCCATTGGCCAACCAGAAGTTCCAGGAAAGTTTATAAGCAAGATACACATTCAGAAATGTCCTCCAATTTGCTCTTCTCATCCGTTGGTATTCGGTGATCCCGTCTCCAGTCAGAAAGGCTCCATTGAACCATGAAGGTTAATAGCAGCTCATAAATTATTTCTCTAAGAAATCGGTTGATAACCTCTCTTTTAAATGTGCCTAAGCTAAGGGCAGGAAACTGCATTCTCCTGGAGATAATGAAGAGATTGGACAGCCATTTGTCTGAAAAGGCATAGGGTCTCCTGTTTCAGCAGGGGGTTGGACTAGAAGACCTCTAAGATCCCTTCCAACTATAATTCTGTTATTCTGATACTGCTGGACTGTAGCCTTCCCAGTATTATAGTGATTAAGAATGGAAGAGCCATCATTTCAATCCCTGATTCTAAGCTACATCTTGTAAAGCTCCACAAGTTAATTTGGGGTTAGGGAAAGATGAACACAATGTTTTGATGTGTCAAGTTTAATATCCATTGCTGGAAGACCAACTTTCAGTCCTCCTAGATTGCATCAACAGAGCGATAGAATCAAGATCTCACGAAGTGTTAATACTGCCTTATAAGGCCTTGGTAAGACCACACTTGGAATATTGCATCCATTTTGGGTTGCCATGATATAAAAAAGATGTTGAGACTCTAGAAAGAGTGCAGAGAAGAGCAACAAAGATGATTAGGAGGGTGGAGGCAAAAAGATACGACGATTGATTGCAAAAACCCAGGTAACTTTAATTTAGTGAAATGAAGGACTAGGGTTGACTTGATGGAGAAACAATCTTGACCAAGTATCTGACCATCCCATTGGACAGCCATTTATCCAAGGGGTCTGCAGCCTGCAGCTCTGGAGCCACATATGGCTCCTTTGGTCCTCTGCTGCAGCTCCTTGTCAGCTGATCTCACCACTGGCTGGCCTCTCCCCTCCCTATCACTCGTCGCCTGGCCTGAGAAGGTAAGGGGGATGGTGGGGGATGGAGACTCGCTCCATATTCCAGAGCAGGAGGTGACTGGGTGGGAGTGAGTGACGTCAAGTTGCCTGCGCCCATCCAGTCACACCGGTTGTTAAATTATTGGTTCCTGGTGTTTCCTTTTCTGTGGGAAATGGGTCCAAATGGCTCTTTGAGTGTTTAAGGTTCCTGACCCCTGATATAAGCCAAGGTCTCCTGCTTGAACAGGGGTTTAGACTAGAAGACCTCCAAAGTTCCTTCCAACTCCGTTATTCTTTCAGTTATTCTGTTGTTCTGTTAACTGCTCTTTTACTATTGAATCTTGAGTTCTATATGGAAACGTAGCTGTTTTTCATATTGGAACTTAAGATCCGCCTTCAGCTTTTTAAGAATTCACCCTACCTGGAATTGGAACCATTCGAAACACAAAAAATGCTTTATTTTATGTATAAAGGTGCATCCTACATAAAATGTATCTTGTAGTTTTGTAGTGCTATTGCTCCACTGATTTCTCTTGTTCAACATCAGCATCATATAGAGGGATGAGAAAAACCGGTGTAGGACATGCCTGACTTTTTTTTCTCCTGCTGGAAACCCAAGAGTTTCTTGCTCACCGGCTAATAAAAGGTTGTATATTCTTTCCAGTTAGTGGCTCCATGCTCATTGGCATCGGCTCAGGGGTGGAAAGCCAATAAGAGTAGTCGTTCCTAGATGCAAAGTTACAGACGTTGTTGATGTTGCAAAACATGAAGGGCATGGTGCTGAAACGGCGGAGACAGCTGCCAGCAGTGCCTAACAAACAAAAGATGCCATTCATAGGAATGAGATATGAAACAAGTTTTCTCCTTCCTTCCTTCCTTCCTTCCTTCCTTCCTTCCTTCCTTCCTTCCTTCCTTCCTTCCTTCCCTTCCCTTCCCTTCCCTTCCCTTCCCTTCCCTTCCCTCAACCTCCAAAAGACCCTTCCCTTCACTCCCTCTCTCCTTCCCTCCCTCCCTTACTTCCTTTTTTTGCTTTCCTTCCTTTCTTGCTTTCCAGTTTTCTTACCACAAGGTAACTCTGGGCAGCTCACAATATTATAAAGATAACACTCCATAAATAAAATACTACAAAAATACAAAATGCAATACACAGTTCTAGCTAAAAGATGGGGAGGGAGGGAGTAGGATGAGCAGGGGTGGAGATGGGATGTGTTATTAATCTATCAGCCACCACCCCAATGTGAAGCCCCTCCTTTTCTTTCTGTGTCAGGAGACTAGTTCTTTTCAATCTGGCACGCCATAACTATGTTAAGACTACAGCTCCCAGAATTCCTAGCCAAGGAGTTGCAGTCGCAGTGGATGTACAGAATGCCATGTTAGGCAACATTACAACCAAGGGTCTTAACACCACTTTCCCATTTTTCATGGTTCTACTCCAGGAGATGCTCCTCAAACCCTGCTTCAAGAGATGCCATCTCAATGGATGATCAAATGGCCTGGGATGAGGAAGACCAAGGGCTTTAGGTACAGCCCCCACCCAGATTTAAGGGACTTATTTTGCAAGACTCTCATGGATGCAGTGAGAGAAGAAATCTCTTAAGCTTCCATCAAGCCACTGCGTCCCCAAAATGCCTCCGATGCCATCTTCATTAATAAAAAAACAACCTGCCCATAGCAAGCACGGAGCCTTACCCAGATCCTGTCCATGAGCTCTCTCATTTCCTTGCACATAGAGAAGGGAAAATCCATCATAGATCTGGTTGGTTCCTGGTGGGCAGAAGGGGGCGTCGGTGGTTTGGCTGTGACGAGTTATGAGGAATCCATGGGCAACTGAACCTGTTCCAGGGGGTCCTGGAGGACCTTGCAACCCATCAGGGCCAGGAGGTCCCTGTGAACCACGAAGACCTGTTTGTGTAGGATGAACAAAGTCAATCACATCTCTCGACAGATGGACAGGTGCAAACCTGCACTCTCTAAACAAACAGCCTTCCAAATAGGCTTGGTGGTGCAGGCTGTTAAACGCCTAGCACTTAGTTCCAGCTGCCTGCAATTAGTGTAGGCTCGAATCCCACCAGGCTCAAGGTTGACTCAGCCTTCCATCCTCTCGGGTAGGTAAACTGAGGACCCAAGATTGTTGGGGGCAATAAGCTGACTTTGTAAAAATGCCGCTTAGTAATAAGCAGGCATATACAATGGAAGGAAGGCTATTGCTGAGCGCACTGTGTTGTGCTCCAAAACTGTAAGCTGCCCTGAGTCTCCGGAGAAGGACGGCATATAAATATGAATTAAAAAAAAAGGTGATGCAGATTCTCCAGGACCAATTTTGGATAGACTTCCCTTAAGATCAGTTGCAGAGGCTTTGCTTCCCATCTTGGCACAGCTGAAGCAAGACATGTTGTGACATTGGACACAAGGTGTGCCTTGCCCTTTGTTTCGACACCGTTCTGCCATTTTATTTGCTGGCAATAAAACCAAAGAAAATCTTCCAAAGATTTTGATCTTTCTGGATATTCAGTTGAAGCCCGAAACGAGAGTGGATCTATGTCTCTCTTCATTGCTTGACACTTTCTTCCCCCCATTCCCATCCACAGAAATGACACATTCACTTTACCTGGCTGGCCTGAGAGTCCTCTCTCCCCTTTACGTCCGGCTGGACCATCAAAACCAGGAAGACCATCACGTCCAATGTCACCAGGAAGGCCAATTGAACCTATGGATGCATTTTGTTGAATGGATTCGTTTAGATTGCTTGCAAAGACCCTATCAAGATTACGTTATAATTGAATGCCAGAAGACAGCTATCTAATGGCTTTGCTCCATATTGCTACCTGTCCAGAAAGAACCTACCTGTCAAACCTGGAGGCCCTGGGAGTCCAGGCAGACCTTTCATTCCAGGCTGCCCTGGAAGACCAGGTGGCCCTTGATCACCTTTAACCACAATTGTTTTTCCAGCTGAACCAGGTATCCCTGGAGGACCTAGGATAAAGATAAAGTTGAGAATCCAAATCAGGGGTGTCAAACTGGATTTCTTCGAGGGCCGGATCAGCATTGTAGTTCTCCTCCGTGGGCCGGCAGTGGTGGGGTGGGACAGATGTCTCCTGAAGCACCCTGCTGGCCAAAATGGAGCACGGAGGATCTGCACGCGGCCCTCCGTGCCTCGTTTTCACCCTCCATGGCCTCCTGCAGCACTCTACCAGCCAAAATGGGCGGTGTGACCATTTTTGGCCTGTTTTCAGCCCGTTTTCAGTTTGTTTTTCGGCCTGTTTTTGGCCACCAGAGTGCTGCAGGAGGCCACAGAGGGCAAAAACGAGGCGCAGGGACACCTCGTTTCATGTTCTCACACGGCACATTTTAGCCATCAGAGGCACCGCGGGCTGTTCCTTTGATATGGGCTGGATTTAAGCACCAGAGGTGGTATTCAGAAGGTTCTGACCAGTTCTGGAGAACTGGTAGCAGAAATTTTGAGTCGTTCAGAGAACCGGCAAATCCCACCTCTGACTGGAGATTTTACAGTATCCTTCCCCTGCCACGCCCACCAAGCCACACCCACAGAACTGGTAGTAAAAAAATTTGAATCCCACCACTGTTAAGCACCCATGAGTTTGACACCCCTGATCTAAATCATTTAGTCAAGTGGTTCATGAAAAAGGATGGAATAAAACATGGTAGTATCTGGCACTATGAGATGCCACCAGCAGAAGATGGATTGGTCTCATCCTGGTCTCAAACTGTTTTTTCAGACCGAGTTAGAGCAGAGGTTGGCTTATCTGTTCTAGGCTTTGCATCCTGCTTGGTCCTGATAAGGACAAAGAATATATGATCTGATATATAAATATGCCCACAAAGAATTCCATCAATAATCAGTTTTGTTTTATGGCATCCCAAAGCTTCCTAAGACCAAAGAAGGCCAGCTGCTTACAGAAAACACTTCTGAGCCATAGCTAAACTTGCTGCTATTGCTATTCTTATTCTACCAAACCATCTGCTTTTTATACACTTGACATCTGGAACAAAAGACAGACACAGATTTTAGCTACCAATTATACCCGGCAATATTGGGATATTCAGTCTGATCTAGACCAAGTCCAAGATTTGCATATTCTCTGTTATTTTAAGATTTTGTTGGTCTTGGAAGCGTTTATTTTCTCTTCTTCCTGAGTCCTACCCCTCATAAACAAAGAATGTCATCTAGCATAACAACTACGTTGCTTAACAACATAAATTCTGGTCTCAACTGTGGTCATAAGCTGAGGACACCTGTATTATCTTTTTCTAAGATGAAAGTTGAAAACCCAGTGCCCAAGAATAGAAACAACAGAAAAAGGATATAGACCAACAACAGAGACAAATCTTATGCCAGTTCAGTGTTCTGGCAACTAACGAAGAACCTCACCGAATAGGAAACAACTACAGGTAGTTCTTGATTTACAATCTTTCATTTAGTGACCGTTCAAAGTTACAACAGCACTGGGAAAAGGGACATATGACTATTTTTCACCTTTATGACCATTGCAGCATCCCCCTGGTCACTTGGTCACATGACCAAAATTCAGACATTTAGGCAACTGGTTCATATTTATGACAGTTGCAGAATCCCAGGTCATGTGATCCTGAGCTACATCAACAAGGCACAACTGGAAAATGGATCATATTATCATATAGCAGACTTGTAGGAAAGCCCAGGATTTCTGGCACAAAATTCAGAGTTGGTTAGAGGAAATGGGTGAAATCAAACTCGAATATAAACCAGAACTTTTTTCTATTGGGAATTAACGTAGAGAGGTACAATAAAGAGATGACATATCTAATAATACACGTGATTACAGCTGCAAGACTAGTCTATGCTCAAAACTGGAAACTCAAGGAAATTCCAGAAGAAGCAGAGATAATTAAAAAGATACGGAAATGCGCAGAAATGGATAAACTAATGTTGGAATTAAAAAATAAAGACCAGACTGAATATTATAAAGTATGGGATAAATTTTTCCATTGGTTGGGAAAAAGGAAGGACTTAAAATCAAAACTAAAATGAGATAAGGATGTTAAGATAACAGATTAGGAATATAGAGAACTGTTGTAATATATAAATGTATATACTATGTAAATATGTATTATTTGCCATCCGAAATAGTTATGTATAACAAATAGGGGTGTCAGGATGATTACACCACGTTCACTGTTTTTAAATGTTTTCTTTTTGTTTAATAAAAATTTATAAAATTAAAAAAAAAAAACAATGCACAACTGGTGATCATGAGAAGGCTCACCCCGTATTTAAATCTTGCATCAGTCAAGCCACTCATTGCCTTTGATGAAGTCATAATCTCTAGCTCACAAAAGCGATGCTTTCAAGTAAAAAGTAGATAGGCTTAAAGGTGCTTCCAGACTGATTTTTGGGGCTACCTAAAGTAATACGGCTCTCTTCCCACAGCCTCTCAAAATCACATGCTTGACTCACTCAAATCCCCCAGATCCACAAGGGCATATGGTCTTGGCTTGACTGGCCATCTTATTAAAACTCTCCTCCAGAACTGCTAAATTCACTTGATTTAGATGTAGCATGTGGCCAATTTTCTCTGCTGTGCAACCATTTTATTTTACCTTAGGTTTTTTTTAAAGGAAACAATGGGAATATATTTTAGAAAGCAACAATGGAAGCCAACCTCTGTAAGATTAATCTCAGAATTCCTACCTGGGGAGCCAGGGGGTCCAGGGTCTCCTCCAGGGCCAGAAGGTCCCAAAGGTCCAGGAGGTCCCTTCATACCTGAAAAGCCAAAATCCATACAAGTTAATACAGGGGAGACATGAAGAGCCTATGATTTCATCTATTACTTGCTGTTTATTCGTACGTGTGAGCTTATGCAACAGAGACAAATCCTTGACCAACAAAGATGTCTGTTCTGTTCTGTTCTGTACTATTCAACTCAACTCTACTCAACTCAACTCAACTCAACTCTACTCTACTCTACTCTACTCTCTGCTTAATAGCTCCACTAATTTTTTTTGTCTACTCTCTGATAGGAGAGATGTCATGCATACTTAAATTTCTCAAATGTAATTTATCTCACTGAGGGATGCCTAATTTATGGACTTCATGGGCCCCCAACCCCCTTTATTGGGGCCCATTGAGCTAACTAAGATTGTGCCAACTACATTGGGTGAGAGAACTCAGTAAAAAGGCCAAAGCGTTAAGAAAAAAGTTCAAGACACAAAGAAATGGCCTATCATTTCGACTTTCATAAGGGCATAGACCTTAAGCAAGAGGAATCTTCTAATAACCCCTCAATTACATTAGGTTGCAAATGCAATTTTTAAACGTGAAATTGCTGATATTTTAAAAACTTTCCCGCTCTTTTTCTCTGAGGCTTTAGGGTGAAAAGTGTGCAGTGTTCATCCTGGTTATTCTCAAACTTATGGATTTGGATTTGCTGACATAAGGGCAAACAGGCTAAGCTCCAAAGAATAGACAAAACCATGGAGAAGGTTTTCCAAGGTTGATCTCAAATAACCAACCAGCACAGGGCAAATATTGTTCTGAATACCTGGAAATCCTGGTGCTCCTGGGACACCTGAGTCTCCTTTCATCCCGTTCAGGCCTGGATGTCCAGGCTCACCCTGTGTCATCACAACAATGGTTAGTATTTCCATCATCAAAGAATATCAAAGGGAAATAAAGCGAGGCAGTTGAGAAACAACGGAAAGCATGCCTTAATGGCCAATGGGGAATTCTTCAGTGAGGGAAAAAGTTGGATAAGCAATATGGGTCTCATCAGCCATCAAGGGTGCTGTTTGATACTGAAGCACCAATCCAGGATATACTGCTTAATGGCTGTGGTCAAGAGCCATTATGTTTCAATCAAACTAACTGCAGTCACACTTAATGCTTATCCTTTGAAAAATATGTTTTGATGGGCTCTGTCAGAAGAGCACCTACACCTCAGCCTCTAGGGGAGGGTACTCTTTGGCTCTGAAAAGGTAAGGGTCCTCTTAGATCCAGTGCAAATTATACTCATTAACCAAAAAGCGTGTATTATAAGGGTGGCTTCTTTCAGATGCCACTAAACCAGAGGTGGTATTCAGCAGCTTATGACCAGTTCTGGAGAACTAGTAGTGGAAATTTTGAGTAGTACGGAGAACGGCAAATCCCACCTCTGACTGGCCCTGCCCCCATCTATTCTCTGCCTCCCATTGAGTCCCAGCTGATTGGCTGGGTCTTCTTTGGTTGCCCTGCACAGGAGAACAGAGCTGGAAAGCAGGTGAGTGGGGTGGGGAGGGAAGGGGGATTTTGTAGGAACCTTCCCCTGCCACACCCACCAAGCCACGCCCACAGAACCAGTAGTAAATTTTTTTGAATCCCACCACTGCGCCAAATACAATGAATGTGCTCATGCCAGAACTGAAGTTCTGCTTCTGATGCAAATAATGGAGACTCTTATGCTTCTGTTACTTTTCAAGCAATCCTGGGATAGAAGAGATCTGAATATCTGAACTGCGTGGTTCTGCAGAATGATTTGAAATGGTTCTTCTGAAAATATCCTAACATGGGCCCTTGCTTCTGTCCTTCTAATCTGTTTTTAGAGCCAGACCTCCTACAATTGTTCTGCTTGCTCTCTTATGAAGTTACTCTTCCAGATAAACAACTAATTAACAACTAACATAATCATCATCATCATCATCATCATCATTATTATTATTATTATTATGATTTATATGCCGCCCCATCTCTGGGGGGACTCGGGGTGGCTCACAGAAGGATATACATACAAAATAGATAAAAATATTAATCTAATCCAAATATATACTAAAATACTCCAGTTAAAACCCTATTAAAACCCCACTCCCTCTCAATCCAGGCCAGCCTATAAAAACAGCCAGGTCTTTAGATCGCGGCGGAAGGAATGAAGGTCAGGGGCCAACCGCAGCCCCAGGGGCAGCTGGTTCCAGAGGGTGGGCGTCCCCACAGAGAAGGCCCTCCCCAGGGGACTGCCAACCGACATTGTCTGGTCGATGGCACCCCCAGAAGGGCCTGCCTGTGAGAGCGTACTGAGCGATTGGACTTCGATGCTGGTAGGAGGCGCTCCTGCAGGTACCCCGGACCCAAGCCATGAAGGGCTCTATAGGCTAGTACCAGCAACATTCCAAGGCTTAGAGTGAAACAGCACCCAAGTGGACAGGATTTGTTCTCAAATCCCCCCAACCTCTCTTGATTCCAATGTGTTAAAAACCATCTTTTGCCCGCTCCCATTTTTCACTTACCGACTGTCCAGGTGCTCCCTGGTCTCCCTTCAGTCCAGGCAGTCCAGGCTGACCTGTCTGGCCGGGGTTTCCTTTTTCTCCTTTCACTCCCCCAATCCCGGGTGGTCCACGGGGTCCTTCAGGCCCAGGAAGACCTTCAAGTTGCAACACAGAATCAGTGTGTCAGTGCAACATCACTCTCTTTAGAATCAGCACCCTCCTCTGTGTGGTCTTGGGCCAAAAGGCCACGTCCTTTATGTCTGTGGGACATTTTATGTTCAAGGTGAAGCCCAGCCAAGGAAGGACCTGCCCAGCTGTTGGGAGTGGTGGCAGTTATGGTTATGCTACATCCATTTATAATGCTTTGTGCCTTAGTTTTTTGAGCATCAACTGTCCAAGGCACATTTGACCTTTTCTTATTGAATTCAATAGACTATTTCTTAGCCTTTGGACTGAGATCAAGTATTCTTTCATTAGTTTTATTCTACATGGGGAATGGCCGGGAGGAGGGAACACTGGTGTTTTTGGGGGACAGCATGGAAAGAGATTGTGGTAATAACGAAATTGGGCCCATACCATGATCGTAACATTTCTTCTTGAGATGTATTTATAGAATCCTTGGATTGGAAAGGAAATGTGGACCTTCTAAGCAGAGTTGTGTATATTCCTACAGAATTGTAGGAAACTATGGTTGGCAACCACAGAGAGTTCAGAACTGCCATAAAAAGGATTTAGGGTGAGGGTTCTGCCTCACCAACCTGGAACCCCAGGTGATCTCCTGAGACCTTGCAGAGTTCAAAGAGGTGAGAAGAAGAACATATATCTTTGGTGGACATTCTCTTAGCAATGGAAGCAACTTTAATATTGCTTGGTCAACAAACTCAAGAACTGGCCATCTATGGTTTCCTCTTTCTAAAATCAGCAGACAAAATGGGGACTAACCAGCCCATAATTATTAATGAAATGTTATTGATGAAGATAAGGAGAATGGGCATGGGGGGAGGGGAGGAGGAACAGTTCCTCTTTGACACAACCTTTCCATATTGGTTTAGTCTTTCCTCCTTTTGCTGAAGTTCATTCATTCATTCATTCATTCATTCATTCCAGGCATTTCAACAAATGGGAGGTGACCATTAATAGTTTAAATAGAAAAGGTCTTTGGCATCTTCAATAAAAAATGAGATAAAAGTATATAGTGCTTTTTATGTTTTAAACATATTCTACCACAGAATGGCGGAATGTAGATACAAGAACACAAATCAGAATTTGGCGATGTGATATCCTCTTGATGCATTGGGGGTGAATTCCTATAATATTCAACTGAGATGGCCAGGAATTGGACAATGAATCAACTGGGTGCCTGTCCTGAAGATGAATATGATTTTCTTAAATTAACTAATTAGTTTTTTTTAAATTCATATTTATATGCCGCCCTTTTCCGGAGACTCAGGGCGGCTTACAATTTTTGGGATACAACCCAATGCGCTCAGCAATAGCCTTCCTTCCATTGTATATGCCTGCTTATTACTAAGCTGCATTTTTACAAAGTCAGCTTATTGCCCCCAACAATCTTGGGTCCTCAATCTACCTACCCTGAGAGGATGGAAGGCTGAGTCAACCTTGAGCCTGGTGGGATTCGAGCCTGCAATAATTACAGGCAGCTGGAACTAAGTTCTAGGCTATTAACAGCCTGCACCACCAAGGCCCTCGTTTAAATGTTTTTTTTAAAAAGCTTGATTGAAGGGAATGTTGATCTCATGAAATGTTTTCAACCATAGAAGTAGAAGGAAGGGATAGAATGTAATCAAGAGGTAATAATCCACCAAATTCAGCTTGCCTTTTAAAGACTGAAAAATGAATACCAACTGGAAAATTGTTGAAATAACAACAGCAACAAAAGGTCTGGTAATTGTTATACCATGTGAACAGAAATATCAAGAACATTAAGAACAGTATAAGAAAAGTATAATCACAATTCTTAAAACACCACAAGATTCTGATTAACAACCCCCTCCTCAAGTTGCAAGTAATTGTAAAAGTCCCATCAGAATTAGGAAAAACAGATTCGCTGTTTAGGTTCCACATTGAACAACACATGAATTCAGAACCTAAACTTAACAGAAGCAAGCCAGCTTTGTAAAGTATAGTTGTTGTAAAGTACCTAAGGTCCCCATTCTCAAAGTTTGCATAACGTGCTCAAGGCTAAAATGGAGGTGGGCTGAATTATGAATCAATGTATCATTGTAGGAGAAGGAGTAACAGAACCTAGGATTGGAGTTAAAAGAGGGATCAGTCCAGAAATCCTATGCAGTCACAAGTGAACTAAGTCCAATCCTCTTGAATTCTGTTGACCCATATCTAACTCCAAGCAGGTGCTGTTAGTTGAGAACATTCCTGTGCATAGGCTATGTAACAATAAATCAGTTTAATTGGACCTTCAGGTATGAACCTCATCTTTCACACCTGATAAGTTGTGTTCCCACAGAAGATGTTTTGAAGTTGGCTTGTTCAATAAAGCATAATTCAAGCTAACCATGGACTGGTTTAAATTTGGATATGAGCAAAAAAGCTTCTGATTTTTTTTTATGGCCACACAGGTCTATGTTAATACGGGGTAATGTTAAATCATGATTAACTGTTATATCTTATGCAACCAGGATCTAAGTTAACAGCAAAATAACATTGTCAAGCAACCAATACAGTCAAACAAACTGTAGCCAAGTTAAGAATCTAACCTGGAGGACCTGGAAGAGTCAGAGTTCACCAAAGGCCAATGTTCGTTGTTAGGGGGAAGATATGAGGTACAGTGCAAAACAAGACGACTAGTTAGAATTAGCATTCATGAGCTGATACTACAGAGAAAACCCATCTCACCAGCATATTTTGTATTTACAGGTTGCAAACGTGCATGCACAGACAACCCCCTCTCCCCCCCCCACATCAAAACATACCATGTGTTTCTAGACAAAATAATTTAGACATACAACTTATTCTGGTGATAAGGCTGCTACAACTTGTCAAAGTCAATCTTGGTTGACATTCTACTGAGCAAGGCTCAATATCTGTTAGTTTCAGGTAAACAACAAAGGCATCTATTTTTGTGACCATTTCACTGACTTGGCTGCAGAAGGGATAACCTGGTTGAAACAACTAGAGGTACAGGTAAACCTTGACTTACAACAGTTTTTCACATGACTGTTGCAGCATCCTCGTGGTCACATGGTCAAACTTTGGATGCTTGGCAATTGGCTCATATTTATGACCGTTGTAGTGTCCCAGAGCCATGTGATCCCCTTTCGTGACCATCTGACTAGCCAAGCCAATGAGGAAGCCAGTTCACTTAACCACCGTGCTAGTTGATTTAGCAACTGCAATGAACTGTGGCAAGAGAGGTCGTAAAACGGGGCAAAGTTCATTTAACAAATGTCTCAGCAACAGAAATTTTGGGGTCAATTGTGGTTGAAAGTTGAGGACTACCTGAATTTGTTGCAGTGATCTTGGAAATGGTTATCTAAGTCAGAGGTCTCCAACCTTGGCCACTTTAAGCCTGGAGGACTTCAACTCCCAGAATTCCCCAGCCAGCTGGCTGGGGAATTCTGGGAGTTGAAGTCCGCCAGGCTTAAAGTGGCCAGGGTTGGAGACTGCTCTCCCTAGACTCTATGATTTATTCGGGTATAAGAAAAGGATCTTAACAGATCCACTATTTTTGAGGTTCTCGGGAAGAAAAGGTTCATTTTATGAAGCTTAACTGTCTTTGCAGATTTGAACTAAAACCAATTTCTTTTGCATTGCCATTAAGACAAGAGGCCAGGTATTTCTGCTGTAATCATCCTGAGTGGGATTAACCAAACTTTATTTATACTAAGCATGATATGACAGAAAATGGCTAGGAACTGTCATTTGGCTTATACAGGCTAGATTGCAAAATTAAAAAAAAAATCTCAGAAACTGCTTAATTGCCAACAAATCATCATAGGATTCCAGATCAATTCAAAGATAATGTTCCTTTTGCTCATGTTAATTAATCCTGCTAGTGACACTAATAGTGATGCTATTATCAATACTATTATTAAAACACTTGAATACAATGCAAAGATATATTTACTATTCTTTTAATACTTAAAACATAGCTATCAATTGTTTCTGGTGAAACCAATTCTACAATAGGTTTATGATATCCATCCTGATCTTATACTCTTTTCCAAAATAGTGAATAAAGGATAAAGTGACTTGAGTTGATACTCACAGTTTACAGCTTGTCAGTGAAATATTCACAAAAATCCATGCAATTTATCAACAATAAATTAGGAAATACATATGCATATGTTTCCATCTCACTTATTTCTCTGCATTCTTGGTTGATCATTCTATATTAATGCTAAACAAAAGATTAGACTAACCAAAACTTTCTATTGCAAAACAGAATCCAAGTTTTGCTAAGACTTTTCAAAACACCCAAACAGAAAGTAATCAATCTTCGTTGCTTCACCATGCTTCACCATTTTCTATTTCCTTTTTCCATTTAATTGAACTGCACTTTTAATGAGCCACAGTTGATTGCTCTATTTAAGTAACATTTAGATTCAGAACTTTTCTATGGCTTGTGCTCATGAAGATTTGTTTCTGAAAAGCTATCTTAGCAAAACTTTTAATATTTCTTTTTATTCCATTTCATACAAATGGGTATGCCAAGTCAACTTTGTCCTGCAGAAATATACACACACAATATGATTTCGTCTCATCAACATTATCTTAACAAAATCTAGCTGCAATTAGAAAACATACATTGAAGCTAAAACCTTCTTAGAGCTAAACATTCTGCTTGTTTACTCAGAATTGAATCTGAATTCAATAGGGATTTACTCCTAGGTAAACTTGACAAGAGGACAAGATCCATTTTTATTATAGCCTCATCCAAACTGGACTGTCAGTATAAACAAACAAGACAAGAATTACAGTACAAAGGCATACAGGATGCGATTCCAAATGCTAATAAATCATGTTTATAGCTTATCTCTATGGAGATTCACAGTCATCCAGGTCTTGGTTGTCCCAAAGGTGTTTTTTCAAGAGCCAAATGAACTTTCTGGTCTTTCTTTGAAGATGTTTAGCTTCTTATCCAAGAAGCTTCTTGGATGAGAAGCGAAACTTCTTCAAAGAAAAATCAGAATGTCCAGTTGCCTCTTGAAAAATGCACCATTGGACCAACTAACTAACATCTTTCTTTGAAGATGTTTCACTTCTCATCCAAGAAGCTGAAGAAGCTTCTTGGGTGGGAAGCAAAATGTCTTCAAAGAAAGTCCAGAAAGTCCAGTTGGCTCTTGAAAAAGCACCTTTGGATTTATAGCTTATTATGGCAAATGTGATCATGCCCACAGCATCACATTGATTCTACCAAAAACAAAATGTTTATAAATGGTAAGTAAACAGGCTTCATTTTCAATCAGGCCACAATCCTTGCAATTGGTGGGGTAAATAAACCCCATTTTTTTAAAATTAAAGTGTAGGCATCAAAAGACTTTTGAACAAATTTAGACCATAATTTTTTTCTTTCAGTTTTAATGATATTTCTCAATCAAACTTCTGCCTTTGCCTCATTATACATATAGGATAGATTGATGACTTGGCATACTCATTTTGGAGAAGAAACCATCTTTATCCAAGACGTACATTTAATTTCATGCAAAAGGTATTACTCTAGAGTTAATGAGCTAACCTGTGGCACCTGGAAGGAAGTGATCAAAAGTTCACCAAGGCCATCATTACAAAGAAAAATATCAATATAGTTAGACATATAAACAAACTGATACATTTTCACAGCGATCCATCTAAAATTCCATTTTTTAAATTCAATGTGTACACCAAACTGTCATCATGATCAAAAAATTTAAATTTTTTTGCAGTGGAAGCCTCAGCCCCAAGAAAAAAATTATTTAGTCTATTCATGGGATGGCATCTAGTATAACTGCAAGTTATTACAGTAGTCTTCAACTTACAATCATTCATTTGGTGACTGTTCAAACTTACAAGGACATTTGGAAAAGGAGATTTACAACTGGTTCTTGCACTTAAGGTTGTCACAGAACCCACAAAGTCATAGGAATAAGATTTGGGCGCTTGGCAACCAGCATGTCTTTACAGTGGTCATGTGATCACCATCTACCATCTTCCCAGTCAGCTTCCAACAAGTAAAGTCAATGGGGGAAACTGGATTCTCTTAATGACCACATGAATCAACAACTGCAGTGATTTGTGGTTAAAAAAATGTCATGAAATTGGGCGCAACTTACTTAACAAGCAACAGGATGCCTGGTTCCAGTTATGGTTGTAAGTCGAGAACTACCTGTATATCAAAAGCATCTCCATGTTAGGACCAGCTGCAAGAAGTCAACCAAAAGCTGCAAGAAGTCAGCCTCCTACCAATTATTGACAATCACTATCAACAAAATAGATTGTTCTATGTATCTAATTGTCTTTCTTCATGGTTGCAACTGCTTTCTTGTCCAATCATTATTGAATTACATTCTAGGACCAATTGGATTTCCTTTTACTCATAATGACAGTTTGGTCTTCACCCACTGGCAGATGCATGGTAGCATGAGATGAACATCTACATTCTACATGCAGTGAAAACAAAGATGATTGAAACAATGCCACAGGGCCATTACTAGTCACCATCTAAAGGGACAGCATCTTCACCTAATTTAGTATTCTCCCAATCCTCCTACATGAAGGGAATGTATGTATGTTGATGTTGTCTTCTTCAAAGTTGAATAAAATTCTTCTGCGGTCATGTGAAACTACCCAACAACAGAGCTCATCTTCAAATGCCTTGCATTTACTTCAAAGGCATTGATGAAGTCCTAGAGATGTGTTCTACTGCTTGTTCCCAGATTGAATATTTGTCTGAATGCTTATCCTGGGTGTCTAAATGTTTAACATCTAACTTATCTAGCGTGAATGCTTTAATCTGTAATTGCACAGGCATGTTTATATCCAGTTAATGAGCTGTTATCATCTTCATCCTTGTTGTATAATTACAATATTCTTATATTCTACTTGTATCCCCTCTTCAGGTTTTTGTGGTGGAAATATATTTCTGGGATAAACAGATCTTAAAGAACTTGTAAATATGAAAGTCAGAATGCACAGCCTTTCTCTTATATAAAATATGAGCAGAATTTTATCTGAAGTTGGGGATGTTATGTTAATATTTAACCAAGGTCAGTTAGAAGCCAACAGGAACATTAGAGGTTGAAGGCTAGGCTGGAGTAAAGCAATGGCAATTCCTTATCTCTGCCAAAAAGCCTCCATGGGCATAAACATCAAGACCGCAACATCAGCTTAACTTAAAGAACTGCAGATGATACAACAGTGGTGGGACTCATCTCCACGGGGGATGAGTCTGCCTACCAAGATGAGGTGGACCGGTTGCTTTTGTGGTGTGGAGACAATAACTTGGTCCTCAACACCAATAAGACCAAGGAGCTTATAGTGGACTATAAAAGGAACAGATCAGACATCCAGCCCTTGCTTATCAATGGAGACCGAGTGGAGCAAGTGGCCAGTTTTAAGTTTCTGGGTGTTACCATAAAAGAGGACCTGACCTGGGGTGCTCACATTGCAGCACTGGTCAAAAGGCCCAGCAGAGATTATACTACCTGAGACTTCTCAGGAAACAACAACTGAATGAAAAACTGCTGGTGACCTTCTACTGCTGCACCATAGAGAGTATCTTAACTTACTGCACCTGTGTATGGTTTGCCAATTGCACAGGGGCAGATAGGACAGCGCTCCAGAGGGTTAAAATCATTGCCCAGAGGATCATGGGTTGCCCTCTCCCCTCTTTGGAAGAGCTTTATAGCTCCCGCTGCCTTAAGTTCAAAACATTCTCAAAGATCCATCTCATCCTGGGCACTCTTTTTTTTTTGAACTATTACCATCTGGCAGACGGTACAGAATATTAAAAACAAGGACAAATAGGCTGAAAAACAGCTTCTATCCCAGGGCAGTAGCTCTTTTGAATTCTACTGTATAGTGCAGTGTTGGTGCGGTGTTGCGGGTTTTCGGTTCAATGTGTGTAGGGTGAAGGATGTGTGTTTGTGTTTATTTTCATGGTCATGATGTGCACTGAAGATGGTGTTTGATTTCATTGTATGAGGTGCAATGACAATAAAGTAAACTAACTAACTAACTAAAGCAGTGTGCCTCAACCTTTTGGGCACCAGGGACCAGTTTCATGGAGAGGTTTTTCCACAGACCGAGGGGTCGTGGTTTCGCATGCTGCCTGCATCCCGCAGATGGACTTTGCTTGTTTGAGGATGAAGGTTCATTCTCCAAGTATGTAGATTGGTTTCCGGACATTTCATTACCATGCCAGGTAACATCTTCAATGGAGTTTAGGGGATGTCAGTGTCAATGTTCCTCTGTTTATAAGGGTTTCATCTGGTCAGTAGGTCCTGTGATGGGTCAGGGTGGGTGTGTCAAAGGAGGGTTTTGTGATGAGTCAAGTGTGGGTCATCAGTGGGAGTCTTGTGATGGGTTTTGTTTGTGCAGCCTGGTTTCTGGCTGGGGGCTGGGGACCCCTGACTTAAAGGATACCTTATTTTAAGGGGTTATAATTAAAATTTTAATTTGTTATGAGTGACATCAATTGACAGAATGGTGGAATATAAACCCCACAAATGACTTATTAAAACAAATGATTTAATGTATTATGTACTAGGAAGAGACAAGATTTCCTAACGGGCCGAATTTGTTATGTTATTTAGAACTCACTCTATCATTTTAGTTTTTGAGATGTCACAACATTTTGTCCAGGTTGAGCTACAATAAAAATGCATCTTCTATGGTCATAAAGTGTCATCACTAATTAAGTGTTACCAACTATCAGAAAGTATACTAAAAGTGTCAATTACAGCAGGGTCTCCAAACTTGGCAACTTTAAGACTTGTGGACTTCAACTCCCAGAATTCCTCAGGGCAGCCATCCTGGCTGAGGAATTCTGGGAATTGAGATCCAAAAGTCTTAAAGTTGCCAAGTTTGGAGTTCCCTGAATTAAAGGCCAGTCTAAATAACCCTGAAACATCTACAATGGCTATTCTAGTAACTCAGTTGTCATATTGCTAATGAATTCCAAAATAGGATTGTTGGACATATAAAAATAGCATACAAGTTATAGAACTTCCTCTAAACTTGCTAAACACCATTTCACATGTCAGGCAGATTTTATCAGATACCAGTAATGGCTCGGTGGCATTTATTTAATATTATCACTTATACGTAGGAACCACAAACAAACAAGATGGATGGTGACAGAATGAAGATGAGATGGGATGCATTGCACCTGCTGGAATGGAGGACATGGTGGGATAAGAACGAGCATTAATGATGAGCATAACCCAAACAAGGAGGAATAAATGATGAAAACAACAGAACATGCTGTGCTGCTAACATGAATTTGATTTCCAATGGTCCTACGAGCAGTGTGAATTATCATTCGGTGCACAAGATGAATTTCCTGATCAGGTGGCATCATGGTACAGGCAGCCTGGGCAGATGCTATTAAGGTTGATTGGGTGCTTGGCTTGATGAGTGCTGTGATCACATGCAGATCCCATTTAAAATTGGGAAAATTTTGCTGGCAGATTATCAGCAGATTGTATCTTTGTCTCTTGACATGGATAATGCTTGTCTTTTTCAGGATAATTTAATGATGTCTCGAAGGCACTGAATATTAAAAGTCTGGTCAGATCATCAAGAACGTCAGTCTGGAAAGGGCTGATCAAAACTATAGTCTGGTAAGCCAATAACCTGCCAGCAAAATATTCAGTGTGTAGACCTTCTTTTTCTTACCTGGCCGTCCTGGTATGCCTGATGGCCCAGGGCTACCCTTAGGTCCTTCTGATGGTGGTCCAGGAAGTCCTGGAGGACCTTCTAAGCCTGGAGCGCCAGTAAATCCCTTGGGACCCATTTCTCCTTTTAAACCAGGGGATCCTGGAGGCCCTGGGGGTCCAGAGAAGCCAGAATCTCCCTTTTGACCTATGTGTTAAAACAAAGGAGGAGAGAGGCATGTAAAAGGGTCAGCATTCCACAAAGGTCCTTAAATGGCTGTTGAAAAAAAAGGGAGATGCTAGAGACCACCAGAGTATTTGATGATGTAAACTGAGAAACTGGTACCCAATATTTTCTGGTATCTTCCTCCCAGTAGCTCCCAACTCTCAGCATTCTCAAAAGACCAGGAACATCCAAAACCATCCTTCCAATTTGCTGCTCCCATTATTTTCACCTTACTTTATATATGAGGAGTTTTTTATATTTGTGGTTCACAATTTAAAATGGGCAGTGAAGCAAGTTTACAGGGGATGTGAAGAAAAAAATGAATTTATTCATTAGTTTGTTAAGCAAAATCTCCTAGATGGCTCGATGCAAATTTTATGTACACATTTCAGTTTTAACAGAACAACAGAACGGCAGAGTTGGAAGGGACTTTGATGTCTTCTAATCCAACTCTCTGTGCAAGCAGCAGACCCTATACTATTTAATAGTGTTTTAGATAACTGATTTATTGTCTGTTTTTAGTTGTGAGCCGCCCCGAGTCCTTTTGGGGAGGGGGCGGCATACAAGTCAAATAAAACTAAATTAAACTAAACTATTTCAGATAAAGGGCTGTTCAATCTCTTCTTAAAAGCCTCCACTGATGGAGCACCCACAACTTCTGAAGGCAAGTTTTACATTACCCTCAGACAGAAGTCTGGATGGACCTTCCAGATATTTTGGGTATATATCTCCTAAGCTTTGCAGCCAACATGATTTTTAACTAGGCATTCTGAGATTTGCAATATTAAGATGCCCCTGTTCCACTGAGCATCACCAGATCCCTTGATATCGCCAATCTCAGAATGCCTGGTTAAAGGCATTCTGAGAGTTTCAGAATTTGCAACACTTGCCCTTTCCTGTCCAAATGTCAATGGTATTTCTGTCTCCAAAATGAAGCAACCTGACCATCTAGATGATGGTGCATCAGTTCTAGGAGCCAGGGAGAAAAAGCGTTTTTCTCTCACTTGGTACCCAGTTCTGAGATCTATTATGAAACAATGAACATTCTTTTTCACTAATAAATAAAATGAAGTCTTTGCCTGCGAGTCCTGGGAGGCCTTGAGGTCCGGGAAGTCCAAATCCTGGTTGACCTGAAAAAAACACAACCACAACGGCCAAGTTAACAATGCAATTTTGTGTTATGGATCTCTGAATGCCAAACTACATCAACCTTTCAACTGATGGATTCATCGTCATTATAGTGATGCAAAAGGAAAAGGAAAGCATCAAGCAGAAACAAAGGAGGCTCACCTGGTTCACCTTTCTGTCCTGATGGTCCAGGGATGCCATCTCGCCCAGGTTGTCCTTTTTCGCCCAGAAGGCCTGGAGAGCCAGGACGACCAAGTTCACCTAAGGCAGAGAAGAGGAGAATTGCCACAATGAATTCTCTTGATGTTCTAGAAAAGTAATCCAAAGATCTGCCTACTGTAAATACTACCATTTCTAATGCCATTCATAATGCAAACAAAAACAATTCCTCTGTTTCTACAGACCTGATTTAGCACTGGAATTGTTCACCTATCGCAGAGATGACCACTTCAGCTGTTCTTCTTAAACATTTTAGGAAAGGAGAAATTGAGAAATTTCATACAAGAGAAGATGAACAGCTAGCCACAATTTTGTACAAATGATGAAATGTGTTTTTTATCTGCTCTTGGTGCTATCCTTTATGTGGATACTCATGAAGATGTAGATTAGGTTATTAACTCTAAGCTGCACCCTGCTGTAGGCAGAATTGTCCACAAACAGAAAGGACCACAACAGCATTCACAAACTCAGTGCAAGCCCAAGTTTATACTAAGCAAGTTAATGCTGTTCTCTGCAAACTAGGACCTCTAATTTAGAGAATAAGTTGCAAACCTAAAGACAACCTAATCTAACCTAACCTAACCTGACCCAACCCAACCTGGCAAAACTAAAGAGTACCTAACAACTTAACTTCTCCTAACCTAACCCAACCCAACCCAACTCAACCCAACCCAACCTAGCAAACGTAAAGACTACTTAACTAACCTAACCTAACATTAACCTAACCAACCCAACAAACCAAAAGGCAATCTAACCAAACCTAACCCAACCCAACCTAATCTAAGTTAACCTAACCTAGACTACCTGATGTACCAAATTTGAAAACTACTGTCTACTTCCCACCATTTGTAAGCCACTCAGAATCACTTCTAGACGAGACGGGGAGCACAAAACCTAACAAATTAACAAGCTAGCAAATGCATGTAATAAATGTGCCCAGGGGAATGCCGATGAGATGTCTTTTTTCTCTCATTTTTTAATTTACTTAAAATTTTGCTTTTTTTTCTCTCTTTAAACGTTTTCTTAAAATTTGGAAAGTTTTTATTTTTCAAAAAACTAAGTTAAATTAAAATTAAAATCCCCTATGCTCTCCAAGAATGTTATAAATGGATGGGTTGCTTACAATGGAAAGATTATGGCATACATCCATGTCCGTGGTGGACTCAGTGATTATTGGCACACTGGGTACCATGCCACAATATCTTGGATGTCATGAAGAAAATCTATGCATTGACAAAACTTCCATTCACCAATTGCAAAAGACCAAACAGTTTGAATCCTACACATATACTATGATGATACATTATGGATCAGGATCTTGGGAAGAACTTGATACATATGAAGGGCAACACCAGCTAAAAAACCTGGTAGCTGTGACTTCATATTGTCGTGTGGAAATTACAGAAAAGAAATAGCCATACCCTGGTGATTCCGGAGAGGAAAGGAAGACAAGCTAATCCTAACTGGTGTCAAACCCTATTTCTCAAAACTCTGAGCTCAACACAGAAACCATAAATTAGCTTGTTTTTGATTTTCAGTGCAACGTGTGAATCCAGTCACTGCGGCTCACTCAACAAATGACCATTAAGGAAACTGTGACACAACACGTATGGGTGGATTGGGATGAGTAAATGATACTTTCTGGCTTAGCATGATGCTCGATGGTAGTCACTGTGGATGGACTGAGTTGTTGATTTCAGACATCCATTGCAGGATGGTGGCTTGATTGATTATATGGGGGTTGGGAGGGAGACCATAACAAATTATTTTAGAATCTATGCTAGATTGAAGAAAGGAATGGCAAGGAGTCAAGATTTAATAGCATTGTCCCTTGAACCTCATTTCATTTGGAAGAATGGAAGGGGTGACCCAAACCTTCTTCTCCTCAGTGGTTCTCAACATTTTCTTCATCATGGACCCTCTTTAAATACCTTTTGTGGTGGACCCAAAGGTTTAAATCATGACTTTTTTCAAGCCTTCGCGGACCCCGTGACAACATCATGGCTCCCCAGAGGTCCGCAGGTCACAGGTTGAAAACCACTGTACTAAATCAAAGACTTTTAAGATAGTTCAAGGCAAGCAAATCAACCAAACAATCTCCTGTTCTTAAAAACCTTCAATAATGGAGCACCCACAACTTCTGAAGGCAAGCTATTCCCCTGGTTGATTGTTCTCAATGTTAGGAAATTTCTCCTTAGTTGGATCTCTCTTTGATTAGTTAAAAAAACCAAACTATCTTTTCCCTCCTTGATATTTTTCAGCACTTACCTGGAAGTCCAGGTGGCCCTGGAACACCTGGGCTTCCTGGAGGTCCATCAAGACCTTTTGGTCCTGGAATGCCTGGTGTCCCTGTGAAAACAAAACCCATATTCTGAAGGAAGCACAAGACAACTTCAGTAGGCATCAACATCCCTGAACTGGAAAGACAGAAATACTGATAGAAGAGAATATTTGTAGCTCGAGGTTGAACGATGGGGTTCTTTGGTGTTGTCTGAGATTGGCTGTTTTCTTGCATGTTTCATTACCAAACTAGGTAACATCATCAGTGATCAAATGAAAAGAAAAAAAAAGAAGTAGAATCTTCTGTGATTAGAAGCAAAGAGAAAAGTAGGCCCAGATAAAGCAACTGTATCTATTCACAATGTATGGTGTTTGTTAAATAGGCCAGATTTAGTTATCAAGCCAAATGAAGATGGACTATACTGCCTTACATGTGAAGCCCCTCGCTTCCTCCCATCAAAGCAATCCTTTTGATTCCCAAGCAATCTGTTTCCATCACAGCTGGCCGTGACACAATTTGTAAAATATTAATCAGTGTTCTGTTCTTTTTCCTTCCTTATCCCTTTTCTTGTCTTTTTTTGGAACACAAAACCCTTGGAAACAGGCCTTTTTGGTTTTAAACTTCCACAAACTACTCCAGAAGGTTTTTGAAGTTCAGAGCAAGAAAGAAAGAAAACATTGGTTTTCAAGAAACAGATTAAAATTTCAGAGAAAGAAAACTAGCGGAAAGTACACTTTTCAGTTCAGCAACTGGATTGTCAAGCAAAACTCAAACATTTTAGAAGATGGGGTAATTGCCACAGTAGTCCTCAGCTTATGACCGCAATTAAGCACAACACTTCTCTTGTGAAACAAGATGGTTGTTAAATGAGTTTTGCCCCATTTGCCACCGTTGTTAAGTGAAACACTGCAGCTGTAAGGTTACTAACCCGGCTATTAAATGAATCCTGCTTCCCCCTTGACTTTGTTCATCAGAAGGTTGCAAAAGGGAATCCCATGATCCTGAGACACTCCACTGTCATAAACATGAACCAGTTGCCAAGTGTCCAGATTTTGATATTAGCAATAGCAATAGCACTTAGGTTTATATACCTCCTCACAGTGCTTTAGAGCCCTCTCTAAGCGGTTTTACAGAGTCAGCCTCTTGCCCCCAACAATCTGGGTCCTCATTTTATCCACCTCGGAAGGATGGAAGGCCGAGTCAACCTGGAGCCTGGTGGGATTCAATCTGCCAAACTGCAGGCAGCTGGCAGTCAGCAGAAGTAGCCTGCAGTACTGCCCTCTAATCAGTGCACCACCAAGGCTCTTAATAATGTGACCATGGGGATGCTGCAATGGTCACAAGTATGAAAAAAGGTCATGTCGCTTTTTTTCAGTGCCATTGTAACTTTGAACAGACACTAAATCAGGATCTTCAAACTTGACAGCTTTAAGGCTTGTGGACTTCAACTCCCAGAATTCCTGAGCTAAACATGACTGGAAGAGGAATTCTGGGAGTTGAAGTCCACAAGTCTTAAAGCTGTCAAGTTTGAAGACCCCAGCACTAAATGAATGTTTGTAAGTTGAGGACTATCTATAGAGGGGACTTGCTTCTCTATAACTGCTTTAATTCCCCTCATTTCATGAGAGACTTCTGGATGGGACATCTAGATAGTAGTCCCAACTCTCTGGAGGGTGCTATAGGAGCCCAGCACATCTGGAGGACATGAGATGGAAAGACACCTTCACAAAGAATATAAGCTGGGGGAGAATGATCTGTTTCAGAAGAAGAAGAAAAATGAGTTAAATCAATTACCTTGGAATCCAGGAAGGCCAGGTTCACCTTTTGCTCCAGGAATACCTGGCGAGCCAGACAACCCCGGATTTCCAAAAGATCCTTTCGGGCCTGGAGGGCCAGGGTAGCCAGGCAGTCCACTTTCACCCTGGGGGGAAAAACATACCATTTTTTTAAAAGAAAGGAAAAACTAGAAGCTGAAGCAGGTTCTTGAATGAGAAGCACAAGACTTTCAAGGAAAAAATCCCAGCTGCCTTTTGGAAGAACACTTTTGGGATGTCTTGAGAATACCCCAGGGCAATCTTGTCCAGGATTATGAAAAGGTGCTCTAGAATACTTCTGGAAAGAATGTGGGCAACCTACCTTGGGGCCAGGAGGACCCGGAAAACCAGTGCCTGAAGCACCGGGATCACCCTTGTCTCCCTTCAGTCCTGGTGATCCAGGAGAGCCAGGCTGGCCAAAGCGCCCTGGGATACCTTGTGAACCTTTTGTGCCAGGGGGACCTGTGCATAACAGTGAAAAAAACAGCAGGTCATAGCAGCTCTGAGGCAGGGTGTATAACCATTGTGGATCAAGGATCATTTTTATTTTTTATTTTAATTACATTTATATGCCGCCCTTCTCCGAAGACTCAGGGCGGCTTACAATTTTTGGGATACAACCCAATGAAGTGCTCAGGCAGGGATAGCCTCAATCCACTTGTATTCAGCCATGGCCTGCTATCCATACAGGTACTATACATTTCTCATGTCCCTGTTGAAAGCCATCTAAGATTCTATCTATGTCCTTGCCATAGAGGCAATTTAGCAGCAATAGCACTTTGATTTTCTGTACATACCACTTCAGAGTGCTTTACAGCCCATGCTAAGTGGCTTACAGAGTCAGCCTTTCCCCCCCAACAATCTGGCTCCTCGTTTTACCAACTTTGGAAGGATGGAAGGCTGAGTCAACTTTGAGCTGGTCAGGATTGAACTCCTGGCAGTGAGCTGAATTAGCCTGCAATACTGCATTCTAACCATTGCACCACCACAACTCTTCAATTTACATGGTTGAAATTCAGTTTTTGACAGCCAATCTTCTAAGGAGATTTTTCCAATCTTTTGCATGATCCAGAGGAATGGATCTTCAACTTCCTGGTATGGGATTATTAGAACTGAAGCCCAACACATCTGGAGCAGTGGTGGGATTCAAATTTTGTTACTACTGGTTCTGTGGGCGTGGATTGGTGGGAGTGGCAGGTGAAGAATACTGTAAAATCTCCAGTCAGAGGTGATATTTGCTGGTTCTCCAAACTACTCAAAATTTCCGCTACCAGTTCTCCACAACTGGTCAGAACCTGCTGAATACTACCTCTGATCTGGAGAGCATTGGGTCATGAAATGTTTTATTCTGAAACATCCCCCTTTCACGATACAAACCTACATTTGTGTCAGGCACAAATGATCAGGACCATACATTCAGATTAATTGTTCAAGCCTATACACAAGAATCCACTCAACTAAAATTCAAATATGAATTGGCACCAGATAAGGGTCAATGGAATTCAAGGCGAGGAGCTGGACTTTGATCATTTGTGGCAACATAAGGAATCTAAGCTGATGATACATTTAACTCCTCCCCCAGCTCTGTTTGCTCTTGTCCTCCATCTTTCCAGTCAAGGAATAAAAGACTGAATGTAAATGTTTTCAATTATCAAGACAACCTTTAGTTCAATGAATGATTGGAAGGAGTGGGGAATGCTTCTGAAATCCTTACCTGGCAGTCCCATCTCGCCATTGGCACCTTTTAATCCTGGGGGCCCAGTTGGTCCAGGCCCCCCCGGAATTCCAGTATCTCCTTTGGGACCTATTAAAACAGAATTATTGTTACTATTTTGATGCTGGATGGATTTCCATTCTGTAAACATGTAAGCAATAAGCCAATCTTTATAAGTTGTAATGGCCAAGTTCATCCATTGTCCTTCATCAAAATTGGAAAAGCCACCTGTTAGGATATATGCAGAGTAACCCTTGTGTAACAAGGATATCCACATGGAAACGTATATGAGAACAGTTATGAATAAATATACAGCCACACAGAGATACACCAAATTGTGTTAATGTTTACTCCAAGAAATAGTACAGTCCAAATAAACAGTCCAGGTCATACACGTTTTAACAGTCCAGCAGTATCCAGTTATAAAGTCTTTTTACCCTTTTCATGTCTTTTACAGCAGACAAACCTTTTCACGTCTTTTACAGTAGACAAATATCAAACCATAATACAACAGATAATCTTCGATAGCAACAGAATATTAAAGTAAACAGAGTTAGTCAGTATCAGTCCGTATTCAGTCAGAGAGAAAGTCAATATCAGCATCAAGAGAGATCTTCAGTGGGAGAGAGAGTTAAACCATGATCTATAGCTCCCTCTTATGGCAACTTGCAGCATACTCAACCAACCAGAACACAGCATAATACATTACAGTATTTTTCCGTAAAGCTGCAGAGACATATGTGATTTATATATTGTCAACCCAACTACGTTATGTACATATACATAACACCACCTAATGACTTAGTACAATGTGCAGATCTGACTATAGCCATTAATAAACTAGGATTTAGTGTTTTGTGCAGAGCTGGTCACCATTGCTTGGCTTGATGAGAAGCTAAGCTATTGTTACAATATTGAAACAGCATTCCCATTCAGAAAAGCAAAGGGCTGGTTGTGTCTCACCTGGCAATCCAGGTGCACCTGGCTGTCCAACTGATCCAGCGGGCCCTGGGTCACCTGGGAGGCCTGGATAACCCTTCTGACCGGTCAAACCAGGATTACCTTCAAAGAAACAAAAGGTTGAATGAGTAGGCTTCAAAGTTAGGTATGACTTAGCCAAACAAAGACATGCAGCAAAGAGTAGGTGCCACTGAGTTTCAAAACCTTTCTATTGATACTGGTAATTATAGTATTTAACATCTGGTTGGACAACATTCCACCCAAACATTCCCCGTAAGGATTTAATCATGTTGTTGCATTATTGTGAGCTATTTATCTCCAAACTGAATGCAATATCCACTGGAGAGCACAGGAAAGCCATAACCGTAAGGGAGATAATAGTGACATAGTTCCTTTTAATGATACATTTTAACTGATTTGCCTTTCTATTTAATTACACATTTGTATTTTATTTTTCTAGTTTGTTCCTAGCTGACTTGAACACAACCTGTGGTGAAAAGGATATAAATCCAAAAAATATAGAGTTCTTCAGGACTTCTCTGAAATAAACCAGGTTTTGTTCATTTAGAAATATCAACAGGAAAGTACAAATTAATATTCAATTATTGGCTTCTCGTCTTCCAAATCCTTGGAAATGTATGAATGATGAACATTGTCTAGCCATCCCTATCACTTTTTCCAAGAACAAATATTCTTAATGCTTTTAAGAGGAAGATTTACCCTGAGAAACACACAAGGAAGGGAAGGGAAACTATGGACTAATGAAAGTTAAAGAAACTGAGAAGACACCCACCTGCTGACTCCTATCATATGGAAGGACCACAAAGCAAATCGTTTCTTACCCTTCTCTCCAGGTTCCCCTTTTTCTCCTTTGGAGCCCAGTTGGTCAATATCAATTTTTCCAGGAGCTCCTGGCAAGCCAGGTTCTCCTTTGCTGCCTTTCTGTCCAACAAGTCCTGGTTGACCTGGTTGTCCTGGTAAACCATCATTGCCTAAGCAATATCCAAAGCACACAATGTTAATTTGGAGTGCACTGACAATAGTCCGTAAGCCCCAATAAAGTGAGTGGAAACCCACTATATCCTTCACATTATCAACTTGCTACATTAGAATGACCTTAAATCGTCAACAGCTATGACAGATAAAGCATTCTTCATCATGGCGACATTCCTCTAAACTCATCCCATCCTTGTCCATTTCATGTCCAAGCCAACCACAAAGCTGTGGTTAGAGTGGTTATTAACTGGACCACCTTCTCCATCATGGCTGGAGGGAGGTCAGCTCTGGTTCAAGGCCAACATTTTGACACAAAAGACTTTTTCCACCATAGCTTATTATTTCCGATTACACATTTAGGTTTACATAATGTCACCAATGAAAGGTGTAGGGTGCACACGGATTTGGAATTTTGAGAGCTTCTTGTAGATTCTCTCACAAACTGGTTACCTTGCATCATGATCCGCCAGAAGGCAAGCTGTTGCAAGATGCTCTGAGGTTTTCTGCCATTCCAACATGTCTTTGTTTTGTTGAGTTTGGAAGTGGCTACAAAGCACTAAATTGCACGTTGCTACCATGTTTATTTTCAAAAAATATATATACGGGGCCTATTAATGCAGTGTTCTTGGGTAAAATGTCCATGTGATGGATGGGGAACTTGGCTTTGTAGCACACTAGCCTTCCATTATTGTTTTTAATGAAAAGGATATAGAAATATGCATGGATGTGAAGAGAAGCCCCTATTGGCAGCACCTTGTCTTGAAAAACCTGCAGGACGTCTCTGAAATCTGAATGTCTTTATCTAGAGGCAATATACCAAAAGTAGACTTGCACTTTAACGGAGTTTAAAGGATTATTTCTAAATTCTAGGGATGGAAAACAAGAGACCTCTTACCTTTGGACCCAGGGAAGCCATTTCTGCCAGGAGATCCAGGTGTTCCCAGAGGACCAGGTGCCCCCATCACTCCCATATCACCTTTGCTTCCTGCAAACACAGCAGAGGCAGTTTTATTTGGAGCTATAAAATCACCAACTATCCAAAAATTTACTTCCATCACTTTTCATCCTGAAGTTTCAACCTGAATTTTTTTTGCAATGGCAAAGCACTGAGAGCATTTGCACCAAGACAAATTCCTTGTGCGTCCAATCACACTTGGCCAATAAAGAATTCTATTCTATTCTATTCTATTCTATTCTATTCTATTCCAATTCCAATTCCAATTCCAATTCCAATTCTATTTTGTAACTCAGTATCTCTCAAGTTTGGAAGCTTTCAACTCTCAGAATTCTGGAAGGTGAAGTGCAACACCTTTAAAAGCTGCCAAGTTGAGAACCGGATGCCCTCTCGCTATGCTCAAATAATTCCCATTTTTCTGTTTAGTGATCCTATTTAATTTGGGACAGCCATCTGAGGAGCATCATGAGCACATGGGAGGGCCATACTGCTTACTCTGCAGCAGAGATCAGAAAGGATTTAACTCCCCACAACAAGATGGTGCCTCTCTTGCTTCAATGAGAGCAGCATAACTGAATATAATAGGAAAGCTTTTAATTTTTTTGAGGGCTTCCAGACGGTAAGAAACCTTGAAATGTTCTCAGCTCATCACCTTTGAAACGAGTCAATGTTTTGATTGCTGATGGACATCTCCCTACTGTTTTTCATTCATCAAGACACCTCTTTATTAACTTCATGTCTATGGAATTATCAGGCAGTATTGTAAAACGAAAACACCTCCCATCTACAGAACCAGAATAGCATAAAATATATTTACCTGGTAGGCCTGGAGTTCCATCTCGTCCTGGAGAACCGGGGGAACCCGGTCCACCTGGAAGTCCAGGTGGTCCAGGAAAACCTGGGTTGCCCCTGTCACCTGGAGGGCCAGGAACATCAAATCCTGGTTGCCCAGGATCTCCTTTCTCACCAGGGATGCCTTGAAATCCTAGGAGAAGTTGTCAGAATACAATCCTTTAATTTTTTTAGTTTTTCCTAAATCAGCTGTTAGTTTATCCTTCCCTCACCTTCATGCTTTGCAGGAATTTAGGTTTTAACTCCTAGAATTCCTCAGCAAGCATGGTGTCAGATCCCCCTCCCTACCAAGAAAAACACACGGTGACTCTTCTGAGTAGATTTCTATATTGTTCCACACCTATAGACAGAATCTTGCCAGACTGAAGTAGATTACCACCTACATCAAGCATATACTTTGGAATATGTTAGGGAGTCTTTACCCTCTTTCTCACACACATAATCTCTGGGCTGAGCTGCCTCTTACTCCTCTGGGATGCACCCTTCCCTCCTGGGAATCCAGACTACATTCCTTCACACATGGTTATTGCTGAGAATTCTGGGAACTAAGATCCAAACCTGTGAAGTACACCAGGCTGGGGTCCTTTGCCTACATAAGAAACAGGAACGTGGACAGTGGTTGCACATTGTGCATAAATAATTCTGGTTTACAGATTGGCTCCCTTAGCCTCAATTCAACAAAACCTACAGCTCAGCAGATTTTGGTGAAAACCCATTTTTTGGCCGAACTCTTGGAATTTAGTCTTGAAAATATGGAATATAGAAAAATCATTGTAAACCTACCCTAGAAAACAGACTTTATAAGTGATCAACAGATTAATTCTTGTTAATATGTAGACATTGGGGAAAATGATTCTCTGAGGCATTTTAACTGCATTATTAGTGGTTGGAAATGTCTGCAAAAATATCTGGAAATTCACTTTTCTCTCCACTGACTCTATATTCCAGCTGGGCTGTTGATCTAACCAAGATTAACCAGAAAATACTAGTTCTGCAAACCAGACAATATTAGTCTTATTGTTTTGATTTAATCTGCAGTTTTCCCTAGTACTATGCTAAGAAAAATATTATAAATGCCTTACATAAATAATCTATTTTAAAACAAGGTACTGTGAAAAAAACTGCACTTACTCACCAGCTCCTTGGAAATTTGCCACTTACTCCTTACAAAGTCAACTAAACTCTACATGTTTTGAGAAAAGACAGTGAGAATTGTCTTTTGCATTTGGTGGGACAAGCACAGCTGAAAAACTGACACTGCCTTCCTAATTAGACCCTCACTCAGAACCTTGGTTTCAGAACCGAATGTTTTTTAATTTAATTTTTAGAATTTTTTCAATACAGAAAATTAAAATACAGACTCCAAGGGGGAAAATTGAGATTTTACAAGAACAAAACAAAACTAATTAAAGACATTTAAAATGTGGATAGAAAACACACCCACACACCCACCCACACCCCAGAAACAAACATTATCCAACCACTGACAAACATGTTGCTTCAACAAAAGCTTTTCCTCCTTGCAAGTCAGGTCTCAGATTTATAAACTTCTACATCTATTTGCAACCAATCCGACCTGTTTTACAGAGAACCAAGTATTTCTATTAAGGAACAAAATCAGTAGTATACTGTAAAATCTCCATTCTCACCCCACTCCAGGGGAAGGATACTGTAAAATCTCCACTCTCTCCCCATTCCTGGGGGAAGGTTATTGCAAAATCCCCATTCCCTCCCCACCTCACTACCCTGCTTTCCAGCTCCGTTCTCCTGTGCAGGGCAACAAAAGAAAACTCAGCCAATCAGCTGGGACTCAGGATGTAGAGAATAGGTGGGGTGGGGCCAGTCAGCGGTTGTATTTCCCAGTTCTCTGAACTACTCAAAATTTCTGCTACCGGTTCTCCAGAACTGGTCAGAACCTGCTGAATACCACCTCTGAACAAAACCTTACTGAGAAATTGGTTCTGTATGTCCATTTAGATTAGAAGGATACACAAAGTTTCAGTCGAGAAATGTTTGGCCTTCAAAGACCCAGTTCTCAGCTCATGAGGAATTCTTCTCCCTTTATCAAAAGCATTCAGACACACTAGCTACTAGATGTTTTTTATGCTGAAACTAATTTTGAATTGGAAACTCTCAAAACAGGCCAGCTCAAGGCTGAAATATTTTGAGTTTGCACATGGCTTTGTACATTACTATATGTTGGATCAGAATTCTTACTAGCTTGGCCAACCATCAGACAACAATGCTGCAAAAAGATAGACTGAGTAAATATACTTCCAAAGACAGGAGTCAAGACTATCCGTTCCAAGTTGAAATCTTATAAAAAGACTAAAATGTCCAGTTGCTAACAATTCTCTCTTGTTATACTTCCAACTTGAAAACAAATCAAACAACTTTGTGTATTTTATGAGCTCTCTTAAAGCTCATGAACAGCAACTTGTGAAAAGGCTTACTTGTTTCTTGGATTTTACCATCCTTTTTACTATTATCTGATTGATGGTTCATACAAAGCAGTATTTCTCTACTTTTTAAAATCTACACCCCTATTTGAGAAACAAAACTTTCACATCCCCCTTCAAACTAGCTGCCTCCAAAAATTTCCTTGAAAAACTTAAAATGATCAAAACCCCAAACTAAAACAGAAAAAAAATCAATTTGTAATTTTTATTGTTGTTCAGTCATTAAGTTATATCCGACTCTTCGCGACTCCATGGACCACAGGATGCCAGGCTCCCCTGTCCTCCTGTCCCCTGGAGTTTGCCCAAATTCATGTTCCTTGTGTCCTCTCATCTTCTGCTGTCCCCTTCTCCTTCTCCCCTTGTGCCGTCAGTCTTTCCCAGCATCACTGTCTTCTCCAAGGAGTCGTCTCTTCTCCTTAGATGGCCAAAGTATTTGAGCTTAGATTCAATATCTGTCCTTCCAAAGAACAGTCAGGGTTGCTTTCCTTTAGGATTGCCATTTTAATAAACCCAACTTATTTTCAACTCCAAATTGGCTATTGCTTTTCAAAAGTATAGACTTCTTCACTCCTAGTTCTGGATTTCAGTTTCTCAATTCTTCTCTTCCCTTCCTTTCCCTACCTTTTTTGAAGTGGAAATGACCTTTTTGAGACCCCCACCACCACATTCCCTTGAGACCTTGATATCTCAAGAATCCGTAGTTTAAAAGAATCCCTCTCAAGAAATGAAAATCAATTTCTCAGAGGTAGCATTTTATATAGATGTACTTTTTTTAAAAAAAAAGGTAAATAGAAAATAAATACATTTAAGTAGCAGAGGAAAACAAGCAAGCAAAAAGGACCTTAGATGGAGAAACCACTGTACCTGATTGGCCTGAGAAGTTGAAAAGTCATCATGGAAAGAATTCATCAGGAAGTTGAAACACAGCAAAAATTTGGAAGAACGCCATTAGGGTTAGGATACAAAGGTTAATACACAGATGTTTGAACAAAACCTACACAAATCTTTCTCAATTTGTGCTGGACTACAGCTCCCATCAACCAGGCAACCATGACCTTGGGAGGTTCCATAAAGGATGACTGGGAACTAAGCTCAATGCATATGCTAGAAAGGTTGATCCATTCAAAAGAGTGGGCCACCAACTTGACAGAGCCACCATTGAATGAATGGCTTATCATGGATTCTAGTTTGTGTTATCTCCTTCAAGAGGGAAATAGAACACTTACACCAGAGAAAGTGGAATGGACATCATGGTAATGTTTCCCAGTGGGCCATAATCACTGGATTAGAAAACAGAATTAAATATAGACATTCCTAAAATGGCCTCTTATTAATGATATTAAATACAAATCCCCTTATTTTTTTTGACTTCAGTAATAGGGTAGTCACTCTAATTATGATGGCCTATGACCTCACTGGTTATACTGGTTGGGACTTTGGAAGTTTCAATTCAATTATTTCTGGAAGCCCCAGAGTGAGGGAGGTGGAGCAGTGGGTATACTGTATAGCTCAGTAATACTTTTTGTGGTTTATTTTTAATATTTGGGAGGATCCCCTCCTCTCCCTTTTAAAACAAAACTTCTCCAAAAAAACACCCATAATTACATGGCACTAATACCCGTCAAGGAAAACATTAACCAAGAAACATGTTCCAAGGTTTAAGCTACCAAAAATTGCATCATTGCTATCTTACGTTAACAGCAGGAAAAGCTAAATTTTGGAAGAGAAGGATGAGATGACATTACAGTGACAGATGAAGTTCATGCGGGTTGATATGGTTAGTTAAGTTTTAGCCAGGCACTGATTTCCACAAGAGGAGAAAAGACAGGTAAATAATATCCAACGATACAGATATTTGAGATACGCAGAAACAGTGGTCCCGTGGGGAAAAGAATAAATATGTGTAGAATAAAAACTCAACTGCAATGACCTGGTGGGCCAGGTCCAGTGCTTGACAAACAGGTGAGTGGTAGTTCAAGTGAGAGGATACAGATTGTGGCTGCATCTCCATTAATGGCTGTGCTACATGCAGTGATTCACTTGAAGTGCTTGAATGCATAATACCGGGAGGGGAGGACAATCCTAAGAGACCCATTTCCAGTCCTCAGAGAAAACCTTGAGAAGATCTGCAGAGCAGCAGAGACCCACAAGAGTATGGATCAGGGAACTATAAATATCGGTCTACGCAGTGGCTAGCCTGATGATGTTACCTAGTTTGGCTAATGAAACGTCTGCAAGAAAACAAGCAAGCTCAGAGAGCACTATTTTAACCAGGGGTGGGATTATACCAGTTCGCACCTATTCTCTAGAACCGGTTGTTAACATTCTAAGCAGTTTGGAGAACCGGTTGTTAGAAGAAATTACTGGCCTAATCCTGTAAGGAAAGCAGGAAGGAAACATTCTGGTGTTGCTCACAGAAACTGCCTCTCTGTTAACCCTTATTACATTCTTGGCAGGACTAGACTTCCTGTCTCAGGAACGTCTCTGGAGGTTTTCCCCCGCTCCTTTGCGTGTGTGGAGTGACCATTCAAAGTTACAATGGCACTGTCAAAAGTGACTTATGACCCTTTTTCACACTTACAACTGTTGCAGCATCCCCACAGTCATGAGAGGCCATGTGAGGAGATGCGTGCCTCGATGTGAGTGATGTTGAGTTGGCCACGCCCAGCCAGTCACATGACCACCAAGCCATGTCCACCCAGTCACATGACCACCAAGCCACGCCCACCACCTAAGTCATGCCCACAGAACCGGTTGTTAAAAATTTTGAATCCCACCCCTGATTTCAACCCTAAGCTACACATTGTCAGGGCTCCGGCATCCACCCCCATACAAATCATGAGTCTCTAGCCGCATCTCTCAGAGTTAAAAAAAAACAAAACCAAGATTTATTAGGAGTGAACATGCTGGCACTACCTGGGTGCAGCCAACTCTGAGACACATTCTCCTTTCTTAGTAAAATAATTTCTACGGTTACCAAGAAAGCTACATGTCCATATGTACAGGATTCAAGTTCAATTGGAATAACAGAACCTTTTCCAAATACGAAAACTGCCAACCACACAAAGTGGAGTTGTTTTCGGGTGTCATCATGCATCTCCTGTGCCAAATGATTAAAATGTCAAACATATCCCCAGATAGCTATAACAACATCCTTAAGATCTCTTATGTTCTCACCTTAAATATTGCCACCACCTTTTGCAAGAATCAGAACAGCAATAACAGAACAACAGAGGTGAGAGGGACTTTGGGGGTCTTCAAATCCAACCCCAGGCTCAAAGAGGAGATCCTATACCATATCATTAAAGCACCAAGAGTCTGGTGCTCTTTGGAGGCTTCAGATTTTATTTAGGAAGTGCCACAGATGCTACATTGCCAGGTCCGACTCAATGAACATATGGTGAAGGCCAGGTATATTGCCCTGATCAATGATCCATTGATGTGGCAAACAGTTTCACAGGCATTAGTAACTCTTTTTAAAACCTCTTCACTCCATAACTCAGAAATGAAAGATATTCCCTTCTGTGGTCTTTTTAAAATAGGAGCAATAAAATGGATATAATACCAAGTGAAAGAGATGCACAGTGTTGGGGGTGTATTTTGCCACGTAGTTGTGAACATGCAGTGGATCTTGAATTTCCAGGCACAGATTTTCTTGAAAGAAATAGAAATGGGGAGCTCACATTTTGCAGAATGGTGGTTTAAAATGAACCTGTGCTTTAAAAATCATGCATGGTGTAAAGAAGAGCCAAAATACACTGAAGTTAATAGAGAAGAGATGTTGGTGCAATTTACCTGATAATGCTACTACTGTGGCTAAGGGTTTTACAATTCAATGTTCCTCAAATTAAGAGCCTCTTAAATACAACCTATTCTTAGACCCCAGTAAAATTCCTGTCATATAATTATCAGAGATTTACAATATCAGTTAACATTAACTTCTAACATACTCTTCAAGTGAAGCAAAATTGCATTCATAGAAAAACAATAGCTAGATGTAAGTACAGATAATTCTCGACTTAAAATCATTTATATCTTTTGCAGACCTCCATATATCTAATGAAGAACTTTTTTTGGTTACCCTGAAGCTACTGGTCATTTGAACAAGGGTTTCATATTACAGATAGTCCTTGATTTACAACAGTTCACTTAGCGACCATTCAAAGTTATAATAGCACTGAAAAAAGTGTCTTATGACCATTTTTCAGTTACAACCTTTGCAGCAACCCCATGATCAAAATTCAGATGCTTGGCAACTGGTTCACATTTATGACCGTTGTGTCCCAAAGTCACGAGATCCCCTTTTGTGACCTTCTGACAAGCAAAGTCAATGGGGAAGCCACATTCACTTAACAACCGGGTCGCTAACTTATCATTTGCAGTGATTCACTTAACAACTGTGGCAAGAATGGTCATAAAATGGGGGCAAAACGCACTTAACAAATGTCTGACTTAACAACAGAAATTTTGGGCTCAATTGTGGTCATAAGTCGAGGACTACCTGTATATATCCATGGAGGATGAGCTATGCATCAATGGCATATTTTATCCTCCTTAGTTATTTAGGATTGATTTAATATTTAAACATTAATTATCCAATTTATTTAGCTCAGCTGAACTTTATGAAAAGCAACTCAAAAGCAGGACCCTAAAACATCGATTTCATTTCATTCAAAGCCAGACTTTCCCAATCCAACTTTTTCCAGATGTGTTGGGACTATAATTCCCATAATTCCCAGCTGGGTATTGGCTTGGAAATCTGGGAGCAGGAGTTGCCAAAAGAGTTGGAGAGTGCCAGGTTGGGGAAGACTGTCCTGGATAAAGAATTCCCTTTTAGGGACTCAGGCTGACAGTTCTAATTCCAATTGTCTCACTTACTAATTGGTTACTTGGACCCTTACCTGGTGATCCTGCTGGTCCTGGGGGACCAGGTGGACCAGGTGGTCCTTGGACACCAGTTCCTGGAATCCCTGGAGGTCCAACCAGCCCAGGCTGGCCACGTGGTCCTGGATCACCTAAGAAGAAGATTCCAAGAAACTAAATATTTCAAAAGCCACGTATGTTCTCAGAAATAACATACTGGAATAATGCAGGTCCCAACATTCAATGAACTCTTAAGTACCTTTGCAGCAGCTGGGAGGACAAAGTTTCCTATCCATTGTTGATTCTATTCAATAATTCTTTTATTATTGAAAACTGGCTGGCCAGGAGAGGAAGGGGATGTTTCTCTTTCAGAAATGCACCTACCTGGATCTTCAGTGAGGCACCAGCCATGACTCCAAAGAAGGCAGTGGAGTGGCTATGGTTAACCAGGGTGCTCTTGAGAACATTGACCATAGCATCCTTCTGGACCAACTTCAAGAGTCAGGGTGGGGGAGCATGGTGTTGCACTGGGTTAGGATGTTGGATGAGCTGGAAAATGGATTCAGATTCTAAACATGTTAATATTTGGCCTTGGTTTGATGCTGTCTTTTAAATTGTGTTGTGTTGTTTCATGTTTCATATTTATCTTGTTTTTTTTAAGCTATGTTAGCTGACCAGTCCAGACTTACATCTGCAAATGGAGATGGATGGATGGATGGCAGGCAGGCAGACAGATAGATAAACAAAATAGATTAGATAGATAGATAGATGGATGGATGGATGGATGGATGGATGGATAGATGATAAGATAGATGGATGGATGGATGGATTAGATAGATAGACAGATAACAGACAGACAGATAGACAGACAGACAGATAGATAGTATAGATAGATAGATAATATAGATGGATGATAGGTAGAATCACACTTCTAGGCCTAGCAATGGTTGTACATTTAGAGAAGGAACCACACAGGTATGGTCAACAGTCATATTTGACAGCTGTATTGCAGTGACATCTGGAGGACATAGTTTGCTCTACTTAGAAACTGATACTCTTGTCTGGAATCAGAACTAAATAGAATGAGCCTTGGTAGGATAGGTTCTAAGGCAAACCATGTCAGGTAGAGGTAATGAAGATAATGGAAGCACTATTATCAAAAAATCCACCTGGCCCTATCCATGAAACCATCAAGAGTGGAGTGTAAATCAAAGGGAAAAAATTATGTTTTAAGTCAAAGGAACAGTACCGTTTTAAAATCTTTCTTTTTTCCTTATAACATTCATTTTACAAGTCTATGTTGCCTTTCCCCATTGTAATACTTCTCCACACCTATGAAGGTAGATTCTAGCTAGAGCAAAATATGGTTTGGAGAAGAACATCAGTGATGGTTGCAATCCTGGAGGATCGATCGGTCAACTGAAAATCAAGTTTTGTTGATTCAGCTGTCATGCTGAACTCATATTAGCCCTGATCCGATCTGATTCTGCATGGGTCCAAAAAGATGCAAAACAGTCTATAAGCATGGAAAACCAGAAGAAAGCCTTAAACCCAATCCCTGCATTTAAGTCAGACTCCTCTGCATTGACTGGTGCCACCACCAAGTAGCCCCTTCTGTACCTTTAGCTCCAGGAACTCCATCAAATCCTGCCTGTCCTGGGGAGCCAGGGTTTCCTGGGAAGCCAGGCACACCTTTGGCACCTTGTGCTCCTTTGAAACCCGGTGGACCAGCTGGCCCTTTGGGTCCTGGAATGCCATGTCCTCGCTCTCCCTGAAATGCCAGAAAGCAAAAGTTAGTTCAGAAGCGTTGTTCTTAACTCTGCAGTCCATCCTGTGCTTCCTACAGTTGTACTTGACTGCCTTGCTTACAAAAAAGTGGCATGTTAACAACTTCGATTGGCCTGCTCAGTTATCACACCGATCTCCATAACATGATGACAACATAATACAAGGTTTATTTTGTCCAATGTGCCAAGAATAGGTGGATAAAAACATTAGTTTAATTATTAAAATTTTAATTTTTAATTCTAAAATGTTAACCAACCTTTTAATTTTTGCTTGCTGTTTTTATTCAGGTAGTCCTCAACCTGTGGCCACAATTGAGCCCAACGTTTATGTTGCTAAGTGAGAAATTTGTCAAGTGAATTTTGCCCCATTGTACGACTTACATTGCCACAGTTTGTTACACGAATCACTGCGGTTATTAAATTAGTAGTTAAGTGAATCTGGCTTCCCCATTGTGACCTTCTAACAAGCAAAGTCAATGGGGAAGCCAGATTCACTTAACAACCAGGGATACTGCGATTGTCATAAATGTGAGTCAGTTGCCAAGCCTCCGAATATAACTCACGTCACCATGGGAATGCTGCAACGGTCATAAGTATGAAAAATGGTCATAAGTCGCCTTTTTCAGTGCAGTTGTAACTTCAAATGGTCACTAAGTGAACTCTTGTAAGTCAAGGACTACTCATATTTTTATGTTTTATTCTATATCACCCAGAGTGCCTCTTTGAGAGGTAAGGGAGTTCAGAAATATGAACAATAAATAAAAATAAAGAACTAAGTCAAACTTCACTGCTGCTTCTCAGATACTTCCAGTGAATTTTGATGTCCCAAGCTCTGGGCTGTGCACAAAGCACCCAGTTCCCATCAATATATCACAACAGGGGCAAATGGGAAACCTAGCATCTGTTAGTTCCACAGTAGGCAACTGTAGTTCTCAGAACTGCATATGATCCCAGAAAGATTTCAAGCACTCTTTACCCACAGTTGCCAAAAACATTACCATGGTTTCCTGCTATTTTTTTTTTAATTATTATTATTATTTTTAATTACATTTATATGCCGCCCTTCTCCGAAGACTCAGGGCGGCTTACAATTTTTGGAGCACAACCCAATGTGCTCAGCAATAGCCTTCATTCCATTGTATATGCCTGCTTATTACTAAGCGGCATTTTTAGAAGGTCAGCTAATTGCCCCCAACAATCTTGGGTCCTCAAGACCTAAGGTTCCTATTTTGAGATAGGAAGCATGCAAAATCTGCAAGAGAAACCAGGACATTGTGGTTTCCACCTAGTTAGGTTTGCTGTGGCCTTTCACCAAAATCTTAAGGGTCAAGTACTAGAAGTCACTGTAGATTTAGTTCTTGGCTCAGAATGATTCTGGGTTTCCTTCATTGAACAAGGAAGCCTGACCAGTCTAGGAAAGTGCCAAGGCCATCTTTACATCAGCCAGTTCACCTTCCCTGACCTCAGATGCGTTGGGATTCCAGTCCTTCAACACAGCCCAACTATCTGGAACACACCAGGTGGTGGAAGACAAAGAGGATCTTAAACACCAAAAGAAGAAAATCTTCTCCACAGACCTTCTGTCCTTTCTCTCCAGGCAGTCCAGGGGCTCCATCAGCTCCTGGTCTTCCAGGGTTTCCTGGAAGTCCAGATTCACCTGATAAACCAGGTAAACCTTTAAAAAAAAGATAAAAAGATTAGAGGGCAATGACAATAAACTCCAACCCGATCAATAAAATCTTCCCTTCCCCTCCCTCCCCCCTTCTCTTCCTACAGCACACTTGCGCTATAGTTCAGTCATCCATTGGCAACTCCTGCTCCAACCACTACATCACACTGCCTTTATAGAACACGAATAAGACCAACCTTTGGGCCCTGGTGGGCCTGGGAGTCCAATGCCAGGGAAACCGGGTTCACCTTTTTGCCCGGGGATTCCTGGCAACCCAGATGATCCAGGCTCACCCGGTTCTCCTATTAAGAAATAGATTCCAATCATCAAATCCACTGATCACCCCTAAACTCCGGTTAATGACAATTTCTCAGCCATTTTGGTGCTGCAGCCACCAGCCGTACTGAATATTACTTTCCAGGAAAGGAAAAAGAAAAAAAACCGGTTGACTTTTGCTGATTACTGATCAACAAACTGTTGATGGCCAAAGCCTTAATTTGTCCACAAAACCCAGAAAAGGAACTCAGGCAGGTATCCACCTGGCAGCAGCCGAGACTTGAAAAGGTGAAAAATATTTGGAGGTCGATCTCAGTTATCCCTGCATGCAGACATAAGAGGAAAAACTCTTGCAGTAGACTCTTCTGAGCACATAGTGTACATGCCATGAATTCATACATGAAAGACCCCAATTCAAAGGTAGGAAAGGGGGACCAGGGAGAGAATGTAACCTCTTCCACACCCTCTACCCTAAGTTGGAGTGTACTATCCAAGGTTACTCATTGCGATATTGTGCATTAATTCACAATTTTATTTATTTATTTTTTAATTACATTTATATGCCGCCCTTCTCCGAAGACTCGGGGCGGCTTACAATTTTTGGGATACAACCCAGTGTGCTCAGCAATAGCCTTCATTCTGTTGTATATGCCTGCTTATTACTAAGCGGCATTTTTACAAGGTCAGCTAAATAAATAAATAAATAAATAAATAAATAAATAAATAAATAATTGCCCCCAACTATCTTGGGTCCTCAATTTACCTACCCCGAGAGGATGGAAGGCTGAGTCAACCTTGAGCCTGGTGGGATTCGAGCCTACAGCAGTTGTAGGCAGCTGGAACTTAAGTGCAGGCAATTAACAGCCTGAGCCACCCAAGGCCCTTGTGAATGATACTTGTTATGAAGTTCTCTTTCTGTTCTCTATTGACCTTTGTCTTGGGGCTCTTTCTCTGCATGGGCCTTCTTTGTCTCCTACCATGAAGCAAGTAGAAACTTCTATCTTGCAGCATCTTGGCTACTCTTTGACTTATCCTTAGCCTGTCTCCCATAACACATGCCTGACCAATTTGATCTCATGGTGCATTCTGGGTCCCTTTAATCAAACAATGTCATGTCTCGGGATCCTGGAAGTGTACCTTCTGTAGGAGATGACCAGGCTGAGCCTGAGGGAGAGGCCAAGTGCATAATCAGTCTCAAATCTCTTCATGCCAAGAGATTTAAGTCCAGCTTGAATTCCGTTGACTCCTATCTACCGCCAATTTGCCTTGACCATTAATAGTTCCGATTCTTGTAAGAGTGCATTAGCATGCAATAGACCTGTAGTCATTTGAACCACCTTGGCTCCTGGTTTTTTGTACCTGACACCTTCTCTATTGTAAATTCTTTGTTGGATTGTTGTGAGCAGCCAGGCATTCTTCAAGTTTAAAAAATAACAGGTAACATTAGTCATCACATATGAAGTCCTTCATGGCTTGGGTCCGGGGTATTTGCGGAAGCGTCTCCTGCCAGCGTCTACCTCCAATCGCCCTGTACGCTCCCACAGGTAGGACCTCCTGGGGGTGCCGTCGACCAGACACTGTCAGTCGGCGGTCCCCAGGGGTAGGGCCTTCTCTGTGGGAGCACCCACCCTGTGGAATCAGCTCCCCTTGGAGCTCCGGTTGGCCCTGACCTCCGTTCCTTTCGCCGTGACCTAAAGTCTTGGTTGTTTCAACAGGCCAGCCTGGACTGAATGGGGTGTGGGTGGGTTTTTTAAAATTAATTCTTAGTTTTAATCGGGTTTTAAATTTTATTGGGCTTAGTTTACTTTAATTCTATTTTAATATTTGTATTCTTGTTTTTTATTGTAAGGCACCCTGAGTCCCTCGAGAGAGGGCGGCCTATAAGTCCAATAAAATAAATAAATAAATAAACAGGTGGATAAAAAGGCCAAATCTAGTCTAAAAATCTGGCTAACTATACAACCAACCAGGGTAACAATTCACAAAATGTCCTGGTCTTCTATAATTATATTAAAATGGGGTTAGAAGAAGTGGGTGGTAAGACCTAAACCTAAAATCCCTTCCTCCAGAAACGAAACAGACTTAGTTATGTTGCCAGGAAATATGGCAGCTTTTTACCTGGAAAACCATTTTCCCCATTTCTGCCTGGGGGTCCCGGAAGCCCTGGAGGTCCTCTTTCGGGAACAGATTGGGCAGGTTCGCCTTTGGGCCCTGGAAGTACCAGAAAAACAGCAAGAGGAAAGCTGGTTATATTTCATAACAAAACCCAAACGGAATGGGACCATCATCCCATATTTTGTATTCTAGATTGGTTTTCTGATGGTTTTTGTTGGTAGGATGGATTTGCACTTCCTCTAGTAAGGTAACCTGTAGGAGAAGAAGAGGCTGACCTGGAAGGTGGCTTTAAATGTATCATCAGTTTAGAATCAGTACACTGTCACAACAAATTTAAGTCCAGCCTCCTATGAATTCTAGTGCCAATTTAGCTTTGATCGTGACTAGATTTTTGTACAGAGGTAGCAATAATAAACTCTTCTGTGCTTTCACACATACACCTTGGCAAAGTGCAAAGCCATCATATTCCACATCTATACATTTTTCTGAGTTAAAGATTGTTGACCCTCCACTTAGATGGATCACAGGACTTCAAACTCCTCCCTTCTATAGAAATAAATCTCCCAGGCAAATGATCTTTCATCAATCTGAGCAGGCAGTTTGTAATAGGCATCGAGGAGGAAGTACCTACCTGGAGCACCTGGTGAACCTGGGCGGCCAGGGACGCCCTGAAGCCCCTTTTCTCCTGGAGGTCCTTGTGGTCCAAATCCGGGAGGCCCTGGAGGCCCTCGTTCTCCAGCAATTCCAGGAAGACCTGGATCCCCAGTAAGCCCCCGATCTCCTTTGAAAGCAATGCTACCCTAGGGCAACAAAAAAGGACTGTCTCGATTAAGCCATCATAAAACCCATTGGTTGGTTTCACCATCATCTGGTTGCTTCTAGGTTCACACACTTTACAGACACCAAAGCAACCCATCAACCCACCAGATGATTATGCCATTTACTAGGCAAGGAGTGAACCAGGTGATCAAAGGCAAAATGAGTCTCGGTGTGATGACCCGGGGCGTGACACAAAAATAACGAAGTCACAGAAGTAGAATAAATTCCCTTTAATGCCTCCAACTTGGCCCCCATGTCCAATTATCCTCGGCTGGATAACAAACTCTTCCAAAAAAAGACTATGAAGGGCAGAAATACTGTCTGAACCCACAGTACAGATAATTAGAAATAAAAACAACAACACAAACCACACTGAAGTAATCAACATGGCAGGTCAGAATGATAAATTGCAGACTTTCAAAGGATACGCAGCACCCACAGTTGGGAGACACCAAAACCCAGATAAGGCTCAACCAAGATAATGCACGCTTTGCTTCCAGCAAGGAGCCATGTGCAAACGCCCCACTTATATCCTCCCAGCTGCAACCAATGAAAGGGATCAGGGCCTTCTTCTCTCTCTCAAGCCACATTGCTCCCTTCTCCATTCCTCCCTGCGTGCCCTAGGATGAAGAGGGGATGGGCCTGAGTCTTCCTTTGAATGCCTAGCTGGACTGTGCCCTTCCCCAGTTTCCTCCACAGCCACCGGAGCCACACTCCCACTCCTTGTCAGCTGCTGGCGTGACACTTGGAGTCATTGACATCCAAATGTCTTGCCCTTGAAACATTGTTATTATGATGATTGGATTTATTTGGGGCTGCTGTAGATGGCTCACAATCATACAAAATGAAGAAATAAAAAGGAAGTTTAAACAAAATGAAATTAAAATAGAACAATAAAATTGACAAGGAAAAAGAAAACAAAGAAAATACATCAATATGATAGTAAAGTCATAGCAAAACTAGTAAAGAGCCATGTGGCACAGTGGTTAGAATGCAGTATTGCAGGCTAATTCTGCTGACTGCCAGCAGTTCGATCCTGAAGAGCTCAAGGTTGACTCAACTCTTCCATCCTTCCAAGGTGGGTAAAATGAGGACCCAGATTGTTGGGGGCAAAATGCTGACTCTGTAAACCGCTTAGAGAGGGCTGGAAAGCACTGTGAAGCGGTATATAAGTCTAAGGGCTATCGCTAAAAGAGATGGGTGTGTGGGGAGCAGAGAGTAGGGGGAAGGTGGAGTCTGCTATCAATCCAGCAGCCACCTCCAGAGTCAAAATTCTCCATTGGGTCCCAAGGTCAATTTGCAGAGCCTCTTTCAAAAAGATAGGAGGTTGGCAGATCTTACCCTGGAGGGCAGGATGCTCCAAAGAGCAAGGAAAAAATGTCAAAGCAGATATTCTGAATTTGAAATAGGTTGCTTTGACAATTCAGAAAAAGTTTCAAGCTTGAAATGGTCTCATTCTCCTTCTTGAAACCATTATTGACAGCAGGGTCTCCAGCAAATACCCGGTCCAATGCCATTAGAGCAGTCTCACATATTTCCAGAACGGGCACGCTGGGACATGTCCGCACATAATTTGGCACCAAGTTTCAGTTCAGTTCCTAAATAACTTTCCTCCATCAGCAACTAGTTATTCCTGGGATATTAGACTTGGAAATTCCTGATTGAGGCTTTTTTTAAAATTTCATTTATATGCCGCCCTTCTCTGGAGACTCAGGGCGGCTTACAATTTTTGGAGTGCAACCCAATGCGCTCAGCAATAGCCTTCATTCCATTGTATATGCCTGCTTATTACTAGGGTTTTTGGCCCCCCCCCCCCCAAGCAGCATTTTTACAAAGTCAGCTTATTGCCCCCAACAATCTTGGGTCCTCAATTTACCTACCCCGAGAGGATGGAAGGCTGAGTCAACCTTGAGCCTGGTGGGATTCGAGCCTGCACTAATTGCAGGCAGATGGAACTTAGTGCTAGGCATTTAACAGCCTGCACCACCAAGACTCTTTGAAATGAAGGTAGTATTGCAGATATCACTGTGTTATTTAACAATCTTCTATAATAGCAACAGCACTTAGACTTATATACCGCTTTATAGTGCTTTACACAGTCCTCTCTAAGTGGTTCACAGAGTCAGCATATTGCCCTCAACAATCTGGGTCCTCATTTTACCCACCTCGGAAGGATGGAAGGCTGAGTCCACCTTGAGCCTGGTGGGATTCAAGCCTGCACTAATTGCAGGCAGCTGGAACTAAGTGCTAGGCGTTTAACAGCCTGCACCACCAAGGCTCTTGTTTGATTGAGGCTTATCATCATAGGATTCCCAAAATTATGCCCCCTTCAGTGACTTACTGGCTCGCCCTTGAGTCCAGGACGACCCGGGACTCCATCTTTCCCAGGAGAACCATCTAAGCCGGGCAGCCCTGGAGGCCCCGGGAAACCTGGATTTCCCTTTTCACCTTTCATCCGAGGGAAACCAATCATGTCACCCGGATCACCTTTAGTGCCAGGACGTCCAGGAGGACCTGGAGGTCCGGGAGGACCCTGGGGACAAAACAAGAATGATTTTAATCCTTAGGATTGCAGGCCTTCGGTCCCTTGCTCTCCCTCCTTCTGCCAAGAACAGTCATGGTGCTTACTTGAGGCCCAATAGATCCAAATACACCAGAAATGCCTTTGTCACCTTTTGACCCAGGAAGACCTGGAGCCCCTGGGATCCAAACAGAAAGAAGAGATTAACGGCACAGGAAACGAAATGTTACCCTCATGTCCCAAAGAATTTTGGAGGGTTATTTTTTTTTCCTTGAAAACGTTTCGTTTCTCATTCCAGCAGCTTCTTCTGAAGAACTGAAGCAGTTTCTTGGATGAGAAGTGAAACATTTTCAAGGAAAAAAAAACGCAAGCGAGTTCAGCTGGCTTTTGGAAAAACACCTTTGGGACAATCATGACCTGCATGATTGAGACTCTCCACGGACATTGTGCCCAAGGCTGAGGCCATGTTAGCCTGCAGGGCAAGGAAGGACAACCTAGGTCCACCGCTGGCCACCCTGGGGTTTTCCAAAAGCATTGCCCACATCCAGCAGCTCACTGGTCCCAAATTGCTTGCAAGGTATTTACTGACCACAATGTTTTCCAAAAAGCAAGCATTCTGGGAGATGATAGCCTCACATCTTGGACAATTAAAAAAACATTCTGTTAACAGAACCCAACCAATTTTTACAAGACTCTCTCCTCCTATTCTCTGAGAAACCTGGGGTATGCCTAATATTTTGATCCTATCAGTAGCTGCTATTATGGCATTCCTTTCTCCTTCAACCCTACATTTCAATTTAATGCAAACAGAGGAAGCTGAGTTTGTGGACAAATCCATGAGGAAAGTGTGATGTCTTCTCCCACAGTGCTTTACTCTTCAGAACAACAAATTGATTGCCCAAGCTTTTTCCCTCATGAACCTCTTTCTCCAGATATGGAACCAACTCCAAAACTTTGAACCAGCATAGCCACTCCTGACAATTTTAGGACTTGAAAGTCTGCACATCTGGAAAGAAGCCACATTTGGGAAAGACTAGACTGATGTTTGTTTTTCCTCATCCTTTTACCCTCCCTCCATTCACATGTTTCATGGAGTGGTGGTAATTTCTGCAGCGTGTGAACAAGACCGCGCATGACAATCTTGTGTCCAATTTAGGGCATATCCAATTTTTCAACTTTCAATTTCCAAACATTAGGAGTGCTCAAAAGTTGTGACATGCCTTGGGGATTGCAAAGATACTTTGACTACTTTAATATAATTTAGATGTGCTTGGTAAGTAACTACATAAATACCATGACTTTTAATATTTTGTTTGTTTGTTTTATTTCCTATCCAATAATGCAGTGCTTCAGAGTTGTTGGATAGCCAAGTCTTAATGGGCACAAAAAAGAAGCAGAAAGAGAGACAAGCTACAAATGTATACCTGGATCCCCAGGGAGCCCAGGAAAGCCTTTTTCTCCTGGAGGGCCTGGGATGCCGCTTCCTATGCAGTTAAAACAGGTGTCTCCCTTGTCACCTTGAAATGAATAGCAAGACACACAGCACAATGAGTTGAAAGCAAGAAATGCAGTGATACAAACATGTCAATGAAAATAATTCAGACAGCATCTTCCTGCAAAAATTGATTCTCTTGATTAGAAGCCTGGCCTACCAATCTTCTGTGGAATCCTTGGTACTCTCTGAGCTTGGTTGATGGCTTGCAGACATTTTTTTTTAAATTACATTTATATGCCGCCCTTCTCCGAAGACTCTGGGCGGCTTACAATTTTTGGGATACAACCCAATGCGCTCAGCAATAGCCTTCATTCCATTGTATATGCCTGCTTATTACTAAGTGGCATTTTTACAAAGTCAGCTTATTGCCCCCAACAATCTTGGGTCCTCACTTTACCTACCCCGAGAGGATGGAAGGCAATGTATATTTGTAGCTTTAAGAAAAATATCACTGTATTGATTTATACTATATTCTGATTGGTTGATTATATTGCAAATTACCATAAGAGGGAGCTAGAGATCATAGCTTGCTCTCTCTGTCATTCTATTGCTATCTAAGGTTCTCTGTTGTATTTATGCTGTGTTTATACTTTGATATCTTTGTTTACTGTAAATGACTTGCAATTGGTAAGAAGACTTTATAATTGGATATTATTTGGACTGTTAAATGTATATGACCTGGACCGTTTATTGGACTGTGCTATTTCTTAGAGTAAACTTTAACTCAAGTTAGTGTATCTGTGTGTGGCTGAATAATTATTCATAACTACTCTCATAAATGTTTCCATGTGCATATCCTTGTTACCCAAGGGTTATTCTGTATTCCAGTATTCCAGCATTTGAGGGGCTATCACAAAGAAGAGAGGGTCAAATCATTATCCAAAGCACCTGATGGCAGGACAAGAAACAATGGATGGAAACTAATCAAAGAGAGAAGCAACCAGGAATCAAGGAGAAACTTCCTAACAGTGAGAACAATTAACCAGTGGAACAGCTGGCCACCAGAAGCTGTGAATCTCCAACAATGGAAGTTTTTAAGAAGAGACTAGACAGTCAGTTATCTAAAATAGTATAGGTTTTCGTGCTTGAGCAGGGGGCTGGACTAAAAGACTTCCAAGATCCCTTCCAGCTCATTCTATTTTATTCTATTATCAGTGTAAGTCAGTGTGGGGTTTGTTCCCTGTTTACATACAATAGCTTGCCCTGCTCTTGTTGGTGGGGGTGGTTTTTTTTTACTAAGAGCTACCTAGAACCACATCCTATATTCCTATAATGCCTTCATTGTATCTAGGTATTTATTAATTTACAGTTCTTTTGTCAACAGTGGTTTACAGCATAATCAGAGACTATGTTTATGACCTCAAGGAAACACTTGCTTTGTTTTTGTCGGACAACAAAACTTGTGTTCCCCAATTTTGTGGCAAACCACAGCTGAAACCAGAGAGGAGATTCAAAGGAAGCTTGTGAATGTTACAGGTTGAAGAATGGTTTAATAGCAGCTCCAGCAGTAGCAGCAATAAAACAATCCAAATTCCTCAGTCTAATCAAGAAATGAATAATACTTTAGATGAGGGGTTTCCAACCGTGGCAACTTTAAGACTTGTGGACTTCAACTCCCAGAATTGCCAAGGTTGGAGAGCCCTGTTCTAGTCCAATCCACTGCCCCAGGCAGGAGATGTTATACCATCCTGGACAAATCAAATCGCCATTCTTTTCTTTCCTGCTTACATAAGGCTGGGGAGCCCTGCTTTAGATTTATACCTTTCTGGCCTCTTTCCCCTGGAAATCCTTGTTCTCCACCAATTCCTTGAGGGCCAGGAGGTCCTCGCTCACAAAGCCGATCAACTGAGAAGAAAGAAAAACAAATGAGAATCAAGACATGGGTCAATTTTACAGGAAATGAATGCTGGGAAAGACCAGAGAAGCTTCTCACTCTTAAAGAAGAGCTTCAAAACTTCTACCCTGACAAGCCATTCATTCTGAATCCAATTCTGAATAACAGGGCTTTATTTGTTAGTTATTTTTTAAATTTGTATGCCACCCAACTCCATGCAACTCCCAAGTAAAAAAAACATTTAAGAATACAGTAAAAGTAAAAAAAAAGAATAAAAAGAGTGTGTTGGACCTTTCCTGGTGGGTTTGGACTACAACCCATAAATAAATAAATAAACTCTCAGAATCCTTGGATGCCCAGTCAGCGTGGTAGAATTTCAGGATCCTGGATTGAATCAATCAATAATATTTATTGTCATAACCCCGTCCCTGAATTTCAGCTAATATAGATTGAAATCAATTGTTGAACATTTTAATATATACCAGTAATTATCCTCTTTCTCACCTGCGCACATGGAGCGTTAGTAAGGGAGACCCTTGGATCCAGATTAGATTGTGAGTCCCTGAATCTCAGCTAATATACACCAGATATACATAAAGAAGAGAAGAACTAGGGCTGACATGATAGCAGTATTCTAGTATTTGAGGGACCACCACAAAGAAGAAGGGGTCAAATTATTTTCCAAAACACCGCAGGACAGGACAAGAAACAATGGATGGAAACTAATCAAGGGCAGAACCAAACTAGAACTAAGGAGAAATTTCCTGACAGTTAGAACAAATAATCAGTGGAATGACTTGTCTCCAGATGTAGTGAATGCTGCAACAATGGAAGTTTTAAAGAAGAGATGATTGGACAACCATTTGTCTGAAATGGCATAGGATCTCCTGCTTGAGAGGACTAGACTAGAAGACCTCCAAGGTCCCTTCCAACTCTATTCTATTGTTCTGTTCTAGTCTAATCTAGTGTATATTATTTACCTCACTGAGCAGTGGTAGTTACAGGCACTCCTGCATTTACAACTATTTATTTAGTGACCAAAATTACAGTGACACTGAAAAAAGTGACTTATGACCATTTTTCACACTTACGATGATTGCAGCATCCCCACAGTCACATGATCCAAATTCATGGCATGTATTTGTGTCAGCTGCATTGTCCTGGGGTCATGTGATCAACCACTTGCAAACATCCCGGGTGGCTTCCGACAACAAAGTCAATAGGGGAAGTCAGACTGCCTCAGCGACTGCATTATTCACTTAAGAACTGCAGCGATTCGCTTAACAAATGTGGCAAAAAGGTCATAAAGTGTGATCTATTTTATTTATTTTATTTTATTATGAGACTTCTATGCCGCCCTATCTCCCGAAGGACTCAGGGCGGCTTACATTAAAAGAAGAGTACAAAAATTAAAACAGAATTAAATATAATAAGAAATCTCTTTAAACTAAAAACAAAACTAACAACTAAAAATTCCCATCCCTCCATCAGTCCGGGTAGGCAAGCTGGAAAAGCCATGTCTTTAGGTCACAGTGGAAAGATCGAAGGTCAGGGGCCACCCGTAGCTCCAGGGGAAGTTGATTCCAGAGGGTGGGTGCTCCCACAGAGAAGGCCCTACCCCTAAGGGCCGCCAGTCGACATTGTCTGGCCGATGGCACCCCAAGGAGGCCCCGCCTATGGGAGCGCACGGGACGTTGGGAAGCCGTTGCTGGCCGCAGGGCTCCCTGCAAATACCCTGGTCCTAAGCCATGAAGGGCTTTATAGATAAAACTTACTAGACAACTGCCTTGTTTAGGAATGGAAATGTTGGAACTCAGTCGTGACCTTAAGTTAAAGACTACTTGTAGATAGTGGCGACTGTCATTTTTCAACATTTGCTTCACTTTCTTGACAGCCCTACCTGGTGGCTTTTTTATTGTTGTTCAAGGAGGAGAAGGAATACCTATTTCAGCCTCTTCAGCCTGTATCTTTCAGATGTTCCCCTCTCACACATATTGTCAGTCGTGCCTCATTCAAAAGAAAGAATTCCTTCAACCCCATTAAAATAGAGAAAAGTACTTTTACTGGGTTTGAAGTGATAGCATCAAAAGAAAAGCAAGATCTGAGGCAAACAGGCACAGAAATTACATATTGAAAGTTATCCCAAGTCCCCTCCCCCAGGAGTCCAGACTGGTCATCCAATCTGAGGTATGTATAATGTCATGTGGGGTACATCTTCAGGTGATGTCTCACACATCTGGTATGCCAAGATGGTTGATCTTGGCCTAGTATAGATAAGTCTAGGCAGTTGCGCAGTAAGCAGGAAAGCGTCCCCTTCTTTTTAGTTCACACAGAAACGTCTTCGCACTCCAGCAAACTTCTCCCCCAAATACCAAATTACCCCTCCCCCCCATTTCTATGGCAGCCGACAAGAATCAAGCAGCAAAAGATGTCAAGGAAACTTCTAGGAGGCTGACACATATTGATCAACACAGTCCTAATGCCCGAAGGGTAGCCAGTTGTGGAAACTGACAGAGATGGATGACCAGCGATGATCAGAAATATTACTTTACCAGGTGGGATGGTTGATCCTGGTGGTCCTGGGGGCCCTGGTGGTCCTGGAAGTCCTGGTTGTCCATCAATCCCTGCCTGCCCTGGTATAGCGATCCCAGGAAGGCCCTTATCCCCTTTCTGTCCTCTTTCTCCGGGTAATCCAGGCGGACCTGAAGGACCTACGCTTGGAAGTCCTACAGTGAGAAAAAGGATGTTAGAGAGATTAGTTCAGAAGGGAGAAATATATCAGATTATATCAGAAGCTCTACAGTAGGAAAAGATGCACTATCTTACCTGGGGTGCCTGGCAAACCAGGAGGGCCCGCGGGGCCAGGATAACCACGATCTCCTTTGTTTCCAGGATATCCTGCTAATCCTTTGCTACCCTTTGGTCCCACTGTTATACCGGTGCCCGGTCTTGGAATCACCTGAGGTAGCCCAAGGAGCAAGGAAGAATGTTATTTAAATATAGGGCATGAAAGAAATAGGATTCTTCCAAACTACATTGGAATCTTTCCCCCGAGAGTTTCAAATAATTCCATGGTTTCAACTCCAGAAACATCACCAGGAGTGAACCATCCCTGAAACCAAGGTGGCTTGTCCTCAGCACTTCAGCCAACCTATGGGAAATAGTAATCAATACTCGTGGGTATTTTTCTTAATATTCTACCAATGCTAGCATGCAGGAATTTATTGGCCCGTAAGAGAGACTGTTTTCTCAATGCCCTGAAGAGAGGGTTCTCCAGTTGGCTAGCCCTTAAATTTAAAAACAGATTTAAAAACATTAAAAGCAAAAGTCTAAAAAGGTTTTCAAAGCTCAAGTAACAGCAGGACATTTATCTCCCTGATGTTAGGTTTTGCTCAACCAACTTCTGAAATCAAAATCCTCTCAGAATTTTCTTTAATAAGATTTATTAAAAGCAAATCAAATAAATTACAAGGATCATAATTGGTTTGCTTTCTCATCAGAACCCATTTGATCTCTCTGCCTATTAAGGTGGAGACTTAGTGAAGGAAATAAATATAGTGATATACTAACAACTAGCAGAATAAATCACAGGATATCATGATTGTTTTTCTATTACTTTTTAATGCAATTATTACCCAGGTGGTAAATCTAAAACTGTGGGGTCCTTGGTGCTCTCTGAGCTTGGTGGTTTTCTTGCAGATGTTTCATGACCAAACGAGATGATGTCATCAGTGCTAGAAGGGGTGGGGTTTGCTCTCTATTTATCCTCTAATGGCTTGCCCTGACAAATCTAAACATTAATGGGTATAAAATAAAGAATAAAACTATATATCCCCTGCATTACAGTTTCTAAACATGGGGGGAAAGAACCAGTGAGGCTGTTTCGTTGATTTTTTTTGTCTGAAAATCAACATTCGCTTTAAATGTTTTACAACTAGTTCTCAACTTACAACCACAATTGAGCCCAAATTTTCTGTTGTTAAGCGAGACATTTGCTAAGTGAGTTTTGTCCAATTTTACGACCCTTTTTACCACGGTTGTTAAGTGATCTGTCTTGCTCATTGACTTTGGTTGTCAAAAGGTGATCATATGATCCTGGGACACAGTGACAAATACATGCCAGTTGCCAAAAAGAGTCCGGATTTTGATCATGTGACCATGGGAATGCAGCTTTTTCAGGGCTGTTATATTCAAATGGTCACTAAATGAATGGTTGTAAGTTGAGAACTATCTTAAAAGAAACATTTTAAACTGGTCATTCTTCTGAATATTGAAATAGCTTTAAAGTATGAGGAAGCAAGCAGATACAATAGAATAGAATTCTTTATTGGTCAAGTGTGATTGGACACACAAGGAATTTGTCTTGGTGCAAATGCTCTCAGTGTGCATAAAAGAAAAGATACATTCATCAAGAGTCAAGAATCATCAGGTACAACACTTAATGATAGTCATAGGGTACAATAAGCAATCAAATCATACTAGGAAACAGCCAGTATAAATCGTAAGGATACAAGTGACAAAGTTACAGTCATACAGTCACAAGTGGGAGGGGATGGGCGATAAGTAGTGATGAGAAGGTTAATTGTAATAGTAGTGCAGACTTTGTAAATAGTTGGACAGTGATGAGGGAATTATTTGTTTAGCAGAGTGATGGCGTTTTGGAAAAAACTGTCCTTGTGTCTAGTTGTTCTGGTGTGCAGTGCTCCATAGCCTCGTTTTGAGGGAAGGAGTTGAAACAGTTTATATCCGGGATATGAGGGGTATACTCCTCTCAATTAGGACAAACATGTTGCATTGCCATTTTTTAAAAATTTATTTTATATTATAAGATTTAATAATGGCAAAAGAAAAAGTTCTAAAAGATGTTCCCTGAAGAAATACCTTTGAAATGGGAAGAATCTTCCTGAAATGCAATTTAAAGAAGGAGGCACAAGAGGATCAAGACTTACTTGTCCAGGTGGGCCAGGAAAACCAGGTTCTCCTTTCTGACCCTGCCAACAAAACAAACATCTCAAAATCCGTACTCCTGAGAGAACCGATCCCAGCACAATCCCACCTATTCCTAGGAAGATTCTGAACTGCACTGCTTACTTTGTCTCCATCCCTTCCCGGGATGCCAGGCGTGCCAGATTCACCGGGAAATCCCTGGACAAGAGAAGAACAAAACCTCTCAATCCTACAAATATTTCACAGCTACTATATCTGGACATTTCCAAATGAAGGGAAGATAGAAAAGACTTACAGAGAAACCTGGCAATCCAATTTCCCCATCTTTTCCTGGCTTCCCCTTTGAAAGAAAAACACAGAGAAAAACGTTAAATAATAATGAAGCTGGAAGATGCACCTGGCATGGGAGCTGGCAGTCAAAGGCTGAAAATTGGAGGTTTAGGTAAATAGCACAAGGCAGTGGGTCCACATTAGTTAGCAGGAACCATTAAAGTAAGTTTCAAGGCTGAAAACAGGATGGGAAGTGCCAGCCTGAACCAATTCTCTCCCATGGCATGCAGTAGAATGGATTTCATTTGTCCAGAAAAGACAGAAAACACTGGTTTCCCCCCCCCCACTCTATTTCTACTCTAAAACTGGATAACAAATCAGAGCCCTCCAATGTCAGAACATTCTAGTCCCTTCTTTTTATTCACCAATTTTTTTTCCCACTTTACGATCCTGTAATCCCTTTTATTCGTGGCAGAGTCAGGGTGACTGAATGGAGCTGAGCGTTTACTGGCCGGATGCCCTTCCTGACCCCTATGCAGAGTTTGCAGCAGATATTTTCTTTGTGCACCCTGACAAAGAAACATTTGCTGCTGCCTAGAATTGAACTCTCAACCTTCCGAGTGGGAGGCGAGCATCTTCACCGCTACGCCACCGCTTTGCTCACTTCTTATTCCCAGGCGGTTCTGTTAAATTTAAAAATCATTTTGAAATGGTGACAAAATCTGCCAGCAGTGGATTTCTTTCTTCTTCCTTCCTGATAGGAAAATGGAGGTTCACTGGTATCACGGCCATCATGATTCAAATAAAATGGGGAGAGAAATTCAGTGAATAAAATCCATTGGATGGATTTTTCATTTCGGGGGTGGGGGGTGAGGGGTGGGGGAACACCCATTTATAAGGTTTATTTTATTTTTTTATTTTTTATTACATTTATATGCCGCCCTTCTCCGGAGACTCAGGGCGGCTTATAATTTTTGGGATGCAACCCAGTGTGCTCAGCACACTTCAGGAATGACCTAGTAAGCTTTCATCTACCAGTTTCTATTCTGGTAACCTGCCTACTAGAAATAAAGGTAGAATCTAGAAGTACTTAGATCAACTTGAAAAGTTCCTGTATTTAAGGCTATGCCAGAAAATCCAGAACAAATGTGACATCTGAAGTGTAGAACATAAGGAAGGTGACCTTGATGGAGATATGCAAAATCTGTTCCTAGGGAGACGGGGTGAAAAATATATAAGTCTATAGCAAATAGATAATGTTCATAAAGAATCACTTCTCTAATTCATTAAAGGAGGAGGAAGATGGGATTTTGATGAAGGAGCAGGAGAAGCAGCAGGAGGAGGAGACTTGCAAGATTATGTTATTATAGAACTGGGGAGTTGATTTCTTGGTCTGGTCTAATTAGTGGGGCTGACATCAATCTTGTAAGTTTGATTTGGCTGTTCTTCTCTAGGGCTCCTTCTACACCACTCAAGTATCTGTTTGTTGTGGACTTCAATTACAATCTTGCATATCTCCATCAAGGTCATCTTCCTTACTCGCTACATAAAGCTCATGAACATGTAACTTGGAACAGCCTTTGTCAATCTTACAGTCACATCAGGACCACCTGAGGTTGCAAGCCCTAGATACCTAGAAGGCACCAGGCTTCTAGAGGCCAATTTTAAGCATGAACAAGGACACAGCATAAGCACAGTTATTGTATCCTAAAAAACAGAAGCCACAGAAGTGGAACTAGGATATGAGAAAACTGGTGTGAAGCCATGGCACAAGGCTAATATTCCCTATGTCAATTCCTTGCCCCAAACATTTATGGGTATCTTCTCCATAAATGTTTGCCACAGAGACCGTGTGTCCATTCTAGTTTAGAGATCCTGCTTTTCAATAAATGGTTAAGGGGAGATCTGATTCCAACTTAACTTGACTCTCAGAATTACTGCAGCCTCAAAAAAAAAGCTAGGAGCTCTTTCTTTTTAATGCGTGCCTCTTCAAATGATCATTTCTGATTTCAAAGTCATGTATAAATATCAAGTGAAAAGCAGGAATGGACTCCAAGCTTTGGGGAAAACAAAGTTATTGATTATTCAAGAAACTCCAAACAACATCTCAAAGAAATCTGCATCAGTTGCAATGGCTCACGAAAAAATCTCTTCCTTCCATAATATGATGATGACCTAAATCCAGATTGGAATTTTCTCTTTAGCTCTTTGCTCAATACTTTTGCTTTTCCATTAGATACAGGGCAGCAACCATTTCAGGCACTTAAGTGGATGAAATTTAAAAAATGGAATCTCAGGTAGTCCTCCACATAACACTAAGCACTAGCACTTAGATTTATATGCAGAGTGTTCACAGAGTGTTTTACATAGCACTTTAGAGTCTCCTCTAAGCAGTTTACAGAGTCAGCATGTTGCCCACAACAATCCTCATTTTACCGACCTCGGAAGGATGGAAGGCTGAGTCAACCTTGAGCTGGTGAGATTCGAACTGCCAAATTGCAGGCAACTGGCAGTCAGCAGAAGTAGCCTGCAGTACTTCACTCTAACCACTGCACCACTGCAGCAGTTACATGACACTGGGATGCTGCAACTGTCATAAATCCCTGCTGATTGCCAAGGGCCCAAATTTTGATCACATGATGCTGCGACAGTCATAAGTGTGAGAACTGGATATGTCACTTTTTTCAGTGCTGTTGCAACTTTTCAGTGCTGTTGAAAGTTGAGGACTACCTGTACCTTTGCTATTTCTTGAGTATGATGGTATTATTGGTTGGTGTGTTACTCTAACCTCTAAAGTCATTGAGAAACTAATGGTATTTATGTATTTAGGACTTCCTGCTCTTTCACTAAAAGTTTGAATAGGGGTAGAAGGGGACAGTCAGATATACAACCTGCATAGGGAAGGGAAAAAGCGGGCCATATACACCCTTTTGCATGGGTTAGTATGTCTTTGACTTCATCGTTCTGAGAAACAAAACACAACAGCCTTTGTTCAAACCCTGCAATGGGCTTAACAAAGTCAAAAGAAAAATTTATTTCTGTAAAACCTGGAGGGGAATATTATTTGGGTCCCATTCATTTGGGATTCTTATGCCATCTATTATAGCCTTGGTTTCTGCCAAAAATGCTAAATGGAACTCCCAGCAATCAGAACATGGGTTACTCTGATTCATCCTTTCCATGATTATAGAATCTTAGCATTAGAAGGGACCTTGAAGGTCTTCTAGTCCAGGGCTCTTCAACCTTGGCAACTTTAAGACTTGTGGACTTCAACTCCCAGAGCTTTGTTTGCTGAGGAATTCTGGGAATTGAAGTCCACAAGCCTTAAAGTTGCCAAGGTTGGAGAGCCCTGTTCTAGCCCAATCCACTGCCCAAGGCAGGAGATATTATACCATCCTGGACAAATCGAATCTCCATTCTTTTCTTTCCTGCTTACATAACTGCCAGTTGTGGATTTCAGGGCCAAGGTAAATACACACAGCTATTTACCCATTTGTCCAAATTTCTGAGCAACCAGAGGTTGGAAAGCAAAAACGACATCTTCATTTTTATGCTTTGCTTCCAATTTCTGTTCCAAAGATGAAATCAAGGAGGGAAAAAATCATCTGAATTCCTTAATCCAGATTAAAAGTTAAATGCTGATGTCTATAAACTACATTAATAGTGGTTGTATGCATGCATTTTTTTCAATGGCCTCTTTTATTCAGGAAGGCTTCATCCACACCAACTCTAGCAGATCATACGAGAAAGGAAAAACGTCTTACCCAATATCTGGTGGCCCAACCTGAACTCCCAAAGCTATACATGGTTTGGAAAGGTAAATACTGGGTTCCAAGAAGTTACTTACTCTTTTGCCTGGTTCTCCTTGCTCACCTTTTTCACCTTTTCCACCACCAGGAGGCCCCTGGAAATCAGAAAAGCACCCCATTATTAGTTAATAGGGAGACCCAACCTTTGGAGATTCCTGATGCCCCTTCGCAACTGAAGCAAAGGAAAATACTTACAGGAGGCCCGGGGAACCCCGGGGATCCTGGGGGGCCCGGGTCACCTGGAGCACCCTGCCAAGAGCAAAGGGAAATGGTTACAAATCCATCCTGAGTGTCACAACTGACCAATATTTTTGTTTCGCTCACAGCTTGACAGTAACAGGGGGTGGGAGTGGGATGCAATGCAAGAGTGGAGGAATGGTATTCAAGCAACTATCAGTTTCCGTGAGACTCAAGGACACACTGAACAGATGTCCCAGGGTGGCTGGCTGTTCCCCATAACAAAATGAACAGAAGTGATTGGTGGACGTAATAGACTGTGGGTGGCCAGTAGGGAAAGCAGAGAAATGAACTATGCTTGCTTTTGCATGGGAAACCCAGAGCTGGTTTTTGCTTCTTCTGTGCCAATGTGGGTTTTTTTCAGTAAAGTTTTATACTCTTGGTAAAATAATGTCCCAGGAGTTTCTTTTTTTCTGGATTCGCCAAATGGGCAGTTGATGCTGAGATTCTGATCAAGCTCTACCTTCAGATTTTATGAACAAATATATTTTCAAATTCCATGGCAAGTATTGTCAATTAGAGAGGATATAACATTTATTTTATGTGTTTGTATCCTGCCTTTATTATTGTTACAAATATCTCAAGGTAGCAAACACATCCAACACACCTTCCTTTTTCTATTTCTATTCTAACAACAACCCGGAGAGGTGAGTTGGGCTGAGAGTGAGTGTCTGGCCCAAGGTCACTTAACTAGGTTTCATGCCTAAAGCAGGATTAGAACTCACCATCTCCTACTGATTGGCCCAAAGTCACCTAGCTGGCTTTCATGCCTAAGGTGGAACTCCAACCTTGGTACAACTCACCGACTCCTTGTGACTGACCCATACCCAGATGATTTCATGCCTAAGGCAGGACTAGAATTCACTGGAGCTGGTTTGTTTCCTAGGGCCTTAACATTAAACCAGTTTATCTTTATTTAAGAATCCAGTTTAATTCCAATTGTCACTCAGCTAACTGCTTTGAGTGACTAATCAAATTGATCTAATTCAAAAGGCTGCATGTATGTGTATGCGTAAAAGTCTGTCAAACTACTAGATCAATTTGAAATCACCCAATTGCACTTGGTCCACTGAATCAGTTGGACAAGTCACTTGACAAGTCAACCATGATGCCATCCCATTGTCTTCTGTGATATTGAAAATGTTTGGAGCCATCACGGCAGATGTGTCTCTTTAGGACCCACATTCCATTAAAATGTGTACATACATTTGCCTGAAATCTAAAATGATGGGTAATCTGCAGCAGATTTTGAAGTCTTCAGTATAAATCTTGTAAGATTTTGCAATCTCAAGATTTTAACTCCATTGTAAACATTTTTTTACAATGCCTCCAACCCTCCCCTGCCAATGGTACTTCCATTAAAATGATAACTGTCCAAGAGGAGAAAGGTAAGGATGTTTTTTGAGGACTTTCAAGGACTTTTGAGAAGATCTTATGATAGTGATACCAAGTCTATGTGGTTGTATGTATTGGGTATTTCTAAATCTGAAGGCACACTGTGCTAAATATGCAAAAATTAAGCTACTAAGTTCTGGGCTCTCTTTTCTGCGGAAAAACAATGCAGAAGAGCACGTTGGAAAGGGCAACTTTACAAACTTCACAAAGTCTATAAAATTGAAATGAGGACAAACATAAGAACACTAAATCTAGTTCTTGTCCCAAACTTTCCACCTTTTGATGTATAGCAACCTCCAGCAAAATTTATAGATCTCTCTACAAAGACAAAGAGATTGTAGTGTAGGATCAGGTTTATTAATGGATGCTACTGTGAAAATGTTGGTAAATGCTGGAGGATGGTCAAGTGTGACCCATTAATGCAACTGGGTAATTGAGTGAGAATGGTAGATGCTCAGACACTGTGGGAGAAGAGCAGGCAGAGTTGGGGGGTGGGGGTGGAGTTAAACAAGTCATCAGTCTAGAGTCATTATGTTGCCACAAACAGTCCAAGTCCAACCCCTCCTGAATTCCACTGACCCTTATCTAGTACCAATTCGATGCTGAACTTTAGTTGAGATTCTCATGTATACGTTTGAGCAATAAATCTTCTGAATTGCAATTTAGCGTATGGTCTGGATCCTTTGTGGCTGACAGATACCACCAGAACCATCTCCTCTCACTCACCTGATCTCCTTTTTGAAATTCTACATCATTGATTCTCGTCTGTTCGCCGATCTGTCCTGGTGGCCCTGGAGGTCCTTGAAGTCCCTGTTCACCCTAACTCCCCCAAAAGACAGCAAGGCAGATTAGTTGTATTTGTCATTCCCCCAGAAAGGGTCAGCAATCCTGGAAACCAGTTCAAAGGGCCAGTTCAATATTCCACACTCACTTTTTCTCCTTTGGGTCCTTGGAAATTCAAGCCCATATTGCCCTGAGAAAGAAAGGAAAACAATGACTACCATGAAGATGAAATGAAATAATAATAATGGGAATCGATGAACCTTGGCTAGAATGTTCCTTATTAATTTCTTTTCTGTTTGCAGTGATTTTAATAGTGATTAGACAACCTACAACAGGTTGAGTCATCCTTTGACAATCTTTACTTGCCTAAAGAGATAAACAGAATGAATGGGCAAAAAAGCAGCGGGACAACTTTTGACTTCCTACTGGCTTCCCCATTGACTTTGCTTGTGGGAAGCTGGCACATAAGTGGTGTGAATATCCTTGAAATTTTAATTACAGAGGAGTAACGAATAGCTATGCATTTTTTAAGTTAGCAGGTCTGAGGTATCTTGATTCAAAAATTCTTGCCCTATGAAGCATTTCAGTTAATTGAAAGTTACAAACAGACAGTTGAAAAAACAACGACAACTAATCAGATACAAAAGTTTATCATATGCCATACCTTAGAACCTGGCAATCCTGGGGGACCAGGAGGACCCTATTAATGTAAAGAAACTCATTAATTTCCAGAATTATTTCTGTACACATGATAAATCAACCTATGGTTGATAGGCTCGCACAGTACAGCTACGGCTGAGACGTAAGTAAAAATTGGCCCGATCCAATCATTCAGTCAGTTTGGAACTCTGGGCCAGTTTATTTAGGAAAATTAAGTCAACCTGATGCTCCAAACTGAACCAAATTGATTTGATCAGGTTGAACTGATTTTTTTTAAAAAAACAAGATTTTAACACATGCCCCCAAAGTCCTTTAAAATCATTAGATCAATTTGAAAGAATTGAAGAAGCTACTTGGATAAGCAGCGAAATGTTTCAGCCAAAAAGAAAAGAACTGCAGTTGCCATGACTCAACTTTCAAACAATACTATTTGGATGATTTGAGAGTCTTCATCAACATCAAATCTGGAAGCTTCCAATTTAAACTGTTAATTCGAATCAGACAGCCCACTTGGTTTGGAGATTTGATTGAATCACTTTCAAAATGAACCTCTCAAAATAAACTTTACACAATCCAAAAAGGATACTTGTGAAAACATAAGAAATATATATAAATACAATTGAGCAATCCAGAAGTATTTTACCAGAAGAGTACTACATTCCTCTGTTCGCAACAGAATACCCTACAGCACCAGACCTGAGATTCTAGGCTTAGACAACCTTGAACTACGCCGACTAAAATTGGATTTAAGCATAATACATAAAATTATCTGTTACAATATCTTACCAGTTAATGAATATTTCAGCTTTAACAACAACAACACAAGAGCACACAACAGATACAAACTTAATGTAAACCACTCCAAACTTAATTGCAGGAAGAACGATTTCAGCAACAGAGTGGTCACTGTCTGGAACTCACTACCTGACTCTGTTGTCACCTGCTCAAACCCCCACTCCTTTACCCTCAAACTAACCTCTATTGACCTCACCCCATTCCTAAGAGGTCTGTAAGGGGCGTGCATAAGCGTACAATCATGCCCACCGTCCCTGTCCTATTGTCCCCAATTATTAGTTCCTATTTCTTGTATTTAAACTTGTTTATTCTTGTTTCTGTTGTATTGTAAGCTTTTGACAAATAAATATAAATAAATAAATAAATAAATAAATAAATAAATAAATAAATAAAAATAGGGATGCTTTCCTGAGGGCATCCAGATGTTATTGGAGCTCCAAATATTAGGCCCTTCCATTAGGTCCTCTCCGAAAAGACAGCCCAATTGCCAAGCACGCAAAATGTAGTCCTATGACCAAGGAAGGGGACAGTTCAAATCAGGGTCATAAATACCCCCGCTGGTAGGTACATCAGAACTTTTAATGGTCACTAAGTGACCAGTCACAAGTTGAGAACTCCCTCTCTAACTAAGCTCCTCTGGGGATGGGCAGCAGAAGAGAAAAAGACATAGCCTTTACATGGTCATTTAAAAAAAATTCATATCTATATCCCGCAGGGCAGCTTACAATGTTTGGAGCACAACCCAATGCGCTCAGCAATAGCCTTCCTTCCATTGTATATGCCTGCTTATTACTAAGCGGCATTTTTACAAAGTCATCTTATTGCCCCCAACAATCTTGGGTCCTCAGTTTACCTACCCCGAGAGGATGGAAGGCTGAGTCAACCTTGAGCCTGGTGGGATTTGAGCCTGCACTAATTGCAGGCAGCTGGAGCTAAGTGCTAGGCGTTTAACAGCCTGCACCACCAAGGCTCTTAATCCTTTCTTAATCCTTTTAATCTGATCTTCAGAAAACTCTTGCCCCCTCAAAAAAAAACACCCTCTAATCCATCCATTCATAATTTCATCTGGTGCCAATTTTATTCCTTCCACTAAATAATCAGAAAACTGTACCGTCAAACCTGGGGGTCCGGGTGGACCAACTGGACCTTCTACACCAGGGAGACCTGCAGAGCCCTAGAAGAATAGGAAAAATGGTTGGATGAGTTTTGCCTTTAGAATGCACATACTATCATATAATCTGCGAATGTCAGGAAAAATAGAGTATCCGCTGTAGAGGACTGGACAGCCAATCATAAGATATTGTTTGTCACCCCCTCGTCCCATTACACCTGCAGACATTTCATTATTTGACTAGGCACTGATGAGGTTACATAGCTGGGTAATGAAACATCTACAAGAAAACAACCAACTTCAGAGAACCCCCAGGACTCTACTGACACTCTTGTAGGATAATCCCAGGCAGGAGGTGAACTACTTGGGAGATGGTTGTATATTCATAGGTACCAACAACAACAAAAAAAGAATCAGATGTGGCTTGCCCAATTTCAGTGATGTGTTGACTTTTGCAACTTCAATTTGGCGCTTCAACAAAAAAACACCAAAATGCCACAATGTAAGCATAATGGCTGTGAAAACTGAACCACTCAGAAACATCAAGCTATCCAGAATTTTGTTTAGAATCAAGCAAGTCAGTCCTATTGATGAAGACAACTGACATGTCTCTAACATCTGAGAATGTCTTGTTATCAACCTCTGTATAATCTTGGAAGGCTACAAAAATGGAGACGGGAAATTACTTAAGACCACTATTACTTTATGCTGTATGTCAACGTTTCCACTTTAGACCAGAGTTTAAAGAGCTCTTTGGACACTATTTTTTATTGAAGGTCATCCATCTTCTATTTGCCTTTATTTTTATCAGTTTTTTTATCTTTCTCATGGAGGAAGTACAGAGCATGGGATAATGTTCCAAAAGACACATGCTAGTTGATTATTGATTGGGAAAAAAACCTTTCTAACCATAACAGTGGCACTTCTGAACTAGGGAGGTGATGGTGTCCCCTCTGCTAAATATCCCAAAGGTGCTTTTCAAAAGGCAATTGGACTTTGTTTTTTCTCCTTTAAAAACATCTAGCTTTTCATGAAGAAGGAGAACTGAAAAACTGAAGAAATTTCTTGGAATAAGACGTGAAACGTTTTCAAGGAAAAATCGAAGAAAGTTTGGTTCGGTTCTAAAGAATTGAAGAAATTTCTTGGATGAGAAGTAAAATGTTTTCAAGGAAAAACCCCAATAAATCTAGTTGCCTTTTGAAAAGCACCTTTGGGACAACAATGAAATTGAGAACCTCCACAGAGTCTCTGCTAAATATATTCAGTTAGACTATCATATGTTGAGGATGCTTTAATTTGGATGCGTACATTGGATAGAGTATTGGATAGTCAAACACAAGGTTGGATCTGGCCACAGGGTCATCCTGGAAAATGTAAGGGGCCAGCCCGCATCGCTTTGGCCCGGTCTACCCACTGTGAAGAGCAAACATGCCATCAGTTTGGGAAGTGGCGTCAAGCTGGCCACACGTACCCAGTTGGCCATGCCCAGTGAGTGATGTCAAGCTGGCCATGCCCACCCAGTTGGCCACACCTACCCAGTTGGCCATGCTCACCTGGCCCCCCGAGGTCAACCACAGCCTCAATGAAATTGAGTTTGACATCCCTGGGATACAGAATTGGACTTGAGAAACTCAATAGTTCCTCTATGGAATTCTATGGTTTTGTCAAATGAATGGAAGAATGAGAGACTAACAGAAGAAGTAAGAAGAAGTGAACTGAGACATAATTTTCATACATATCCACACTTCTGAATTGAAGCCTTTAATTCAAAAGCCATAAACTAAGAGAGTCTTATGTTCATCAGCTGATAGCATTTGCTACAGAATTTAAAAATCAGACCCAGAAACACCAAACTCAAGTCTGCCCAAAATTAAGCTACCACTTGTAGATTTCTTCTTGAAAACTTGGTTTTTCTTCAGTCCACAGCAGGAGCCTCCTTGTAGCCCCTTCAAACTATTTTATATCAGCAACCATGACTGCATCAAAAAACATTGGATCTGAGAATTTTTCTGAGTTTTGACTTCAAGCAGCACTACCTGTTAATGTTTTGCTATCATTAAAATATTCTGCATACCACCAAGTTTCCTTAAAGGAAAAATTCCACTGAAGCACATCAGATGCTTTAGCCAACTTACTGGGATTCCGGGTGGACCTGGAAATCCTGGGTCACCTTTCTGTCCAGGGAGGGGAGAAGTGATAGTCTCTCCAGGTTCACCCTAAAATGTAAAGATGGGATATGGATTAAGATAGTGATACTCATGATGAGCTTCACAAGAAGACACACCAAGTGCCCACTGAACCGTTCAAAATAAACCTTCCAACAACTTCTTCATGCAACCATTTTCTTGCAGGAATACATTCATAATAGTCAGTGTGTTCCTAGTATTTGAGGGGCTGCCACAAAGAAGAGGGAGTCAACCTATTCTCCGAAGCACTAGAAGGCAAGACAAAAAACAATGGATGGAAACTAATCAAGGAGAGAAGCAAACTAGAACTAAGGAGAAATTTCCTGACAGTTAGAACAATCAACCAGTGGAATAGCTTGCCTTTAGAAGTTCTGAGTGCTCCATCACTGGAGGCTTTAAGAAGGGACCGGACAACCATTTGTCGAAAACAGTATAGGATCTGCTTGAGGTTTTTTTTTTTTTAAATTACATTTATATGCCCTTCTCGGAGACTCAGGGCTTACAATTTTGGGATACAACCCAATGTGCTCAGCAATAGCCTTCCTTCCATTGTATATGCCTGCTTATTACTAAGTGGCATTTTTACAAGGTCAGCTAATTGCCCCCAACAATCTTGGGTCCTCAATTTACCTACCCTGAGAGGATGGAAGGCTGAGTCAACCTTGAGCCTGGTGGGATTCGAGCCTACAGTAATTGTAGACAGCTGGATCTTAAGAGCAGGCATTTAACAGCCTGAGCCACCAAGGGTCTTTTTAAGGTTTTTAAGGTTTGACTAGAAGACTTCCAAGGTTTCCTCCAACTCTATTATTCTATTATTTATATTTATTCTTGAAGCTAAACATCCCATAGACATTATTTTGCTGCATAAAGTACTGATTTATGTTCATGTTAAATTTGTGGCCCCAAGGAAAGGTAGGGAGATTGGGGAGAGAGGAGAAAACCAGCATCATTGTGCTTTTCTTTGAAAAAAAAAAAGACTTCATTCAGCTTGAAAATATTACCAGAATGCAATTATGTTTAATGAAATATACTTTCAGAAGTACATAATTTTTTGGGGGGTTTGTTTAAAATATCCAACTAACAGCCATACAAGCATTTTAATTGACCGGGTTGGTCTTTTGTCTCCTGTTCAGGAAACCTTTCTGATTCAGTGCAGATACCACATCAAAGCTAGACCAAAGCTTGGCAGGATGCCTGAACTGAAGAATGGAAAAGAATAAAAACACCTTGAAGTTGGGTTTACAAACCATCACTTATTTTAGCTAAGGTTCAATGTAATGTCTGAACAGGCAAATTAAGGCATTAAGCAATAACATAAGACTATACTTTTAGACTGGGGCAATAGTAAGGAGTTGGAAACCCAACAAAGGAATAGAAAATGCATGAATGTACATGTTCAGAAAATTAATGAAGATACTGTAAGATGCAAACTTGCTAGCTACACACCACTTGTTAATGATCAACCATTATCATTCTACTTGGACTTGGAGAACTGAACTTGGTGTCCAGTTATGATTGGTGAAAACTCTGTTAAATGCGTTGCCAGTTTTCTTAGCTACAAGAGGGCCAAAGAGCATGTGTGAATGTCATTGAGTGTATCATTCTTTCTTTAGCAATTTGTAGCTTCTGTGGCTTTTCACATTTTGGTGAAATCCCGGGAAGAGATTTTGGTTTTATTTTATTTAGAATGTGGGCACCAAGAAGCCTGAAAAGCGCTGGAAACATTTGCAACAGAAAGGGAAAAATCAAATTGCAAGATCCTTCACTTCTTATAATAAAAAAAAGCAGAAATATAAAATCCTGCAAGGAAAAATGGGGTGAGGATGGAAAATTCTAGAAAATCTTAGCTTGTGTTACAGCACAATATTGGGGAAACCTGAGAACCCCATAATGCATCTCTTCTAGCATCTGTGCCAAAGCTGGTTTGTCAATTCTTTTATTTTAGAAATTTATTTACATCTAATAGCATCTCACAGGAAAGAAACCCAGAAAAATCAATGACAGCTACCCAGGTACTAATAATTAGAGGAAGCACCATGCTCACAGTGTTGTTTCTACACTGGGGAAAGCAAACTTACTTTCATTCCTGGAAAACCAGGTGGGCCCTGTAGAAAAAGGAGAGAGAAATAATTAAAAATAAGCCGTGGATTCTGTAAACTGGATTCTAGTTTGGACTGAGGGATCTGACCTTCAGTCTCCCTCGTCTTCCATGTTTGATTAAAAGAAAAGGATAGAAAATTATACTGGTCCAGACTATCTTTTCTAAATTCAGTGAAAAGAATGAAGTGACTAAGGAATGGAGCAAAATATAGGCAATTAAAGCTTAGATCAGTGTTTCTCAAATTCAGCAACTTTAAGCAATGGAACTTTTTGATTTTTCTTTAAGTTGTTTCACTTCTCATCCAAAAAGCTTCTTCATTTCTCATTAAGTTAGCATTGGAAGCTTCTCATCCAAGCTTCTTGGATGAGAAGTGAAAAGTCTTTTTAAAAAATCAGAAAATCCAGTTGCCTTTAAAATGAAAGCACCTTTGGGACAATCATGACCTAATGGATGAATGAGAATCTCCACACACACACACACACACACTTTAAGATATGTGGATTTCAACTCCCAGAATCCCCCAATCAGCATTTGGGAGCTGAAGTCCACTCATTCTAAAGTAGCTGAAATTGAGAAACACTGGTTTAGATGAACATTGAGGAATATGCTATTTTTTTGATATTTATAACTTCAAATTTGGGGTCTTAAGTCTTCAGCTATACCGAATTACTTGTATCTTTCGAACATCTGCAGAAACACCAATAATTAATAGAAAACTTTTCCCAAAGAGATCACTCCCGCATCTCCTCTCTTGGCCCATGCTCCCAAGTAAATATTTTGCCTTCTCCCAATTTTCTTAGTTTGAATCAGTTGAGTGGTATTTTTTTTAATCTGGCTCTTTAATAATTTCTGCTGCCTTTTTAATTTTTGGGTTAATTTGTTCTAAATCTTGGAACAGTTAATTTAGAAAGAAGTCTTATCATTTTCAACAGGGATTCCTCCTAGCTGAAGGTGGAAACAGAATTCATATTTAATTTTTTAAAAATATCCACAATATCAGGACCAGAGAACCTGTGACTCATTAGATGTTGTTGAATTATAATTCCAAGTATTCTTAGGTATGGCTAATAGCCCAGACATTTGTGATTAGCAGTATTTACAGCAGTGTGTCTCAACTTTAGTATTTTTTTTTATTCACATTTATATGCCGCCCTTCTCCGAAGAGTCAACCTTGAGCCTGGTGGGATTCGAGCCTACAGTAATTGTAGACAGCTGGATCTTAAGAGCAGGCATTTAACAGCCTGAGCCACCAAGGACTGTTTCAGCAGCGGGTTGGAATAGAAGACCTCCAAGGCCCCTTCCAGTTCTATTCTCATTGATTGGTTGAATGAATGTTAGGTATCATATATTTTTAAATTTGTTTATTAAATTTATTTGCTGCCCATCTTGCCACAAGGTAACCATGATATATCAAAATGTCTGTCTGTTTTGCTATCTATCTTCTTAACTCCCTGTCTCCCTCATACAGCATATCATAGCTGTGTAGAGTTGCCCCAAATAGCAAGGTGGGTTGCATATAAATTAAATAAATAAAATAAATAAATACATGTAAACTGTTCTTGGAAGCTCCATTAAAAAAGCAATGGAGACATCATCTACAAATCTGAATTTGAAGAACATAGCATAAAACACAGTAAACAGTCAGGCCAGGGCTTCAAAACTATTCAGAACCAAGTATACAGTATGAGTGACAAGAAGGTATTTCTTTTACTTACAGGAGGTCCAGCCAAACCTGGGAAACCCGTGCTGCCTGGAAAACCACGTTCTCCCTAGAGAAGACAGAAGGAAAACTTTCATTGAAGGCCTTCAGTGGCCTAATTTGGACATCTGAGAAATAGGGAAAGAATGTCACAATTTAAAAGCAAAATGATTGCCCGTTCATATGGATGGATTGATGGATAGAAGAAGACCATGCTCTGTATTTATTATTTTTTTGATAATCATCTAAGTTCCATGAGGTAGAGGTTGGCAGCTGTGCTTACAAAATGCATTTCATGAACATGCCAATAGATCTCCATAGATATTAGCATTGGAACAGGGAGAGGTAGTTTTTTGCTCAATGCTGAATTCTGGAGTTGGCAACCTGCAATTATATGAGACTTTCCCCAATTTTACCTTCCCTTCTTCCTTTTTCTCTCTTTCCCTCTCCCTTTTTCCTTGTAGCTCCTGCTGTTCCTAAAACCACTTGATGAAGAAATTGGGTTGGCTTGCTCAGAAATGGGTTGACTCAGCCTTCCATCCTCTCGGGGGAGGTAAATTGAGGACCCAAGATTGTTGGGGGCAATAAGCTGACCTTGTAAAAATGCCACTTAGTAATAAGCAGGCATATACAATGGAAGGAAGGCTATTGCTGAACACACTGGGTTGTATCCCAAAAATTGTAAGCCGCCCTGAGTCTTCGGAGAAGGGCGGCATATAAATGTAATTAAAAAAAAATGGGATCATTTCTTCCAAGTTTATTTTGGAGATAAACTGCTATGCTTCACAAATAGCTGCCACATCCCAAAATAACCGATTTAGGGGTTTTAATGCTATGGTTATTTCCTTTTTTATTAGCTCTTTTCCAAAGCCCCAGATACTATCCTGATAATTCCCAACATTCCATTTGTTGGCCAATTATGGGCAAACTCTTCAAAGATTTTTCCATCCTGAGAAATCAGGAGTTTAGTAGCACCATTTCCAACTAACGAATGTTATTAAAAGACATAAGAACTTATGAACTGCAGCTTAGTTCTTTGGAAGTGTAGTGGTTAGCGGCTAAATTTAAATCCTACATCAACTGAGTAAATCTGTGCATTTAATGAATTGAGTTGAGCTCACAAAAGCTTTAATAAAATTTGTGAATCAGAAAAGATGTCACTAGACTCCCAATTTTTGCCACGATAGATTAACATGGTCCACTTCCTACAATTCCTTGAGTGATACGAGCTCAAGTGCTTCCTCCCCATGGAACAAGATTAATCACTGTGTTTGGTTGGTAGGACACAGGTTACTATTTAGAAACACAGTTTATTATTGATTTTGGAAGCATAACAGACACAAAAACGAAGCAGCACAAGGCATTAATTATGGGATCCTAGGAAAAAACACAGCTGTTTTAAAGAGCTAAAACAGGAGTTATAGTTATGTCCTGCATTCCAGAGCCCTTTTTTAAAAAAAGGAATTGAAGCATTGGCTATCCATACCATACCTCAAAGCACTTGAGACAAATGGCAAATTTTGTATTCGGTATTCAACTTTCTCATATACCCATGGATTACTTTCACTTTCCAGCTGTATTTGGACAGCAAAATCAAGGACAGAGAACATTCCTTCAGTTGCTACTCCTATGATTAGCCTCATCAGAAGATTTGAGCTCAAATGTCAAGCTGACATCTACTCCACTTATTTATTCAGTGCTGTTAGATCATCTTGGCAGTTGCTAAATGAAAAGAAGAGTCAAGATATAACCTTGGAATTTAACTCCAAGGAAACCTAGCCAGAATTGTCAGTTCTCACCTACTCCCCCCTTGTTTTTCCAAAAGGGAGTTGAAAACCAAAGTAGCCATAATTGCAAACCAACCTCTTCATTTATACATTTATTCCATTGCTAGCTTGGAAATTATCACAATTATCAGGTACTTAACCACTGAATTTCAGCATTACATCTTTAAGAGATTGAAAGACCCCAGAAAGAGACATTGGTTGACCACATTTGACCTGGTGACTGCAAGTTTTCAATCACTCTATTAAGAGCCTGTTCTAGACAGAATTTCTTGTCTCTTCCAAAGCCTTCGCTTTGCAAACAAAGAATTGAGAGTTGGATCCATTGCAGTGGTGCAGTCTCTGTAATTAGCAGAGCATTTCAGACACCGGTTCATCACTCTGCATGTTCCGCATGAATTAAAGGAACGCTGCCCTCGATGTGGTCAGATCAGCCCCATTAATTGGACAGCTGCATCTGGGAAGTTTTCTTGAGAACAAGATAGATTGGCCACTCCCTTCTTCTCAACCTAAACCTAGCATTTCCTGGTGGTCACCCAACCCTGCTTAAATTCAACCTTGCTTAAACTTTTCTAACTCAGCCTGCTGCTGTATCCTATCCTGTTTGTGTAAATTTAGACTTTCTGGCTGAAAACGTCCTCATGGCATTATTTTTCAAATCAGCCAGTCCCAGCAGCCAAACATTTAGGGCAAGTATTGTTAGCATATATGCAAAATTCATAATATGCGCATTAACCCTCTTCTACTATGACCATAGAGCAGGGGTGTCAAACTCACGTCATCATGGCAGCTTCACGTGACGTATTGGGACTTTTTCCCCCTTTGCTAAACCAGTCATGGGCGTGGCCAGCATGTGATGAGTTTGACAGGCCTGCCATAGAGTAATTGTCCCACACTAGTTAGGCAAATTGTATGCTTCCAAAAGAGCCAATCCCACCTTTGTTCCATTGCATCCTGGGATACCTTGGAGTCCAGGAGGTCCATCCTGACCTGGTAGTCCCTGCGTACGGAAAGAAGAACATCAGATGTTGATTGTATTATGATGGTGGGTTGGTTGTTTTTAAAGACAGCTATTTAGCCACCATGAATATAACACAATTTACTCACAGGAAGCCCTGGTGTTCCTGGGAAACCTGGTAAGCCTGGAGGACCCTAGGATGAAAAACAAAATCACAGATCGAGTTAGATATTATCCAATATTTAGAGGAAAACAGCATTTTATTTTAAAGAAAGGCTCCAGAGCAGAGATTCTTTTGCTGGTCTGAGAGCATATAGCAAGCGAGATGAGAATATTTCAGGGTTCAGGGTTGAACTGTGGGGTCCTTAGTGTTCTCTGAGCTTGGTGGTTTACTTGTGGATGTTTCTTTACCCAACTGGGTAACATCATCAGGGCTAGAAAGCAGTGGGGTTTCTGAAGGAGGAGGAACGGGAGGAGGATTGTGGGATCCTTGGTGCTCTCTAAATTTGCAGTCATTTTCTTGCAGACATTTCAATACCCAACTAGGGAACATCATCAGTGCTAGAAGGGAGTGGGGTTTGCTTATAAGTCTTTACTGTGTATGTATGTATGTACAGTATGTATGTGTGCATGCATGTAATAGGTTTGTATGTCACTATCAAAACAACCCTTGGTGACTCATATCTACTTTATGCTTTATGCCAGAATTTTTTTTAAAAATCACTTACTCGGATGCCTTTGGGTCCTGTAGGCCCTGCAAATCCACTATCACCCTGCAAGAAAGAGAAGACGAAGTGTGACCAATGGCAGGAACGGATCCCTTGCTAGAAAAGCAGACATCCATGCAATATCTTCAATAACAAAAGGGCTTGCTCTGCCCATGCCTCACCTGAACATGAGAACATGTGTTCTGCTGGGTCAGTTCTCTGGGTCCATTGAGTCCAGCAGTTTTGTTCTCACAGTGTCAACCCAACTACCCAAGGAAGCCAACGAGTCTCCTGGGTATGGGTGGATGTCACTTCAGGTTAGGTTTTGACTCCTGGCAACTGAATGGACACATCCCTGCAAGTTTCTTAACAAGATTTCAGACATACTGTAGCTTGACCTTGCTGAGGGATGAAAGAAAGGGACTGGCTCAAGGTCACCACGTTGGCTTCATGCCTAAGGGTGAGACAAGAACTCACATCTCCCTGTTTCTAGACCGGCACCTTAACCACTTGATTCCTGGTGATTGCCCGCAGGAGTTTCCGCAGATTTCTTGGCAAGACTTTTCACAAGTGATTAGTCACTGTTTCCTTCCTGGGCCAAAACAGGGGAAGTGACCCAAAGTCACCTAGCTAGCTTTCAACCTAAGATGGGACTAGAATTCATGACCTCCTGGATTCTAGTCCAGCACCTTCCCTGGTAGACCAGACTGACTTTTGCTCTGAAAGAGAATGAGTGGCTCATGGCCACCCAGTTGTCTTTGGGTCTAAAGTGAGTAGAACACACACTCTCCCAGTTTTTAGCCTTTTCATTAGATCAGATTGTCTCTTACTTTGTCTATGAGTCGTTCTTGATTCCTAGTGTCTACGTGAATAAACCCTGAAATTTTCTTGGCCAGCTTTTTCAGAAGTGTTTTGCCCTTGTCTCCTTCCTAGGGCTGAGAGAGAATGACTGGCTCAAGGTCACCCAGTTGGCTTTGTGCCTAAAGTGAGACTCGATCTCCCAGTTTCTCGCCTGCTGTCTTAACTACTACACCAAAATGGCTTCTCTAGTCTCTTAACAGAAAGCAAAATAAACATCTGTAAGCAGGTCATCCAAGATGGCGCCACCCTGATGACTGTAGCATCCAAAACGTTTCCTTCCACTCACTCACCTTCTCGCCCCGAGATCCGGCTGGTCCTTCTGGGCCAGGGAAGCCAGGCAAACCGGGCTGGCCTGGCAATCCTGGGAAACCTCGATCACCCTGGGGCCAAGAAAAGAGCAAGAATGAATGAGTTTGCTCTCTGCACAGCATGGAATAGTGGGTGATATTTTTTTACAGTTTTTTTTAAAATTAGCTTATAATATAAAATACAAAAACACAAAAGCAAATAGTATGAAACAAAAGGGAGAGAAAGGGGAAGAGAAAAGTTTAAGAGAAAAAAAGAAAAGAAGACCCTGACTTCCGACTTCCTCTAGTGCAGTAGAATAGGATCGTAGAAAGTTAGCACCCACCCCTCTCCTAGAAGAATGAAAATTGTTGGGGGCAATTAGCTGACCTTGTAAAAAATGCCGCTTAGTAATAAGCAGGCATATACAATGGAATGAAGGCTATTGCTGAGCGCATTGGGTTGTGCTCCAAACATTGTAAGCCGCCCTGAGTCTTCGGAGAAGGGCGGCATATAAATGTAATTAAAAAAAAAAATTCTAGGAAATATTAAAAAGGCAGACTATTATATTTCCCTGGATGAAGAAAAGAAGAAACATGTTTTAAAGACAAAACAGCTTCCTATAGCTCCCTGCCCCCGCACTTCAGCTCCAGGGTGATGGGATTAAAGACATGGCCCTCAGGAAATGATAGGATTACCCATCTCACCACATGGCACCTGGGAAGATTGTATCAACCAACACTCAGGTAAAGCCATGTGGTCCAGACAAAGTCTACAAAGTTAGCTAACACCCCCCACCCCTGGGAGTCTGACAGCCAATGGGATACATTTCTTACACAGGAACAGGAAACACTAGGGTGGGGGGGCCCAACAGAGGGTATGAAACCAAGGTATTCTCAGCACCCCTTCCCTTTTCGCCCAGGAGCTCCGAGGCATGTGGTCCTGTCCACCATTAAACCTTCTTTCTAAACAGCCTCCATATTTCCAGTGTCTTTTTTCCTCACTTGGCATTGAACCCAGAAGGATAATTCTTCCAGCAGGATATATCGTAATATCAAACCTCAACTTTTTACATTTACATACTTTTATAAACTAGCCATTTCTATAACAATAAATTTATCTAATCAATAAAACCCAAAATCAAAGTTTCATTTTTTTCCACCCAAAGCACAAAGTCCACAAGTGGTTTCTTTTTTTTTCAAGAAATTTTTTTATTTCAATCTACATATAACAATACATTAACAGTGTGGCATCAATATATCATACATCTCTTATTGCATTGTATTCATATTAATTCATACTTCTTCAATATTTATTTTCAACCTTACTCTCTCCAAATGCCTACCACCATATCAATTAAACATACCTAATAATTTCATTATTCAATTTTCTCCCTGTTTTCATTTTATTTTTTTAAATGAAAGATTCTCATTTGGCAAGCAGTGTGGTTCCAGGTTTCACCTCTCAGTACAGACATGACCATAATTACCTATTCATTTTATTTGTTTAATTTCATATTGCATCATCCTTGTCATTATTAAATATTAAGCTTATCTTCTCCAATCCCAATTCATGTTCTCATATCTTATTTTACAATATTATCTAAGGTTCTTATCTCAATTCTAGGTTCATTTATTCAATTCCAAATCTATCTCCTTCCATTTTTCTTAGTATAGTCTCATATCTTATTTTACAATGTTATCTAAAATTCTCATCTCCTTTCTATTATCATTTCTCATGTTATTATTTTCCCTGTCATATTTGTCATTTTATCAATCCTTATCTTAAATATAGTTGTCCCCTCTAGTTAATAATTCGAGCTAACCACCTTCATTCTTCCTTAATATCCATCTCCCTATCTAATATAAAACACAAATATATATATTTTTCTCAGATTCCGCATTATATTTTCTCTATGAATCATCTATACATTACAAAATACTATTTTCAACATATTCTTATACATCCCAACATATTCCTTGAGTGGATCCCTTCCTTATCCTTTTTTTTTGCCATTATCTCTCACTCTTTGAACAATGTCATTCTTTTCATCGTTTGTTTCCTGTTCATCTTTATTTTCTGGTCCTTTCTCTTAATTCCCTTTTCCCCATTCTTATTCCCTCCTTTTCTCATTCAGTTATTAAACTTTTCTGTCTCCCTCTTTGATTTTCTTTTGCACTTCTTTTTCTGTTTCCCTTCTCTCTTTAACCATTTTCCGAACCATTCTCCCTTTTATCATCCCATCAGACCACAAATTTTTAATTCTAATTCCTTTTCCCCCCTGCTTAAATAATTGTTGTTCATTTTGTCCTTCTAAGTTGGCTTCTTCTTTATAGAACTCCTCCCCTCTGGTTTATGTGTGTTCTTGTATGCTGAGTCACCATTTCTAATTTCTGTAGTACATAATTATACATTTTGTTTAATTTTTATCATGTCCCTTGTTAAGTTTGCATGAAGAGTCAGACGCGAGGAGTTCCATAACATCCCTTGTATCTTTTTATATCTATTTTTATGTCTTGTAAGTCCAGTCCAGTCTGGCCGCCCTGTGTGAGCTCATAGGCAAGGACTCCTAGAGTCCGTCGGTAGTCCAATGCCCTTGGTGACTCCCAACAATCAAACCTTTTCTGTTATGCCCCTGACCTCTGGAATCAACTGCCTCTAGATCCGTCTGGCCCTGATCTCCAGCACCTTCCCCGTGAATTAAAGACCTGGTTATTCATTTCATTTTTAAGATCAACCGGGGCTGTTTTGACCCCTCCTGGGGGAGGGATGGTTTTAATAATACCATTATTATTATGTGTTTTTTGAGCTTGTTTGGTTTAATGTTTTTTTAAATATTTATTGTTCTCTGTTTTTTTTTTGTTGTGAGTTAAGCCCTGAGTCTTCAGAGATGGGGCGGCATACAAGTTTAAATAAATAATAAAAATAAAAAATAAATAAATATCAATAAGTAACTCCTCCATTATCTTCTCCTTTTTTTCCCTTTCCTCTTCTTTAATAGTTGAAATCCTCTTCTTTGATAGATATATTCAATCCAGAGTCCAGTATCTGATTTCAGCCAATATCTTTTAAGTTTATTTTCAACAATTCATACTCTTGAATCTTTATTCTAAATCTTCTAATTGGCCTCCCAACTGTTTCCCAAATTACCAGGTGGTTCTATGACAATAATAAAGTTCCTTTTATTTTCTTTCAAATTCCAAGATGGAAAGTCCCAAAAAGACCAGACACTTGTTTTAAAACATATTAAATTTTTCCTGTACCATCAGGTGGCACTCTTGAGTCTTTTTCTTTTTAACTTTCTTTGTTGAATATATTTTTATTAAGTTCGCTAATTTCAGTCATTAGTTATTCTTTTCAACACACTCAATTCCAGCATTTAGTTATGCCCTTTAAGTGCCCATAATTCAATATCTGTCCAGTTTAATTTTTAAACCTTTGTTGTGTTAATGTATTTTCCTTTAAATTTCTCCTCCAGATTAGTCCAGTAAAATTATCAAATCCAAATTTAAAAACCCATTTTCTTTCTCACTTTCTCTGGTCACCGCTTCCACACACTTTCCTCCAAAATAGCCCTTTAATTTGATACAGGGTACCAAAAGCGATGTCCTTTGCCTGGTTCACACTCTGCCCACTACTTCTCTCTCAGCACAAAACTTAGTTTCCAGAATGTCTTGTCTTCGTGGTGGCCATTTAGGACCACCTGCAGCTGGCCAGGGAGGGATTTTGCTGTCAGGGGAGAGTTGGCTCCTCTCAACCCTCTAGGCAATTTCCCCTTCTTACCACCCCACCAGGGTGGTTCCAGTCCGAATCGGGATCCTCCAGCAAGAGAGCTCAGGCAAAACACAAGATGCAAGATTCGCATTGACTGACAAGGAACAAACCGGAAGCGGTTTCCAAGTAGAAACAAAAATATGCTTTTTTCTTTGATCAAAACAGTCAATTTAGCCATCTCTGCTAACTCCATCAACATTTGCAGCCATCTGTCCATGGTGGGAATTGAAATTCCATTTCAGTTTATATTCACTTTAAGAATTTTCTGTATTAGAGTAGAATAGTGGGATGAACTGAAACAGTATCATGGCTTAATCTATGTGAAGTACCACCACCTCTGTCAAAGAAGAAAGAATTACAGTGATTGTATACATATATATATACATATATATATATGTATGTATGTATGTATGTGTGTGTATATATATATATATATATATATATTTGTTTTAAATGATTTTCATGGGTAAAAAGGTATGTAGGTCTTGGTGTATTCGGGTCTTGTCCCGTGTATCTTGAGGGACAGACAGCCCTAACCTCCCTATATATATATATATATATATATATATATATATATATAAATATATATATATATATATATATATGCATATATAAATATATATATATATACACACATATATATATACATACATACATACATACATACATACATACATACATATACATAGGTCTGGTGTATTCGGTCTTGCCCGTGTAAGATTGAGAATACCTTGGCGACATTTCGACGAGATCCCACTCGCCATCTTCAGGCTGGTGTCTTCGGCTTTGTGCTTCTGCCAGCAAAGTGTGGTCTGAGCTGCCTTCTCTCTATAAATACTGGAGGGGAGGTGTGGTGTGCTGGCTCTGCTGTAAGCGGGTTGGTTGGCTGTGTTTTGACTGTGTTGTCGCTTCTTGATTGGTTGATGGAATTCTCAATCTTACATGGGACAAGACCAAATACACCAAGACCTACATACCTTTACCCATGAAAATCTATGAAAACATATATATATGTCTGTCTGTCTGTCTGTCTGTCTGTCTGTCTTTGGTTATTCGGGTTTTCTCCCGTGTAAAATTGGAACTATCTGGGCAACATTTTGAAACATTGCCCAGATACTTCCAATTTTACACGGGAGAACACCTGAATGACCAAAGACCTACATACAAACACCCACGAAAACCTCAGAAAACACATATATATATATATATATATATATATATATATATATATATACATAATCTATGTGAAGTACCACCACCTCTGTCAAAGAAGGAAGAATTACAGTGATTGTATATATCAATCTTACACGGGATAAGACCCGAATACACCAAGGCCTACATATATATACATACATACATACATACATACATACATACATTTTCAATCACTGTAATTGCTAATAAAAAGATGTTGAAGTTCCTGCCACAGTGCCCAGGTTTTCAGTTTATATTTTAGCCCTAATTCTTGCATTAATCCATCTTACTGAAATGTATTTATTTTATTTTTATTTAAGAAAATTATTTAAGAAATGTTATTTAAGAATATATAAATATATATGGATTAATGCAAGAATTAGGGCTAAAATATAAGCTGAAAACTTGGGCACTGTGGCAGGAAGTTCAACATCTTTTTTATTGGCAATTTTTTAAAGGAGAAGTCTCTGAAGATTTCTCCCTGGTCTTTGCAACCCAGGGTCAGCTGCCATTTAAGAAATAAACCTTCGACAAGATTTCCTCTCTGTTGATTGTTGTCCAAACAATCTTCTCTTCTTTCTCAGGCTCCTCACAGTGTTTTTCCTTACCCTTACCATGCAAAAGGCTGCAGCCAGGATCATAAATTACCGATTTGTTATTTTATTAAAGTCATCACCAACCACTTATAAATTCTTCTTCTCTTGGCTCTGGACTAAGATGCACAGGATGACATGGTCCCATGATAATCAAGATATTAAAACTATTCTCAGCCATCTTATTTATCTTTAGATGCTTTTCTGGCTTGCTAGCATTCAAAGTTCAGCAAAATTTGAATGGTGATGCAATGGCCTGAATTTTTCTTTCCCTGGAAAGCTGCAATTCGGACCTCACTTCAGTCCAGCAGGAAACCTGTAAATGTTCTGCAATACAGGGGTAGTCCTTGACTTATGACCACAATTGAACCCGATATTTCTGTTGCTGAGAGATTTGTGAAGTGAGTTTTGCCCCATTTTACAACCTTTTTTGTTGCAATTGTTAGTAACACGGTTGTTAAGTGAATCCGGCTTCCCCATCAACTTTGCTTGCCAGGTCACAAAAGGTGTGATCCGGTGACCTTGGGACATGGCAACAGTTATAAATATGAGTCAGTTGTTGAGCATCTGAAGTTTGATCACGTGACCATGGGGATGCTGCAATGGTTGTTAAGTGTGAAAAATGATCGTAAGTCACTTTTTTCAGAGCCATTGTAACTTTCAACAGTTACAACTTACAACAAGTGGTTCTAAGTCAAGGACTATCTGTACTATCCTACAGTCAATCACTTGGATACAGTTTAGAAAGAGAAAGCTCAGACAGATGGATAAGTAGGTAGGTAGTATCATGCCCGTTGGAATCTGATTCCGAGGGAGAGATGGAACAGCTGACAGGGAGTGGAAGTGTGGCCCGGTGGCTGTGGAGGAAACTGGGGAAGGGCACAGGCTGGCTGGGCATTCAGAGGAAGACCCAGGCCCATCCCCTCTTCATCCTAGGGCACTCAAGGAGGAACCGATAAGGGAGCAACGTGAGTAGCGTGATTTACGGGGTAGGAAAGGGCCCTGATCCCCTTCATGGGCTACAGCTGGGAAGACTGTTTAAAAGGGCAAACTCCGCATGGCAAAGTTGCTGGAAGAAACGTGTGAAATTATTCTGGTTTGTCAAGTCTTATCTTAAGTTCTGGCATCCTCCCAAGTGTGTGTATTTCGTTATCTTTTGACATCTCCAATCCCTTATCCTGCCCTGTCTCGTTAATTGCTGCAGTGTGATTTGTTTTGGTTTTTCTTTATAATTTATATGTACTTTGAGTTTGGACGGAATTTCTTTCCTTTAAAAACTGTTCTTGGGAGAGTTTTTTCTCCAGCCGGTGATAATTGGACATTGGAGGCCAAGTTGGAGGAATTAAAGGGACTTTACCTATTTTTGTGACTTTGTTGCTTTTGTGCCATGCCCCAGGTCATCACAGGTAGATAGGAAGGAAGGAAGGAGGGAGGGAGGGAAGGATAGAATTCTTTATTGACCAAGTGTGATTGGCCATACAAGGAATTTGTCTCGGTGCATAAGTCTCAGTCCCAAAGATGCTTTTGAGGAGTCAACTGGGCTTTCTTGTTTTTTTCTTTTGCAGACATTTCGCTTCTTATCCAAGAAGTAAAATGTCTTCAAAAGAAAAAACAAGGAAGTCCAGTTGCCTCCTCAAAAGCACCTTTGGGTCAGCCATGACCTGGATGATTGCAAATCTCTACAGACTATAAGCTCTCAGTATACATACAAGCAGCAACTGATCTTGTTGGAGTGTGATTGCTTGGTCTGATTAAGTGCCATCAAGCGGGTGCCAACTCTTAATGACATGGGCACATTTCTCACATTTCTGGCTCAGCCTGGTCTTTTAGGGCTCTCAATGGTACACTCATTGCTGCTGCAATGAAGTCCATCCATCCAAGTCCAACTCTTCTGGAGGAAACAATGTCCTTACAAAGTCCAGAAGGTTCTGCTTTTACACAATTGTTATGCCAAGACAGCTGAGCTGGGGGTGGCCTGGCAGGTTTTCCAGAAGTTAATCTCCCCAAACCAGAAACAGATTGTGTCTTTTGGAGGCAGCCTACCACCCCCACCCCAAACTGATGTGCTTCATCCTGGAATGTTTGATTTTGTACTATCCTAATGGACTGGCTTGGTTTCCTTCTTTAGCTTTCTTTGCATGAGACTTTGCGGTCACCAAGTACATCAGAATCCACCCTGGCTATCCATCTTTCCCATTTCTGAAAAAGCCCCTGGGGTGCCCTTTTGGCAGGTTAAATGAAAACATGCGAAGCCATGAAGATGGACTGTGAAAAATAGGACATTCTCTCATTCTCTCCCTCCCTCCCTCCCTCCCACACGCCCACACATACAATCATCTACTATAACCAGTGAAAAATAACTTATTCCCACTTTTAGAAGAATATCTATGAAAGTTTCATTCACTGGAAAGAATTTTGAAAGTTAAGTTCTCCTTCATTAGCTTGATTGAGAACTGTTGAGGGGGGAACAGCAATGCAACATGTGTTATATTCTGTTTGCATCACACACTGAACAATGTGGATAGCAGCACAGTTGTTTCCTGCTGATGGACAAAAAAGGGCCTGCTTTCAGTGAAGCACACCAGAAGCAAGTTCAAAACCTATTTCCATTAACTGTGCCATCTGAAGGGGGGGGGGAGTCCAAGAAACAGAGAGGTTCTATCGATTTCTCAAACTATGAATTATCTACAAGAATCTATTGGTTTGGGCAGTATATTCTCTAGAGTACAGATAGGCTGAGAACATCGCATGGAGCCATATACATCAATGCCAAGAAGACAATTTTTTTCTCAGCAGGAGATCAAAATGCTATTGCAGAGTGGTAGTTTGGCTTGCCAAGGTACCAGCTCTGTTATAGGAGACACTTGTTCACTTTCCAAGATGCGCCACAGGAGGGCGAGCTGGCTTCACTCTAGAGAGAAAGACAAGGGGCTTTTCCTGCAGCATTACCCAAGACCCTCTCCTGTCCTAGAGCTGTCTCACAAGTGGGTGTTACAACCGGGAAGGTTCAGAGCCATCAGGAATCTGACTGCCTGCACAGAGCACCAACTCATCTCTCCACCAAAGCAGTACCTAGCTATCTACTTGCACAGAACATGCTTTTGAAGAGTTAGGGGGACGGAAGCTGAGCCAGTGACAGAAGCTCACCCTGTTACACAGGGAAAGCTTTCGAACCGCCAGAGCTGAGATCACCTCCAGTGTCATTAAGCCACTAAGCCACTACCTTCTATGACATAGCTGGGATGTCCCCCAAGGAGAGAGGACTTGAAACATGAATTCACCTTTTCTAGTGTTTTGGACAAGGATAGTAAAGCAGGTGGCAGCTAAATGGCAAGGACCAGAGCCTGGACCAATCTTAAAAAATTAAGGAGAGCAGGCTGTGATAATTAGAGAATGCTGGTCACAAGGGAATGCTGAGCTTGTAGACTAGATGGAAAGTTAATAAAACATTGCAGAAAAAGCATTTCATTTCTGTAACGTTGCCAAGAAAACTAGATGGACAATTCCGAGAAATCACCGGTCAAGTTTAATTTAAGGGAGTTTGTAGTTGCCAGAAAGCAGAGGTGCCAAGCTAACTTTGTCTGGAAGCTATGCTGGGTCAGATCTGGTTAATATCTGGATGGAGGCTAGGATTGTAGGCTAGAGTGAGAATTCAAAACAAGTATCATAGCAAATGACAGTGACAAACTACAGCCATGTTACTGCAAATTTTTTTTTACAAAAACCCAGATGTTTTTGTAACATCACCAAAATATAGCTACACTTCAAAGAGATTATTATGTCTGTAAAACAAGTGTCTTAAGAATTTGGGAGGAGTTAATTCACCTTTTTTATTGTGTTCCTAAGAAAAGAAAAATCTGAAATCACATCAGCATTATAATAGCAATGTACCAATGAATTTCAGCTCTGAAATTTAGGTTCAGGGCCAAGTGGTGGTTCATTGGCTGGATCCCCACTGAGCTAACCCAAATCAAATAGAGTCCATTTCTGACCAAGTATAATAGTCAATGTGGGGGAAATCACATGTTCATTATTGGCAACTAGACAGTGAGCCAAACATTTCAAATTTGAGATATTTTGAGATATTTGAGTTTTTTCTGACCTTAAGGGGACACATTAGGATGCTGTTCAGAGATGTTCTTCTGAGTTTTGCTCACATTGTTCTAGCAGCTCAGGGAGCTGGTCAGAGTTCAAGATGGGGTTTCAAGCTTGCAGCATTTATAATCAAAACATTTTGCACACCATGAGCGTTCACTAGTTCAAGGGCCAAAATAGTTTCTGACTGGGAAGTTGGGAACCTAAGCAATAAAAAAAAACTGCAATTGTTATCTGAAACCTTTTATGGCCATATGATATGGGAAATGGATTTGGCCAACTGTAACAGTTTCAAGACAGTTAAGGGGGTTCTTGAATATGATGTGTATTTTGGGTTGTATTCAGACATGGCAAATCCAAAACCAGGATGTGTTGTGTTACCTGCATTGCATTTCATTGCAACGAAATTTGCAAGGAAGGAATTTCAGAAAGTGAAATTTAAGTCTACTACTTAAATTTACTACTTAGCTTTAACCAAGAATCTCAGCTTCTATTGATCCCGAAATAATGACAGCTCAAGGTTCAGAAAATTCTGAAACATAAAACTTAAAAAGTATGTATAGAATACTAAAATCCATCTATCCATCCATCCATCCATCCATCCATCCATCCATCCATCCATCCATCAGACCTTCTAGTCCAATCTTGTGCCTAAGCAGGAGACCCTATACATTTCAGACAAGATGGCAGCACGTATGTTCACTCACTAGTTTTTCGAGGCTTAATTCTCATGTGAAGGCTATCTTAGATTCAGAACTGGATTCACACATCAAGTTGAGCACAAGGCAAACTATGTTATCATTTGATTTATAAGTAATTGTGGTTTTTAATCCATGATTTATGATAAGGATGATTGAATCATCCAAGATCTAAGTGGAATTGTCAGTTCAGTCTTTCAATTTATAGGCTAGGCTCAAACGGATTCCAACTGTCAGTTCAATAGAGAGTAACTATCAGCCTAATTTATATTTTGGTCTTCCTGAAACAAGCCATGGTTAGTTAATGTTATGTAAATAAAGAAACTGACAGCAAGGAGTCTAACTTCCCACCGTATTCATTCAAGTGCCTCAAAATATTTTTATGGTGAGCAAGTCTAAGTAAAATTTGCTCATTTTGCAAAAACAGATTGGGAAAGCAACCAACAATAGCAATTAACCATAATCCTTATATGCAATCCACAAATAATATACCACAGACTAATATTGAGACAAAGCTAATACAACTTTGCCCTACTTGGTTTCCTTTGACCTTCTCCCAGAACTCCCCAGGAGGTTAGGCCATGTTGATTGGGGAATTCTGGAACTTTTCATCCAAATACAAGTGGGGAAGGATACTGTGTCATCAAGTCACAGATGGTTAGTATGGTTGGTATTAGGAAATTGGACTTGATGGACATCAAGTTAGGCATTGTAGGTTAATCTTTATTGTGGTTATTGTTTGTTACTAAATAGGAGCTCAAGGCAACAAACATGGCACTCCTTCCTCCATTGTCCCATGCTTGTGATAAAGTTGGGATAAGAGATAGTAATTGGCTCAAAGTCACATGGTAAACTTCTTTGGCTGAGAGTCAACTTAAAACTACATCTCTTGGACATCATTCCAGCACCTGAAACATCACATTCTGGAAGTTTTCTTTGAGATCCTACTTGGCTCAAGAATCTACATTCTGAGACTCCCACTGAATAGGACCTAAATTGGAGACATTGCAAAATAGCTTCTCACTCAGAATTCATTCATAGGACTACATAATCTTTGCATGAAATAGAGAGCTACTGAGGACACCAGCAAATGGCTGTAGGCAGTCCAAGATCCAGTGAATTAAAAGGCAACATTGGAGAAAGTACCTGGAATTCTTAATAAGAATTTGCCTTCCAAATTCAGGTTAAATCCGTCATTTTGGTTGGCTCTTCAAACCTCGCAACTCATTGCTTTAGATTTATAAAGATAAAAGAGTAAAAAGGCAATGCGTATAATTCCCAATAACCTGCTCCTAAGAGACCTACGCCTTAAAAAGAAGACCCCAATATCTTTCACAGAAGGTTCAAACAAGTCCAAACCTAAACCTGGAAGCTTGGATGAGTCTATTTTATTAATTTTTTTAAAGGACAAGGAATCCAAGCAAATAAATTCCCTTGATTTTGGAAACCATTGCAAGTTTGAAGAGCACAGATAATTCTCAAGGGGAAATTATAACTCTGGCATCTTTCCAGAGACTCTGAATCATGGGCTATAATGGGATACTTTATGGCACATCAAGCACCAATTTTAAAAACAGATAACTGTTTTTTCCTTTGAGGGAAAAAAAATAATTAGGTTAAAGGATCTGAATTTGGGTCAAAATGAAGAAGGCAGAGCATTGGAAGATGATGTTTTGGAAAAGGCAAACAACGGAATAACTGGCGCATTATTAAGATACAAATACAGGCAGTCTTCGACTTACCAGCATTTGTTTAGTGACCATCTGAACTTATGACAGCACTGAAAAACTTACAACCGGTCTTTGTCCTCACATGTGATCAGAATTTGGGTGCCTGGCAATTAGCCCGTCAGGCAGATAATTCTCTCTGAAGGCCATTGTTTGTTTTGGAATTAAAGAACCAAAAGACAGCAGGGCACACCAGCAAGCCAAACCAGTGTGCACTTCTGACGACTTCTTGAAGAATTGGGATGCTGAGGATCTGGCTCCAGAGAGGACAATCTGTGCCTCAACAAGGAACAGGAAGAATGAGCAATGCCCCACGTAACACAGAGGGCAGCACTCCTTCCTGGACAGCAGCTACAAGGATCTCCTCTTAGGAGGAATCTGGTTCAACAAAGTACAAGATTGACAGGATACAAATGCCAAGCCCAAAGATCTTTTAGAGGACTCCTCCCGTGGAGAAAGCTCAGGTGCACGTTCTCGGGACACTTGCCAACACTTGTATGTGGCTGGTAAGCAGAGCAAACCAAAGCTATAGGTAGCTCCTCTTTGCTTCTAGAGGCAAGCTGGCCAGTAGCTTTGCAAAGCAGGACCTCTTTAAAATGGAGCAGCCCTTCAAAGACTGATGTGGGCCTACTCTTACGAAACCTGTACATACCAGAGGTGGTATTCAGCAGGTTCTGACCAGTTCTGGAGAACCAGTAGTGGAAATTTTGAGTAGTTCAGAGAACTGGCAAATCCCACCTCTGACTGGCCTTGCCCCCATCTATTCTCTGCCTCCTGAGTCCCAGCTGATCGGCTGGGTCTTCTTTAGTTGCCCTGCACAGGATAACAGAGCTGGAAAGCAGGTTAGTGGGGTGGGGAGGGAATGGGGATTTTGCAGCAATCTTCCCCTACCATGCCCACCAAGCCATGCCCACCAAGCCACACCACACCACACCACACCCACCAAGCCACGCCCACAGAACTGGTAGTAAAAAAAATTGAATCCCACCACTGGTACATACATGTGAAAAAATTATATTCAGGTAGACAACTCCACAATTTTTTTTTTACCTAATATGTTAGTGTCATATTGTGGATGCTTGTGTGTTTTTAGGGGGCAGGGAACTTTGGCAGATGGGGGTGTGTTTGGGGATTGTCATGTGTGTGTGTGCATGTTGGGTCTGGTCTCTGGGTGTTACGTGAATTTTGTTGTATGTGTACACCATGTACAATGAAAATAAAGTATTATTAATATTATTGTTGTTGTTATTGTTATTATTATTATTATTGGTGAATGGCATTTTTAGAATACAGCAGGGGTGGGTTTCTACCAGTTCACACCTATTCACTAGAACCGGTTGTTAACATTCTAAGCAGTTCGGAGAACCGGTTGTTAGAAGAAATTACTGGCCTAATCCTGTAAGGAAGGCAGGAAGGAAACATTCTGGTGTTGCTTACAGAAACTGCCTCTCCATTAACCCTTATTACATTCTTGGCAGGACTAGACTTCCTGTCTCTGGAACGTCTCTGGAGGTTTTCCCCCCTCCTTTGCTGGTACTTTGCTTGTGAGGAGTGACCATTCAAAGTTACAATGGCACTGAAAAAAGTGACTTATGACCGTTTTTCACACTTACAACTGTTGCAGCATCCCCACAGTCATGAGAGGCCAGGCAAGGAGATGTGTGCCTCGATGTGGGTGATATTGAGTTGGCCACGCCCAGCCAATAACATGACCACCAAGCCATGTCCACCCAGTCACATGTCCACCAAGCAATGCCCACCATCTAAGCCATGCCCACAGAACCGGTTGTTAAATAATTTGAATCCCACCCCTGGAGTACAGGTAATCTTTGACTTAAAACACTTCATTTAGTGACTATTCAAAGTGACAATGGCACTGAAAAAGGTGACTTATGACCCTTTTTCACAATTACGACCTTTGCGGCATCCCCAGGATTACGTGATCAAAATTCAGATGCTGGGCAACTGGTTCATACTTATGACCACTGCTGTCTCCCAAGGTCATGTGATCCCCTTTGTGACCTTTTGACAAGCAGACACAATGGGGGTGTCAGGTTCACTTAACAACCGTGTTACTAACTTATCAACTGCAACTATTCACTTAACAACTTTGGCAACAAAAGTTGTAAAATGGGGAAAAACTACCTAACAAATGTCTCACTTAACAACAGAAATGTTGAGCTCAATTGTGGACATAAGTCGAGGACTATCTGTAATCATCTACAGCTTGCAGTTAACCATTGTAGAAAGGGGTTTGAAACCCACCTGTCCAATCTTGATGATCAGAGATGATGGGAGAAGTGAAATGTTCACATATTGCTTTAAGCATAAATGTGATACATGCACCCAACTTTGTGGCACTAAGCACAGTACCTGCCTCAATGCTATGCATAAAGCAGCTTCTTCAAACCCCTAGGTAGAATTAAAGGGTAGGGGCTGTGTGAAGCCTTCATTTGGAGATTTAAAGTGTGAACCAGAGGTGGTATTCAGCAGGTTCTGACCAGTTCTGGAGAACCGGTAGTGGAAATTTTGAGTAGTTCGGAGAACCGGCAAATACCACCTCTGACTGGCCCCGCCCAGGGGTGGAAATCAACCAGTGTTACTACCGGTTCGGTGACTCCGTTTTGCGCATGCATGTAAAAAACCTTAAGCCGTGCTGCCTGGACAGCTGAAAAGCACTGCGCGCAGGTGCGCAGAGTTGGAAAAGCCACTTTTTCCCTGCTTTTTCAACCTCAGCTGTGCCACGCAAAGCAGCTGAGGTTGAAAAAGCAGGAAATAAAGGACAGGTAAGAGGCCGGGCGGGTAGTGGGCCAAAGAGCAGCAAAGACAGAACCAGTTCGGTGTCTGCTGCTCTTCAGATCTACCGGTTCTATAGAGCCAGGCAGAGCCGGTAGCATCCCGCCCACATCTATTCTCTGCCTCCTGAGTCCCAGCTGATTAGCTGGGTCTTCTTTTGTTGCCCTGCACAGGAGAACGGAGCTGGAAAGCAGGTTAGTGGGGTGGAGAGGGAATGGGGATTTTGCAGTATCCTTCCCCTGCCACGCCCACCAAGCCACGCCCACAGAACCGGTAGTAATTTTTTTTTTTGAATCCCACCACTGGTGTGGACTCTGCCCTGAATTGATTTTTGACAATTAAGTCAGAAATGAATACGCTTTCCCAATCAATTTTAAAAACTAATAATATCAGATGGAGGATGTCAATTAGGTCAAAACTCATCCGCACATTTAGATAAAATGTGGCTTATTACAAGTAGAACACCTTTTGGCAGTTAATTCCAGTTACGCACCGCTGTTTTTGTCACTTCTGAGATTCCCTCCGATAATGCGGAACCTTATTTGCTTTCTCCAAATTTTTCAGTCCAAAATTGTGTCAGAACAGTAAATCTTATATAACACCCCTTATTTTTATCAGAAAACTTGGGACTGTTGGCAACGCAAACCTCATTTAACCTTTCTTCCTTGCCAAAAAAAAAGACAAACCCCTGGGCTTGGCACAGGTACATCTGCATGAATCTTCAACAAGCACCTGAGACAAGTTATGACCTCATTCTGTGAAGCACCTGGTGAGAAAAAGGTGCCCCTCCTAAGTAGCTCGGCCTGAAAGCATGCTTCAAAAACAGAGCATCCAAATTAGGCTGATGCTAAAAACTGTAACAGCACCTCAAATTATAGAAGAAACTCAATCTCTTCAAGTCAGCTTGGAATTTCAGATCCAAACAGCTAATTTTTGGAGGACTTTTAGTGAATTCACTTTAAAAACTGATTTCTCCAATTGAGTGATCTGGTTCGCACACCATGTTATGCCATGCTGTGTGTAATTATGATTTGCAGAATAAGCCATAACCATTTTGTACACAATGCTAGGCCATCAATCATAGTCTTCAAACCATTGTGGTTGGCTTCTCCTTAACATTAAGCCAAAACTAAACCTATTTAGGAATTAGCATGGTGGGTGAAACAGATCACATGCGCCCATAAAGTTTATCTGTACCAACTTGGTACTGGAGCTATACATAATTTTAAAAAGTGTAATTCACAATGTGCTATACAAGAACAGGCATGGAACATGTCATGATGAACCCAAAACCCCCTAGAATGAAATAAAAATTAACTAAACAAAAATAAAAATAGCTGAAATTTCGTGAGGTGTCAGCAGTAAACAAATGGATTGAGACTGTCAAAGGATATGAGAGATTTTTTGCTTGAGATTGTAGAAATCTTGGGATGAATTCAACAAAATGTTATGAGATGTGGAGGAAAGACCACCCTCTAGCCAGCTATAAGACATTCCAAGCAATGGGAGAACCGTTGGTCACTTATGTATGCTAAATAAAGTCAAGTCAAATAAAATAAATACGTTGGTGTGTTTCACCAAGAGTAAGAGTCTCCAAACTTGGCAACTTTACCACTTGTGGACTTCAACTACTGGCTGAGGAATTATGGGAGCTGAAGTCCGCAAGTGGTAAAGTTGCCAAGTTTGGAGATTCCTGGAGGAACATCTGTAAAGCAGTTCTGCGGGTTGAATGTCTAGCACTGTGGCCCCCAACCCTTTGGGCATCAGGCATTGGTCCTGTGGAGAGAGGTTTTCCTGTGGACCAGAGGCGATGTCATTTCTCATGCTGCCTACATCCCATGGTGGGGCTTCGCATGTGTGCACGGCCCAGTTTCTGGCATGCCATGGACTGGGGGCTGGGGACCCCATGTCTAGCACAAATTTACACTTCCTTCCAGACTTACTTTTTCTCCTTTGTGTCCACTACAGTCACATTTAGTGCTTGAGGAGCAGCCGTGACATGCCTAGAAGGGAGAGAAAGAAATTCAGTATGAGATATTAAGTGGTCCTTGGACATGAAGAATTACTCCTCAAAAGTTAATAGGGAGCCACAACTGTGGATCGCTTTATTGTGGAATTAAAACATACTTTAAACATGGTAGAATACCATGGTAGAATACCAGAAGTGGTATTCAGCCGGTTCTGACCAGTTCTGGAGAACTGGTAGTGGAAATGTTGAGTAGTTCGGAGAACCGGCAAATCCCACCTCTGACTGGCTCTGCCTCCATCTATTCTCTGCCTCCCAAGTCCCAGCTGATCGACTGGGTCTTTTTGGTTGCCCTGCACAGGAGAACGGAGCTGGAAAGCAGGTTAGTGAGGTGGGGAGGCAATGGGGATTTTGCAGTATCCTTCCCCTGCCACGCCCACCAAGCCACATCACGCCCACCAAGCCACGCCCACAGAACCGGTAGTAATTTTTTTTGAATCCCACCACTGAGGTGTACCAAACAACGAGCAAGCAGATAATTCTAACTACAATATGCAAAACAGAAAGTAAATTTCAATGATAACTGAGCAATGAAGCACACTTAACTGTTTACATTAATAAAAGGAGGGAAAACATGTTAATTCGCTTATCAACCTATGTGGGGGTCTGTAGAAAAAGAGTTGGTTACTTCTGCTTTGTAGAGAGACAAAAATAGGGGGGTTTTCCCACTTCTAAGCAAGTTGCTGGTTTTATCCTATCAAAACCAAAGTCTTCTGCCCTCCAGATGCTCAGTGTGGTTCCTTCCATCTTTCTGAACGCTTCAAAAACTCCCTATTTTGATCATTTACCCTTCTGCTCTTTAATATCATTGTTCTCCTCATCCTCAAAGATTTCAGCATCCCTTGGTGTAGTACAGTGATGGCTAACTTTTTTGTCGTTGTGTGCGAAAGTGCGCGTGTAACCCATCATGCAATGCACCCATAATGCAATGCGCGCATGAGCCCCCTGCCCCCTGCACATGCATGATGACCCCTGTGCACCGTGCGCCTCTGCGCATGTGCACACAACCCTCCCCACGCCTCACACCTCTGCACATGCACATGCATCTCCCCTGCATGTCCCACCCCCCGTGCATGCATGGCAGACCTCCCAACAATCAGCTGGCTGGCAGGAGGCACTCGTGCATGCACAGTGGACCTGATCCAGGGTGATGGCTTATGTGCCGTCAGAAATGGCTCTGCATGCCACTTCCAGCATGCACTTGATAGGTTCGCCATCACGGGTCTAGTACAACTATTACAACATGAAAAGACAGTTGTGTTGCTCAAAGATGCCCAGAGCCCACACTCATTACCCCTACCCCTAATCGTAATCCTGGCACTGCCAGCCATAAACCCCCTAGTGAAACCAGCCCCTTCTTCCAGCTGAGGCTTCCTAAAGCCCATCTTCTTCCCAAGATACTTAAGATACACACCTCAAAGAGAGACAGATGCTATACATCAGGAGTGTCCAACCTCGGCATCTTATGGACTTCAGCTTCAACCATGGCTGGCTGGGGAATTCTGGGAGTTGAAATCCATAGGTCTTAAAAGTTACCAAGGTTGGACATCCCTGCTATAAAAAAAATGTTCATACATAACTATAACAGAATTCTGGTCTTTCTGTTGTTCTTTCAGCCAGACTGCATCTTAGAAGGCAATTTCCCAGGGAAAGAACTGATCGTGATCTTCAATCAATCATGCAGGTAACACACACACACACACACACACACACCTGTATGTTGCCTTTCATTTGGGATGATCTGTACAAATACACCCTTGCAAGATAAGCTTCCTGAACAGGGAATTCTGGTTACCACAATCCAGCACAGTTGGAAGCACAAGGTCTATGAAAGAAAGGTTGTGTAACTATATCCTATTCCTACTCAGGTAGGCCTCGACTTACAACCATCGATTTAGTGACTATTTGAACAGCATTGAAAGCAAGTGACTTACAACTGGTCCCCAAGCTTATAACCTGGTCCCAACTGTGGTTGTAAGTCAAGGATTATCTGTACCTTCAAGAATCTGGGACTGCCTCTTCAGGTAAGTACTTGTGTGTAATAACTCGCAACCTTTTGAAGAATAAATTAATCAGACACACCCTTAAAATTAATTAAAGCATTTCTCTTTGCAAATACCTGCACGTGGTATAATTATCCAAAAGTCATTTTTTAGGAAGTCTGAGTTGTAATACAACCTTATAACTGAATAAAATTTGTGGCCGGGTTTTCTGTCTTCACCAGCCCAACTCTTCTTCCTGTAAATATGGCCTTTGGAAGAGAGGCCTGTAGCAAAAGATTGCGCCACCACCTCTGAGTACCAGATATGTTAGCCAGCCATGCAAGTTGTGATTAGAACAATTAAATAACTACCTATTTGGAGCAGACAGAATTGCTCAACAGTTGTTTCCTCTTGAGGAAATTGTTTACGTATCACATTTTATATCACTTGCCTTAGAAGCTTCTTAAAGCGCTGTCCAAATAGGACAATAAAAAAAGGACATTACGCACAAAGCTGCAAGAAATTTATATTAATAAGAAATAGACGTGGTTGCAGTCTGATCTCTAGCCAATAGATGGTGCTTTCTACTCGTAGTTACAAAGTAGTTTACTTAAATCTAAAAATGTCCCAAATTCAGCACCCACCCCCCAAGTTTGCCAAGAAGACAATTCACACAGAAACAATTCAGAGAGCACCAAGAACTCCAAAAGACAATTCAGAGAAGTCTCAGAAAATTGTTTTACTTGTTTACTCCTGCCAATGTTTGCCACAAAGAGTCACATCTGCATTCAAAGTTAATTCAAAATAGGTCAACAAATAAAATGCTAGACATTGGTTTAATTCTATTCCTAATTTCATATTTCTTGTTGCAGTTCTATATTGGTCTTCTAAATATTTTGAAGAAGATTAAAAAAAACATAAAATATTGAACACAGAAGGAAAAGCCTAACACTGTTCAAAGAATAATAAGGCTTAAATGAAATAACTTCAAAAGCCTCTTTTAACCAACCAGACTTTAAGTAATGAAAAAGGCTCATAAAACAGTGAAGCCATTTCAGTTAAGCACCAATTAACCAATGAAAAGATGCAGTGTTTAAAATATACATAAATGAACAACGAAACAAAACAAATGCATAGAATATATAAATACAGTTAGTCACGTAAAATGTTTGAAGGTGGATTTCCTTCAAAAATGGGGCTGAGTCCAAACTAAGATTTCACCCAAATAATGTTTTTTTTAAATCTTAGTTGTTTAACTTTATGATATTTAAATTCAGATATACTCTGCACTGTTCTTGGAAATATTCTATCTTGAACTTCACAGGATTATTTCTGAGCAAAAATGCACATTCACTATCCTGCAGAAATTCATGAAATTCACATATTGCATTGGAATTTGGTTTATTCTACAAATTCCCAAATGGCAGCCCACAAACACTGACCTTAGATAACAATTTGAGCCTGAACAAAAGTTAATGGGTAATAGCCAGATTAAAGAAGAAAGGAGAAAGAGGACATCATAAAATCAGTGCAGGTACTAGCCAAAGAGGTCCTTGCATTACAAAAAATGTGAGAAGCCCTTTCCAATTTGCCAACTGATTCGCAAACCCCTCTGCAAACTGCCAGCTGCTTTGGGAACTCATCTGCAAATTACTGCAAGTTTCAAGCTGAGACCACTGGTTACAGGCACCACATGTGGATTGCTAAAAAACATTCCCCCAGGAAAGGGTTAAAAATTAACTTTTTAAACCAGTCAGCTCATTGTAGGCGAGTTGGATAACTGGCACTGAACTCCCTTCCCCCAATTCCTCAGTAACACCCAGCCCCAAGTCTAAAAGAGGGTGCTCAGTTTTTAAAATCAGTGTGATATTTCTGCACTTCAGTGATAAGGTGGTTAAAAAGAGTGGCATGAACACCCAAGCCTTTTGCTACACAATCCATTTTTCCAGCCCTCTGTAGTCTCTCTAGTTGCTCATGCTCCTTCATTCTCAGGAGAAGACCCCAGAAAGCAACTCATCCCAGGAGACCAATTCTGATGGAGAACTTGGGACAACCAGGAAGGTATAGAGCAACAGAGGTAAGTAAGAGAAAACATTAAGAATATCTCCTTGGCCACCTGCATCAATCAATCAATCAGAATCGAGCTGAAAGGAACCTTGGAGGTCTATAACAGCCCCCTGTTCAAGCAGGGCATCATATACCATTTCAGACTAGTGGCTTTTCAATCTCTTCTTAAAAACTTCCAGCGATGAACCACCCACAATTTCTTGAAGCTGTTTCTCCCGAATTGCTTCTCTCCTTGATCAGTTCCCATCCATTGTTTCTTGTCTTGCCTCCTAATCAATAGAAGAATCTCAAAAAGGCCATTCTAAGAAATTGATTGAAATTCTCTCACATCCTGAAAATGTGTAGAGAAACAGAAATCCCTCCTGCAGAAGAATGCTTTGGAATGAAGCTTTACGAAATACTTCTCCAAATCCTCCGGGAACATCTGTTTTCTTTGAGGCAACCATACCGCTGATCACAAATACCACAGCTAAACCAACTTTTTCCAATTGGCACCGTCCACTAGAAAGGAGTTGCATTGACCTGGGACACTGCAGCTGTCACAAACAATTGCCCGTTGCCAAGTGTTTGAGTTTTGATCACACGACCATGGGGATGCTGAAAAATGGTCATAAGTCACTTTCTTCAGTCCTGCTGTAATTTCGAGCAATTACTAAATGAATGGTTGTAAATTGAGGGCTACCTGTAATTGCTCTGGATTATGAAAACTACAATCCCACACATACACCAAATTGAGAAATATTCTCAATCAGTATATGAGCATTGATGATGTCACCTAGTTTGGTAATGAAACATTTGGAAGAAAACAAGTAAGGTCAGAGAGCACCAAGGACCCCTCATGTCAACCCTGAGCTACAAATGTTCTCCTTTATGAGAAATATTCCCACGCTCACATGATTTCTAAGCAGGCATCTCCATCTTCAGCAAGAGACAATGGACTGCAGCCAAAGTCCCAAATGAAACTCAGATGTTTTTTTTTCAAAGTTCTCCTTAGAAAAACTCAAGACAGTCTTTTACCTTTTCTTTTTTTTCTCTACCAACATCTGTATTCTTTCAGGAGCAATTTGTCAAAAGCAATATGTTGGCAACAAGCAGAGTGGATTCCAGTAGCAGATCAAAGTCAAAACGTGGCTTGAGGCAACCACATCCTTTTTCCTACTTCTTCCTCTTCCTTTCAACCTAGTGGAATCCTGGAGAACAGACAGATGGATGCCTTCTCTCAGAACTCCAAAGCAGGACAGGCAAGTTATGAAATATTCCACATGTCGGAATTACTTGACCATATTTCCTAAGCTGCCAGGAAAGATGTTAGCAAGGTATAGATCTGGAATCCTGCGAAAAGCTTAGATTTCCATCCTCTGGTTGAACAAACTTCCCAGAAAGTGCTTTTGAATTTTGGGGCACACATTTAAACTGCTCTATTCTGGCTGCCACCAATTCTCCAAAGGCTGGGAGTGTGTTAGCCCAACTCCATCAGCTAGAAAAAAGGACTATTTATTGTACTTGGGGTTAGCCAAATTTAGAATCGGCAACTGGCAGCTTATATTCAGGGCCACAAATTCTGTCCCCATCTTTCCAGTGAGATCACATCTCTTTCCTTCCTTGTCAGCTTTCAATCGTCAGCCATTGTTTCTCAGAGCATTTCTGTTCAAATGATCTTTCTTCAATCTAGAACTTCTTTAAGATATACTGACACTTCAGATGCCAATGGCAGGGACCAGAGTTGCTGTGCTGGCTTGGAACTGCAGTCCTACCACATCAGGACAGTTGACCCATTATAGCAGGGGTCCCCAAACTTGGCAACTTTAAGACTTGTGGACTTCAACTCCCAGAATTCTCCAGCCAGCAGAGCTGCCTGGGGAGTTTTGGGACTTGAAGTCCACAAGTCTTAAAGTTACCAAGTTTGGAGACCCCTGCATTATACAATAGCATTTAGGCTTACCCCATAGTGCTTTACAGCCTTGTCTAAGTGGTTTACAAAGTCAGCATATGGCCCTCCACCAATCTGGGTCCTCATTTTATCAACCTCATCAAGATCAAACTCCAGGCTGTGGACAGAGATGCTATACTGCACTTTAACCATTGCACAGTTGTGGGGAACAACTGGGTTAAAGACATGGAATGTTTTTGCTCTTGCAAAACTTCTGATTTGCAAAGGAAATGACTACAATATGGAGGTGTTTACAGAGCACCTGTAGCTTAATGAGACCTAGTACATACACACAGTTTGGGGTTTATCATAATCTAGAAATGAAAGAAGCAATGTTTAGATAATTCTTTAAGTGCACAAGCAAGTATGGGGCCATGGCAGCTGGCCTGGCCCAGCTGCTTTCCTTTAAACATTTTACATATAATTAAACAAATCCTCAATTGTTGATGGACCAACTTCTCCCTGGCCCAATATGCTGCAGTCAGTTGTCTTACGTATTAAACTCTTAAACAAGCAATTGATCTACTAACTTGAATTACGTTCATATTCTTAAAGGTGTTTTCGTGCTAACAAAATCTTTTTCTTCCTTCCTCCAGAAATGTTACAGCTCCTTTACGTGTCATCCTTTGGAAGGGCTCAACAGTCTTCTTTATGGGAAAAATATCCCTCTTACCCATTGGAAATACAAGGTTAAAAGTTCTTCCCTCTCCCAAGGAAACTCAGAAAAGATAGCACTTCTGTTTAAGAAAAGATCTGTATTATGCTAATTAATGAGCTATGTAAATAGCCTTATCCAGAGGACAACAGATATATTCCTATACTTCATACACCTTCCTCCCAATCTCATCTTACATTGAAGGACTTTGAAATCAACAGTTGAAGAATTTAAAAATATTGCCCAATGAAGTCTCCTATGAAAACCTGAAGAAGGCATGATTTGGGGTTTCCTTCTGCTCAACCCTGGTCCACTGAACTAAACACAAATATTCATACAATATGCCAAGCCATAAACTATGTATTGGGAAAGGAGAATATTTGTAGCTCTGGGTTGAAATGAGGGGTCCTTGGTGCTCTCTGAGCTTGGTTGTTTTCTTGCAGATGTTTCATTATCCTAACTAGATAACATCATCAGTGGATAGGCAAGTAGATCAGAAGGAGATCTTGAACCAACAGAGTTTCAAAGGTGATAACCAACACCTTAAATCCAAGGTGTTCAACCTTGGCAACTTGAAGACTTGTGGACTTCAACATGGCTGGCTGGGGAACTATGGGAGTTGAAGTCCCTGGTCTTAAAGTTGCCCAGTTTGCACACCCCTGTCTTAAATTGTACCTGGAAGTCAATCGGTAACCAGTGAAGTGCTCAAAGTAGTGATGTGATATAGGCAAATTGAGACATAACCTAGAACCCTGGGATTCTCTGGAGTATCTCTTTCAATTACAGGCCAATTCTTCCAAGCTTCCAAACCCATGATATGATATCGGTTATTTAAAATGCATCTGCTTCTTTGCAGAAACATTGGGTGGAAAAATATTTTGATGGCACCCCCAGTACAGGGAAATTTCCAAGACAGTCCTTCAATCTGTACTGCAACCTTCTAGTAGGTGCAATCAAGTTTAGCTGATACCAGTAATTGGAGAGTCTCCATTACACATAACACGTAAATGATGCCTGCAAGTAGAATTGGAATGTTGATTTTGGAAAATGCAAGTATTTATTAGGACTTTTAACATCATGAGTAATCAAGGGCCTCCTGTAATAATCTTTGCCCTGTGCAAGACAGCAGAAAAACCTAGCCTTCTGCACTTAATCAAGGACAGCGAAAGAAAGACCATGGGAAAGAGAGAAATATCACGTGTTCGCTGTTAATTGGGCACGAAGCCCATCGTGTTGCAACTGTTCCTCAACTGTACTGTGCTTTCTTCCCATTATAACCTTTCACTTACGGAATGGCAGGGATGGGGTTAGCAAAGCTACCAGGCAGCAAAGGAAAAGAGTTGATTTAATTTAGTAAGTCTGTAACATGATTATGCAATGATTTTAGCAGGAGCATTTGGGATGGGCGAGTGGAATACAGCAGAGGGAAAAAGAAAACCCGTCTAACAGTGTCGAATTCTCTGGCCCGAACTTTTGTACTTTTATAAACAGAATTTCCCCTCAAATATTTACAGAAGGCCTTATCCCATGAGCCCATCCAATTTATTCACCAAATCCTTTTCAATGAAACAATTAAGGACATCTTTTGGGGGGAAGGAGTGCTTTGCATTCAGCATTCAGCAGTCAAAGGGGGTTTGAGCCCTTCTTCCGATCAGGGAGAAGGTCAAAAGTAATTCCTTACCCAACATCTTACAAAGGAGGTTCTCAAGGCCTCCTTTTTCCTATGTACACATATTAACTCACTTGCCACTCACTTCAAAAGGAAGCTATTTCGCTCCAACCGGGTATGACATTAAGTCTAAATCCACTCATGCTGTATAAAAAGAAGGTTTCCTTCAATGAATTCAAAAGGAGATGATGAAAGGACTTGCTCAAAGCCGAGGAACTTAACAAGGTGCCCCATTCATTGCATTCCTATATACGGCGGTTGTGATCTTTTAGATGCTTTACATTTGGGCAGCTCAGTTTATCATCAGCCTCCACATACTGGCTAATTAAGGAAGCCTGGCAGACAGAGATTCAGCCTGCATTGAGGGCCTGTGACCAAGATCATGTCAGTTTGAATCCTGAAGGAGGTTCCCAGGCCAGCATAAAACAAAGACAGGGAGGAACACCTCTGAAATTTGGATCGAGTTCACACATTGCTTGATCTACCATGCTGAGCCAAGGTTTTAACCATGGTTTCTGGAATAAATCATAATGGCTTAGTTCAGACACAATTGCAACTGCACGGGCTGGTTTTACACGTCCTGCTGATCTTATTTATTTATTAATTATTAATTATTTTGACTTGTATGCCGCCCCCTCTCCAAAAGGACTTGGGGCGGCTCACAACTAAAAACAGACAATAAGTTAATTAACTAAAACACTATTAAATAATAATAATTAATCTAAAACCCTTATAAAATTTAAAACCACCCCCCCCCAAGAGGTCAGCACAGCCTGGCCCGTTCAAATAGCCAGGTTTTCAAGTCGTGACAGAAGGTGTGAAGGTCAGGGGCCAAACGGAGTCCCAGGGGTAATTGATTCCATAAGGCGGGAACCGCCACAGAGTAGGCCCTCCCCCGGGGCAACGCCAAACGACACTGGGTCACAGACAGCACCCCGAGGAGCCCCTGCTTCTGTGCTTGTACAGGGCGGTTGGCATTCGATGTCGGCAGGAGACGCTCCCGTAAATATCCCGGACCCATGCCTTGTAGGACTTCAAATGTTACCACCAAAACCTTGAATCTCACCTGGAGGGCAACTGGTAACCAATGCAGGTTGCGTAGGAGGGGTGTAACATGGGAGTACCGGGAAACTCCCATCACAACCCGCGCGGCCGCATTCTGCACCAGAATCTTGATTATAAGCGTGGATTGTTGAACATACTAAAATGCTAAAACATTAAATTGAGTTTCCAATCTGTAAGGAGTTGGGTTTATGCTTTGGGCTAAGTCAAAATCAACCCAACCCAACCATAGTGTAGCTCAGCATAATGTGTGAAAGCAAGCCAGCTGGCTCACTTCAACAACAGGTAAGAAAGCCAGAATTTTTGCACTCTCATCTCCATTTTAATGTCTTTGATGATGGTCAAGTTCCAAATTGACCTTGTGTGCTGTTTAGGAGAGGAGAGCCCTTTGGAACTGCTGGAAGAAGCCTTCTGGTTGATGTTATTTCCTCTTTAAACGATTTAAAGACCACAAGGACCTTGAGAATGGAAAAGTATACCTGCCATCCACAAATAACCAACTTGGACTGAGGGCAATAGCAATAGCTCTTAGACTTATATACTACTTCACAGTGCTTTACAGCCCTCTCTAAGTGGTGTACAGAGTCAGCATCTTGCTCCCAACAATCTGGGCCCTCATTTTACCCACCTTGGAAGGGTGGAAGGCTGAGTCAACCTTGAATCGGTGAAAATCAAACTGCCAAACTGCAGGCAGCAGGCAACCAGCAGAAGTAGTTTGCAATACTACATTCAAACCACTGCACCACCATGGCTCATTGCACATCATCTTCATTTTCTCTATTGGAGAAATTGTTCTCAATAGTTTGCTAGATGAGAACTCCAAAATCAAACAGTACCTCCATATTGAAACCAGTCTCCAGTTGTAACCAACCAATCAATCATCAAGACAACAGTCATCTTGTCAATAATTCTGCAGCAGGTGTAAGTACAGATTAGGTGAGACCTGGCTCAAAAACAGTAACTGTGAGAGGGACCTTGGAGTCCTAGTGGATGATCACTTCAACATGGGCCAGCAGTGTGCAGCAACAGCCAAAAAAGCTAACACCATCCTGGAGCGTATAAACAGAGGCATAGAATCAAGATCATGTGAAGGTACTGCTTTGCCCTACTAAGACCACACCTGGAATACTACAACCAATTTTGGCCGCCATATTATAAAAAAGATGTTGAGACTTTGAAAAAAAAGTTCAGAGAAGAGCAACTAAGAGGATCCAAGGCCTGGAAACTAAACTATATGAAGAATGGCTGCAGGATTTGGGTTTGGCTAGTCTAAAGAAAAGAAGGACTAGGGGGGCATGATAGCAGCATTCCAGTATTTGAGGGGCTGCCACAAAGAAGAGAGGGTCAAATTATTCTACAAAGCACCAGAGGACAGAACAAGAAACAATGGATGGAAACTAATCAAAGAGAGAAGCAACCAGGAATCAAGGAGAAACTTCCTAACAGTGAGGACAATTAACCAGTGGAACAGCTGGCCTTCAGAAGCTGTGAATCTCCAACAATGGAAGTTTTTAAGAAGAGACTAGACAGTCAGTTATCTAAAATAGTATAGGTTTTCGTGCTTGAGCAGAGGGCTGGACTAAAAGACTTCCAAGATCCCTTCCAGCTCATTCTATTTTATTCTACTATCAGTGTAAGTCAGTGTGGGGTTTGTTCCCTGTTTACATACAATAGCTTGCCCTGCTCTTGTTGGTGGGGGTGGGGTTTTTTTTTTTACTAAGAGCTACCTAGAACCACATTCTATATTCCTATAATGCCTTCACTGTATCTAGATATTTATTAATTTACAGTTCTTTTGTCAACAGTGGTTTACAGCATAATCAGAGACTATGTTTATGACCTCAAGGAAACACCTGCTTTGTTTTTGTCGGACAACAAAACTTGTGTTCCCCAATTTTGTGGCAAACCACAGCTGAAACCAGAGAGGAGATTCAAAGGAAGCTTGTGAATGTTACAGGTTGAAGAATGGTTTAATAGCAGCTCCAGCAGTAGCAGCAATAAAACAGTCCAAATTCCTCAGTCTAATCAAGAAATGAATAATACTTTAGATCAGGGGTTTCCAACCATGGCAACTTTTAAGACTTGTGGACTTCAACTCCCAGAATTGCCAAGGTTGGAGAGCCCTGTTCTAGTCCAATCCACTGCCCCAGGCAGGAGATGTTATACCATCCTGGACAAATCAAATTGACCTCCAAGGTCCCTTCCAACTCATTCTATTCTTATATACATTAATAGCAATAGCACTTAGACTTATATAGCATTTATAGTGCTTTTACAGCCCTCTCTAAGCAGTTTACAGAGTCAGCCTCTTGCACCCAACAATCTGGGTCCTCATTTTACCCACCTCCAAAGGATGGAAGGCTGAGTCAACCTTGAGCCTGGTGAGAATTGAACTGCCAAATTGCAGGCAGTTGGCAATCAGCAGAAGTAGCCTGCAGTACTGCACTCTGACCACTGTGTCATCACGGCTCATAGCTAACTAATAGAAGCTAATTAATAGAAGGAAAAGTAAAGTGACTGCTATAGTACTTTAATACTCAGTATTATGTCAATATTAGCAAGTCTATTAGCAAAATACATAAAAGCCCTGGAATCTGATGTTATAATCTGAATTCTAACAATACTGTTTGATGGTCTTCTTTCCAATCCCCCAATCCCTTGTTAAAAATTAATCATTCAGATACTGATACCCAATACATATCAGCACTCATCTTACCTGAATACATTCTACAGAATTCAGTGGGACCATTTCCCAGATAAGCAAGCATAAGTTTGCAACCCTAAAGTTTTCCTGATGGTCAGCTGAGTCCTGTTTCCAGAAAAGATCTTATTGTCTGGAGTTTCTCCTCTGCCTTATCGCCTGCTTCCCCCTCATTCATCCTGGTTTATTGTCTCCTTTAAATCGGGATTTCCTTTATCAAAATCCTCAGCTTATCCTCAGAAGATTATAGCGATATACAATACTGTGTACCTTCCTTAGATAAAACTAGAGACAAACCAAGAAGACAGATAAAAGCTTCCAAATAGGATATGATATTCTGTGACCTGAAACCTTTTAACTATCCTCTGTTTAGGTGAATGGGTTTTCCCAATCTATGCACACAGCACCTTTCTAACCTGCATTCCTTGCCTGCAGGAAGATGACATTACTGGCAGATTGCCACACATCCAGGAGTTTTATCTTTGAAGGATTGGTGGAGCCGGCTAATTTCTCTTCAATTTGAAGCCTTAGCCAAGTGGTAGCATCTAGCCAACCCTGTTAGCACAGGAAGGAACAGGCCAAACCTCCAGGGACTATAGGCCAGACTGAGAAGCAAACCATTTCCATATGATTGCCATGAAAACTACATAGGCCAAGAGTTAATCTCGGATTTCAAGCAAGTGTTTATTCCTAAGGAAGGTCGTCTTGGCCCACACTGTAAACTTCCATCCTCAATAGCAAAATGGCAAGAATCTTCCTTAGACCTAGGTTGTAGTTTTGCAAGCTGTGGATGATTTACCACTTCCTTCTTCTCTTGGGATATTGCATGGGTCTATGACAATTGGCTGCGGCCAACTTGCCACGGCCAACTTACTGCAGGACAACTCACTGTGGGACAATATCAAAGAAATGGTGGAATAGAATCATTAAAGAAAGGATGCAAAAGAAGAGACAGAACGAAATGTGAATGACAAAAATTACAGTAATTTTTCATTTATAATGAAAGTGTTAAATTATCCAGCAGTGAGTTGGCTGTTGAGAGTTGTCCCATTCCGTACTGTACTATACTGAAGATACACAAGTGATTATGCTACCCACACCAAACATTGTTTATTAAGTATACTTTTTCTGCAAAAACGGAGAAAATGCTTTCATTTATCTAGCTTTACTTCACCCCAACAGGGACCAATCTTTACTTGGCTAGGGGTAGAATAGTTCAGCATTTTCACATGCACAGAAAAAGAAGCTTTATAACAAATGCAAGCTCCACTGAACTATATGGAGATGCCCAAAAGGTCACCAGAAGTCAACCCACAACAGAGTCATTTCTTTAGGTTTTAGAAAACACAGATTTTAGCTGTTAAAATCAAAATCATTTTAGACTTGTGGATTCCTGTGGAATCCAGACAGCCACTGCACTCTTTGTATTAAGAAAGTGGGAAACAATATTGTGGATTTTATAGTTTTTTTTTTAAAAAGCTTATTTAAAGGAAGCCAAAATGTAACGCTACAATCAAAGGTTATTCTGGGACCACAGAAAGAAGCTGGAACTGCTGTCTGTGCTTGTTCTTGAATTGGAGGAATCATCCAAAGGGGAATATTCTGTTTAAAACTATCCAGTTTGTTAGAAGAGTAGCCAAGGAAGGAAGGGGAAATGAGAAGAAAGAAGAAGATCTAAAACAAAGTTGAAGCACAGGCAGATTCATTCATTCGCTTTTCTCCCTCCGCAGTGAATACAACTCCATCATGCAGCACAAAGAGACAAAACCTATGCCCTTCTGATCAGTGGTGGGATTCAATTTTTTTTACTACCAATTAGGTGGGCGTGGCTTGGTGGGCGTGGCAGGGGAAGGATCAGAGGTGGTATATTCAGCAGGTTCTGACCAGTTCTGGAGAACCGGTAGTGGAAATTTTGAGTAGTTCGGAGAACCGGCCAATACCACCTCTGGCTGCAGATTTTACAGTATCCTTCCCCTGCCACGCCCACCAGCCACGCCCACAGAACCGATGGTAAAAAAATTTGAATCCCACCACCGGGAAGGATACTGTAAAATCTCCAGTCAGAGGTGGTATTTGCCGGTTCTCCGAACTATTCAAAATTTCCGCTGCCGGTTCTCCAGAACTGGTCAGAACCTGCTGAATACCACCACTGCTTCTGATACTTTTGGTCCGTGACGCTCCCAAGCTGCAGGCCTAGGAAATGTTTCAAATTAATGAGAAGCACACGAAGGAAACCAAGCTTAGTTCTTTAATTTGTACTGTACTTGTGAGAGAATTGGATCTTTCTGGTTTGGTTTCACTCTTACAATAAGAGTAACAAGAGATGGTGAAGAAGGAGGAGAGAAGGCAGAGATAGAAGGAGAAGGAGGAGGAGGAGAAAGGAGGAAATCAGGCTCAAAGGAATCTCAACACCTGCAGTGGGTTTTTTTTGGCTGAGAACCAGGTCAAAGGCAACACAATTTCCTACCTGCCCAGACATGAACTTGCCAGAAAACTGTAAAAGATTGAAAGACAGGCTGGTGAAAGTAGAAACAGCTATTGAAAAACTATAAAAGACCAAAAGAAATCTACACACCATTCAGGCTTAGCAAGAAATAGATGCACAAAATCATGACTGCTGCCCACTTAGCCCAAGGAGATCAAATTCATAAGCAATAATCTCAGCCACTATGTGACTTGATTATTTCTCCCTGAATATACTGTGCCACTGGTTTAGGTGGCTTAAAAGTGGTGGTGGGGGGAAAGGCAGCATTTCCAAATCTGTGTTCTCTGAGCTTGGTTTTTTTCTTGAAAATATTTCATTACCCAAGCTAGGCAGTATGATCAGTGCTTATTTCCAAATGCGTTTGCACGGCTCTCTTGAAACGAGCAGTTCTCCAGAGAAGCAACCATTCAGGATGAACATGACATTGCCTTCTCCTTTTGATCAAAAACGGCTCAAGAAACAGGGAAACTTTGCCCAGGGCAAATGAGAAAGATGCCAGCTTCACTTCTTTGAAATCGTGCGCACCCTGCACATAGGGACACTGTGAACAGAATGTGAGCATAATGCTCTGTGGGTGGCTACCACTATTTCTATATCACCATGTTCTTCTCTATTCTTCAGACAAAGCAGCCATGCTTTCTTCTCACAACAACAAACCTCGGCGTATCTTGTTAGTGGAAATTCTTCTGACCAGCATCGTTTCTTAAAAGGTTAAATTACGAAGCAGGGTTCCTTTGCATCTTGAGAAGGCTCGATCCTTTGAAGTCTGTACAATGAGCGATCTGTTCCAACTTGCTGGTTTGAGGATCCTTTCTTTTTCCCCCTCTTGCAAGTAGAGCGGCTGACAATCCTGATTTTTTTGAAACAAGTGGATGGGTCAAAGAAACCCAAAGACTTCCAGATATACAAAACAAGCTTCGCTTGCAGAGCTGCCCAGCTCCACGGGGTGGTGAAGCGGTTTGCCAGAAAAGATGAGGAAAGAAAGAAAATGCAACTGAGACACCTGTTTTAAAGGGATTTAACTGCAATTTTGGACACACGCATGGACACGCAGTCGTCAATGTGCTCAAGATGGTTGGTCTTCGTCAAAATGAGTTCATGGAACTATCGGTTTTCTTCCCAAGAAGAAACATGCCACCACAGTTGTTATTCCTAACATTTATCCCATTTGGTGGTCAAGTTTGCTTGCTTTGTGAGGGGCTCACCTGGTTTGTACAGTTAGAACAAGATGAAAATTCAAGGTGTGACAAAGAGGTTTGTTTTTCAGCCTGCTGTTGCAGATGAGAACTGAGATGAAGGGATGGTTTCTAGTGGAAAACTGGAACCTGTTCAGAATCTAGCACCTTCCCCATTATACCATGCTGATTCTTGGGCTGAGACGGAGGGATTGATGCCATGTCTCCATGATGAAGAAGGGCTAAAACCTGAGTCTCACTCTCCAGCATCTTGACTACATCTTGACTACATCCTGCTACCTCTCTGCATATCACTTTTCTGCAAGGGTATGCTTCAGAGCAATTTAAAAGAGGATGAGCTTGTCAGCTGAAAAGCCTATTGCCCGGTTCAAGACCCGAGTGCCGCATGATGGGATGACCTCCTATTTGTCAGGATTCCGGCAGTTACCCCCCATTTTTTTTCCAGAAAACTTTATTTACAAATGTTAAAAAAACACACAGACGTACAAATACAATAACATAAATACACAACAATGCGCAATGCGCTTTCTTCATTTGGTTTAGATTCCAGATTGGATATACACTTTAGCTTTAAAAATAAATTATACATAACGGTGTTCGTTACCAATTTTTCCCATTTGTTTGGTTTGGGTTGTGATTTTAATTGTTCTATATATCCTTCTAGATCACTTTATATTATCACATATTATCTATCCCATCCTTCTGTCCACTTAGATGCCCTGTTTCCTCTGGGTTCTTTTTTCCCTCTGTCTTCTTTTTGCATTTTGTTCCACCCAGTCATACCATCTATCCCATATCTTATAGTACTCTGAATCCTCTTTTTCATTTAATTTGAGTGTTAGTCTTTCCATTTCTACACATTCATATGTTTTCCTGGTTATATCTTGTATAGATGGCATTATAGGTTCTTTCCATTTCTGTGCTAGGGAGATTCATGCAGCTGTTAATAAGTGTGTGATCAAGTATTTATCCTTAGGGGGCAGATTTCCTTTAATCATTCCCAGTAAGAACAGTTCTGGTCTCCACTCCAGTTCACATTTTGTAACTTCCTCTATCCAATTTTTTACTTCCGTCCAGTACTTCTTTGTTTTTGAACATGTCCACCACACGTGAAAGTATGTGCCAATTTTATCTTTACACTTCCAACACTTAGGGTTTGCAGCTGTAAATAACTTCGCTAGTCTAGCGGGCGCCAAATGCCACCTGTACATCATTTTGTACTGATTTTCTTTGTATGCCACCGATTTTGTGTATGTCAAGTTTTTCTGCCAAATCTCTTCCCAGTCATTCAAGTCCAAGCTGTATCCCATATTTTTTTCCCATGCTAACATTGGCCCCTTCACTAATTGCTCTGTCCCATTTAAATCATGAGTCTCGAGACAAATTTCCAAAACTTCAAAAGGATTTATTGGGAGTTAAATTGCCTGGCACTGCCTGGGTGTAGCTGACTCTGAGACACATCATTCACTGACACCCTTGACCCTGATTTTCCCCCACCCCCTGGGTGTATCGTAATTCATATTCTCCAATGTGACACATCCATAGCCAAGAGAATTTTGCATGGCAGAAACTTCATTCGCCTAGTTACTAACTTTGAAAGCATTTATGGAATGCACTTTTGGTTTTGCAAGCTGATGCAACTGCTCCCCCCTCCCTTTCTGTTGGTAACTCTAAAAAGACCAGACAAATATTTTATGAGTTGATACTATTCTTGCCCCAGGTCCTGCCCACCTAGCAATTCAAAAGCATGCAAATGTGAGTAGATAAATAGGTACCACTTTGATGGGAAGCTAATAGCGTTCTGTGCCCCTTGGAGTACACTTATGCTGGCCACATGACCACAGAAGTTTCTTCAGACAACAGTGGCTCCATTAGCAAACAAACAGAGATGAGCAGAGCCCCTTAGAGCTGGATATGACTGGACAGAGGAAATCTTCACCTTTACCTTTAGGGCACTTTTGAGACCATTATCTCAAGGAAGCCTATTGTAAGAAGTGTATAAAGGCCCAGGGTGATGGTGTGCAAACTCTGGGAAATATACATCACAGTCAAGCCAGCATGGAGTGTGCTGTCCAGCCAGTTTAGAGTTAATGGGTCTTGGGATAGGTAGTTAGGAATTGAGAGCTGTCCCTTTAAGGGAATGCATCATGGTAAATGTAGTTAAGGTATCCTGGGAAATGTAGTCCATGTCATGTGGTCACATCTGTAATCCTGATTGGTCACTAAACTGACACTTGTGGGGCTGGGGGAGGCTCCCTCACTCTTGCCTGATCACACAGCCTCGTGGTAGCAGCTATACCTCTGCCTCTATGGCTATGGGATGAAATATGGGATAGAAAGATTACTATAATTTACACTATGATTTCAATTGTACAAAGAATTGGACATTAGATGCATCTTCGGCATAACTGTGAGTCACCTTGAGGATACCTAATATAATCCAATAAAAGAAACTTTGTATGGAAGAATTTGTAGAGTTATCTATCTGTCTCTATATTCAGCAAATGGACCAAAAGACAGAATAGTAAGAATATGGAGACTGCAGAGATCAAGGTCCAGAACTTTCCAACCAGCAAGAGAATTGGTGGAAAGTCTAAAAGTTGGAATCCTATGCCTGGAAGGCTGCAAAACGACAGGGCACCCTCACCAATGACTTGCTCCAGCCGTTCTAAATGCATACAGGTAGTCCTCGATTTATGACTACAATTGAGCCCAACATTTTGATCACTAATTAAGACTTTTGCCCCATTTTAGCACCTTTCTTGCCACCATCATTAAGTGAATCACTGCAGTTGTGAGGTTAGTAACCCAGTTGTTAAGTGAATCTGGCTTCCCCATGGACTTCGATGGTCAGAAGGTCACCAAAGGGGATCACGTGACCCTGGGACACAGGAACCATCATAAATATGAAGCGTCTGACTTTTGATCACATGACCATGGGGATGCTAGAACAGACACAAAGTGTGGAAAGATGATTATAAGCCACTTTTTTTTCAGTGCCACTGTAACTTCATTCACTAAACGAATGGTTTTGCAGTCAAGGACTACCTGGCCTGACACTCCTGAAATCTGTTGTAGCTGAAACACAACCAGGGGTGGGATTCTACCAGTTTGCACCTATTGGCTAGAACCAGTTGTTAACATTCTAAGCAGTTCAGAGAACCGGTTGTTAGAAGAAATTGCTGGCCTCATCCTGTAAGGAAGGCAGGAAGGAAACATTCTGGTGTTGCTTACAAAAACTGCCTCTCGTTAACCCTTATTATATTCTTGGCAGGACTAGACTTTCTGTCTCAGGAACTTCTCTGGAGTTTTTTCCCCCTCCTTTGCTGGTACTTTGCTTGTGTGGAGTGACCATTCAAAGTTACAATGGCACTGAAAAAAGTGACTTATGACCATTTTTCACACTTACGACAGTTGCAGCATCCCCACAGTCATGAGACGCCAGGCGAGGAGATGCGTGCCTCGATGTGAGTGATGTTGAGTTGGCCACGTGCAGCCAATAACATGACCAAGCTACGCCCACCAACTTAGCCACGCCCACAGAATCAGTTGTTAAAAAAGAATCCCAGCAACCCAAAACCTTTGGAAGAGCAGCAATGGAGCCAAGCAGTCTAAGATTTTGCATGCAAAAGACTCCCAGCTCAGCCCTTCTCTAAATGCTTGGGAGAACTTTTCATCAGTTAGGGAAACGTCCTTAAGTTGCCCCGAGTCAAAGCACAGCTCCTGCCAACCCTGGGAGAAATTATCACAATTTTCTCAGTGACAATTCAGAAAGGCTCCGGCATGGCGCTTCTTCAAGATGGTCTGCTCTGCTTTTTACTTTCCAGCCTAGCTGTGGGAATGGCTGGCGGTTTCCTGTCCACGTTTGGCCCCGCTTAGCTTTTCCCAGATGAGTTACGGTCAATCAGAGGCAGCATCCAAGGTAGTCCAAAGAAATCCAAGCCAGCCAATACAGGTAGTCCTTACACAGCAGTTCGTTTAGTGACCAGCACTGTCACAACAGCACTGAAAAAAGGGACTTAGGACCGTGTTCCACACTTATGACCATTGCAGCATCCCCATGGTCACACGATCAAAATCGAAATGTTTGGCAACTGATTCATATTTATGATGGTTGCAGTGTCCCGGGGTCATGGGATTCCCTTTTGTGACCTTCTGACAAGAGAAGTCAATGGGGGAAGACCAATTCACTTAACTAACACAACAAATGCAGTGAGTCACTTAACAACTGGGGCAAGGAAAGTCATAAAACGGGGCAAACTCAACTAATGTCTCACTTAGCAACACACATTTTGGGCTCAATTGTGGTTGCAAGTCGTGGATTACCTGCACGTGGAATTTTCATGGCATACAAAACAGCATCTGCTTCCTATGGAAGAGTAGGTGTTGTGGTCCACTGGCAGCCTTCGGAGACAGCAGCAGAATCGGACAGTGGGGAGGAACATAGGCCAGTCTGGGAGTCTGGGGAGGACTCTGGACGAGGGTCCTGCATCCAATGCAGTGATGGGACCAGGGCCACCTGGGAGTTATGTGCCGACTCCGGAGCCTCCAGAATCTGACAGCAGTGAGGCAGAGGAACAAAGGAAGCCTGTTCCCAGTGTGTGTGTGTGTGTGCAGAGCTGCCAGAAGGCAAGAGCAGTTAAGACAAAAGGGGCGACTCGGGAGTAAGGCTTGGAGGTGATTGCCCCTCCCATAAGATATAAAAGAAATGCAAAGGGTCAGGAACCTTTTGTGATGACCCGTAGTCTCTCAAAATCACCCAAAACCCAAAAAGTGAATTAAAGTCCGGCAATGCCTTCAACTTAACTGTTTTATTAGTCACAGTTTAAAGTCCCCAAAGTAAATAATGAGGCAAAAGGAAAACAAGAACAAACCATCTTGGCAAGAGTTCCGAAGCAAACCAAGATAAGTAATCATACGTTCCAAGCAGATAACCGGGGAAAGCCCTTGGGAAGAACGCCAACAAAGATAAACTTCTTTCAAAGGAAGCACTAACTTTGACTCCAGCAATTCTGAATACACAGTTACAACCTTATATACATAGCTCCCAGCTGTAAGCCCTGAGAAGGATCAGGGTCCTCTCCTCCTGAGTAGACCACGCTTTTCCCTGATCCTTTCCTCCCTGTGTGCCCTGGGATGGATAGGGATGGCCTGGATCCTCCTCTGATTGCTCACCCGGCCTCTGCCCTTCCCCAGCCTCCTCCATCACCTCAGGAGCCACACTCCCACTCCCTGTTGGCTGTTCCCCCTCTTCCTCGGAGTCAGTCTCCACCAGGGGCATGACACCTTTGCAGGAAGCAACGTTGTTCGCTCTGGTCAGTTTGGAATCTGAAAACTCCGTGGTGAATTTGTGCTCCGTTTGGTTTTGAAAGACTAATTGGTACTTTAGTTGTTGGCAGCACCTCAAGAAAGACAAAGGTGCGTTCTTATCAGACTTCTCCTGAAGAACTCTGGCAGACTTCCATGGGACAATTTATAACTGGTTGAGACTCATTACGGGCTGTGAATGACAATAATTCACAGCCGTTGAACTAAAATAAAAGGGTTTTGGATTTAACGTGTGTTGTTGGTGTCTCAGGAAGCCTTGGTCAGAACAGTGGGATGGTCACAAAGAGGAGCGTTCTCCCCTCTGTGACGCCGCTCCTTCTGGCCTTATTTATTTCATCGTTTGGTGGAGAGCGGACTCCGAACGGGCAATCGCTACCCATGGATTATTTTTCCATGAACATCTGTGCAATCTTCATCATGTCCCAAAGGATTCTCATAAACCATTTTGAAACCAGATTGGCATTTTGTACAATCCTTTTCTTTTGCAGCATGCCAGGTTCCCAACTTTTTCTTTGGAATTCAGAGACTCCAGAGCAAAATAAAATACTTACGACCATAACTGACCCTGAAATTTCTGTTGCTCAGTGAGACAGTTTAAGTGAGCTTTGTCCCATTTCACCACCATTCTTGCCACAGTTGTTAAGTGAATCACTGCAGTTAAGTTAGGAACATGGTCGCTAAGTGAATCTGGCTTCCCCATTGACTTTGCAGAAGGATGCAAAAGAGGATCACACTGTAACCCTCATAAATATGAATCAGTTGCCAAGTGCCTGAATTTTGATCACATGACTATCAGGATGCTGCACCGGTCATAAGTGTGAAGAACGGTCATAAGTCATTTTTTTCCAATGCTGATGTAATTTTGAAGGGTACCCCACCACCAAATCAAGACATACGGTTCGCCCTCAACCTTCCACCTCAGTTGGGATCAGACGCTCCATTGCTAAGTGATGTGTTCACTAAGTGAGTCACATCCAATTTTATGACCTTCTTTCCTATAATTGTTAAGTGAATCCGGCTCCCCCCATTGACTTTGCTTGTCAGGAGCCAGTTGGGAAGGTCCCAAGCAGTGATCACATGATCCCGGGATGCTGAAACCCTTGTAAATATGTGCTGATTTCCAAGTGCCCAAATTTTGGTCACGTAACTGCAGGGATGCTGCAAAGTCATAAGTGGGAAAACCAGTTGACGAGCCATTTTTTTCAGCATCCTAACTTTGACTGGTTGTTAAACCAATGGTCGTAAGTTGAGGACTACCTGTAAAATCTCTTGGGAAACCTTTCATTCCCCAGAATAAATCTTATGTGTCTTTTTCTAGCAAGTAGGAAAAAATGGAAGCAGAAAGTCAATCAATTAACCATCAGTTTCATAGCTATTTGCAGCAAAAGACAAGCTTTGGGCATGGTTCAGGAAGGGGGGTTTCATCAGCAGTGGGACCTACCTGTTCCACTACCAGTTTGGTGATCGTGCATGTATGCATGTGCACCTAATGTGCGCGCACCTAACATGCGTGCGCAGCTTTCCCTACACTCTCCCTGATGGTTGGAAGCTTTTTTTTTTACAACTGGTTCAGTCAAACCGGTCCAAACCAGTAGCCTACCACCACTGGGTTTCATCCCATTTCTACCAGCATGCTCAGGAAATCAAAGTGGGGAGTGTTAAGTTTGCATGAAGAGTCAGACGCGGAGTGCTTCAGTGAAGAGTTTATTAGTGACTACAGCTCATAACAGACCCGATTTGGCTGGGCTGCGGCTGCTACTTATAGCCAGCAGCCGCAGTTGCCAGCCAATCAGAGTGCAGGATTTTCAGTTGCCAGCCAATCAGAGTGGGATTTTCCGCACTTTTAAACCAATCATTTCTGACATTTTACAAGAACAGTTCAAACTTAACCAATGACATTCAAACCTGCATACATAACAGGGAGGAAGCTTTGAATACACTAAACCAGGAGTCTCTGACCCCCGGGCCATGGCCTGGCACTGGGCTGTGGCCCGTTCAGAACTGGGCTGTGCAAGTGGCAGGAGAGCCGATGCATGCAGCTTCATTTGTGCGAGTGATGGGCACTTGTGCATGACGCTCCATTTGTACGAGCAAATGGAGCTTCACGCACGTGTGTGTGCGAGTGCTGGCCACTCGTGCATATGGAGCTGTGCGCACACACCTGCCTGCCACTCACACGGAACCATTTCCTCTCCCCTGCCGGTCTGCAAAACCAGAAAGGTTGGGGAGCCTTGCGCTAGACACACGAATGTGCTGGGAAAGATCAAACAACACCTACCACGCAAAATGCAGCCCAGAGCTATGAAATAATTAGAATACTTGCAAGACCGACATAGCCTAAGAGAATACGAAATACGGCTGTGTTTAGCACACGCGCGCACACACGTACTGTACAGAGAGCATGGAAGAATGTCTCCCTTTTCAAAAGTCACACCCTTACAAGATGCAGCCTGTAGATTCTCTTTGAGGGTGCAAATCTCAGGCTATCAACCATCCCACATCACCCCACCTGCAAGGAAAGAGAGAATTTTGCAAGGTCTTTTTTGCCTTGGCATCATCACAGCCCTGGAGATAAAATAGGAGGAAACCTGCCCACTGCAGATGCTGGATAACTCTACGCCCTGCCCTACGTCCCCTTCCAAGGGCAGACTTTCCGCCTTTTCTCACGTAGATCACTCCTGAGCGGGATCTGTTCCAGAATCCTCCCGCGCTTACATGTTCATAGTTGTACAGGTAGCTCTCAACTTACAACCATCATTTACTGACTGTTCAACCTTACAACGGCACCAGAGGCGGCATTCAGCAGGTTCTGACCAGTTCTGGAGAACCGGTAGAGGAAATTTGAGTAGTTCGAAGAACCGGCCAATCCCACCTCTGACTGGCCCCGCCCCCATCTCTTCTCTGCCTCCCGAGTCCCAGCGGATTGGCTGGGTCTTCTTTGGTTGCCCTGAACAGGAGATCGGAGCTGGAAAGTGGGGTGGGGTGGGAAGGGGGATTTTGCAGTATCCTTCCCCTGCCATGCCCACCAAGCCACACCCACCAAGCCACACCACACCCACCAAGCCACACCCACAGCTGATTGGCTGGGTCTTTGGTTGCCCTGCACAGGATATCGGAGCTGGAAAGTAGGTTAGTGGGGTGGGGAGGGAAGGGGATTTTGCAGTATCCTTCCCCTGCCATGCCCACCAAGCCACGCCCACCAAGGCACACCACGCCCATCAAGCCACACCCACAGCTGATTGGCTGGGTCTTCTTTGGTTGCCCTGCACAGGAGAATGGAGCTGGAAAGCAGGTGAGTGGGGTGGGGAGGAAGGGGGATTTTGCAGTATCCTTCCCCTGCCATGCCCACCAACTACACCCACCAAACCAAGCCACACCCACCAAGCCACGCCCACAGAACTGGTAGTAAATTTTCTTGAATCCCACCACTGAACGGAACTGAAAAAAAAGCTACTTATGATTGTTTTTTGCACTTACGGCCATTGGAGTATCCACGTGATCAACATTCGGATGCTTTGCAACTGGCTCATATTTATGACGCTTGCAGTGTCCCAGGGTCATGTGATTCCCCTTGTGCCACTTTCTGAGAAGCCAAGTCAACGAGGGAGCCAGGTTCTCTTAACAACCGCGTTACGAACTTAATAACTGCCGTGATGCGCTTAACAACAATGGCAAGAAAGGTCATAGAGTGGGGAAAAACTCACTGAACAACTGCCTCACTTAGCAACAGAAATGTTGGGCTCCATGATGGTTGCAAGTGGAGGACTTGTATTTGTCCCAATTATTATAGAGTACCTTTTATGGGTCAGGTAGTCCTTGACTTTCAACCAGGGGTGGGATTCAAATTTTTTAACAACCGGTTCTGCGGGCGTGGCTAGGTGGGCATGGCCATGTGACTGGGTGGGTGTGGCCTTTTTTGCAGTACCCCCACTCCATTTTTCGGCCTTTTGGGCCTCAGGGAAGCCTCCTGGGGGGGTCATTTTTGCTCCGAGGAAGCTTCCCTGAGGCCCAGGAAGGCTAAAAATGGAGCAGGAGGGCACGGGCGAGGGTGCTGCGCCCCCCTTGCCTCCTGGGCCTCAGGGAAGCCTTCTGGGTGAAACAGTGAGACAGCGAAGGGGATCCCAGCACAACTGATAATCGGAACAGCTGATCAAAAGGAATACCTTAAGGAGTGACTGGCGGGAGAGAACGCAGTCAGCAAAGACTGACTGGGCAGAGAGGAGTGGCCAACCAGGGGCACGATTTGCCAGTTCTCCGAACAGCACAGAATCATAACAACCGGTTCTATAGAACTGGTCCAAACTGGTAGAATCCCCACCCCTGCTTTCAACCATTTATTTTGTGACCGTTCGAAGTTACAATAATACTGAAAAAGAAATGATTTATGGCCAGTCTTCACACTTACGACGGTTGCTGCATACCATGTCATGGGATCAAATTCAGGTGCTTGGCAACTGGCATGTATTTACAATGGTTGCAGCATCCTGGGGGGGTCACGTAATCACCATTTGCATCCTTCTCAGCCAACCTCTGACAAGCAAAAAGGAATCTGGAGGGGAAGCCAGATTCATGGAACGTCCATGTGACTCACTTAAGGAAGCACTTCGCTTAACAACTATGGCCAAAAAAAAAGGTCATAAAAACAGGCACGACTCATTTAACAACCGCCTTGCTTAGCAACAGGAATTGTGGTCCCAAATTGTGGTCGTAATCTACAGGCTACCTGCACAGAGCTTTCATCAAATAATAACACTACATTGTGCCAGATTGGAGAGCAGAATTCGGGCTTAAGGAGTGAAAATCAGTGGTGGTATTCTACTGGTTCAGACCGGTTCTGCCGAGCCAGTAGCGGCGATGAGCAGCAGAGAACGAACCGGTTCTCTCCAGTGCTCTGCTGTTGGGCCCACCTGGGCTCCCAAACTCATCTTTATCCTCTGTTTTTGAAGCGCAGCTGATTTGCGCAGCACAGCAGAGTGCTGTGCAGCAGCTGCCGAAGTGACCAGGAGAATGCAGGCTTGCAGGAGGTGAGTTGGAATGCCTCTGCGCCTGTACAAAGTGCGCGTTTGGCATGCGCGCACATGCAAAGTGTGTGCCCACACACAAAGTGCGCCCACCAAGCCACACCCACTTCAAACTTTTTGAATCCCACCACCGGTGAAAATGTGCTCCCAGTAACATTTCAAATACCAATTTAGTGATGACTCTGGTGCATCTGCCAAGCAAAGCATGGAAGCAAACCATGCTTATGGAATTATGCACCCTGTTCTGTAATCATGGAGGACTTTCATATAGCATCCTGGTTTACTGTTGCATATGCAGTCTAAATAAATAAATAAAGGCCAAATCCAGAATATTCTCCTCTCCTTTATCAGCAAGATGGAAAACTCTATCTTCGCTCTGACTGATTCAACTCTTGTCTTTACATATAAACCAGAAATCAAATGTAATCCAAATTATATTTACCAAGAAAGGCAGCTTGCTAGTTTAGCTTTGGAAATGGCTTGTTGAACAGTTGTTTAGAATTTATTTTAAACCATGACATACAAACTGGCTTCATACTGATCATTAAGCCATGAACAGTGGCTTTCTTTCTTCCAGTTTAATATCAGTGCAAATCTACATTTTACTAGCAAGTTATGGAGAGGGGCAGAAGGAAAAAAAAAGAATGCTGGTTTATTCTCTGTTTCAGTAAAATGGAAAGAGAAACATTTGCTGGGGCATATTCCTAAGCTATGATTGTGTTAGAAAGAAGCCCATTGAAAAAACCATGGCTTAGAGAACAGATTTGACAGGATCCAAGAGTCTACAAGCCTTGGATTGAAACTATAAGGCAGAGGTACTCCGGACTACATCTCCCATTATTCCTTGCTGTTGACCAATCTAGTGCAGTTTAGAGACTTTGGGTCTATGATCTCAGCTTCCCATAACTTTTGCAGCCCAAGCATCCTTCTAGCTGGCCACATCAAGAACTGATCTTCCACAACCAGAATTGTATGAAAACACCGAGCTCTATTCTTCTCTCATGAGAAACAAAAAAGGAAATTTAGATGAAACAGGTTAGAATCTTATACTGACCTGAACACATATTTCAGCCCTAAATATATGAGACATCCCATTTGCTTTTATGTATGTCTTGCCCTTTATATAAATGTTGTACAATCCCACAGGAGATTAGTAATTGAAAAGGAAACAGCAGGCTCTGTCAACTGGTTGAGAATAATTACACACAAAGCAACTCAGTTTCTTCATTTCTGGCAATATTTCCTCCCCAAACGCTACTTCTTCCATTCTTTTCTTAAAACAAAACAGATGTCCAGGCACCTACTCTTAAAACAGGCCTTCTTACTGAATACTCAGCCTGCTGAACACAAAAACACACTGTAAAACCTTGCAAACATTCTGCTTTATACCTGCGCTTGAAAATTTTATTCCATAAACACATACATGGAAGAAAATACTACACACGTACTGAAAATCAGCCTGTGAAAAGTCCTCCAATACGCAATCATGACATGCAAGGTTACAAGGGGTGACAATCCTTCAGTAAGGCACTGTCTTGATGTGGTTGTGGGACTTGTGTGCTTTGAGGAAGATGAGAGCTATGCCAGGGCTATGCCAATCTCACCAGTGGAACCAGAAGAAGACTGGCTCTACTCAAGATCCAGTTTTAAAACCAAATAGAGCAGGGCTGTCAAACTCCCAGAAATCGAGCCTAGATTAAATCAGAGGTTTTTAAAGTTTTTCTATTAAAAAAAACCTTTGAACAAAACAAGTCCATTTATTGTCTCAAAAGAGCTTTTTCCCAAGAGGCAACTGGAAGCTTCTTTGTTTTTCCCTGAAGGCATTTCACTTCTCATCCAAGAAGCTTCTTCAGTTCTGAAGTTTCTTAGATGAGAAGCAAAATGTCTTTAAGGAAAAGAAGTCCACTTGCCTCTTGAAAAGATACCTTTGGGACAACCTGGATGAATGAGAATCTCTAGAATCCATATATTATTTTCTCACCAGTTGGCATCCCAGGTAGTTCTTAAATTCTACTTGACATTCAGTAGCCTTCTTTCCATTCCCAGAATTCACCAGCCAGCCAGACTATTTCCAGGTAGAAGAACACTAGATTAGACAATTTGGTTTAAAGGTAAGCTACCCATCTCTGATTCCTGCCTGTCTTTAGAATAGAATACCTTGATTGTCATTGCATTCCACGAATACAATGCAATTTGAAAGCTACTCCAGCACAGTGCCCCAAACACCACATCACAATCACATCACCACCACCCTTAAAACAGATGGCATTTCTACCCAGTTACTTCTATGCATTTAAGTTAGTGCACACAAAGTTCTAAACACCCCTTGTCTTTGTTTCTGATTATGCTTTTCCAATTTGGGGTGAATATACCCTACGGCTGCTAGGTTCACCCTTGGTATGCTACCAGTTCCATTCACCCCTAATGAACACAACTGTTCTTTTAAACAAACCTTAAATAACCCTTCCATATTTATTTGCTGATTGACGTGAGTTTCTACAGTCAGAAGGTTTGAACTTTCTCACATTATAAGCAACATTTATGTCAAGTGGACAGTAAGGCAACTCAGTCCAAATGGTAGCGGTTTCCTGCTTTTAAGTAACACTTTTGCACCCAAAAGCTAGCATCTTTTTCAAATCTGTAAGGACATTTCCAGGAAACACTTCTACAGTTTCCAATTGGAAGTTGAAGTTTTGAGTTTACAACCTTCCAACTGGCAGCAATCTCAAGATATAAACAACAACAGCAGCTGATGGCATCACCCAATTAATGTTGGCTAATTTTTAAAAAGCTAAGCCACGTTGGATCTGGTTAATATTTGGATGGAAATTTCAGGGCTGTAAACTAGACTGGGAAGTTGGAGAAAACATCTCAGTAGGTGACCAAGCAAATATTCCCTGCCACGAAAACATGGGTTGGCCTATAAATTTGCCAGGAGTTGTGCACTACTCCAGAGTCTTTAAAAAAAAAAAAGCTGAAATATTCACAGCATTTCATACTTTCTTTGAGAACACCCATGTACAGTGTTACATTCCAAGCCACTGTATTTGCAGGCGTGACTAAACAGCAGTTAGTTTCATTACCAACATTGAAGTCAAATTAATTAAGGTTCACTTAAGATATAAACATTCCTGTGTTTAAACCAAAGATGTTTCATAATTGTATCAGTCCTTTATAACATTTGGCTGTCATTTTCTGCAGGGTTTTTTTTAAAAAGAAACCCAACATATCAACACAGCCTGATTAGTGTAATCTGTCATTTAATGACATCAAAAAACATATGGCACACAGCCCATTCTCTGACCCATTGTGGTTAAGGACACATTCTCAAGATAGATAAATGTATTCATTTCTCAAGAATGACAACAGTGCATGGTGGTAAGTTTAATATTTAAAGCAATCAGTGCACTTAACCACACACAACTCAAAGGCCACAGGCTTTTCAGTCATCAGTTCATTTATCCTGGGGAATTATTGTCAATCAAAATTGTTCACACATTCAACCCGCAGCAAGAAAGTGTGAGGCACGTGTGTTGGTGAGTCAGCCTCAGCTAACACATCGACATTTGTTTTCAAGAGCTACGAGGGCAGGCGAGTTGCTCGCTCCAGATGTTCAGGGCTGCAACTCTCAGCCATGGTTTGTATAGCCAAAGGTCATGAGCTATGGAAACAGCAGCCAAGCGATTGGAGGGTGCCCTGTGACCAATTCTAATCACAGCTACATTCTAAATGAAGTTTAAAGAAACAAAAAATGAAGTATAGGTAGTCCCCAACTTATAACAATTCATTTAGTGACCATTCAAAGTCACAACAGCACTGAAAAAAGGGAGCTATGACCATTGCAGAATCCCAATGAGCAGACGATCAAAATTCAGATGCTTGGCAACTGACTTGTATTTATGACGGTTGGAGTGTCCCGAGGTTATGTGATCCCCTTTTATGCCCTTCTGACAAGCAAAGTCAATAGGGAAGCCAGATTCACTTAACAACCAGGTTACTACCTTAACAACTGCAGTGATTCACTTAACAACTGTGGCAAGAAAGGTCATAAAATGGGGCAAAATTCACTGAACAAATGTCTCACTTAGCAACAGATTTTTTTTGGCTCAATTGTGGCTGTTAAGTCAAGGACTACCTGTACAATTTCATGAAGTTAAATACAAGTACAATATAAAAGCATATTTCATTTCTAAGAAACCAAAGATATTCCCACTTTACAAAGGAGAGTTCTCTATTCAAAGGACAATACAATCATTTCACAATTTAAACTTAAAGTCTGGGTTCGGATAAAGCCAGCATGTAGTGAATCTCTTCATGGTTCAGTGCGCCCTGTGAATTTGACCACTGTGGTTTATAATTATAGGCTATGGCTTAAGATTTATTTGAACCTAACCATTGTGGCTTATTCCACAAACCACAACTTGGCAGGAAGTGTGAACAACAGCATCCACATTTCCTTAAAATGGGGACCATCTGCAAAGATCATCCAAGGTTCTATTCTTGAACCATAGAATTCATTTTCAATCATGAGAGTGAAAAGTGATGGCACTAAGCAGAAATGACAGAAATTATTGCTTTAATTAGAGATCAGCTTGGTTTCTATTTGGAAACCACTTCTGAACTTTGTGCTCAAGTCAGAAAAAAAATGAATTCTTGACTTTGGGTTTACTGATTAGACTAGAGGTAGTCCTTTATTTACGACCATAATTGAGCCCAAATTTTTTATTGTTCAGTGAGACTTTTTTAAAGTGAGTTTTGTCCCATTTTATGACCTTTCTAGCCACAGTTGTTAAGTGAATCATTGCAGTGGTTAAATTTATTTATTTATTTATTAGTGGGACTTACATGCCGCCCCATCTCCGAAGACTCGGGGCGGCTCACAATAAAACAACAATAATAACAACAATAAATACTTAAAAAAGAATTAAACTAGCAGTCCCAAAACACAATTACAAAGTACAAAACTTAAAATCAATCCAAAATCTAAAACCACCCCTCCCAAGGGTCACAGCCTGGATTGGTTAAATAACCAGGTCTTCAGATCATGGCGGAAAGTGCGGAAGTCAGGGGCCAGGCGGAGCCCCAAGGGAGGTTGATTCCAGAGGTCGGGGACCGCGACAGAGTAGGCACGTTGTTGGGGGACCGCCGGCCGGCATTGCCCGGCCGACGGGACCCCAAGGAGTCCCTGTCTATGACTTCGCACAGGGCGGTTAGTATTTGATGTCGGCAGCAGTCGCTCCCTTAAATAATGAGGACCCATGTCATGTAGGACTTTGTTTGTTAAAGTTAAGACCTTGAATTAGTAACATAGTTATTAAGTGTTTTAAGTATTAAATGTTTCCAATTGGCTTTGCTTGCCAGAAGGTTGCAAAAGCTGTTCACATAACACCAGGACATTGCAACCGTCATAAATATGAACCAGTTGCCAAGGATCTAAATTTTGATCACGTTACCATAAGGATGCTAAAACAGTCATAAGTGTGAAAAAATGGATATAAGTCACATTTTTCAATGCCTTTGTAACTATGAACGGTCACTAAACGAACTATTATAAGTCACGTTTTTGACTCGGATGTGGTTAGTGGAAAAGACACAACTGATTAGGTTCCCAAATAGATAAATCTATAGTTATAAACTGCAATATCTGAATTCATAAGATGCTGATCTATAATCAAGTAAACCCTATTGAACTAAATTCCACTATGAGTTAGTGCAATGTGTAAACCCGTTAATGGAAACGATAGCAAGACAAATAAAAGTGTGGAGAAACTGTAAAGGATAAGCTGAGAAGTGCATACAGGTAGTCCTTGTTTAATGACCATAATTGGGACTGGCAACTTGATCGTTAAAGAGAAGTGGTGGTAAGTGACTGCAACTATGCTTATGATGACCAGACTTCAGCTTTTCTTTGCTTTACAAACCTGCAAAGGTCATAAATGCAATAATTGTTTGTAAAGTTACTTTTTCATCACTGTCATAACTGCAAACAGTTGCTAAATAAGGAAATCACTAAATGAAGACTACATGTAATACACATCAACACAGCAAAGAGCCCAGTTGGCCAGTCAAGCAGTACTCCAAGCAGTACCCCTCAAACCAAGAATCTAAACTCAAGTGGTGCCCTAGGGAGCAATCAGCTCCTTAAACTGGTTTTATTTTTTCCACCCTAGTGAGATATTTACAGTCCCACAAGACATGGCAAGCTCACAATCCACTCACTTCCCTTCCCTTTGTTTTTAAAACCACCCCCTTGGCTGCCTGGCATAATGCCAGCCTAGGTAGACCTCAGCACTATCACACCCTTGACCAAGGATGTGGATGGGACCAGAAGGAACCCAGTTGCTATTTATGGGCCAGAACCCAGCTCGACTTGGTGCCAAATCTGAAACCCACAAAGGACAAAGACGTTGAGATTAGCAAGGTTGGCACGACTCTTTTCCCTCTACCCCAAGTTGGCATGATTTTAGTTCAGTTGCTATCGTAAGTGCTTGGCTGAAAACACCATTCTGTTTTATGGCTAGAGAATAAGCTGGAAACTTTGCCTCAAGAGATTGGCCTCCTACAATTTTTTCCACATCAGTTACATCACCTCCCAGTTCAAGGGGGAATTTCTTGTTCTTTTGTATTTCTTTTTCTCATGTCCTGCTTGACCCAGGACAGAAAGTCCAGTTAGTCAACCCAATGTACCCCTTTTGAATCACCAAGTGCCAAATTTTAGTCTTGGCTATGGATCTAAACTTTTTAAAATAATAAGTACACCATGTTTCTACTTCCAGAGTCAAAAATACTGTCAAAAATCTCTTTCTTTTTCAGGGTTTTTGGGCCATGAATTGTACAATTTACAGTTACAGGATTCCAGTGAAAACCTGTAGCGACAGCTGTTGGAATGTCCCTTCTCTGTAAAATAAAAATACCTCAATTCAGGTTCTTGCCAAACATCAGGAGGAACTGAAAGGCAGCTATTGGAATGTCTATTATCTATGAAATAAAAATACCTCAATTAAGGTGCTTGCCAAACATCACAAAGAATTGACAGTCTTGCTTTGCAGAATGGAGATTTTCATCTTTAAGGATGGCCTGAGCCCACGGCATTTTATCTTCGACCTTTGATCTTTTACAGAGAGACCACCTAAAAGAGCTCTTCCATGGAATTGCAGCCTGGAAGAAGCTAAGATATCCTGGAGCATTAGCAATTATTCTTTGGATTATGCCCAGAAATAAATTGTAGAAGAAATATGTGGGCAGTGCTTGACTTGCAACCATTCAGTGACCATTCTAAGTTACAATGGCACTGAAAAAAGTGAATTATGAACATTTTTCACTTATGACCATTGCAGCATTCCCCTGGTCACATGATCAAAATTCAGATGCTTGGCAACTGATTCCTACTTATGATGGCTGCAGTGTCTTGACAAGGTCAATGGGGGAGGCAGATTCACTTAACAACGGGGTTACTAACCTAGCAACTGCAGTGATTCACTCTCCTGCCACACTCACCAAGCCACGTCCACCAAGCCACACCCACAGACCACGCCCACCAAGCCATGCCCACAGTTGATCGGCTGGGTCTTCTTTGGTTGCCTTGCACAGGAGAACGGAGCTGGAAAGCAGGTTAGTGGGGTGGGGAGGAAATGGGATTTTGCAATATCCTTCCCCTGCCATGCCCACCAAGCCATGCCCACAGAACAGTAAAAGTTTTTTTAATTCCACCACTGAAACCAACATATTTCCCATATAGCCACCTCCACACCCCTGTATTCCAATGCAGCTCAGGTTCCAAAGTCTGTTCAAAATAGTTTTCCCTGAAATTATAGTAGAGATATTTGTGAGTTCACATTATTGTTCCAAAGGAGACTGATGTGTGTTTGGCACCATTTATCTGCACTTGCTTTTCTCACACTTGAATTCAACTCCAAGAGGAAGTGATCTCTGACAGCTAGGCACACACACACACACACACACAAACTCTGAAATTAAATGTGAAAGTAACTGCAATAAATAAAGGTCTGTTCAACCAGGCTGGGTTCCCACATTTTACTAGACCAAAATTTGTTAAATCTTGATTTGTTGGATAAACCACAGTTGGTGGGATTTAAGTAACATACTAAGTCATAAATCACTGATACTGGTAAAGCTGGGTCCACATAACCTATTAAAAGAAAACCAAGCAAACCCTCAAAATGACTTAGGATAGGGTTTCCCAACCTTGGCAACTTTAAGATGCATGGACTTCAACTCCCAGAATTCTCCAGCCAGCATAATTGACTGGGGAATTCTGGGAGTTGAAATCCACATGTCTTAAAGTTGTCAAGATTGAGAAACCCTGATTTAGGGCAATTGATGAAGGCCTTCACTCTCCATTATGTATGTACAATAGCCAGAAAGTCAAGAGGAGAATTAGGACAGTGTATTTGTTCCAAATCTCCTGTTGTGAAGGAAGATGAACAATTCTAATAAATTTCTATTTGTAAAGTGCTTACAAAACAAAATTAACTTTTGTCAAACGAGTTACAAACTGTTTTAGACAACTATTATAGAATGTAACAAAGTGCAAAAGCTTTAAATAACAGCACATTTAAACCAGTGTTCTTTTACACTTGGCAACTTTTACCAAAAGATTTCAGTTCCCAGAATGCTGGGTGGGAGATTCTGGGAGTTGTAGTCCAAATCTTAAAAATTGCCAACTTTGAAAAACCACTGAGTTTAAATAACCAACACAAGTTATTGGCAATCTTTGTTTAAAGCAGCAATGAAAACGATCTTAATTCTGTCCCCGGAGTTTAGATTTGTCCACTAACCAAAGTTCTGCATTCTAAAACAGGATTAGTTTTTAAAAGAAGAAAGGAAGACACGCTGATAAAAGACAGCGCAGGAGTCTTCAAAGCCCATTTAAAGTGTCAGACCAAAAAGAAAAATCAATGAAACACATTAATAGCAACCATTGACTTATAGGGCATGTTAAAATCCCAGAAATGCTAAGTTGTGAAATGCCAGGAAAAGAGGAATATTTTTTAGATAGTGCTGAAAAAACAGCATAGAGAAGATCAGGCAAAATGTTTTGGGGACAACACCCCCCAAAATGGTGCAACTACTGAGAAGACATGGCTTGGGTCCAGGGTACTTGCAAGAACATCTCCTGCCATCGACGAATACCAATTGCCCAGTGCGGTCCCACAGACGGGGCCTCCTGGGGGTGCCATCAGCTAAACATTGTAGGCTGGCGGCCCCTAGGGGGAGGGCCTTCTCTGTGGGAGCGCCCACCCTCTGGAACCAACTGCCCCTTGAATTGTGCCTGGCCCCTGATCTCCGCTCCTTCCTCCTTCTGGTTATTTTTACAATCCAGCATGGACTGGCAGGGGATTGCGGTTTTAATTTGAATGTTTATTTGTGCTAATTTAATATTTTTAAAATTATTTTAACTTTTGTATTGCCTGTTTTTTTATGTACGCCACCCTGAGTCCTTTGGGAGAGAGGGCAGCCTATAAGTCCAAATAAACTTAAACTTAAACATTCTTCTTTGTAGAAAAAGGTTTCATTAGCTGGAACTGTCCAGGGAAAGATCCAATCTTAAAAGTTTGGTCAACTACAGGTAGTCCCCAACTTACAACAGTTCATTTAGTGACTGTTAAAATGGCACTGCAAAAAGTGACTTATGACTGTTTGTCACACCTGTGACCATTGCAGAATCCCCATAGTCATCTGATCAAAATTCAAACTCTTGGCAACTGACTCATATTGATGGCGATTGTAGTGTCCTGGGGGTTATGTGATCACCCTCCCTTGAATTAAGCATACTTGTATTTTTTCCCCAGTTCTGATGTTTTGGGCAAGGTTTCTGTTTTCTAAGGAAGGGGACTGGGAATTTCAGAAGGAACTGGGTTGGTAGGCGACAGATGTACTGAATAATAGAGCTCGTGTGGAAGGGTCAGCCTTGTTGGTCAAATGCAGAAGCCTTGTCACCCACACCTGACCTACAGAGGGAGGTTCTCACACCAGACACACAGGGCTGCTCTTTTTCAGGCAAAGCATTTGGCATTCCTGATTGAAAAGAGCATCAAGATAACATCTTGTTGAAGGAATGCGAGTCATTTCTCAGGGAGGGTAGAACGTGATCCATAATGCTTTACAAGAGTGTTTTTCAAGCTTGGCCACACTAAGGTGTGTGGACTTCAACTCCCAGAATTCCCAAGATGTTTGAAGTCCACACAAGGAAGGTTGCTAAGGCCGAGAGAAGGTTCATCATCTTCGAGAAACACAAAGTTTAGACGCCTCTCTGATCACCAGCACTGAAAATCATGCCAGACTCTAAAGTTGTAGATTTAGGAAGGAAGCAAAGAGATCTGTGTTGCTTTGGGACCAGACCATCTCACACGAAACCACCATGTTGTTTGTGGTTTAGCACCTTGAGTGAATCCAGCCAAGTGTTACTTATTCAACAAATAAGTGAACAAAATTTGACTTAGTTTGAGCAAAGCCAGTCATTGTAAAAATAGGGGAACCAACCAAGACCAAGTTTAGCTGCTTCACATTCAAGAGCTATTGAGAATTATTTTAAATTGACTCTAGTTTAATTGACAATCTAATTCAGGGGTGTCAAACTCCATTTCACTGAGGGCTGCGTCAGGATTGTGTTTGATCTCAGAGGGCCAGGGGATGGGCATGGGCTGCTCGACATCATGCATGTGTGTGTGGGGGACACCTGTGGCAGCCAAGTGCTAAGGCAGGACTTCCCTGAGACCCTCCCTCACTCTCATTATAATCTTTCCTCCTCCCTCCCTCCCTTCCTCCTCTCTTCATTCACCTTTCTTCTTCCTCCCCATCTTCCCTTCTTTTCTTTTTCCTTTTTTCCTTTCCTGTCCCTTCTTGCATGCTCAAATGAGCCTTGGTGGCTCAGGCTGTTAAACGCCTGCTCTTAAGATCCAGCTGTCTACAATTACTGTAGGCTCAAATCCCACCAGGCTCAAGGTTGACTCAGCCTTCCATCCTCTCGGGGTAGGTAAATTGAGGACCCAAGATTGTTGGGGGCAATAAGCTGACTTTGTAAAAATGCCACCTAGTAATAAGCAGGCATATACAATGGAATGAAGGCTATTGCTGAGCGCATTGGGTTGTGCTCCAAAAATTGTAAGCCACCCTGAGTCTTCGGAGAAGGGCGGCATATAAATGTAATTAAAAAAAATGCAAGAGGGGAAACATTTCTCCTGTTGTTTTGTTTTTAGGTTGTTTTGCTAGCCCTTTGCCAGCAAAAATGGAGCTTGGGGGGGGGGAGGCATTTGTGCCCCCCCCCGGCCCCGTTTTTGCCTGCAATGGCCTCCTGCAGTCCTCTGCTGGGGGGGGGGTGTCTTTTGCTGTTTCCAGGGTGGCCCTGCAAGCCAGATCTAAGCACCCTGCAGGCTGGGCCTTGAGTTTGACACCCCTGATCTAATTCAAGGGAATTGATGTTTTCTTTAGGAGAGATCCTTTCCTAAAAATAACTTAGTACGAAAAACAAAATTCTCATTCCAATTTTATCTAGAAGTCTAGGTAAATTTCCAGATTCCATTTGACCTAAACTCTGGAGTTTTGTTTCTACATATCTCCCCACAGATTCCTTTCCAATTTTCCTTTCTCTGGCAGCTGGAGTTCAGTTTGCAAAATCCCAGACTGAATCTTCTTGCTTGCGATAACTCAGATGCCAGCAGGCACCTTTCCGTTTTATTTTCTTGCATTTTCAGATGTCTGTTGTCTGTCTTTTACCATGGCGCAGAAGCTCTGATGGGTGCCTACGAATCTACACTCGAGGCAAAAGCAGGACAGAAACACCCAAAATAAATATTGTGTTTTATTTTCCATGGGAATATAATCCCACTCTGTTGGCATTCCAGAGGATCATAATCTCTAGCCTTGAGGCTGGAAGCTCTTGCTGGATGTTAGATGGTGGTGGAATCTATCAAATCCATCATTTTCTTATTCTTTTTGTTTCCCAACTCTAATCTGGCTTTCTTGTTTTTTATTTCACAGGTAGTCCTCGACTTACAACAGTTCATTTAGTGACTGAAGTTACAACAGCACTGAAAAAAATGGACTTATGACCTTTTTTCACAGTTACGACCGTTGCAGCATTCCATGGTCATGTGATCACAATCAAGATGCATGGCAACTGACTCATATTTATGACCATTGCAGTGTCCCAAGGTCATGTAATCCTCCTTTGCAACTTTCTGACAAGCAAAGTCATTGGGGAAGCCAGATTCACTTAACAACCGTGTTACTAACTTAACAACTGCAGTGATTCACTTAACAATGGTGGCAAGAAAGGTTGTAAAATGGGATAAAACCCACTTAACAAATATTTCATTTAACAACAGAAACTTTGGGCTCAGTTGTAAGTCAAGGATTACCTGTATTGTTTTTCTTCTGTTCTAATCAGGCTTCCTTGTTTCTTGTTATATTGTTTTTCTACTGTGGTGTATCATGAGCCACCCAGAATTATTTGGAGTTGAGAATCAAACAAATTATATCCACCTTCCCTCCCTCCCACTTTGATGGTGTTACTGATGGTAACACTGATTTGCAACAAAATATTATCATGGATACTATTAAGAGCCTCGGTGGCGCAGTGGTTAGAGTGCAGTACTGCAAGCTACTTCTACTGCAATTTGGCAGATCGAATCCCACCAGGCTCAAGGTTGATTCAGCCTTACATCCTTTCGAGGTGGGTAAAATGAGGACCCAGATTGTTGGGGGCAAGAGGCTGACTCTGTAAACCGCTTAGAGAGGGCTGTAAAGCACTGTGAAGTGGTATATAAGTCTAAGTGCTATCCTTCCTTCCTTCCTTCCTTCCTTCCTTCCTTCCTTCCTTCCTTCCTTCCTTCCTTCCTTCCTTCCTTCCTTCCTTCCCAGGGGTTAGAATGCAGTATTGCAGGATACTCTGCCCACAGCCTGCAGTTAGATTTCCACCGGCTCAAGGTTGGCTCAGACTTCCATCTTTCCAAGATAGGTAAAATGAGGACCTAGATTGTTGGGGGCAAGAGGCTGACTCTGTAAACCGCTTAGAGAGGGCTGTAAAGCACTGTGAAGTGGTTTATAAGTCTAAGTGCTCTTGCTAAGTGCTATTCCTACCGAGAATCTCAACAGGTAGTTCTTGACTTACAACCATTTATTTAGCAACAGTTCAAAATGACAACAGCACAGAAAAAAAGTGACTTGTAACAAGCTCTCGCACTTATGACCACTGCAGCGTCCCCTGTGGCCATGTGATCAAAATTCAGGCCCTTGGCAACCGGCATGTGTTTACAGTGGCCACAGCACCCTGGAGTCCTGTGATCACCATTTGTGACCATTCCCTTTGGCTTTTGACAAGCTGGATTCATTTAGTGAGCTCATGAATCACCAAGCAATGGCAGTGATTTGCTTAACAATCATGGCAAAAATGGTCCTCAAATTAGATGCCACTCGTTTTAAAGATAACTTTACTTAGCAATGGAAATGCCCAGTTGTGGGAATTGTCTCTGTAATGAGCCCAATATTATCAATATTTCTTTTGTCATGCGTGCAACTATAGGCAATCCTCAACGTATGACAATTGAGGCCAAAATTTCTGCGGTTAAGGGAGAAGTCGGTTGACTTTTGCCCTCTTTTACAACTTTCCTTGCCACATTTGTTAAATCACTCCGGTTGTTAAATGAGTAACACGGTTGTTAAGTGAATCTGGTTTCCCCATGGACTTTCCTTGTCCGAATGTCGCAAAAGGGACCCGGGACACTGCAACCCTCATAAATGTGAGTCAGTTGTTAAGCATCCAAATGTAAATCACGTGACCATGGGGATGCTGCTATGGTCATAAGTGTGAAAAATGATCCTAAGTCAGTCACTTTTTTCAGTGCCATAACTTTGAATGAAATGAACTGCTGTAAGTTGAGGACTACCTGTATTTTTTTTCTCTTGGTTGCATTCAGCAGTGGGAGTCAGAAACAACCTAAGAAAGGTGCCTTGAGGTGCCAAGCCTTGCATGAGAAAAACAGCCTGGGAAATACAGTTTCTTCCCTACAGATACCTTATAGAGCAGGGGTCTCCAACCTTGGCAACTTTAAGCCTGGCGGACTTCAACTCCCAGAATTCCCCAACCAAGCTTTGCTGGCTGGGGAATTCTGGGAGTTGAAGTCCGCCAGGTTTAGAGTAGCCAGGTTGGAGACCCCTGTTAGAGAGCAAATGAAACGGCAAAATTGACCACTTTGATTCAAGAAAAGAACACGAGTGCTTTTGTTTCCACATGGAAACCATTTCTGAACTTCGTGCTTGATGTGGAAAAGAATGAAACTCTGACTTTGCGTTTTACAGATTAGACTGATATTCGCATCATCACATGACGTATCATGACTTTTCCCCTTTTGCTAAACCGGGTGTGGGCGTGGCCAGCACATGACACATCCAGCCCCCCCCCAACCTTTTCGGCACCAGGAACCGGTTCCGTGCAGAGGGGTTTCCCCGCGGACCGGAGGGGGCGTGGATTCAGGTGCTGCCTGCATCCCGCAGATGGGGCTTCCCTTGTTTGCACAGACTGGGTTCTGGCTTGCTGCGGCCTGGTGCCAGTTCACAGACCAGGGTTTGGGGACTCCTGTTATAAACCACCAACACTGCCATAGAAGTATTCCAAATCAAGAGATCGGGTTTATGCTCAGCTCTGTCCCTCAATCTTACGGACAAACAACTTTTCCTTTCAGAGCTGCCATCCTTCGCTCATTTCTATGCTTCACCTAAGAGGCCAGTCTGCCATATATTACGGGGGAGGGGAGCTTGTGGGGGTGGACTTAGAGGGGGAATGTGCAAGACATGGGAAACCGAAAGCGATAGTTGGGCTGTTCCGAGACATCTCAAGGCCTTGGTCCTGAGAATGGAATGCAGCACCTCTCTATCTACCAACCACAACAGGGACCGTTAGCAAAACAACAAGGGGAAGAAAGAAGTTTTTCGCACTCAGACTTCAGTTCTGGCTTCACTATTACTATAACCACTTGGCTTTTAGTAAATGTAACCTTTTTGCCTCAAATGAACTCAAGTGTAGCTCTTTCCTAAGGGGCCAAGTTTGTGCCAGGTTTCACATTTCCACTCAGTTTTGTTCATAATTCCAAATATTGGTGACACCACCGGTGTGACTCATCCCTGCTGTCTTAACAGTGTACTGGAATACCCAATGCAGGTGTTACAAACAAACACAGAAAAACGGAAGAAAAAGAACTCAGGCTTTATGAACAATGCAAGTGGGGTACAGATTCCTCTCCTCTTTTCTAATGCTAAGAATTTACACATTATGCGCTCAAATTATGCAAAGTGGATAGTTATACAAGGAATGAATTAATTTGGTCCCCACCCACACCCCAACCCAAACCCTGGGAATTTTAGTCCAGAGCAGATGCCAAACTGAATGGAGTACTTTGCCAGCAACTCCACGTTACTTTTATTACAAAATCAGAGGCCTGCTCAATTTAACGAGGTTGACGTCTGAATTAACATGCACAAAGTCAATTACTGCACCAGATGGAAACTCCTTGCAGGGAATGGAGCACTATGGAATAAGATACTTTGGTTATCCTTCAGCAAAGGAATTTCCGTAAAATCCCAGAAAACATTAAAGAAATTATGTTTGAAGAGAATTAAAATCAGTTGGTTTTGATCTGTCTTCACAGGAGCTCAGTTTTGGGGTGAGGTTACGTCTATCTGTCCACAGCCAACAAATATACATTATTTTGATAACATGTAAGACATGGGACAAAGTTATTTACCCTAAATGACAGGGCTTCCTGTATGGAATGGGGAAGGAAGGGGGGGAAGCAAAACTTGTTAAGGAGTAACTAAGTATTGTTAAAGCATTTCAGTCTGTGGTCCCAAACTAAGAGAAAAAAACGCATCACAAACTAGTCCATAAAATGAGACGAGTAACTTCCCATTCATGTCATTAGATATTTAGGGGAAAAGTGCAAGACAAACAGACAAAACTCTGGCTGAGTTTTCATTCCTGAAATAAATAACAAACAAGAGTTCACTACGGATATTGGACCAAAAGTGATTTCAAGCATGCACCGCTGCATTCTAGCCCACCATTCTGCTTTCCATAATGACCGTGGCAATTAAATGCTACCTTAAAAGGAGAGAGAGCATTAGTTAATAATACCTATTATTTCAAGAGGCCTGTTAATAAATTACAACTAGACATAAGGAGAAAACAACTATTTTGACAAAGCTCTGTGCAAGGGAGAAGAGGAACACAATTAAGAGGGCAGACTAAACAGCTGGTGAAGTACACATTTTGTAGGTTCCAACGTGTGTGGACACATTATTTTATAACCCCTCCAAGCGATCACAGCACTAACGTCCACTGGTGTTAGTGTCATCAGTGGGTCATAAACAGAAGACCGAAGACCCACTAATCTGCAAGGACCCAATGAAATTTCACTCCACCTTCCACCTCTCAAGAAGTTTAACTTTTATCAACTATCAGGAAGCAGAAAAGGAGGATACAGCCAATTTAAGGTCCATTAGGGACAGGGGGACAGAAAAGTGCCATATTTTGTTTCAGTGCCTACCACTTCTTCCCTCTGGACACTCCAAATGAACTTTTCCAGTTTGCACTTTTCCTCCAGCAGCAGTTTGGATGGGGAGGAAGCTACACTTGTGTGGGATGCCCACAGTCCTGCTGCCCACCCACCTCCTATACGAGCACATAGCAAAGTCCTACATGCAGCATGTGGGAAAGGAAAGGGAGCATCTTGAGATTCAGGGCTGAAGCTTGCCATAGTGTCCCCCCCCCCTTTTAAGACCAGCATCTCCATCTTAGGGGAGTGGATCTTACCTTAAGGCACAGTTGCAAACTGTGGGGAAAGGAAAGGGGTTCAGATCGGAAGGGCTGCTCTCCCCGCCTTCACATCCTCACTAGCTGGAGTTGGGTCGGCAAGGCAGGCCCCCCCTTCCTCACACACCCCTCGCCTTCACTTTCACTTACTAGAAAAGCCACTTGGAGAGAGTCAATTTTGCACGGAAGGGAGTGAAGACCAAACCGGCCCAGCCTTTGTTTGAGAAGGACACTCCCGGGGGAGAAGGTGAGAGGGAGAAGGAGGCTGCCCTGATGCGGCCACCTGAAGGAGGCAGTTATTGGCGGGGAGCGGGTGGGGATTGCACCCCCATCTCTCTCCGGCGGCTCGTGCCCTTCTCGCCTCCCCGGCGAACTCCAAGGCACTCGGGCTCCCTCTGTGCGCGTTACCAAAGCGGGACCCACGGATGCCCTTTCCTCACAAGCGCTCCGCGCCGGCTTTTTCGCTCCCTAGGACCCCGCAGGGGCGCGAGGCAGGCTCCGACCCGTTCCCGCGCCCCCCCTCCCCTTTCCCAGCCTTCCTTGCACCCGCTCGCCCCGGAGCCTATTTTTAAAACCAACTTTGCCCAACTTTTCCGGGGTCTGCAGCCCGTCACTTGGCAGCCTCACCCCCCCACTCCCGGCGGTGAAAGCCGAGGCTTTCCTCTCGTCCCCTCACCGCGGCCCCGGCCCGGCTCAGCCCCCCCTCCCCGGTGGCTCGGACTGGCGTCTTCGCCCTCCCCCACCCCCCGCCCCGCTTTCCCCTCCGGGGGCATCCGAAGGGAGCCGAGCACCCACCGCAGCCTGGGCGTCCCAAGCGCCGAGTCCCAGGGCGAGCAGCAAGAGGAGGCGACGGGCGCCCGGGCGCAGCAGCTTCATCCTCCACCTCCTCCAGGAGCCCCGCAGCCTCGCCGAAGCTGAGCCAGCCTTCGCCCACCCCCAAAAAAAGGGAAGGGAAAAAAAAAGTCAAAGCTGAGGAGGATGAGGTGGGCAAGGACTGGGCAGGGCTGGGCCGGGCGAAGCGGCTCTAGGCGCCCGCCTCCTCCGCGCCCGCCTCCGCCTCCGCCTTTCACGGCTGGGAGCTCGGGTGCGCGGTGGCGGCCCGCCCCCCCCTCTCTCTGGGGACTACTTTGCCTGCCTCTCGCCGCCCGGCCTCGGCCCCGGATCCATGCGCCTGCCGGCCGGCTTGCCCTCCTCGCCGCTGGCGGATGGGATTTGTAGTCCCGCGGCTTGTAGTCAGGGCGTTTAAGCCGCTTATTGGGCCGCCAAGCTCCGAAATCCGGGTTGATTTAAAAGAAAAAAAAAGGATGGAAAGGGGAGCAAACTTTTCTCCTGCCCCCCCCCCCCACTTTCTGTCTCTTGCTTGGTTTCGTTGCGCGAAGCCGGGGGTTTAGCCAGGGCTAAGCTGCCATGCCCAGGGGGCTCGTGCGTTGAATTGGGGTTTAGAGCAGGGGTCTCCAACCTTGGCCACTTTAAGCCTGGCGAACTTCAACTCCCAGAATTCCAGGAGTTGAAGTCCGCCAGGCTTAGAGTGGCCAAGGTTGGAGACCCCTGGTTCAGAGGGGTTTGAGCGCAGTGGGGGTGGGGTGGGGGCTCGGGAGGCCTTCTAGCCTTCCTTACTTCCTTTTTGGCAGACGAGAGGACAGTCAATTCTGCACCAGGAGAACTTGCCGGAGGAATAAAAGTGGCTTTTTCTGCGCCAAGTTCTCCTCTATGGAGAAACGGGTCAGTTCATCCCCCTCCGACGACCCAGGCATCCGTGCTTAAGGCACCCGTGCATGATTCTCGCTTTATTAACTTGAGCCTCTTCAGCTGGGTTCCCACAAGCCTCGTTTGTGGATGAGCGTTTCGTTAGGGTTCTTTAAGGACTAGAACTACACCCCATCTTCAGTAGCCCATTCTCCCCCAATTTCAGGCGCAACCAAGAACGAGGCAAGTCTAGCAAGTTTCCCCAGAAGGAACTTTTTAAAATTATTTAATAAATTTTATTAAAGTTTTAACAATTTTTGCAGTACGTTGTGGCACCGGCTTTCCCATATTCATTTACATACACACACACACACACATATATGTTTATATAATCGATTACATTTACATTTTGCATTATCTTTTTTCCTGTTATCTAATCAAACATACCCTTTCTCTCAGACCGCATAGTATTCTTTTTCTTCCTTCTCCTGCAATTCCATTGTAAGTTTATTCGTTTCTGCACAATCCATAATTTTTTTAATCATATTCTCTTGTGGGACTACTTTCTGATTTCCAGTTTTGAGCATACCTTATTCTAGCTGCTGTCAATATGTGTATTATTGTATATTCAATTTCTTTCTTGTAATCACCTCTAATTATCCCTCATAGGAACATTTCAGGCTTCAGTTCTTTTTTTTTTCCAGAGGGAACTTTTAAGGGGGTTTTGCAGCCTCCCAATGTGGGGGACCCAGCGCCCTAGAGCGGGGTGGGGGGTGGGGGGGGCGATGAGAGTGCACCCCAACCGCTGCTGTCTCTCAGTCGCTCCGTTTCTGGCGCGTCTCGCTCGCTTCCACCACTTTAAATATACATCCCATCATCTGAGGAAACCGGACAGACCCGCCAAAGCGCCAGTGAATGAAACCAGCCTTTCTGGGCCCTTGAGAAGACCCGAAGACCGGCCCCAATTTGAAGACTTAAACCCCCCCCCCACTCCTCTCCCAGAAGAGGCCGGCGGGATGGGTCGTGCCTGCGGCTCAGAAGACCCCCCCCCCTCCATCATGTTTGCATTCCCACGAGATCCTCGCCCGTCCTTTCCCCAACCACCTGTTCCCCGACCAACTAAGTTCGCAAGAGGTGCTGCTCCCCTAGATGGAGAGGCCAAACGGTCGCCAGGGCCCAGGTGGGACAGCCGACTCTCTTGACTGGGCGGGGGGGGGGCTTCCTCGTCTCTGAGGCGCTGCAGGGATTCCAGGCGCCCCCCTCCCCCCCGCGACCCCGGCCTGGAGAAGGGGGCGGGAAGGCGAGCCTAAAGGAAAAGGGCGGGAAGGCGCCCCCGCTCAGCTGGCTGCCCTGCCAAAGGCTTGCGGGCACACGCACGTGTGGACGGACCAAGCCGGAAACTGGCACGCGGGGCGGAGGGGGGGGGTGGAAGCGGGGGAGGCGAGGCCGAGGCGGCACTGCGGCTGCTTGGAGGGCGGCGGCTCCGCCCTAGTCCCCCGCCCCCCCCACCGCCGCCTCTCGGCCGTGCGGCTTCGGCGCGGAGCGGTCGCCGGGCTCCTGCGGGGCACTCTCTCCCTCTGCTGCTTCGGGAGGGCGGAGACCGCTCTTCACGTGTCCTGCCCGCGCGTCCACACGACCGGCCCGTCCCCTTCTTCCCTGGGGCGTGGGGGTCCGGCCGCGGAAGGGGCTCCAGAGAGCCGCGTTCTCCCGCGGGCTCCAGCTGCTGCCCCGCCGCTCGGCAGAGCCAGCATGTTCGCCGGGTGAGTGCCCAGGTCCAGAGGGAAGCGGGGGGGGGGGCGGCGGAGGGAAGGCGGCAGAATATTGGGTGGGGTCGCGTGTGCCGTGGGAAAGTGTGACATTTTGACCCCCCCTCCCTTTTTTGTTTTTGTTTTTATTTTTGGTTTGCAGCGCGCCCCTGTTGCTGGTTGCCCTGAGCCTGGCAGCGCATCCCGTCCACGGGGTAAGTCTCCCGAATGAGGACCAAGAGGGTGGCAGAGCGCGGGAGAGTTCACGGGCTGCTCGGGGAGTCACCTCCAAGCCCCCTCCCCACCTGGGCAGGAATCCTGCCAGGGCGACTTGGCCCCCTGGCCCTTTGAGGGCGGGAGGGATCCGTGGGCTCCTCCGGAGGAAGGGCGAGGTGGGTGGCAGGAAGCAAGCAAAGCTGGCGCCCTCCTTGCCGCTTGGAGAAGGTGCAAAGTTGAGATCCTGGGGAAAGTGGCTGGCAGGGGTGCGGGAGGGGGTGGGTCGGTGGGCAAGGGCCCAATCGTGATCCATGGGGCTCAGCCGGCTCTTCCCTGTGGCCTGGGGCTGGCTGGAGGGTCGCTTCTCCTTGCAGACCCTTCCAAAGCAGCAGCCTTGTCTATCCGGATTGCTAGGGGTGTTGTTTTCCTGATGGAGCACGTGGACTTGGCTGAGGTCCAAAATGCCTGAGGCTACCTCCTGTCAGTTGTTCCCTTCTTAAGCCTCTACTCCCAAGTAAGCTGCAAAAGGAGGTGGCAGGTCTTTTTTTGTGACCTGCTTTGTCCTCTGGAGAGACTTCCATTCTTGCCTCCCTGGCTCTGTGTTTCCTTGACCTCTGCTTTTTCTCCAGGGCCTAACTTGGCCCTCTGAGCCTCAATGCTCCCTGGAGCACAGTTGGCCAAAGCGAGGATTGTGGTGCTGTGTCCAACACAAACACACTTGCAAAGGTGTCAAGGAGTGAGAACCGAGAATTTAAGATCTCTCCACTTTTCATCCCTCGGTGGTTTCCAAGCCCCAGGCAAAAGGGGGACCCCAACTATCCAAGATTATATAATATGATTTTCTGCCTGTAAAAGGAAAAGAGACTATAGATAATTCTCAATTTACAACCATTTGTTTAGCGAATGTTCAAAGTTACAACCATGGAAAAAAATGACTTACGACCATTGCAACATCCCCATGATCATGTGATCAAAATTCAGACACTTGACAACTGACTCTTATTTATGACAGTTACAGTCATGTGACTTTCTAACAATTTTGTGACTTTCTAACAATTTTGTGACTTTCTAACAATTTTGTGACTTTCTAACAATAGGGAAGGCAGAATCACTTAAATGTGTAATAACTTAATAACTGCAACTATTCACTTAACAACTTTGGCAAGAAAGGTTGTAAAACAGGGCAAAACTCACTTAACAACTGTCTCACTGAACAACAGAAATTTTGGACTCAATTGTGATTGTAAGTCGAGGACTACCTGTATTTCAGGATACACTTTGCTATGTCAGGAATGTGCTTTCATTGATTTGTATTTTCTATTAGTTCCCAGGTGAGTTTTGTGAAGGAAACAGAAGTCCCCATTTTAAAAAAATCTACTCTCCCTTGAAGGACAGCCATTAAGCAGAGGAATCTATTAAGTTGGAAAGCTATTGCTAATTTCTGTGTATCAACCTTATATGAGCTGTGGTGGTGCAGTGGTTAGAGTGCAGTACTGCAGGCTACTTCTGCTGGCTGCTGGCTGCCTGCAATTTGGCAGTTCAGATCCCACCAGGCTCAAGGTTGACTCAGCCTTCCATCCTTCCGAGGTCGGTAAAATGAAGAGCCAGATTGTTGGGGGCAAAAGGCTGACTCTTTAAACCACTTAGAGAGAGCTATAAAGCATTGTCAAGTGGTATATACCGTGTTTCCCCGAAAATAAGACCTACCCCGAAAGTAAGACCTAGCACTATTTTCTAAACCTGCCCTAATATAAGACCTACCCCAAAAATAAGACCTAGTGTAAATCTCCAGTTCCAGGAAGACTTTTCAGGGAGCAACCATGCACCCGCGAAACAACCCCCCTACACACTCACCCCCACTATTTGGCACCATAAATATATAAGACCTACCCCGAAAATAAGACCTAGTGTGTTTTTGGGAGCCAAAAAAAAATAAGACAGTGTCTTATTTTTGGGGAAACACGGTAAGTCTAAGGGCTAGTGCTGTATAGAAATCTTACTACAACAGTTATAACTTAAGACCACAACTGAGCCCAATGTTTATGTTGTTAAGTGAGAAATTTGTTAAGTGAGTTTTGCCCCATTTTATGACTTTCCTTGCCATATTTGTTAAGTGAATCACTGCAGTTGTTAAATTAGTAACACGGTTGTTAAGTGAATCTGGCTTATCCATTGTCTTGGCTTATCAGGAGGTCACAAAAGGAGATCACATGACCCCAGGACCCGGCAACTGTCATAAAGATGAACCAGCTGTCAAGCATCCAAATGTAAATCACATGACCATGGGGATGCTGCAATGGTCAAAAGTGTGAAAAATGGTCATCAGTCACTTTTGTCAGTGCTGTTGTAACTTTGAACGGCCACTAAATGAACTGTTGTAAGTCGAGAACTCCCTATACCAAATGAGACTGGAGTAGGTCAACCATTTAAAAAAAAATAGCCACGTGGCTTACAAGCTCTATTATAAACACATTTAGTGTAAGGTTTTCTTCTAAATAACTAGGATAGGGGTGTCAAACTGGCAGCCCGTGGGCTGGATGCACACCCACCCCAGCTCTGAATGGGAAAAATGTTGTGAAATATCATGCGACAGCAACGGTTCAACACCTATGAACTAAGACAGGGCTGTTCTGACCCAAACCTTGTTCCAAGGAAACAAACACAAAACAGAGGTAACAACAAAACCTTTTAATGATTCTTTACGAATTCTGTTCCTTCCTGGTTAAAAGGCTGTTTCAAACTAATTGTCTCTGATAAGAACGAGCCTTGCCAAGGTTGGGCAAGGCTGCCAAGAACACTAGATAAAGTTGCCAAGTAATATTTCAAACACAAAGAGTCTCCAAACACCAACCAAGAGAGTCCGAATGTACACAAGGCTTGAGTGCAAAAACTTCTTTGCTTCCTGCAAAGAACTCCGGTTTCTCAGCTGGCTTTTATCTCTTAAGGGAGGGGCCATTACCTTGCAGCCTTACTCCTGAGTCCCCCGTGCTGCTGCAACTGCTCTTTCCTTTGAGCAACCCTGCGCGCACGTGCACCGGGCACAGGCTCCTCGGGGACCTCTTCATCACTGATGCCAGCCTCCACAACCTCCGAAGGCAGCATTCCACTCCCTGATGCTCCTGGCCCCATTTCTGCCTCACACGCAGGCCCCTCATCTGAGTCCTCGCTCTCCAAGTCCTCAGCTGTCCGCACTTGCTGCCGGCGAACCACAACAAGGGGTGTCAAACTTGAGGCCTGTGGGCTGGATCCGGCCTGCGGGGTGCTTAGATGCGGCACGCCTTGGAAATAGCGAAGGACTGGCCCATGGTGCCCCTGCCAGTGAAAATGGAACTTAGGAGGGCTGCATGTGGGTCTCCCAAGCTCCGTTTTCGCTGGCAGAGGGTTGCAGGAGGCCATCGCAGACAAAAGCGGAGCTTGGGAGCCCATTTTTGCTGGCTAAGCACTTGTGCCACCACAGGTGCCCCCCCCAACACAAGTGATGTCAAGCTGGCCACGCCCACCCCAGCCCTGCCCACCCCAGCCCTCTGAGGTCAAACACAATTCTGATGCGGCCCTCAATGAAATCGAGTTTGACACCCGTGAACTAGGAGGTCCCTGGGTGTAAGCATTGACCTCAGCAATTGCTTGAAGCTGTTAATGTTAAGTTTTGGGAAATAGGCTTAATAAAAGGCAGGACATGATCCCTTAGGTCCATGATGGAGTACGTGTGCCACAAGTGGCATGCAGAGCCATTTGTGCTGGCACGCAAGCCGCAGGTAAATTTACCTTACTGTGCATGCGCACACCTGACAGCTGATTTTTTGGCTGGTTTGAGGCCTTTTTTGGCCGCCTAGAGGTTTGGAAAAAGCCTCTGCAAGGCTTTTCAGGACAAATAATAGGCCCGTTTCGTCACTTCCTGCAACACTGGAAGTGATGAAATGGGCCTATTATTCGGCCTGAAAAGCCTTGCAGAGGCTTTTCCCAAGCCTCTGGGTAGCCGAAAAAGGCCTCAAACCACCCAAAAAATCAGCTGTCAGGTGCAGTGCAGGTAAGGGGGTGGCAGAGGGTGGCGAGAGTGGATTGTGCGTGCATGTGCAGGGGGTGCACATTGCATTCTGGGTGCTGGCACAGGAGCCGAAAAAGTTTAGCCACCAGTGCCTTAGATGCAGGGTCCTCAGCTGTTCTGAACTCTGGTCGCAAAAAGTATTGTGCCAATTTCAGTTGTGTTCTCATAGCGTGTTAGGGGCTAATCTGGGGTTAGTTAGCTAAAGGTCAAGTATCCAGGCAACTTACGACCACAATTGAACCCAAAATTTATGTTGCTAAGTGAGAAATTCCTTAAGTGAGTTTTGCTCCATTTTATGACTTTTCTTGCTACTTTTATTAAGAGAATCACTGCAGTTGTTAAGTTAGTAACACGGTTGTTTAAGTGAATCTGGCTTTCCTATTGACTTTGCTTGTCAGAAGGTCCCAAAAGGGATCACATGACCTCAGGACACTGCAGCCATCATAAATATGAGTCAGTTGTCAAGCAAATGGATGTAGATCACCTGCGCATGGTGATACTGCAAGTCATAAGTGTGAAAAACAGTCATAAGTCACTTTTTTCAGTGCTGTTGTAACTTGGAATGGCCACTACATGAACTGTTGTAAGTCGAGGACTATCTGTATTGTATGTGGGACTTGTGTGGGCAAGTACAGTTTTGGTAAGAGATTTTCTTCACACATTGACTCTAATTTTCCCCAAAAAGGATCCAACGTCATCAGTGGTGGGATTCAAAAATTTTTACTACCGGTTCTGTGGGCGTAGCTTGGTGGGCGTGGCATGGTGGGCGTGGCCGGGGAAGGTTACTGCAAAATCCCCATTCCCTCCCCACCCCATTAACCTGCTTTCCAGCTCTGTTTTCCTGTGCAGGGCAACCAAAGAAGATCCAGCCAATCAGCTGGGACTTAGGAGGCAGAGAATAGATTGGGGCGGAGCCAGTCAGAGGTGGGATTTGCCGGTTCCGTGAATTACTCAAAATTTCCGTTACTGGTTCTCCAGAACTGGTCAGAACCTGCTGAATACCACCTCTGATTGTCATGCTTTTAAAAATAAAATCAGGCATAAAACACGATATATGGTACCAAAATGCATGCAACAATGCATGTGGTTTTTTTTAAAAAAAAGTTCAATAACTCCTTTGTGTTTTTTGTCTGCATGACTAGGTTTCCCTTCCATTTCAGGTGTTCAGCCCTCCCAACTGAGTTTGTTGGAAGTTAATTTCTCAGCATCTGGAGGATGGCAGATTTCCTGCTTAGGCCTCATGAAGTCATCACACAAGTGAAGTGTGCAATGACACAATGATGCATGCAATAGTGTTTTGGCACCCTCATGGCTTCTGACAGTGGCTTTCTCCTCTGGAGAACAATCACTAGATCAGGGGTGTCAAATTTGCCTATCGCAACTTTTTGCCCCCTTTGCTAAACCAGGTGTGGGCGTGGCCAGCGCATGATGCATCCGGCCAGTGGTGGGCTTCCAATTTTTTTACCGGTTCTGTGGGCATGGCTTGGTGGGCATGGCAGGGGAAGGATACTGTAAACTCTCCAGTCAGAAGTAGTATTTGCCGGTTCTCTGAACTACTCAAAATTTCCGCTACCGGTTCTCCAGAACTAGTCAGAACCTGTTGAATACCACCTCTGCATCCGGCCCATGTTTTTGACAGCCCTGCACTACATGGTAGAATTACCTTCTGCAAAGGTTACAGTAAACACACTGTACAATTTATGATTGCAACCAGAATATTGCTTGTCTGGTTTTTAAGCAAAGGCATCGTGTGAGTGCACCAATTTTACCACTTTTTTTGCAGCAGTCGTTAAATGAATCACTCAGCTTCCCTATTAACAGTTGAAAGCCAGCTAAGAAGATCACCAATTTGCGATCCTGTGACCCATGACTCTACAACTATAGTAAATACATGCCAGTGGCCAAGTGCCCAAATCAGTGGTGGTATTCTACCAGTTCGGTCTGGTTCTACAGAGCTGGTAGCACCAATGAGCAGCAGCAAACACACCATTGGCCCAAATACTGATCATGTGACTGTGGGGATGTGAGGATGTATCACTATTTTTCAGTTCTGTTACCGCTTTGAACGGATGCTGAATGAATGGTTGTAAATCCAATGCTAACTGTAGGGGGTTTCCTATATCAAGCACCTTGGTTTGGGCTGCAGCGTGTCACCAACTTGATTGTGCTAGTCATCCATTCAGGAAGCTGTACCCCAAATAACCGGGGTTGCAATATATCTGTTGGGCAGTTTGTGTGTACGCATACAAGTGTTAATGTATTACAAACAAGCTACGGCATTTTATTTCCTTTCTATTGTATGAGGCTCTTGATGTGACTCTTGGTTGACTGCTGTGGTGCATCCGAAGACAACAAAAAATGGGTTTTTGTAGGCTTGTCAACTCAAATCATGTGCATCCCCATTTGTACAAACTTAACAAAATCAAAATGTGGGTGTAACAATCTGGATTTCATATATTGCGTACAGGTAGTTCTTGACTTACAACCACAGTTGTGACCAGAATTTTGGTTGTTAAGCATAGCAGTTGTTGAATGTGTCACACCTGATTTTACAACCTTTTTTGCTATGGTTGTTAAGTGAACCACATGGTTGTTAAGCAAGTCCGTCCTCCACCATTGATTTTACTTGTCAAGAAGATCATGCGTGACGACCCTGGGATCCTGCACCCATTGTAAATACACAACAAGTTGCCAAGCACCTGAGTTTTAATTGCTTGACTGTAAGGCTGTTATGATGGTTGTAAATTCAGTACCGGTTATAAGTACCTTTTTCAGTGCTTTGTAACTTCTAATGGTCATTAAATGAATGGTTATAGGTAGAGGAGTACCTGTATGTGAAGCATGTAGGTATTTTGTGATTTGCTTCTGGACTGGATTTGCTCATTAATTTGCCTCTATTTATGCAAGCTATTCACCTCTATTATAAAATACCTGGTTAAATTATGGTTCAGGATGTTTCATGAAACCAGCCAATACGATTAACCTACTTAACTACAATGAAGTAAACATGGTTAAATAAATTCTTGAAAGTGAACCACTCCATTCAAGTGGAAGAGGGTATATAGTAAAATTCAGGAGCATAAAATTGCAGATTTTGGCAGAGATTGGAAGAGCAGCCTTTTTACTTATATTTGGGGTTTAGTATAGGCAAATGACCATCTCGCCCTAGGAAAAACATTAATCTGCTGATCAAACATCTGTTAAAGGCCCCGAAAAGCCAGATTATTCTTGAAAAATGTTATAGCTCTGATATAACTCTTTTCAGTTATACATGCTGAAATTTGGTGTGATTTTTTTTTAATCCTCAATTCATGCTGAGAGTTATAAATATTCAGAATATACCTTTCACCTCTCAAGATTTAGCCTTCTTTAGAAGGTGGGAAAACTTGAGTTTATAACCCTGATTTGCCAAGCATTATGCATCCCTGATTTAAACATATAGCGTGCTCCCGTTAATCACGAGTTATTTAATTAGTCTAATATACAGTAGATTAGTTGTTAGATTCCAGAACCTCTACTGTGTACATTTTAATTTGCAATACTGATAATTAATGATTGGTTTAATGATTTGTGTGTGGTCTCTGAGCTCAGCTCCTATTCGTTTTAGTTTCTTTCTTGTCTAGCTGGATCCTGTTTCTTTTCCTAACCTCAGAAGAGTCAATTTGCTAGTCTGGTCAAAATGGACTAGCCTGCATCAGTCAGCTGTTGGTTTAGTCAATTTCATTCCTAATGGATTTTTTTTCTTTTAAAAATGTGATCTTCCTAGTTAGTATTACATAAATAGCATACCCCAGAAGACATAGGGTAGATCAAAATTTGGCAGAAAAGATACTTTAGTGGAAACATCTAAAAACTATATGTGCAAAAAATAATAAATGATTCTGTTGCAAAGACTGATATTTATTTTGCTAACTGCCCTATGACTTCTGGGATACCCTATATATACACATAAATTCATCAACTTAGCTTTACATTTTTAGTAAATTTTAATATTTCTTCCTTACGGTGGTTGAAGAAAAAATGTGTGTACTCCAGTGGGTCAGTAACTGTCTCTACAAATTGTATACATGTGTTGTTTATGTCAAGGGGAACATAGTTTAGTTTTCAGTGTTGTGTCTACAAGGGAAGATGACAAGATATGTCATAAAGTAATTGGTGTGATTTATGTCATTGCATTAAATGTCAGGTTGCAAGTATACTAACTTGCATTTTTTATGTGATGGTATGACTCACGTCCCATCAGATTGACCTCATAGCAGCTGGTGAAGGATTAACCTACTAACTCAGTTGTGTTGAACAAATCCATTTGAAATTCATTAGTTTTCAGTTGGTATCTATGTAACATTAGAGAGTTTGGAGTCCTGGTGCTCTCTGACCCTAGTTGTTGGCTTGCAAATACTTCATTGTCCAACTAGGTAATGAGGACAGTTGATGTTACCTAATGGAATTAGAGACTTTTTCATGGCTTTTCATGGAAGATATGAAGATGGCGGTGCCTAACTAGGAAGGTGAGGCTCTCACTCCGCCAGTCAATTGATCATGAGTGGGGCTCTTACCATTTTCCTTCCTGATTGGAGTAAATAATTGATCGTAAATAGATTTACTGATCATCCCTGATCAAAATAACTCTGTTAAGTCGCTGCCTGCATCAGTTATCAGCAGTAATCAACTGATCCCGTGACAGAGGGCTGGTTTCCGGAGCGCTTAACCACCCTTAAATTGCCACCCTTAAAGACCACCTACACCTGAGATCCCAGAGTGCCGGAGCTCCTCATTCCTTGGATAGTGCTATTTACAATCAATTATTTACTTCAATCGGGAAGGGAACTGTAAGAGTCCCACTTGTGATCAATTGACCAGCGGCGTGAGAGCCTCACCTTCCTAGTTAGCCGTTGCCATTTTCATATCTTCCATGAAAAGCCATGAAAAAGTCTCTAATTCCATCAGGTAACATCAACAGTCCTCATTACCTAGTTGGACAATGAAATATTTGCAAGCCAAAAGCTAAGGTGTAGCCCGTTGGAGCCTTACCACCCATAAAAACTATCACCTGCACCGGATATTCCGGGGAGCTGGATCTCCTAATTCCTCGGGGAGCGCTGTAGCCCAGAGCCTGTTGGAGCTTTGATCAATGATCAATCGATCAACAGCTTACTTGAATAATTTGGGATATTTGCTTTCAAGAGGATCAATTGAGTTGTGAGTCAGGCTAGACCTGTAATACTGAATCTGATTCTCAGCAAAGAATTCAGTCTGGTTTGTTTATTTGTTTATTTATTTATTTATTTGTTTATTTATCAAACTTATGGGGGAATCCGTCTCACAGGAAGTGACTCTGAGTGGCTTACAGCAATATATGCATGTATGTATGTATGCAATAAACATGTCAAAATCAAATAAAAAGTTAAAAAAAAACATAAAGCACACAAGAGTTTAGATCAGCAAAGAAGCCAACTCAAGATTTTTATTCGTCCACCATTGCGATGGCCCACCAGGGCAGATGACATAACCAGGTCTTGAGGGACTTCTAGAAAGTACATAGAAATGAAACTAACCTCACTTTGGGTTGCGCTGGGGGTGGGTGGGAGAACGTTCCATAGATTTTTTTTTCACCTGGTTTCTTATTATTAAACCAGGACGTAAACTGTGATTTGCAAAACAATTGACTCAGCTCATGTGGCAACCAGTTTACCTAATCAAGTTTCATTAAATTACCATTGGCTGGATTCCCTCATTACACTGAATCATAAGGTTTGATTAGAGCATGTGTGAACTGAGCTACTACACTGTGGCATAACATAATATCCTTTTACACCACAACTGCTGGGGTGCACAAGCACTCCCAGGCATAACCATCCTAGTTCTTATTTCCTGTGCTTTTTCTTCACTATCTGAACATTTTATGAGTTTGCAACCCCCAGGAAAAGTTATTTGGATGGTAAAAAGTGGGCAGGATATTTTGCACTGATGTAGTTGGGCCTGAGGGAGGGGTCAGGAGTGCCAACAGTCTCAAGTTCCTCTGTGTCCACAAAGGATCCAAGTCCGAGTTCAGATACTTGTGTATAGGTAGCATGAAATAAACTCGTAGTACTTTTGGATCCTATCCTAATTTCTTGTGCCTGATATTAATAGAGAACAGAAGGAGTAGAGGAACATTATAAATACTCGTTGCAGAATACCTTATGCCACCAGACTTGAAATTTTAGACCTAGACAACCTAGAACTACGCTGCCTTTGGTTCGATCTAAGTATAGTACATAAAATTATATATTGCAATGTCCTATCTGTCAATCAGTACTTCAGCTTCAACCACAACAATACAAGAGCACACAATAGATACAAATTCAAGGTAAACCGCACCAAACTTGATTGCAGGAAATACGACTTCAGCAACAGAGGGGTCAATGTCTGGAATACTCTACCTGACTCTGTGGTTTCTTACCCAAACCCCAAAAACTTTAACCTTGGACTGTCTACTATTGACCTCACCCCTTTCCTAAGAGGTCTGTAGGGGGCGTGCATAAGTGCACCAACATGCCTACCGTCCCTGTCCTATTGACTCTTTTTATTTTTCTTATATGTATCCATTTCATGTATTCATAACTATATTTATACTTATACCTATTATCTTGTAAGCGATTGACAAATCAAATAAATAAATAAATAAATAAACATGCAGGGACCTGAGTCTTAACCCACTGAGGCAGAAGAACCAGGAAAAAACTCCAAACTAAAGCTGGATTGCAGTCCGGTAGCATCTTAAAGCACAGAAATGGAGTCTTTGAAGCTTGGCTAGATTCCGTTATATAAATTTAGCATAAACTGTATGTTGCTTCCTTGTGGACCCTTTGGTACAGCTGCTGCACAAGTCTCAAAAGTTTTGCTGCCCTGGACTTCACCTCCTACGCTAGCCCAGCTTCTGAACTTTTCTTGGTGTGCAGGCCTCTTGCCCTTGCAGTTGTCTTCTTCTGGTCCTGTTCCAAATGAGAAGAGAGAACGCTTGTTCCAGACCCATTATTTAAAACACCCTATTCTTCTGGTGTTGCAAATAAATTCCACTGATGGCTGACACTAAGCAGCTTTTCTTTGGACAGAAGGCCCCTTCAGGCCCTCCACTTGGTGAATTTGGAAAATGTGATCTTGGGGGTGGGCTGGGCCTTAGATCCAGATGTTTCTGAAGTTGTCACTTGCTGTGCCATAGTTGTTTGTGTGTGTAGGTGGGTGTGCTCTGCATCTTTCCCACTCCTCAAAATTTGGCTTTTCTTTCCAGATGATGTCTAGTTCCCTTGTGGTTGTTTGGGCATTCTTCTTGCAGAGTTGGCTTGGAGTGTGCCCACATCCCCTTTCCTTGTTCTCACAATCGCCTTACTGCCATTCACACGTTGAGAGTAGGAAGTTCCTAGTCCTCCTGTTTGTTAACTTCAGAGTTTCCTACAATTGAGCTTTGGCGGTTTGAAATACGGTTTTTATACAGGTAGTCCTCAACTAACAGTGGAATTTCAATACTTCTTCATTGGTTTTGGGAGGTGCAATGAGTACCAAAAACGATGAGTGCCAAACAAACCATGTGACTTACCATGTGACCCTTTGTTTTGGCCTGGGAGGACTTCTGTCTGTCCCTTTTCCTATGTCAGTGACCTTCCCAGCATGGCCTCTGTGGCATCCCCTCCTTTCTATTGCAGCTCATCAGATAGTTCTTATCACTTTGGAGGAAAAAGTGTCCCGGATCAGATCTCCTCAATCTCCGGGCTGCCAGTTGAAGCCACTGGGGCTCTGGATGCAATACTGGCCCCTGGCTGAGCGACACTCTGTCCTCCGGTATCCTCCAAGGCCTGGAGATTGAAAGGTTTACTAAGTCCGCAAACCATGGCCTTCTGGGCCAGTGAGGGGCTACAACGATAAGTTCTGCTCTGTCCACCAACCGTTTCTGGATCACCCTCAGGATCAGGGACAGAGGAGGAAAGGCATAAAGAAGCTCCCATGGCCAAGGGCTGCGTAAAGCATTCGTTCCCTCCGCCCCCAAACAAATGAGTACTAGGACAACATTTTTGTGTCAAAATGCATAGAATACCAAATTTGACAAGTTTTGGAACAGTTGTACCATCGTACAACCATTTGTTTAGCAATCATCTAAAATTACAACGGCACTGAAAAATGTGCCCTGTGGCCACTCCTTATACTTATTGGAAGGGACCTTGGAGATCTTCTGGTCCAGAGGTGCCAAACTCCCGTCCCATGGGCCGGATGTGTCACATGCTGGCCCTGCCGCCACCAAGTTTAGCGAAGGGGAAAAAAGTTCTGATACGTCACGTGACGCCTGTCAACTCATAAAATACTTCTGGGGAGGGGGAAGCAGTGGGCAGCTTGCATTCCATAAATGTTTTCAAAGATAGTTTCTAGGTGACCGAGGTTTCTGCCGTGCAAAATTCTAACTGGAGAGCATGATTGATGACTCTTGGCTATGAACGTGTCCCATTGGAGAATATGAATTACGATACACCCAGAGGGATGGGGGAAAACCAGGGTCAAGGATGACAATGAATTATGTGTCTCAGAGTCGGCTACACTCAGGCAGTGACGGACAGTTTAACTCCCAATAAATCATTTTGGAGTTTGGCTAGAGACTCATTGATTTAAATAGTGTCAGAATCCTGACAATGCCACTGTGATGACGCGAGTTTGACACCCTTGTTCTACTCCAACTCCTGCCCAAGGAGGAGACCCTGTACCATTAAGGACAAATGCCTGTCCAGTCTCTTCCTAAACCTTCACAACCAACATGATTGCTGCAGCATCCTCATGCTCACATGCTCAGGTTTTGGGCACTTGACAATCAGCAAGTCCCAGAGTTATGTGATCGCCATTTGGAAATTTCCCAGTCAGCTTCCAGCAAGCAAAATCAATGGGGGAAGCCAGATTCATAAAATTCATTTTTATATTGTGAGACTCTTAGGGCCAATAGCAAAGTCTTTGTGTATGTGTGTGTGCATACGTGCCTTCCAGTCAGTGTTAACTCCTGGTGCTTTCCAAGACGAGTCCCTACAGTTTTCTTGGCAAGATTTTGGGAGTGATTCACACTGTGGTGCGATTCAAATTTTTTTATTACCAGTTCTGTGGGCATTGCTTGATGGGTGTGGCAGGGGTAGGATACTGTAAAATCTGCATTCCCTCCCCACTCCCACTAGCCTGCTTTCCAGTTCCATTCTCCTGTGCAGGGCAACAAAAGAAGACCCAGCTAATCAGCTGGGACTCAATGGGAGGCAGAGAATACAGGTGAAATTTGAAAAATTAGAATATCGTGCAAAAGTTCATTTATTTCAGTAATGCAACTTAAAAGGTGAAACTAATATATGAGATAGACTCATTATATGCAAAACTAGATAGGTCAAGCCGTGATTTGCCATAATTGTGATGATTATGGCTTACAGCTTACTTGTACTCAGAACGAAACCAGAACTCATAATCTCCTGGATTCTAGCTTGATTCCTTAACCACAGCTCCAACCTGGCTCTCTATAACAAAATCTAGATATTTTTAAAACCATTAAGCGGCCTTTTCCTGTCACTCTTTATTTGCTCCTTCTCCCTCTACAATCAGTGTGGGATTCTAAATTTCCAACAACAGAGCCTGGGTTCTTCCAAAGCTTCCCCCAACAGATGAGGCTATGTAAATAATAATTTAAATTCGGTTGACGAGGAAGAAGATTAGCAACACAATTCTATTCATGTTTACTCAGACAAAGTGTCACTGACCTGAGAAATTTTGTATGTTTCACTTAAATGCAAGAGTAACTTTAGGTACCCCTGATTTTCTGGAGAATCGGAAGGCGTCTGATAGCACCTTTACCAACTCATACGATTTATGAAGAGGTAGTCCTGTGCTGCAGTTCAAGAACAATTTTTTAATAAAATTGAAATGTGTACAGCACTACATGTTAGTAGTACATCGAATGTACTACATTAATAAATTCACATTTATTTTATTAAACCAGTATAAATTGTCAGTTGGAAAAGGAGCTGCAGGACTCGTCCTGATTTTGGGCTGCTGCAAACTACTGCAACTCTCCTCCCACAGTGATTTTGATAAGGCAATTAAAAAGTGCTTAATGGTGCCTGAATTAGACCCAGGTTTTCAGAAGAGAATGGAAAGTCCTTTGTCTGAAATGGCATAAGGTCTGCTTAAAATCTTACTAGCATTTCTATATTCTGCATTGGTGTCAGCCGTTGAGTCTAATAGAGATAATTTGAGTGAGCAGAATCAATTTCCAGAAAAACATGAATGAAGTTAATAAAAAGAAGGGCTACGGGTGACAGGATAGCAGTGTTCCAATATCTAAGGGGTTGCTATAAAGAAGAGGGGGTCAAATTATTCTGTAAAGCACCAGAGGACAGAACAAGAAACAGGATGGAAACTAATCAAGGAGAGAACCAACCTAGAACTAAGGAGAAATTTCCTGACAGAACAATTAATCAGTGGAATCATTTGCCTCCAGGAGTTTTGAGTGCTCCAACACTGGAAGTTTCTAAGAAGAGATTCATTTGTCTGAAATGTTTAGGGTTTCCTGCCTGAGCAGGGACTAGAAGACCTCCAAGGTTCCTTCCAAGTCTTATTCTGAAGTAGGAAGTACAAGTGTATAGAAGCAGAATTTAACAACTCTTCAGGAACTGTTTGTAAAATCATTCCCTTAATGATATGAGAAGACATTCCATTTTTAATTTGTTTAAATATGTTTCACAGTTTCTTGTTCCCTTTGCTCACTTACAAGACCGGCGACTTGTTCTGCAACTGTTGTTGTCTTTCAGCAAGCAGTAAATTAGCATTTGTAAGCTGACTGAGGCTTCTGCCTCACAAGTTCTGGCCTCTAATAAAGAGAACCTCTAAATATAGTTGGCTTTTAAAAAACTATAAATAATATACCATTGAGTTCAATATATGCAGAGTAATAGAAAAACTTCTCATAAAACTACATTCCACATCAGATGGTTTTATTTATTCACTGATCTGCAGGTGACATTCACAGGTAGTCCTCAATTTACAACCACAATTGCTGCTGTTAAGTAAGACATTTGTTAAGTGAGTTTTGCTCCATTTTATGACCTTTCTTGCCACATTTGTTCCATGAATCACTGGCTTTCCCATTGACTTTGCTTGTCAGAAGGTCACAAAAGGGGATTACATGACCCTGGGATCAGGAGTGGGATTCTACCAGTTTGCACCTATTCTCTAGAACCGGTTGTTAACATTCTAAGCAGTTCAAGAACCCGTTGTTAGAAGAAATTACTGGCCTAATCCTGTAAGGAATGCAGGAAGGAAACATTCTGGTGTTGCTTACAGAAACTGCCTCTCCGTTAACCCTTATTACATTCTTGGCAGGACTAGACTTCCTGTCTCTGGAATGTCTCTGGAGTTTTTTTCCCCTCCTTTGCTGGTACTTTGCTTGTGTGGAGTGACCATTCAAAGTTACAGTGGCACTGAAAAAAGTGACTTATGACCATTTTTCACACTTACGACTGTTGCAGCATCCCCACAGTCATGAGAGGCAGGTGAGGAGATGCATGCCTCGATGTGAGTGATATTGAGTTGGCCACACCCAGCCAATAACATGACCACCAAGCCATGTCCACCCAATCACATGACCACCAAGCCACGCCCACCACCTAAGCCACGCCCACAGAACCGGTTGTTAAAAATTTGAAACCCACCCCTGCCTGGGATACAACAACAATCATAAATATGAGTCAATTGTCAAAGGTCTGAATTTTGACCACATAACCACGGGCATGCTGCAATGGCCATAAGTGTGAAAAATGGTCTTGTCATTTTTTTCAGTGCTGTTGTAGCTTCAAACAGTCATTAAATGAACTGTTGTAAGTCGTGGACTACCTGTATTTGTGGCATAACAAGCCCTTGTTGTTTTTATCTGAAAGTTCAAAGCAACTTAGAGTAAAATCTCCCCACAGTTTTACCTTCCCAGGAATGATCTTGAGAAGGTTGAGCTGAGAGGAAAGGAGTCATCCAAGATCACCCAAGAGCCAACCTTTCTTCCCTGGTCTAAGTTTCTCCCTGTAATTCATTACTGCACTGCCTGTTCATTTCAATATGGACCAACATTGTTACTCAGCTCAGTCTAAAATCCACAAAGCCCCTGTTCATTCTGCAATTTATCCCTAAGGTCAAACCGGATGGAAAAAGTTTCATGCTGAATTAAGCTATTTATCTTTGCAATAAAGAAGCATCCTTTGTCTTCCATCTTAGACTCTGGACAGTTCCTGGGAACGTAGACTTCAGTGGTGGAGTGGAATTAGTTACTATATCTGTCCAAATATATACTGGCCTCATCTTCTTCTTGAGGACCCAGCTTATCCTCTTTGTTCTGTGTTTTATTGCTATGGACAAGCAAACAGACGGAAATCCAGGTTCTGCTCAAAGCTACTTCAAGCAGGCACCTGCCAGCTTTGCAACTCAAACCAAGGTGGTTGTTTCTGAGTGTTTGCATTCTGTGGCCAGTTTCGGACTGTTGCTAAGAGGCTACATGTGAAGATGGATGAACAGGCAGTTTGTAGGGGTGGTGGGTGGTGGTAGAGCATGAGGTTTGTCAACAAGCAGCCGTTCAAAAAAGTCCAGATGGTGCTGTCCATAGCTATGTGATTTTTCGTGAGGTCTTTGGTTCTCACTGAGCTTAGTTATTTTCTTGCAGATGTTTTCTTACCAAACTAAGTAACATGATCAGTGCTAACACTGATTATTAGCACATTTACACCAATGATATTACCTACTTCGGTAATAAAATGCCTGCAAGAAAACCACCAAGCTCAGAAAACACCAAGGACTCCACAGTTCAACCCTGAGCTTCAAATACTCGCTTCCATTGGTGTGTGATTTTTATATCTCTTATGAAGAGATGAGCTGTGGATCATGCAGCCGTGGATATCAGCTTCACTTCTGGGACACACTCATATGGCTATCCCTGTTTGCATGACATTGGTTTTGTAATGAACCTTGTTATACAAATACACACTTGCCTAGGTGGGGTTTGGCTTGGAGACAGTTGGCTATTGGTTTGCAATTGGGATGTGGAAGACTTGCTTTCCCAAAGGTAAAAGAGTCTGACTTAGTAGAAATGTTGAGAGGATAATTTGGATCAATCCAATAAACGAAGCTAAAACATGTCTATGTTGTGTAGTTTGCTCTAGGGTTCCTTTGTGATCTCAGCCAGTGGCTGCTTAAGGAATTCAGGGACTGTGCAAATCTAGGAAATTGGCTTGACTGAGTAAACATGGTTGAGTAAACTGTAGAGCCAGATGGGACATAAACAAGATGTGTGAATGTCTTCTATAGCAGGTATAGTTGAAGCAGAATATGCTGTTTGTAAAAGAAGCAATTCCTAGTATACGAGGTCAACAAAGTCCAGGTTTTGTTATAGCTAGATTAGTTTGTCTCTGCCTGGAGTGTCTGCCCAAAGGATGGTAATTGGTCTGATCTGCACAGAGCTTGTTCTCATCCGTAAAGTCTAGAGCAGAGGTGGGGAACCACAGCCCCTTTATGACTTGTGGATTTCAACTCATAGCTGGTTCAGGAATTCTAGGAGTTGAAGTCCATACAGGGGCCATAGTCCCTCACCTCTGGTCTAGAGGAATCCATGTGTGTTAGTTAAGCAGCAAAGCACATAATGACTGTACTCTTCATTTGGCCTGTGGTGATTTATATATAAACAGAATTTCTAACAATGTGAAATGTGGACATGCCATGCAGAGGTATTGCATTCCTATGGAACCGGCACTATACACTTGTATGCACATCCCACCATTGTTCTTTGGCAGCAAAGCAATTTATTTCTGGTTTTGCTATGGTATAGAAAAAGTCTCCATGAAGACAGATTTGTGGTTCTGAGCCCCCTGAATATCTCACTTACCTTCTGAAACTAAGAAGTCATGGCCTCTCTTTTTCATTCCAACAAGTGGAAAAGATGACCATATGAAGTTTGTTTTAAAATCTTGTGAACACAAGCACCCATCTCTGAGAAGTTGTTGTTTTGAACCATTTAGTTGTGTCCAAATCTTGGTGACTTTATAGGCAAGGGGTGTCCATGTTAGCCTGTCGGGCACATGTTCTTTCAATTATTGGATGTTCAACTTTGCATCAGATTTGATGTTATCAAACCGACATTTTCTTTGCTTGCCCCTTGTTCTTGTTCTGCTAACCATTCTGATCATTATTGCCTTCTCCAATGAATTTGGCATGACATGGCCGAAGTAAATCAGATGTAGTCTTACGATTTTAGCTTTTTCTGATGTGTCTGGTTTTGTACAATTTAATATCTCTCTGTTAGTTACTCTGGCTGTCCCATGGTATATGTAGTAATTTATGCCAGCCCCACAGTTCAAAGGCATCCATTCTTCTGCCATTCTTAGTGTCCAACTCTCACACCCATTCAGTACATCATTATAGGGAAGACTATTGCTCTAACTAGCATGTTTTTTGCATTTATATCAGTATCTCTAAGAACTCACTGCAAGACTTCTGGATTTCCATTACAAGAACTTGGGAGGGAATGCATGGGAAGAGAGGTGAAGAATTCGGCCACCAAAGTTGATTTTACTTTCCTTGAATGTCCTCAAACAGCTTTGGTAGGGAGAAAAAATCACCCACTGAAGGATGCTAACTGATGGTAAATTTCCTCCCCCAATGAGTAAGTTCGCACCTCATGCCGGGTTCATTCCAGCTTGTTGAATAAATCGTAAGTAGGTCACACATTATGCTAAGTCAAACCCAGACGGATGGCGTGATGGCTCTGGATGGTATGTGTATGTAAGGCAAATCTTTGGCTTTGGAGATGCTTCCCCAAATCATCTGAGCCAAGGCTGAATTCACACACCAGGCTAAGCTATGGTTTGTTTAACTCTGCAATTTGTTGGGTTTGCACAATGCACTAATCCATAAACCAAGTAAATCCCTTTATGGCTTTATGGCATTTTCTGTGTACTCAGCCAGAGTGTCTTCTCAAAGGATGAGCCTCATCGTTAGCCGAATTCCATTATTCTTGTCCACAGCTTTAGCTTTTGCCTGGAGCTCATTCTTGCATTTGGATCTCTTTCTCCTCTTCTGGCCCAATGAATCAGAGTAAGCCCATTTGTCCCACAATTCGGATGCGGAGGGAGCAGTGGGAGTGCAAATCCACTGGAATCATCAGAAAAGAGACTTAACTGAAGTGATGGCCTGTGCTAAAACTCAGGCATTGAATGTTGACTTTGATGTTTTCCTCCATTCCAGACCAGATTGCTGGTGGGATTATTCCTTGAGTCACACCTTGGGGAACATCTACAGTTAAGGTTGGCAAGGTTGCAGACGTAATTAATGACATATTAGACACGGGAACAAGACAGTGACATGAGGAGCACTTGCAGGAATTGGCTTTGTTTAGTCTAGTGAAAAGAAGGATTAGGAGAGACATGATAGGATGCCAATATTTGAGGGGCTGCCACAAAGATGAGGAGGTCAACCTATTTTCCCAAGCACCTGAAGGAAAGACAAGAAGCAATGTATGGGAAGTAATCAAGGTGAGAGGCATCCTAGAACTAAGGTGAAATTTCCTAACAATGAGAATAATTAACCAGTGACTTCAGAAGCTTGACTTCAGAAGTCATGGGTGGTCCATCATTGGAGACTTTTAAGAAGGGCCTGGACAGTGACTTGTCTAGAAGCATAGGGTCTGCTGCTTGAGCAAGAGGTTGGACTAGGGGATCTCTAAGATCCCTTCCATTTTAATTGTAGGGTTATTTTGACATCCATGAGTGTATATGTGCATCAAAAAAGGGCAGATTTTTACATAGTTGAATATATATATAAAACCAATCACATTGTACACATGTTGCACTCTGACAATAAAGGGTGTGTGTGTGTGTGTGTGTGTGTGTGTGTGTAAAAATAGCTGCAATCCAGCAATGTCAAGTCTCATAAAATTCCTACATATCAGCAATCTGATGAAGTTTGGGATAGTTCATGCCAGATCTTGCATGATTTTTTAGGGCTGAGCTTGCTGAGCCCTTGTGAAATTTAGGGTATTTATTTTATTTATTTATTGCATGCCCACAATCTCTAATTTACTGTTTTCTTTACCTAGTTGACATTCACAGAACTAACCAACCAAACTGCTTTAGAAGGCTGGAGGCTAAAACATATAAAGAATGGTTGTAGGAATTGGGTTTGTCTAATCTAGTGAACGGAAGGTGACATGAGAGCAGTCTTCCAATATTTGGGGAGCTGCCCCAAAGAAGAGGGGGTCAAATTATTCTCCAAAGCACCTGAGGGCAGGACAAGAAGCAATGGATGGAAACTAATCAAGGAGAGAAGCAACCTAGAACTAAGGTTCTAGGTTCACCATTCCTCACCATGGTGAAAGCAATCAACCAATGGAATAGCTTCCTTTAGAAGTTGTGGGTCCTTCATCACTGGAGGCTTTTAAGAAGAGACTGGACAGCCATTTGTCTGGCATGGTCTAGGGTCTCCTGCTTGACCAGAGGGCTGGACTAGGTCCAAGGTCTCTCCCAACTCTGTTATTCTCTTCTGCTCTACTTTGTGGCTTAACTCCCTGTGTAGACTGACCTGGGATGTTGAATTTGAATACCCTAAATGAGTTTTGAAGCAGTGCGTGAATCTGCACCTGGCCTGCTTAAAAGTCAAAATTCAGTTAGGAGTTAAGATTTCCAGGATTTTAACAGCTGTTCCTTTTTTGCTTTAGGAAAAGGCCGCAAGCTTAAATTCCAGGGCTGTAAAGCATTTAATAAAACAATAAGTGGGTGAGTCATTATGCTATAAAATTATCTGACAATCAGGGTGGAGGTTTTTTTTTGGAAAGAACAGAGCTTGAAGAGACAGAAAAAAAGAAAGAAAAAGAAACAGCTAGAACTTTGCAGGATCTGACCATATCTTAAAATAGCCTGTGGGTCTTAACTTATATGTGGCATCTTTCTTTTCCTCTGCTCTGGATGACACAAAACAAAATCAGATTCAGTGTTTGCACAGCGAATTGATCTAGTGAATCAGATCTGAGATCCAGATAGCAGGATGCAGGATTTGGGTATGGCTGGTCTAATGAAAAGAAAGGACTAGGAGTGATTTGATAGCAATGTCCAATATTTGATGGGCTGCCACAAAGAAGAGGGAGTCAAGCTAATCCCCAAAGCATCTGAAGGCAGGAGGAGAAACAATGGGTGGAAACTGATCAAGGAGAGAAGCAACCTAGAACTAAGGAGAAATTTCCTACCTGTGACAACAATTAAACCAGTGCAATGCCTTGCCTTCAGAAGTTGTGCGTGCTCTATCACTAGAGCCTTTTAGGAAGACACTGGACAGCCACTTGTCTGGAATGTGTAGGGTCCAACTCTATTCTGAATTGAATCAAGAGATCCAACTGAAAGGTCTTCAATTCAAGAATAGTACTCTATAATCCTGGAGCATCAATCACATGAAATTTCTACTGCGGCGAGCTAGAGTTACAATCTTGGGCTCGTGCACCTTTTCATGCCTTTTGTCTTTGCCATGCCAGGAAGTTGGAGACGGGCAAAGTGTTCTGGCTGCAGAAGTTTTATTGAACTTATAGGTTTTACAATCTTCCCCTTAATTTTGTGGCTCTGGATAGGGTGCAGCACATTAAAAAGGAAAGCAAGTCAGAGGAGAGAGCAATTTAAAGCCATTTGCAACACACGGACCTCCTTGATTTATGCCACAAATCAAATGTCCCAGGCCAAAAGCTTGAAAGGACATTCTTCATTTCTGGCTGGGGAATTCTGGGAGTTGAAGTCCATAAGTCTCAAAGTTGCCAAGGTTGGACACCCTTGCCGTTGATAGATGTTCCCCAAGAGGATGTCTCCCCAACCAGGTCCTTCAGATTTTCCACAGGGTCCCCCCCCCATTGCTGCTATAAGTGAGTATCTTGCTACTGATCCCTCTCCTCCTCCTCCTCTTTCCTCCCCAAAAGCAAATATAAATATTTGAGGCTGATCTTTGCATATAACGGAAGCCCTGCTATCGAATGTTGAAAAAGATGCCCAGCTTTTTATGTGCTGCTTGACCATCAGCAGTTCCAGTTTCTTTGCCGTTTACAGATTTATTTTAAGAAAGAGCAGAGACAACCTTCATGCATTTTTCATCCTAATAAAGTAGTTTGCAAAGGGCTGGATAAGCTGTACAAGACAAATGTAGAAATTGTACTTGGCACAGAAGAATCTAATCTTGAAGCTGATGCTGACAACAGAGGAACTTCTAGTTTTTCTTTCCTTTTTTTAAAAACAAAGGGCCATGTTTATGAGAAAAAAGTAGTTTTAGATGGACAGGTTTAGGCTGTACTGTGATACGTAGGGCAGAGCAGAGAAAGTGTGAATGGTGTTGATCTCCCTTCTCCAACTGATGCTCCCCAGAGGTCTTGGGATGACAATTCTGAAAATTTCCGGCATGGGAATATGCGGTTCTAATCCCAGCACATCTGGAGAACGTCCATCAGGGCAAGACAGATAATAGTCAGGCATGACAGAATAATTGGTGAAGGGGAAAGGGTGGAAAAAAAATAAGGAGATAAGAAATAATGTTGACCAGTAAGCCATGTTAAAAGTACACCCGGGAGTAATCAACAATGCCATTTAGTGTAATGCTGATTGAATCCAGAGCTGCCAGTTGAATGGATATTTAAGTTTTTGCAAAAACAGCATTGGTGTTCTGGAAAAAAAAAATCAGAGGCCTTCAGGATCAGTTGGCCTCATCCAGGATTACTTGCAGCTCTTTCAAATGTTGCCATCAAACTGCAGTTTTTAATACACGACCTGAAGACATGGCTATTTCAACAGGCCGACCTGGACTGAGGGGCGGGGGTGTTTATTGGTTTTATTAGTGTGTATATTCGCTGTCGTTGGTTTTAATTAATGTTTTTTGGGGGATTTCTATTTAATATTTTTTAAATTTTAATTTTTGTATTGTATGTTTTTTACTGTTGTGAAGCCGCCCTGAGTCCTTCGGGAGATGGGGCGGCATATAAATCCCATAATAAATAAATAAATAATAATAGTCAGGCATGAAAAATAATTGAGAATCAAATGATCGTATTATCTGAATTAATTGGTTTGGAATTATATTCAGATTTAGTTTTGGTCTGGCTGTTCAGCCACCACCGCCAGCAATAGCAATAGTACTTGGGCTTATAAACTGCTTCACAATGCTTTACAGTCCTCTCTAGGTGGTTTACAGAGTCAGCCTCTTTCCTCCAATTATCTGGGTCCTCATTTTACCCACCTCGGAAGGATGGAAAGCTGAGACAAGCTTGAGCTGGTCAGGATCGAACTCCTGGTTGAGGGCAGAGTTAGCCTGCAATACTGTACTCTAACCACTATACCACCACTGCTCTTAAGCAGCAAATGTATTTAGAAGAGTTGACAATGACTGCAGCCACTTAATTGTGTTGGAATTTCTTCCTATAGTACACAAGTTGGATAGACGCTTTTATCTCCTCCATTTCAGTCAGGAGTCAAATTCCTTGTGTGTTTAAGAGAGGATCATGCAAGAGAATGAATGATCATCTGTGGAGGACATATTAGAGCCCAATTAATTAATGCTTACACCAATTCTTCCCCTCTCACTGAGGGCATTTTTCTTCTTTGTTCATTTTTGTTCCATCCATTCAGACTTTCCAAGATCTTCCTGGGGCAGAGTTCCCAGATCTCATTGCAATCGTGATAAAAACAGCAGCTGCATTTGCTCATTTCATAACTGGACCAGTTTTGTATTCCCCTTCTGCCCTCCGCCAATGTATTTGGCAAAAAAAAGCCATTATCTGCGACAGATTTGGGATTAGATAATGGAAGAAAATGTCTCCAATATTATCCAAATTATCCAAGTTCTGTTATTAACCAGATGGATCATCCTTTCATTCTTCAAAACGTTTCCTTATTCCCATAAAAGTAAAGAAGTTCCATCAAGCCTTTAATTCTTTTTTTTCTGGACAATCCTCTTGCATTTGGAGTCAACTATTTCTGAAGGACCAGTGTGGTGGAATGTAGTCTGGATTCCCAGAAGCAAGGGGCTGCATTCCAAAGAAACAAGTGATAGCAAAGTTTAGATAGTTTAGTTGTTTAGATAGTCTGGTCAGGAGGAAGAGGGTCAAGATAGCTCCTCCCTAGAAGTTCTCCGAATATATCTTCATTGATACAAGTAGTTTGCTTGGTTTGGCAATGTTTAGGCGAGGAAGAATAAGGGGAACTATCGTAGAAGTGGCTCTGCATGTGTTTGTCTATCATCCAGGTATGATTGTCCCAAAGATGCTTTTCAAAAGACAACTGGACTTGCTTGGTTTTTTCTTTGAAAATGTTTTGCTTCTCACCCAAGAAGATGAAGAAATCATCCAAGAAGTTTCTTCAGTTCTTGGATGAAAGTTCTTGGATGAAAACGAAATGTTTTCAAAGAAATAAAACAAGAAAGTCCAGTTGCCTTTTGAAGCACTTTTGGGATGATCTGCATCGCCTTCTTGGTTTTTGGAGCCGAGGAAGGAACTAGAACTTATGGTTTCCTGATTTCTAGCCTGCTGCCTTAACTGGCAGATCAAACAGGTCCCTCTGATATTTTATCTCCAGTATGTCTATTCAGGAACCTATATTTTCATTTATTTTCCATCTCAAATGGCAGAAAATATTACTTTCAGAATTCAGTAGTTACGGTCAGAAAAGACTTCCTGGACTCTGGACCACAGAAATGGGACATTTTGGATCCATCTCCCCAGCATCCCACAGGGCAGCTGTGAAGAGTCTTTTTGATCTCCTACAGAAAAGATAGGATACAAGTATAATAATAAGATAAAGGAAAGTGACAGAATGAATTGCATTTCATTAAATCACATTTAATTTTTCTTTAGGTTTTAGCTGTATTTTGGGCACCGATGTCTTACATGCCAGGAATGGCAGCCTGGATCTAAAGAGAAAGCAACCCAGAACAAATTTCCTGACAGTTGGAACAATTGATCAGTGGAATGACTTGCCTCCAGAAGTAGTGAGTGCTCCAACACTGGAAGTTTTTAAGAAGAGATTGGACAACCATTTCTCTGAAATGCTTGAGCAGGGGGTTGGATTAGAAGACCTTCAAGGTCCCTTCCAACTCTGTTACTCTGTTAATGTAGACTGTAGCCCTAAAGGATCAATATCTGAGCTAAGATTTTAACAGATTAACAGAGTTGGAAGGAACTTGTAGGTCATCTAGTCATCTAGAGCCTTGGTGGTGCAGGCTGTTAAAAGCCTAGCACTTAGTTCCAGCTGCCTGCAATTAGTGCAGGCTCAAATCCCACCAGGCTCAAGGTTGACTCAGCCTTCCATCCTCCCGGGGTAGGTAAATTGAGGACCCAAGATTGTTGAGGGCAATAAGCTGACTTTGTAAAAATGCCGCTTAGTAATAAGCAGGCATATACAATGGAATGAAGGCTATTGCTGAGTGCATTGGGTTGGCTCCAAAATTGTAAGCACCCTGAGTCTCCGGAGAAGGGCGGCATATAAATATGAATTAAAAAAAAAACTTCCTGCCCAAGCTGGAGACCCTACACCATTTCTCACAAATGGCAGTCCAGTCTCTTCTTGAAAGTTTCAAGTGATTCAGTGATTCAGGATGATTCAGGTTGACTCAGAGTTATTCCAAATGTTCCTAAAACTACAGGGAAATCATAGTTCCTTATGTGCCAAAGGTGTAAGGTTGACTCTCAAAGAATTCCTGCACTAAAAATCCCACTGGTATGATTTGGGACAAGCATAGCGCTGACTAAGATAGCCTGACCCCAGGTTCTCGGTAATCAACCTGCCTCTTCAGTCCTTCCAAAAAGTCTTGCAGGTTTCATAAAAGAGATTCCACAAACCAAGCCATTTTTCTCCTTTTCATGCCTCAGTGGTGAGATCATTTTCAAGTGGGGAAGGTGGGAGGGGATAAGGGGGGACAAGTTTCAGGTTGAAATTCCACTGGCGAAGGAATGTAAATGGAGAGGCAAGTGTGGGCTTGCTCTCTGAAGTACTTGGTAACCAAGCCTTCTAACTTCAGGGAAGGATTTGAGGTCCACCTCACTTGAATCATCTACATATTTTGTGGGGTAGAAGGTGTTCACGGGTGGTTCGGTCTAGAACAGTAGGTTCTAGAGTTCTGTAGGATAGGGTTCTGTTCAGATCATCTTCTGTACAGATGTGTTTTCTATGAATTGCTTTCAGTTCCAGGACTGGCTCACAGTTTCTGTTTCTTGTTTTGGATGAATGCAGGAAAGCTCTATCTTTAATTATTTTTAATAGTGCTCCTAAGTCTTGGTTGTCCTGTCTTTTGAGGTAACCCTTTTTAACTCTCCTTCCAACTGAACTTAAAGTATGTGAATTGTGAGGCATTTAGCTAAAGGTAGACAGGTAGCTTTGTCACGCAGTGAAGTGGTGCGAGGAGCAGAGAAGACAAGCTTTAACTTGTGCGGCAAGTTCTTTTTAAAAAATGGATGCTCTGTCGAAGAAATAGAAAATACAGACAATTTGCTGTGAATAACAAAGTCTGTTATTCTGCCTCCGGTAACCTCTCTCCCAGTGGAACTGTTTGATCCAGAGAGAGTCCTTCAAAGTAAGAGGAGGGCTGACTTTGTATTAGCCAAGTTCATACATGAATAGAATGGAATGGAATAAGCATAAGAAAGAATAGAATAGAATAGAATAGAATGAGAAATAGGAATAGGAATAGAACCAAACCCAACTGAACAGAATAGACTAGAAAAGAATAGAAAAAGAAATAGAGAAATAGGAATAGAACTTTTATAAAGAATACAATTCTTTATTGGCCAAATGTGATTAGACAGACATGGAATTTTGTCTCTGGTGCAGACGTTCACAGGGTGTACGCATTCAACAACAGAGTGATAGGTCATAGATCATAAATCATAGTTACAATCATTACAAGTACAGGTAGTTCTCAACTTATGACCACAGCTGGGATCAGAACTCCCATTGCTAAGGAAGGCAGTTGTTAATTGAGTCATGTCTGATTTTATTACCTTTTTTTCCCCACAGTTAAGTGAATCCCTACGGTTGTTAAACGAATCATGTGGTCATTAAATGAATTTGGCTTCCCCCATGGACTTGTTGGAAGCCATCTGGGAAAGTAATGGACATCACATCACCCTGGGATGCTGCAATCCTCATCAATACATGTCTGTTGCCAAGCGCCTGAATTTGACTGTAATAGTCATAATTGCAAGGTCATAAGTCACTTTTTTTGGTGCTGATGTAACTTCAAATGGTCAGTAAACAAATGGTTCTAAGTCAAGAATTACCTTTACTGAGTCATGATTTGTTCAACAAGCCATAATTAGATGCACTAGCTTGACACCCATAGATTATGGCTTGCAAGCCATAGTGGCAAGGTTTATAGCATACTCAAAGCCGGCTTCAAATAAATCATGTCCTTACTTAGCACAATGCTTGTCTCTGGTGTAATCTGCTATTTGATTGTTCTAATGGAAGATGCAAAAGTTGCATTAAAAATTGTTACGTTTGGGACATGAGATTTACTAATAACAATTTCTTTATAATCTGGACCATTTGCAAGAAATCACATCAGATTTTTTAGAAAAACTCTTTGAGTGTTCTCCAATCAGCTTCCTATGTGTGTGAAAGTGAGATAAAAATACTTAAAAAAAAGACTATGAGGAAGAAAGAATTTCTTCATTTCAAAATTTTATGCAGAGTTTCTTTTAGATTTTTCTTTCTTTCTCAGAATTCCAAGATAAAAGCATTCCTTTCCCAATTCACTTCAAATTTGCTCAAAGGCAACTTTTCAGTGTGTGTAAACTGATAGGATCTCCGTGGTTAAGCATTTGGTTGGGGGCATCTGTCCAAAGTGATCTCTTAACAACACTGGAGTAGGTATTTATGTCATTTAAATTTTCAGAAGAATATTTAAAAAAAACCAGGATCTTTAAAAAAAAAAGGGTCTTAGCATTAGTTGTGCAGTTGGCTACAGAAAGAGAAAGTGTGTACAAACATTATTCGACTTACAACAGTTCATTTAGTGGCCGTTTGAAGTTACAACGGCTCTGAAAAACGTGACTTGTGACCGTGTTTCACACGACTGTTCAGCATGCCCATGGTCAGTGATCAAAATTCAGATTTCACTTAACAACCGTGTTATTAATATAACAGCTGCAGTGATTCGCTTAAGAACTGTGGCAAGAAAGGTCGTAAAATAGGGAAAAAGTCACGTAACAACTATCTCGCTTAGCAACAGAAGTTTTGGGCTGTATTGTGGTCATACATTGAGGATTACCTGTAGTGAACTTGGCAGATTGGCAATGTTTAGTTTCTTAGAATATACCAGCTTTCATTTTCAGAAAGCTGAGAAAACATGGTGCAAAAAAGGATGTATAACTCAGCCTCTGAACAAATTTTAAACTGTTAACAATGTCAGGTTAAGCTCTCTGAAGTCCAGGCTGTTAACCATAAAAGGCAAACCAGCAACAGGAACGACAGTTGGTCATGGCCCTTGAATAAGCAAACATTCCTCCTGCTCGTGAATCAAGCCTAGCTTAAATTTTGCCTCTTTTAAGAATTATTTGTCATTTGGTGTCTTGGGAGACCAAACAAGGAAGGAGAGAAACCTAATGCCTGGCAAGAAAATATGTGTGAAACAGATCAACCTGCGGGAAAATATTATATTAAAGATTTAATACTTGCTAAAACTTCAAGTCAGCTGCCTTGTCCAAGTACATTCGAACGTTTGAAATAAATAAAAAAGGGCATATCACTTGCCTGTCCAACTGGCACTCAACATCTCAATGTCTGGAAAGCAATTTTAGGGGCTGATTTCCAAGGCTGACTGGTTTTATGTAATTAAATACATTTATTTAGCAGTGGTACCCAGTCTTTGGGACAGCATTCCTTTAGCTGAATTTCAGCACTGCTGTCTTCTAGTCCATTCCTTACTCACAAAATAAGCCACTGCTGCATAAATCTAGGTTTTGACAGTCAAAAAAATTTTTTAGCCTTGTTTTACATTTCCAAATCCTCAGGAGAGGGTTTATATGATCATTTCCTCCCCCATTTCTTTAGGGATTTTGTATCCAGTCATGTTAGCATCCTCTGCTCATGTTTGCTGTTGAAGAGAGTGACAGTTTGGGAAAATACACACATTGTTAGCAAAGCATGACAGCATCATTAAAACTACACAAATCTGGTGGAGTTTGCAGGACGTAAAATAATTCCAGTAATGTCTCTGGGAGAAGAGAAGTTTTGTGAAGGTTAAGATGACCTGAAATTACAAGGAACATGGTCTGGCTGTGATGGAGATGGACTTGAGCATAGTCTCCAGAGAGATTTCTGATGAAGATGAAGTTCCTCACTTTTGGTCTCCTTTTTCCTTTGAGAGAGAAGGGAGCATGGTCCACTCCCTGTCTGTTCAGCCCAATGGGACTTTTGTGGGTGGGTCTGTTCAAGGAAGCAGCTGTTGGCCTCTTTTTCAGACTTTGGAGAGGATCCTAAGGCAAGGGTGAGGAGCAAGCAGATTGATAGGATCAACATTTTTGGATGCTTCTCTTTGCTTAATCCAAGGAAGGCAGAATGGACATGCTCAAGAGGGAATTGACTCTGCAGAGTGAAGGGAACTGGCATTTTGCAGATAAAACAGGGCACGGTTGTTGGTGAAGAAACAACCCAATTTGGTAACTTGGCAGGTTGTATCATCACATTCCTAGAAAGGTGTGACACAGGTTCTAACGGGATTAAAAATCACTTCCTGGTTGTCTTCACATCCATGCATTTCTTAGCTCAAATATTTATTCAGTGTATTTTTTTTAAGTGTCTACATGGCTCATCTTTTGCAGTGGGTAATGACTAACGAACAAGAATGTTCAGATACCAGGAGTTCTGTCTTGTTGAAAGGGCTTTGTTTTGTGCTGAAGAGGGTTGGTGATCCCATCTGAAATAAATGATGACAATGATGATTTCTTATTGCATTATAGCCATCCAAAAACATGGTGGTTTATTAAATAAAATACACATTAAAACCAGACAAAACAAACAGTCTGGGCTAAAAAGAGCCATTAAAATATAACAGAATAACAGTTTGATGTCTTCTAGTCCCTGTTCAATGTCTTCTAGTCCCTGTTCAAGGTGGGGACCCTATACTATTCCAATAGTTGTCCATTCTCTTCCTGAAAACCTCCGGTGATCCACAACTTCTGGAGGCAAGGACTGGTTAATGGCTCTCACTGTCAGGAAGTTTCTTCATAACTCAAAGTTGAATTTCTCCTTGATAAGTTTCCATCCATTACTTCTTGTCCTGCCCTCAGGTGCTTTGGAGAATATTTATTTATTTATTTATTTTATTGGACTTATATGCCGCCCCATCTCCAAGACTCAAGGATCACAATTAAAACATACAATACAATAATTATTTAAAAAAGAATTAAACAATTTAAGCCCAATAAAACCAAATTAAAATACATTAAAATTATCCCATGGCCCAGGTGAGGTAATCACAGCCCGATTTGGTCAAACAACCAGGTCTTTAAGTCGGTGAAGGTGCGGAGGTCAGGGGCCAGACGGAGGTCCAGAGGCAGTTCATTCCATAAGAATAGGTTGGTCCACTCTCCTTTGTGACAGCCGCTCAAATACCGCGTTTCTCCGAAAATAAGACACTGTCTTATATTTTTTTTGGCTCCCAAAAACACACTAGGTCTTATTTTCGGGGTAGGTCTTATATATTTATGGTGCCAAATAGTGGGTGTGAGTGTGTAGGGGGTGTTTCGGGTGCACGGTTGCTCCCTGAAAAGTCTTCCTGGAACTGGAGATTTACACTAGGTCTTATTTTCGGGGTAGGTCTTATATTAGGGCAGGTTTAGAAAATAGTGCTAGGTCTTACTTTCGGGGTAGGTCTTATTTTCGGGGAAACACGGTATTAGAAGACTGCTATCATATCTCATATATAAATATAGTGGGACAGTCTCCACTAAACATAGGAAAGGGAAAATTACTGTTAGGCCTGGACTAAAACTAGGCTTTAGGAGGTTTTCAGAACCCCAGGAGAGTGAGCATCATCATATGGAAGAGAAATTCTTTTTTTTAAAATGTTTGTTCATGTATTCTTGTGGGTCCCATTCTTGCATCTCTGATAGCCTTGTCATGAGAATTTGGGTTTAACAATCTGCCCTCACAGGTTATGTACCCAAGTGTGTGTGTGTATGTGTGTGTGTGTGTGTGTTTTGGGAGATGCCTTTGCATCTCCATTCATCCCACAGAATAAATGCATAGGAAGATTTCCTGCCCTTTCATGTCAGGAAATAGGCAGAAACAATTGGAAAATCCATAAATCAAGACTGTATTCATTTTCCTGCAAAAAAAGAGCTCCAAAATTGTAGTCTCACCCATAAATGGCACATGGTTGGTTTCATCCTACCATTCTGGCTAGTGTAACCTTGACTGCTCCAAAATTTGCAACCTCTGACCCCACCCATCTTGTTCATTTTAATCAAGTCAGGCATGATGCTTTACGATTTTGCATGTCTTCTGAACAACTGCTTCAATGCATCATCCCTTCCCCCATCTCACTACCTTCACAATAGTTCCATTTTTTTTCATCTCAGAGTGTTCAAAGAAGCAAAGTGGGCATGTGTCAGCCCATGAGATAAACCAAACCAGACAACCAACTCCACAGGAAGACTTTGTTTTGTTGAGGTAGGCTGTAAATAATAGAATGAAGATACATACCTTCTTCAACCTGATCTTTCTCAAAAGTGAAGCTACATAAATATGAAATACGGTTCCAGGGATTGGGTGTGTCTGCTTTAATGAAAAGAAGGACTAGGGGTGACATGATAGCAATATCCAAGGGGCTGCCATAATGATGGAGAGGTCAACTTATTCTCCAAAGCACTGAAGGCACAGGACAAGAAGCACTGGATGGAAACTAATTAAGATGAGAACCAACTTAGAACTAAGGCGGAATTTCCTGACAATTAGAGCAATTAATAAGTGGAACAACTTGCCTCCAGAAGTTGTGGGTGCTCTGGAGGTTTTTAAGAAGAGATGGGACTGAAATGGTACAGGATTTCCTGCCTGAGAAAGGGGTTCATCTAGAAGGCGCCCAAGGTCCCTTCCAACTTTGTTATTCTATTAAAAGTGCCCGAGACGGCAATTCCCAAATTCTTAACCTTTGGACTTACAAGTGGGAATTGTGGGAATTGCAGTTCTAACCTGAAGGTCAGCAGATCGGGGTAGACACTTTTTTACACAAGAAAGCAGCACAAAAGATGGAGGAGGTTTGTTCCCCTCTTTGGACCCCCCCCCCAAATGTTGTTTACAGAAGGAAAGAAATGGTAGTGCCGTGTAACCCTATCCAGAATTTCCTGCCAAAAAAAGATCAAGTTAAGTGCCAGCGGCTAACTCTGTTTCCTGTATGTTTCTGGAACATTTAAAAAAAAACCTGGCAGGGTGGACAGAGCCTAAAAAATCACTTTGTAAACATTATTTATTAAATACACGTACACAGCTCCTATCAGAGTGAAAAGAAAAAGACTATTTATTAATCCTAGCTTGTTTTTGCTAGGTTATGTTCTAAAAAAAAAAGAATGCAGTATAAGACAAGGAAAATAAACGGGTAGGAGAGAGAGATCCAGGACTACTTTCAAAAACACCTTTAAAAACTTTTTAAGCATCTTAATATGTCAGGAGTCCAGTTTGGTCAGAAATGTTGGCTTCTTAAGCTGATACAGATTGTCCCTCAGCCTCCTTCGTCCAAGGCAACTGAAAGTTCCTAAGGTGCTTTTTCAAGAGGCAACTGGACTTCCTTTGTTTTTCCTTTAAGATGTTTCGCTTCTTATCCAAGAAGCTTCCTCAGTTCTGACTGATTGGTGGAGAATGGAAGGATTTATATTCCTTGCAGTCATCTGGTCGTTTAGCACTCTTTCTGAGAGTCGTTGAGGTCACATGGAGGTTTATCGGTGCCCTTTGGGCTAATGGATATGGAACCTTCCCATTTCCCTCCTCACCCATTTGCACTATTCAGGTGATCCCAAGTGACTTCAAGGAATCTCAGAAAGAATGCTAATAACCAGATGACTGCAAGGAATATAAATCCTTCCATTCCCCGCCATTTAGTCAGAACTGAAGAAGCTTCTTGGATGAGAAGTGAAACATCTTTAAGGAAAAAACAAAGTCCAGTTGCCTCTTAAAATTCACCTTTGGGAGAATTATGACCTGGGTGACTGATAATCTCCATAGACAACTGAAAATTTTCTGACTTAGTGAACCATACTTTCCTGTTCCACCTGTAGCAAGAAGCTCTCATCCTAAGATCTGGGGAAAAAAAACCCTAAGATCTAAAGTTCTGGCTTGGAGTTGATTTACATTCTGGTTGCATGAGGTTGTGCTGACCAGTGATCCCATTACACCATAATGCTATTTCTTTTTAGGCTCAGCAGCAGTTTGCAAAGCAGGAAAAGGTAGCCAGAAATGGAAAACTGAAGAAATCAAAGCCATAAGGACATAATATGAAAAAGTTAAATCAACTTCCCACCAACAACATTCATTATACCTCTTCATATCTTTAAATCTTTACAAGCCATCCATAATTCCCCCATGTCTAAACACTGCTTCATACATTGCCTTTTGTACTTGATTTGTGCTCGGTTTATCTATAAAAATCATATACCATGGTATACCAAGAAGAAAGAAAGTAAGCAATGGCGCCTTGTAGAGCATGAGGCTCATTTTTGTTTAATAAACTGAGATAGATACCCCAAGCGCCAAGCCTTTTAAAGGTATTTTGCTACCCTGCATATTTATTCTGGGCCAAGATATTTGATCTTTCCAAGAACACACCTAGAATAAAGGGGAGAGCATTCCATCATCTTGCTCTTGATTTTTAGATGGCTAGAGATGAAGACGGCAGGGTCCAGTCTGGGTCAGTCACCGGGACCAGAGGTCCTGAATTTTCAGACTCGTGCAGGATGTACACATTCCTTTAGGGAGAAGTTCCCTAAAGATGGGCTCCAGCACAACTCAAAGCTCAGAAGACTAAAGCTCTAGGCCTGGTGGACCCAGACTGGATCCTGCAAGATTATCCTGGCCCACATATATGTTTGCCTTCATTCATAAAAGACAAGTTTGGGAATTGCTTGCTTTGGACTTTGTCACCCTTGTGTCATGTTCTTTATTTTAATGGCAGCGATTTGAGAAAACCCATTGGAGCAACTCCGTTCTAATGTCAGTTAGGTGCTGCAGAAGCCAACAAATGGTTCAAGATAATGTGTTGGATGGTATGAGCTCTCTTTCACAGCCCTCTAGACGTTTGCATTTGATCTCTGATGATAAATAAATATATAATCTTTCTCAAGTCAGAAATCTTAATTAAAGTATCTTCAGCTTCAAGGCATCCAGCAAAGAAAGTTTCATTGTTGGTTATTCCTACCAGGTTTTCCCTAAAGTTAACATCAAAAGCTGCCTTCTCACTCAGGATTCCTTGGTGGTGCAGGGCCTTGGTGGTGCAGGCTGATAATAGCCTAACACTTAGTTCCAGCTGCCTGTAACTATTGCAGGCTCGAATCCCACCAGGCTCAAGGTTGACTCAGCCTTCCATCCTCTCGGGGTAGGTAAAGTGAGGACCCAAGATTGTTGGGGGCAATAAGCTGACTTTGTAAAAATGCCGCTTAGTAATAAGCAAGCATATACAATGGAAGGAAGGCTATTGCTGAGCGCATTGGGTTGTATCCCAAAATTGTAAGCGCCCTGAGTCTCGGAGAAGGGTGGGATATAAATATGAATAAAAAAAATCCATGTCCTGTAGTTAACCAACTAGTCAGAGAAATAATTCTGAAACCAGGTAACCCCTTTGTGAAGATTTTCTGTCCATTATTTTTTTCCTTCAATCCAGTTTACAAAAATGGAAAGGCCCAGGACTGCTTTATTATATACAGATATATACAGATTAACAGAGTTGGAAGGGATTTCATTGGTCATCTAGTCCAACCCCCCACCCAAGCAGGAGATCCTACACCATTTCTGATGGCAAGCCAGGCCAGTCTCTTCTTGAAAGCCTCCAGTTCTGAAGGCAAATTCTGTTCCATTGGTTGATCGTTCTCACTGTCAGAAAATTTCTCCTTATTTCCAGGTTGAATCTCTCCTTGTTCAGTTTCCATCCATTATTCCTTGTCTGGCCTTCAGTGCCTTGGAAAATAGCTTGACCCTTTCCTCCTCTCTGTGGCAGTCCCTCAAATATTGGAAGACTGCTATCATGTCTCCCCTGGTCCTTCTCTTCACTAGACTAGCCAAGCCCAGTTCCTGTAACTGTTCTTCATATGTTTTAGTCTCTAGTCCCCTAATCATCCTGGTTGCTCTTCTCTGCACTTTTTCTAGAGTCTCAACATCTTTTTTATTTTGTGGTGATGAGCTGATCTCCAACAGCCTTCACATTCACAGTCCAGCCATCTTAATCTGTTGGACAAGGAATACAATTGGAGTGTGTTCCCCTTTGGTGTTCCAATCCCACAAATTGGTGAAAACCACACTTGCCTATTGTGGAGGCCATATGACTAATGCTATGGTTTAGAACAGGGGTGGGCAAACTTTTTGACTCGAGTGGCACAATGGGTTCTTAAACTGGACCGGAGGGCCGGAACAAAAGCATGGATGGAGTGTTTGTGTGAACTAATATAAATTCAAAGTTAGATTACTTCACGTAGCCTTCTGGGAGAGCAAGAGAACCCTCCGCTCTTTCGGCTCCGCGGGCTGGATAGAACAGCCGAACGGGCCGGATCCAGCCCCGGGCCGTAGTTTCCCCATGGCTGGTTTAGAAGCACCTGCCTGGAACTGAACATAGTGTTCAGACTATTATCTTTTTTTGCCAGTTATGTGGTCTGCCTAATTATGTTTGTCATGACACACATTTATAAATCTTAATTTCCATCTGGTTTACAAGTGCTGTTTTTTTCCTCAAGCTTAATTTTATCTAGCAACTTGGAATTCCTGCATCCAATTAAATATGTATTGGAACCGTGTGTTAGTTACTCCTTGTTTTCTGTATCCCTTTGGGAGATCTGCTGACTCCCAATTTCAAAAATATCTGGAATGGAACATTTTGTGATGGAGGCAAGGACCAGGTGTTAGGTTTGATGACATATTTTGGAGAAGATGAATCATTTTATTGTCTTGAGAAGAAACGGATCTGTTGTGTTAGGAGTATAGTAGCTAGAGTGTTCTTCTAGGAGAGGAGAGACCCATGATTAAATTTTTATCTGGATTGAGAAGTTAAGCAGGTGATGTCTGGATAACACTTGGAAGACAGACATTCAGAAAAATCCTGGACTGTAAACTAGGTTACGAACAAGTCAAGATTGTCTCAAAGGAGACAGGAATTTAATTGCAACCTAGTTCCAGAGGTTGGATGAGGTGATCGCCAAGAACACTTGTACTATAGTTCTAAATGTCAGAAATAACCATCTGAAAATAGGGAAGTATCTTTCTGGATTTGGTAAAGAGGATTTGTTAATGCCCGGGTCAATCTAAGGCAAGGAACTATAGGTAGTCCTCATTTTACGATCAAAATTTCTGTTGCTAAGCAAGACATTAGTTAAGTAGTTTTGCTCCATTTTATGACTTGTCACAGTTATTAAGTGAATCAGTGCAGTGAATAACACATTTGTTAGATGCATCTGGTTTCCCCACTGACTTCACTTGTCAGAAGGTCACCAAACGTCATCACACAATTCTGGGACACTGTAACCGTCACAAATATGAACCAGTTGCAAAGCATCTGGATTTTGATCATATGACTATGGGGATGCTGCAGTGGTCGTAAGTGTGAAAAATGACCATAAGTCCCTTTTTTTAGTGCCTTTGTAACTTTGAACGGTCCCTGAACGAATGCTTGTAAGTCGAGGGCCACCTGTATTGGAATGTCTTTCAAATTATATTAAAGGATGTGATGCTGTTGTGAAATACTCCAACCAAAATGATAGTTTGGGTACTGCATGCTGTAAAATGGAGAAAAAGAGGTCCTGATGTACAGATACCACTTCTCATCTTCTGGGAGAAATTTGTGCCTGAAGCTCTCTTTCTAGACAGACCAATGTTATCAAGATGATCAGTGATAATCGGTTCTGGCTGAGGAACACAATCCCTTCCAAACAGGCCTTACAAGGCTTTATCTTCTGCCTTATAGCCTGTTGCAACAGTGGTCAACCTAGAAGGCTCATGTGAAGCTTTAGAATATCTCAGAATCATGTTTCCAAACTTCAGTGACAAAATAGTAATAGCAATAGCACTTAGACTTATCTACCGCTTCACAGAGCTTTACAGTCCTCCCTAAGCAGTTTACAGAGTCAGCCTATTGCCCCCAACAATTTTGACTCCTCATTTTACCCACCTCAGAAGGATGGAAGGCTGAGTCGACCTTTAGCCTGGTGGGATTCGATCTGCCAAATTGCAGGCAGCTGACTGTCAGCAGAAGTTGCCTGCAATACTGCACTCTAATCACTGCGCCACCAAGTAACCATCCACTGATGATTTGCTGCATGATTTTCCACTGAAATATGTATATTAAGCTTCCAAAAAGTTCACTTGCTCTATGAAAGATAAAAAGTCCCCATCCTCTTAAAAAAAAAACCCAAGGAGAAAAAAAGATGAGAATTTTGCTATATTAAGATCCTGTCTGCTAAAAAAAGACCCATCTATTTTGGTTTATTAATGTCATGGTGTATCTTGGGAGACAAGGCAAAGAGATGCTGCCTAGGGAACGGTCAGGTAAGAGATTGTATAGTTCACAACTAGGAAGATGCTCAGAAGAGACCAGTGTTCGGGTTCAAAATTTTTTACTACTGGTTCTGTGGGCGTGGCTTGGTGGGCGTGGCAGGGGAAAGATACTGTAAAATCTCCAGTCAGAGGTGGGATTTTCCGGTTCTCCGAACTACTCAAAATTTCTTCTACCGGTTCTCCAGAACTGGTCAGAACCTGCTGAATACCACCTCTGGAAGAAACCCTCCCTAGTTTCTCTGGCTGTAAAGGAGACCATGGGAGAATTGTATTTTCAGACTTGGAAGAAGATACAGGGTACTTGTGTGAGACCCTGCTGCCAGCAGCGGCCTCCCAGCGTCCCGTGCGCTCCCACAGGCAGGGCCTCCTTGGGGTACCATCAGCCAGACAATGTTGGCTGGCGACCCCCAGGGGTAGGGCCTTCTCTGTGGGAGCACCCACCCTATGGAACCAACTGCCCCCTGAGCTTCGGATGGCCCCTGACCTCCGCTCCTTCCGTCATGGCTTGAAGACGTGGTTATTCCAACTTGTCAACCTGGACTGTGTGGGTGGGGATGGGAGTTTTAACGATGTGTCTTCATGATTTTAAATTTGATTGGGTTTCTAGTTAGTTTTTAACTGTGTGATATTTGTATTGTATTGTTTTTATATGGTTATGCGCTGAGTCCTTCGGGAGATGGGGTGGCCTAGAAATAATAATAATAATAATAATAATAATAATAATAATAATAATAATAATAATAATAATACTGAATGCAGATTTACAATAAAGTAGAATTAGCTCATACGGCTTTCTGTCTTGTCTGGTATACCTAACAAGGCTGATAATCAAGGAGACACTGTAAATCATCAACAAACCCTAGTTTCTGATAATGACAGGATGATGGATTAGGTAATCTGGAGTACAAAGAAGATTTCTTTCTATTGAGTCAAGACTCTTGATTTATCCAGCCTAGTATTGACTAACAGTGGAACTTCAGCCTTTCAGATATGAGCTTTCTGAACCTAAATTAGAGAGGGTAAGGACCCAAACTAGGACCATCTCTCCACTACAATGGTAGGTCATCATTGAACTAAAGCTTTTCCTTGATGGATTTACTGCCCCCTTTCTCTTAATAACTGTTCCTTGGATGGAATGCCCTTATAGTTGAGGAGCATCACTCATACCTTCCTCTCTCTTCTCAATTTATCATTATTGCTGACTCTCACAAACCAACTGCCTTCCTATTTGGTTTGGACCACACCCTCTGCTTCTGAACCCCTGTTGAATGTGGTCCCCCATGGTTGTTTCTATATTTTACTGGGGATCATCTGACTCCTTTGAGCTCTAATCTGCAACACCTTCTTTGATATGCCAACTGTGAGCTGAATTTGCAGAGTATGCTGTTTTTGCCAGTGCAGGGTTCTGTAGTGGACTCATGAAACACTTGCACAATTGTGTTGTTGGTTTCCAAGGATCCTTCATGGAAATTTGGAATTCTCAAATATGCTCAGGATCAGGTCTAGATTATTGTAAGTTTCATATGGGAAGCATCCAGCTCTGAATGTCCAGGATGAAGCTCGCCTTCAAAAAGGATGACAGGTGTTCCAGCTGAAGGAATAGCCACTCTGGCCTGCATATTATTTTAACACAATAAAAGTTGGTCCAACAAGGCTTAAATAGGATCATCTTGCTTGTCAAATATTTTTTTTTCTCCACCTTCCAGATAAAACTTAGCTGGAGTGCAGATGAGCTCATGATGCAGCTGTGTGTGACTTTACTGGCAGAGGAACAGACAGGGAAAACACAGTGTAGACTGCTTTTTCCCACACAACAACATTGTGTTATCTGGTTGCTTTATGAGCACAGTGTCTTCCTTTTCAAAACTCTGGGATCCATTTCCTTTTTCCTTCCCTTCTCCAAAGGGATGAGATAAGCAATCTTTGACTCAATGAGTGGCAAATTAGCCCACTGTAATGGGGAACTCTTCCTAGTTAGCAAGCTGGAACCTCCAGAAAGTGCTTATTCTTTGGATGGCATTCAGTGGAATTAAATTGGCATTAGCAACATCTAATAAGGATTAGAGACAGTCATTTGAAATGCGGGCTCTCAGAAATGTTTGGACTGTGACGTAGGTTTCTTTCCAGCAGGAATATTTCCAACATTCAGAGCCTGCTGGGGGTTTATATGGATAAAAGGTACATTGTCAATCCACTCGAATACCCTTTCTTAGGAATAGGTGAAGCTGACCTCTGTCCTAGCAGGCAACTGGCCTTCTTGACCACTTTAGATCCACATAGGGTAGAAAGGAGTTCGTAAGGACTGAAATATATGGTGCCACAATGTTCGTAATTCATCATCTATTAATGGAGGAAAACTGCCCAACGGAGGGGACTGAGTGACATGTGGACTATATATGGTGCTTTTGAAACCTTGGATAGCATTGCAAATTCTTGGTCGCAAAATAGCTGAATTTTGGCAGTAGGATTTCATACCAGGGGTGTGGATGGAATGGGAAGGGAAAGAGAGCAGTTTGTCTTCCAGATGACAGGAATTCTCATACAGCTTTCCTTCCACCAAAATGGACTGGAAAAAAATGATCTCCTCTTCTTCTTCTTCTTCTTCTTCTTCTTCTTCTTCTTCTTCTTCTTCTTCTTCTTCTTCCTCTTCCCCTCCCCCTCCTCTTCCCTCCCCTTCCCCTCCCCTTCCTCCCTCCTCCTAGGGTACTGCATCCAGTTTTGGTCACCACACTATAAAAAGATGTTGAGCCTCTAGAAAAAGTACAGAGAAGGGCAACCAGGATGATTAGGGGATTGGAGACTTGTTTGAGGTTACCAAACAAGCTAAACCAATAATAGAGCAACCAGGATGATTAGGGGACTGGAGGCTAAAACGTATGAAGAACAGTTGCAGCAACTAGGAATGGCTGGTCTAGTGAAGAGAAGGACCAGGGGAGACATGAGAGCAGTCTTCCAATATTTGAGGGGCTGCCACAGAGAGGAAGGGGGTCAAGCTATTTTCCAAGGCACCTGAAGGCCAGACAAGGAATAATGGATGGAAACTGAAGAAGGGGAGATTCAACCTGGAAATAAGGAGAAATTTTCTGACAGTGAGAACAATCAAGCAATGAAACAGCTTGCCCTTGGAAGTTGTGGGAGCATCATCACTTGAGACTTTCAAGAAGAGATTGGACTGCCATTTGTCAGAAATGGTGTTAGGGTCTCCCCCTTGGGTGGGTGTTGGACTAGATGACCTTCAAGGTCCCTTCCAACTCTGATTATCTATTAAATCTGTTACATCCTCTTCCTCCTCCTCCCTTATTGGGAGACTATATGGTGGTCCTTGAGTCCCATTTCCTTTCCTTAGTTGTTCAAGCTTGTTGTGAACTTACAGTTCGAGATAGGGGAGAAATGTATTCATTTCACATTTTAGTGACATCTTCCCACAGTAATCAAAGTGGAGCATGACTTTCTTTTGAATATGCACTTGTCCAAACATTGTGTTGTGATTCTCCCATTTTCAGAAAAGATGCAAAGGTGTTTAAATGCACAGCAGGGAAAATAACCCCCTAAATGCATATGTTAAGTAAAATAATGTACACAATGCATTAGGATGAATTGCTTTCTAATAAACATAGATATTTTAGGATAAGCACAATTAAGAAAATATGAACATACTGTATATCTGAAAATTAAGGCAGAACTGAAATGAGAGCAGATTAGCTTTCATTTCAGCCTGGCATCTTGGTTTTGATTAATTAATGTTATTTGATATTTTTAACAGTCTATTCTAGGTAATTATTTCTACCGTGACTTTGTTTTGGTCCCTGTTTTTAAAAAATCCACATCAATTATTTTTTATCTGCAACTGCCTGAAGTATTTCAACTACTCTGAGAAATAGAAGAGGTAGAAGAGATATCCCCAAATATTGCAAAGTTTTGGGGAGTTGGCAAATTTTTTGTACATTGTTTTGAAGTCAGGAGCTGACTTATTTGTACTGATAAGTAGCAGTGGAGCAGAAATTTGTTAAGTTAGCACTTTAATGTGAACCTAATTGGTCTTTAGTAAGCTGTGAACTGGAATTCACTAAGAGTTTGATTTTTGCACGTTTTTCAGTATGTGTGTGCAAATATCTGGAAAATTCCATTAGAGGAAGTTATTTGCAAAAACAAATACGTACATTGGACAAAACTGAGAAAAACACCCCAAAGGAGGGAATCATTTTTGTATAGTTTTAAAATAAAATCTGGTGCATAGACAGATCAAGCAATTACAGCAGCTGAAATCTTTCAAATGTATATATTTCTGGAGAAAAGTCTATGGAGATTCTCAGTCATCCAGGTCATGGTGGTCCCAAAGGTGCTTTTTCTTTTTTCTTTTTTTTTACCTTTTAAAAATAAACTTTATTAAACATTAAAAAATATATACATAGTACAAAACATTTCATAAAATATGAAACCAAAAAGCTATACATAACCAATAAACATAAAAACATAAACATTTCTAATTGCTTAGATGGTGTGTTCATATCAAACAATTTTCCAATACTTATTTCCTATATCTGGTAAAAAGTCCTATCATAACCTCTTTATATTTTCCCTTCCCAATCTGTTTACTCGCTGGTTTCTATCCTTTATCCAATTATACCAGTTTCCCCAAACGGTTAAGGTGATTTTTCAAAAGGCAGCTGGACTTTTTATTTTTATTTATTTATTTGATTTGTCAATCGTTTACAAGTTAATAAGTATAAGGGTAAACATACCGTGTTTCCCCGAAAATAAGACACTGTCTTATATTTTTTTTGGCTCCCAAAAAACACACTAGGTCTTATTTTCGGGGTAGGTCTTATATATTTATGGTGCCAAATAGTGGGTGTGAGTGCGTAGGCGGGGGTGCTTCGCGGGTGCACAGTTGCTCCCTGAAAAGTCTTCCTGGAACTGGAGATTTACACTAGGTCTTATTTTCGGGGTAGGTCTTATATTAGGGCAGGTTTAGAAAATAGTGCTAGGTCTTACTTTCGGGGTAGGTCTTATTTTCGGGGAAACACGGTAGTTATGAATACATGAAATGAATACATATAAGAAAAATAAAAGAAACAATAGAAGAAACAATAAAAGAAACAATAGGACAGGGATGGGAGGCACGTTGGTGCACTTATACACACCCCCTTCCTTGTTTTTTTCTTTGAAAAATAGCATGGGGGGGAAAATGATCTGCTTTACTCCCGCCTCCAGAAAACTTTTTCTGATCTCTTGCCTGGAAGAAGAACAGACTGTTGTGAACAAGCAGGATACTTAAGGCATTCAACGATTTCACATAAACTTCGCTCCAGTATCTGATTTATCTCTGTACTGTATTTTATCTCTCTCTCTTTTTTTTTCCTGCCTTTGTGCAGACTGGACAGAAACAACTAAGTTTATCCTGCCTGAATCTGGGAACTTTAGAGATGTAGAATTGGAGAGCAGAAGTGGGGGGGGGGAGTTTGCTGTTAAATCTCCCACAGTCTTACAGTTCAACTTGCATTTCAGATGCTGTCATAAGGTCATTTTTTTCATAAGAGATTTCAGCTCAAAACCCAGTTTGAAAATGCTTAGAGAACGGTGGTGATTTTGTTTTGTTTTCAGCTTCTGGGCAGGGAAGCAAAAAAACCCAAAAGCCTACACACATACATTACACTCTCCACACCCACAGGCATAAACACACACACACACACACACACACACACACTGACAAACCTGGGGCCTAAAGTTTCCATTCTCCATGTACAAGAATCTTTTTTTACCCATCTTCTCCAAAATACTCCTTGCAATACTTTCAAAGCCTTCGCTGGAAGCTGGACTCAGGGAAGTGAAAGAACAACACAGCCCTTTTGGCGAAATGCTGCATTGTGGTTGTGCTCTGATGGTCCGCACCTGTGCAGCACATCCAGGAGAAAACATATCCGTTACCAACTTTTTTTGGGGGGGGGGACTTGTGGCTTTAGCTCACCAAGCCACACAACATTTATGTAGTGGATTGTTTGCAGTGCAGCTGGCTTTGGTCTCAAGACGACTGGGGAGCTACCCCAAAAGGCAGATTACATCTCACGCTCATGGCTGGCTGTTCCTGAAATACTTTTATGCTGGTCTAAATCAGACTGCAGAAAGGGTAGGAGAGGCCAGCTGTTTTCCAGAATGCCTCTCAGTAAATTCAGATCAGTAGTCGGGGGAGAAATATGTTGGTGCGAAGAAGTAGCTGATCCATTTGAAAATAAAACTTTTGGTTCCATTTGAAAATAAAACTTTTGGTCCTTTCTTAACACCACCTGAGGGGAAAAAATACTGTTCGAATTTGTGTCCATTAATTGAAGACATGGTTCACTTGTCTAACAATAAATTTTGGGGTAATAAGTCCCCGCCCCCTCCCAAAAAAATCCTCCACCTGTTTCCCTGAGCTGCTGATCTACAGAAACAAATCTGTACTCCCAGTAGGCAGAAAAGACAATGCAGTGGCTGGTTAAACTATTTATTCAATAGCAGCAACGAGGGATCTTGGGAGTCCTAGTGGACAGCCACTTAAACATGAGCCTACAGTGTGTTGCAGCTGCCAAAAAAGCCAATGCAGTCCTAGGCTGCATTAACAGAGGGATAGAATCAAGATCACGTAAAGTGTTACTACCACTTTATTAATGCCTTGGTAAGGCTACACTTGGAATAAGGCATCCAGTTTAGGTCACCTCAATACAAAAATGTTCCTTGAATCCATGATAGACAGAGAAGAGCAATGAGAAGATTAGAGAACAACATTGAAGAACTGCTGCAGGAAGGTGTCTAGTCTTAAGAAAAGTGACATGATCACTGCAGTTGTTAATTTTTTTAATTCATATTTATATGCTGCCCTTCTCCAGAGACTCAGGGCGGCTTACAATGTTTGGAGCACAACCCAGTGTGCTCAGCAACAGCCTTCATTCCATTGTATATGCCTGCCTATTACTAAGCGGCATTTTTACAAGGTCAGCTTATTGCCCCCAACAATCTTGGGTCCTCAATTTACCTACCCCGAGAGGATGGAAGGCTGAGTCAACCTTGAGCCTGGTGGGATTCGAGCCTGCACTAATTTCAGGCAGCTGGAACTAAGTGCTAGGCATTTAACAGCCTGCACCACCAAGGCTCATATTTGAGGGGCTGACACAAAGAAGAAGGGGTCAATCTATTCTCCAAAGCACCTGAAGGCAGGACAAGAAGCAATGGATGGAAAATAATCAAGGAGTGAAACAACCTAGAACTAAGGATAAATTTACTGACAGAACAATTAATCAGTGGAATGGCTTGACTTCAGCAGTTGTGGATGCTCCATCACTGGAAGTTTTTAAGAGATTGGACAGCCATTTGTCCAGAATGGTATAGAGTCTTCTGCTTGACCAGGGTCTTGGACTAGAAGACATGCAAGATCCTTTCCAACTCTGTTATTCTATTATTAGATTTAGGACTAAGGAAACTATTATTCAAGTCCTCAGCTGACCTTGGATAATAGGATAATAGGACTTAATAGTAAGAACGTGTACATCGGGAAATAGTAATAGCTTGTACAAACATCTTCCCATACCAGTTTGAAAACATTTACAGCTTTGTGTATCACCCATCTCAGACTTTCCCAGCCTGGTTAGCTTTCAGCTTCCCGGATATCCTAGCCAGCATTGCTAAGCATTGTGGGAATTGATGCCCCTGCCCCTTCGTGCAGAATCCAAGTCGGGGTTGACCAACTTATCCTGATGAAGAGTTCTGGACAACTGGAAAACAAGTAGAGTTCAGAATGTTTGGGGCGATTTTAATGAAACTGGATTTCAAATGTCAGTCCCATTTGTTATTTTTGCTGTTTTATCTTGCATCAGCTGAAGTTCCTGGAATGTTTTCTAGGTCTGCAACAAAGCAATTTAGATGTGTTTCGATAAAGATGTGCTTTACTGGCAGTGGGAATAAAGTTTAAAAATCTTTTGTATAGGAGCAGAGTAACTTATCCTAGTTTGTTGATTCTACTACAGCACTTTTAGGAGGGCTTTTTTTTTGCATATTTCAGAAAAAGGGTGGGGAAATAATTAAATGTAGGGGAGTTAGCATGGTAACAATGTTTAACTAATTTGGAATTGCAAAGCATTTTTCAGGGTTTTTTTCCTCTGAATTTTGTATTCACCTACATCTTGATCATGTTGCCCAAATCTGGTATAGAAAACTTGGTTTTAATAATGTTAAAAATTAAAAAATTAAAATTTGACATCAGATGTTTTCCATAATCAACCTGCCCACATTTTTTGGGAGCCCTTTGCTTAGATCTCTAGGAAAACCTCATTTTAATTCACTCATTCATTTTAAGTTTGTGAAGTTTTGAAATATCTTTATTTTCTCCTTTATGTTTCAGTTGAATTTGCATTTTTCATTTTATTACTAGCTTTTTGTAAATGTACAAAAATACAATCTTCCAACTAACTACAAAAAATGCAAAATCAGGCTATAAGCAAAAAGTAAAAAGCAGAAAAACTTAAGAACAAACAATAGCAGGAAAACTAGGGGAAAAAGTTTAGGAACAACACTTTAGTATCAACTTTGAACCAGTGTATGAGAATTGCAAATGAAAAGGAACAAAATCCCTGTTATTGCAAAATATCATGAAATCTAAACATATGATATGGTTTTTCGATTTTGGAGTCTCGCATATAGTCAATTAATTTGAGGTGACGAAATTTGTTTGGGATGATGAGGGTTTTCTATAAATACTTCCAGTGAATACTTAGAAAAAGTATGATAGGGAAGGGACATGTTGTAGAGCATATTTTCCCCCTATACAATGGACAGCTTCTTGCAGTGTTTCAGATCGGTGCTGTCTGTTACAAAATATCAGCATCTTCCCTTTTTATTAAAACAAAAGCATAAATACTTGGAAAAAGGAGATACAAAAAGTTACAAAAACTTGATTGTAAGTATAACATATAGGGGAAAAAAAACCCCCAAAATTAAGGCAGAATGTCATCCTGAAACCTGTCATCTGAAATGTTTATAAATAATAGTCATTTTTGTTTAAGCAAGACATCAACAGAGTGCTTTTGACTTCAAACAAAATAACTTAAACTTTATAGGCCACATGAATTCTCTTTTTTTTTCTTCCAAAGCAAGCACACAGAACTGGGTCTTCCAATGTCTGAGATGTTGCAGGATTTTTTTTTTTTTAGCTATTGGAAGGGAAATAACAATATGTACACATTTTCTTTCGAATTGCCCATTACAACATGGCAGACATTTCCTAACATGTAATATGGCCAATTGAATAGGATTTCCTGCTTGAACAGGGGTTAAACAAGAAGACCTCTAAAGTCCCTTCCAACTCTGTTCTGTTATACTGTTATTTTGCTTTTCCACCGGACAGGATATTTCTATTCTGTTTTTGGGAAACGTGCCATTGTTCCCAAAATCCAAAGTGGATTCCTGTTGCTGTGAGATGGACATTTTCCCACTTAATGGTGCTGTTTTGTTTTATTTACAGCAAATTAGCCCAGGAGATTTGTGATTTTATTTTTATGTACAACAAATTGGCCCAGGTGATTTGTGATTTTACTTCATTTTATTTTCAGCAAATTAGCCAAGGTGATTTGTGATTTTATTTTCAGCAAATCAGCCCAGGGGATTTGTAAACTGGTGGGGTGACTTGAAAGTTGGGGAAAGACATGTTTATTAACTACGTGAGAAGTTGAAAAGGACGTCCAGCATTCAGCAGTGGTAGTGAGAGAGAACTTAAGCTTTAAACGTTTAGATACCTGCGGCTTGTTCCAGCTTCTTCACTCTTGATTAGTCCTCACAGAGGAATGGCTAAAGGAAGCCCAGAGATTGGTGTGCACTGTGCATGGTGTGCCTTGCATTTTCCCTTGCATGGAGTGCCCAGGTCTTTGAAAGCTTCAGATATGTTTTATTTTGAGGATACAGTTTGGAATCTGAGTGCAGGATAAATGCAAAGCAATTGAAAATTGGACAAATCTTGGCTATTGTTCTGAAGAAGAGTTCCGTTACGATGAGACATTAGAAAACCCTGTCTGTTGTTGTTGGGAAACTGGAATATATTTGTTCCAAAATAACTGGCTAATTTTATTTATAGGTCTCTCTTCTGTAATAGCATAAACTATGGCAGTGTTTTGACATATATTAAATCCTATTTTGCAGCAGGAGCGGGCATCTTGCAGCCTCTGAAATTTATGTTTGCATCCTCACAGACTGAATAGATAAAATGCAGGCCACTGAATACAGCAGGGGAGTCAAACTCAAGGCCCATGGGCAGGATCTGGCCCATGGGGTACTTAGATCTGGCCCACAGCGCTGCCCTGGAAACAGCAAAGGACGAGCCCACAGTGCCTCTGCCAGTGACAATGGAGCTTAGGAGCACGTTTTGCTGGCAGAGCACAACATGAGTGATGTCAGGCTGGTCACACCCACCCTGGCCATGCCCACGCCAGCCCCCTGAGGTCAAACACAATCCTGATGTGGCCCTCAATGAAATAGAGTTTGATACCCTTGGAACAGGGGTGGGATTCAAAATTTTTAACAGCCGGTTCTGTGGGTGTGGCTTAGTTGGTGGGCGTGGCTTGGTGGTCATGTGACTGGGTGGACATGGCTTGGTGGTCATATTACTGGCTGGGCGTGGCCAACTCAACATCACTCACATCGAGGCACGCATCTCCTCGCCTAGCCTCTTGTGACAGCTGGAACTTAAGCACAGGCATTTAACAGCCTGAGCCACCAAGAAATCTATTTATTTATTTATTTATTTATTTAATTGGATTTATAGGCCGCCCTCTCTCCCGAGGGACTCAGGGTGGCTTACAATAAAAACGAGAATACAAATATTAAAAATGCAATTAAACTAATCAAATAAGCCCAATAAAAAATTAAAACCCGATTAAAACTACAATCGATAAAACCCCACCCCATTCAGTCGAGGCTGGCCTGTTGAAACAACCAAGTCTTTAGGTCGCGGCGAAAGGAACGGAGGTCAGGGGCCAGCCGGAGCTCCAAGGGGAGGTGATTCCACAGGGTGGGTGCTCCCACAGAGAAGGCCAACCGACAGTGTCTGGCTGACGGCACACCCAGGAGGCCCTGCCTGTGGGAGTGTACAGGGCGATTGGAGGTCGACGCTGGCAGGAGACACTCCCACAAGTACCCCGGACCCAAGCCATGTAGGACTTTATCTATGATGATTAATATCTTGAATCTCATTTTGAGAGTTGAAAGTTAAATAAAATACTTGTAGCTCAGGGTTGAACTGTGGGGTCCTTGCTGCTCTCTGAACTTGGTTGTTTTCTCGTACACAAATATCATCAAGAGAGCAAAAGAGTTGAAATGGAAGTGGGCTGGTCACATAGCAAGTGCCAGGTGGACCAAGGCAGTCCTAGAATGGATCCTACTTCATTAAAAAGCACCCACGAAAGAGACCTAAAACAAGGTGGATCGATGACATCAGCAAGTATTGTGGGCCCAATTGGCAAAAGGAAGCTCAGGACCGTGCAGAAGAGGCCTTCATCCTGCAGCTGAATAGACAAAGGCTAAAATGATGACAATGATACTGTCTAGTACATATTCATTTTAGAAGGCAATGATGCTAGGAATGGTTGGTGGAAGAAGAAGAGGTAAGCAAGGAACATGCTAGCTTGATAATATCAAATTTGATGCAAAATTGAACATCCAGAAACTGAAAAAGGCTGTGCTTGACGAGATAGCATGGAGGTGTGGGGAGGGAAGGAGGATTAAGGTTAGGGTTAGTATTAGGACTAGGGTTGGGGTTAAGTAGGGCTAGAACTCACAGTCTCCCAGTTTCTAGTTCGGTAACTATTGCCCCAAATTGGCTCTCTTAACTTTTTAAAATCTTCCGCTTTTGGGCTGCTCCTTTACTGATAAGATGCTATATCCTGACTGTGTAAAAGTTCAACCTACCATTTGCCCGTTCTAAATGTTTGGACTTTCATGGCAACACCCTGCTGAGTGTGGCATTATTTATACACAAAAGAGTATGTCCCACTTGTTCGGCTGTTTTCTCCTTTTTTGGTTCTCTCGGTGTCACAACTGAGAAAACAGTTCTTATGCAACCGGTTATATGTTCTATTGTCACCCTTCTCTCGGAGAAAGGCCCTGATCTCAGCAAATGAATGAGCAGGGTTGCACCTACTCTCTGCTGCTTAATATGAAATAACGATTGTTGAAGAATTCTAGTTCTGTTCCTCCAAGATTGGTAAGATTACGCTGATGAAAAGGGATCTATCTTGTTCTTGGTGTCCTCCAAATTAAAGTAGCTATATGTATTTCAGTAAACATAGGATTAAGACAAGCAGCTAATGAAACCCCTGTTGACACATCCTAGCCTACTCTTTCTGCCCCGAATCTGCATCAACTTGCTCCATGGTGGGATTTTTATGTAGCTCATATTGTGACCTGGGTTATGTTGTGTCCCCTGGTGTCATAGAGCATGGTAAGGATGGACATGAAGACTCCACACATGTTAACTGTTGCTAGAAAATCTGTCCTTTCAGAATCTGCAGCACTGAAGATGCCCTGAGCTGTTCACAGCATGTGACAGGCCAGTTATATATGAGGCGGGATATAAATCTAATAAATAAATAAATAAAATATGAGATTCTATTCTACTCTACTCTATTCTACTCTACTCTACTCTATTCTATTCTATTCTGTAAGTCTATTCTATTCTGTAAATCTATTCTGTTCTCAACCAATGCCTCTGGGTCTCACATCACCTTGAGAGGTATTCTTGGAAAGATGGGTGGCTGTTAGTTAATCTTTTTTTTTTAAGTGAGTGTTTCAGCCCAGGAAAGAAGAGTCAGGTAATCTAAGATGATAAAGAATATTCCCAGGAGCTAGGGAAGATGATGAGCAACCTTCTCAGCCTTTTGAGACAGTGAAAAAGCCCTTTCTCATGCGCCCCACAGTCCAGCTCACTTTTCTTATGACTTCTCAAGCCCTTCCCAACTTTCTGATCCTTCTTTTAAGGCCTTAGATCAGTTTTGAATTTCAAAGGGGTGAAAGATGGTTTTGTTCTCTACTGACATCTATTTTGACCAGTCAAACAACCAACCCTCATAATCCTCCCATTACGGCTCAGTGTAAATTTGTATTTAGATTGGCTATAATTAATATGGACCTTAAGCTGCCTCTGGTCTATTTGCAGCTTGTAAGCACAACTGCAGGTTTCAAAAAGAACAGCAGGAAGAAACGGTTCGGTCAGGTTTGTTCATTGTGATCTAATGTGGCCCTCAAGCCAGATATGCAGGAAACTTGTTCTAGGTGCTGGAGACGCCACTGAAAATACACACTCAGTGCGTATTCAGGGTTTATTCTTGGGAAGCCAAATTGGCTTCATGTGGGATCGGTTCCACCCTGTCTGCTTTTAAGATGCATAAGGGGTCTAATTTAGAAACTAAATCAGAGGTTGGGTAATTTGAACAGGCTAATGATGCTACTTTGCCTGTCTAGCCGATGAATACCTTCAGCTTGCAGCCTTGCGAGAAGAAGGATAGAGGCAGCCTATGTTTAAAAGCAATTTTTAATTTATTGTATGGGACTCAAGACAGTTTTGTTCTGACTGTGATAAATGTGTCCAGCACATTCTGTTTTTTTTCTATACAGAGAATTAATTTATGGATGGAAGGGAGAATAATACAGACAGCCAGTGGTTGGGGTTTGCACACTCGTTTTAAGTATCACTTGCTTGGTATGGGTTACTACATTGTGTGAAGCCAGCTGTCGTGATTTATAAAACAGTTTGGACTTTCTTTGGTATGACGAATGAAGGCAGGTACACATGTCCCAGGATAATATTGCAGGATCCAATCTGAGTCAGTCACCAATACCAGAGTCTTGCAAGCTTTTAGAATTTTGCTGGAGCCCCTCCTCAGGGAACTTGTTACACCCCTCCTGTGTGAGCTGCACTAGTTGCTGGTTGCCCTCTGGGTGAGATTCAAGGTGCTGGTATTGACCTATAAAGCCCTACATGGCTTAGGACCGGGGTATTTGTGGGAAACCCTGCTGCCAGCAACGACTATGCACTCCCATAGACAAGGCCTCCTTGGGGTGCCGTCGGCCAGACAATGTTGGCTGGCGACACCTAGGGGTAGGGCCTTCTCGGTGGGAGCACCCACCCTGTGGAATCAGTTGCCCCTGGAGCTTCATTCATTCATTCATTCATTTATTTGACTTGTATGCTGCCCTACTCCCTAAGGACTCAGGGCGGCGAACATTAAAAACAGCAAATTTACAATAAAAAACCAATTAAATACAACAAGTCAAATACAATTAAAATGTTAAGAAAAGATTAAAAAACCCTAACCCCGCTCCTGGGTCATTCCAGGCCGGCCTGTTGAAACAACCAGGTCTTCAGGTCTCGGCAGAAGGAGTGGAGGTCAGGGGCCAAACAGAGATCCACGGGGAGCTGATTCCAGAGGGCAGGTGCTCCCACGGAGAAGGCCCTAGCCCTGGGAACCGCCAGCCGACAATGCCTAACCGACGGTATCCCAAGGAGGCCCCTCCTATGGGAGCGAACAGGGCGATCGGAAAGTGATGCTGGCAGGAGGCGTTCCCGCAAGTACCCTGCACCCAAGCCATTTAGGGCTTTGTAAGTTGTTACTAACAACTTACTGTGGCTCCGACCTTCAATCCTTCCGTCGTGGCCTGAAAACGTGGCTTTTCCAGCTTGCAGATCTGGACTGATGCAGGGGATGGGGTTTTAGTGATAGTTTTATTAATTTTAATTGGTTATTGGGATTTCGGTTTAATTGTCTTTTAATATTTGTACTGTATCTTTTTATCGTTGTGAGCCGCCCTGATCCTTCGGGAGATAGGGTGGCATAGAAATCCCACAATAAATAAATAAATAAACTTCTCTCTATGTCTATGGAGATTCTCAATCATCCACGTTACAGTTTTCCCCAAAGGTGCTTTTTCAAGAGGCAACTGGACTTCCTTGTTTTTTCAGCTTCTTGGATGAGAAGTGAAACATTTTCAAAGAAAATCAAGGAAGTCCAGTTGCCTCTTGAAAAAGCACCTTTGGGTTCTCTCTCTATGAGACAAGGTCCCTAAGGACACAAATCCAAAATCTTGGAAGTCTAACTCTCTGGTTCTGGAGACCGGCTCAGATTGGATCCTTCCTTTGGTGAGTACACCCAGCTGGTTATGATTTATTCAATACAGGCAGTTCTTGACTTTCAATCACAACTGGAACCAGAATTTCCATGGCTAAGCAAGACAGTCGTTACGTGAGTCATGCCAGATTGTATTACCTTTTTTGGATGTTTTTATTTTATTTTTATTTTACTATGAGATTTATATGCCACCCTATCTCCCTAAGGACTCAGGGCGGCTTACAATACTAAAAACCATAAAATACAAATATTAAAAATAAATTAAACCCCTCCCCATCAGTCCGCGTAGGCCAGTTGAAATAGCCAGGTTTTTAGGCCATGGCGGAAGGATCAGAGGCCACCCGGAGCTCCAGGGGCAGCTGGTTCCAAAGGGTGGACGCCCCCACAGAGAAGGCCCTACCCCTGGGGATGTTAAGCAAATCACTGCAGTTGTTAAGTGAATCTGGCTTCCCCATTGACTTTGCTTATCAGAAGCCAGCAAATGATGATCACATGACCATGGGATACTATAACCATCCTAAACACATACCAATTGCAAGCACCCTAATTTTGATCACAAGACCATATGGCTGCTGCCACGGTTGTAAGTAGGAGGACCAGTCATAAGTCTCTTTTTTCAGTGCCACTGTAACTTTGAACAGACGCTAACTGAATGGATGTAAGTCAAAAACTACCTGTGAACCACAGGTAAACACAGCATCATTGAGTGCAGCAACAGAAATGATGGACTGAGGTTTGCACTCTTAATAAACCCTCCTCTAAATTTGTGTAGCCTTAAGATAAAACTCTTTTTTTAAAAAAAAAATTACATGAATAATTAATCTTGCTCAAGTCCTAAAACATAAACCTACCAGGCCTTGTCGCTGTGGTCCTGGAAAGGTGGACATTATAGATCATGCTCTTCTTCACTGCTCCTTTTACAATACTATACAGGATCTCCTTCCGTGGGCAGGGGTTGGACTGGAAGATTCCCTTCCAACGTTGTTATTCTGTGTCCTATGAAGACTGTTTGAGCCGACCAACGAAAGTTTGATTTCTGGTCTTTAGAACAGCTGGTGAGGAGGAATCCATTAGTTTCAGGATTCAAGGGACATATATGTGCTGTGGGTAGAGTGTCTGGTCATTGGGGCCCAGTCTCGCATTGAGGTCCACTCCCCATTTATCTCTGGAAGTGCTGGGTGTTCCATCATTGGAGGTTTTTAAGAAGTTGGACTGCAATGGTATAGAGTCTCTTGCTTGAGCAGGAGGGGTGGACTAGAAGACCCCCACGGTCCCTTCAAACCCTATCATTCTATGTTCTGTCAATCAGATTTATTCTCAATCTGATCAGCAGATCTCCTGATCAGACTTTATTGAGTTGAGTTGCCTTGTCTTACAGTGCCTGTGGGTAGGTTTTGTGCTTGTAGTTTATATTTTATTTCTTTTTGGGTAATTGTATATATCACACTTAACATAAATTTTAGATAATGTTACATTTTTGTAATTTTAGATGTTATCCCATTTTATATAATTTTAGATACTGCCTTAGGCATCAGTTGTTCCTTGTTGCCTTCACTTAGGCTGTTGAAAAGATGCATTTTAATTTTGTTTTAAATTTTAACTTACAACCTCTTAAGATGAATTAATTCCAAGCACTCAGGATCACATTATATGCACTGGGTTAAGATTGTGATAGACTGACCGGCTGACTCCTAAAAGATAAATAGGAGATGGTTTTAAGCCTGGTGCTGGTTTCCATGCCCATTAATTCCACAATTAATTTCATTCGAGGTTTAACAATTGTTTCACTTAACCTGAGATTTTATGCACAGGTAGTGGCATGGAAAAAGATCTTCCCTTTCTTATGGTGCCCAAATCCTGAATGCTTTACTTTCTCTTCTCCAACCTAGCTTGCCTGTGTTCCAATTAAGAACCACAAATGCAATATTCTCTAATCCTATAAGCCTCCTATTACATAACCCGAGTCTTTGTATGAAATCTAATAGCCTTGGCCCAGGCCTAACATTTTTGGAATCTCTAGTTATTTACCCTTTTCTAAGGATCCATTAAAGAAAGGAAAAAGTTGCACTGGTCTGCAGCTTTCTCACCAAGGGAACTCGCAAAATGAATTGGGCAATGGCTCTTGTGATGTCTCAATTAGTACCTTGGCTTCTAAACAGATACTAAATTGATGCTTGTAACTATAGTTTTTTTTTTAATTTGGAGGCAACCTGGAGCAATTACGGGGTTTGTTTCTTGAGAGCTAAGATGTACAAACAGCCCTTTTACAAAGCACTAATCATATATGACAAGTGCAGGCAGATTATTATTATTATAAGCTCAATGCTGGAAAGGCCCAACACTACAGAGGAATGTTAGGTGAAGACAAGGGGATTTGCAGAGATAGCTAAATTGTCTTGCTTGATTACAGAAAAGACAATACAGGTAATCATTGACTTACGGCCATTCATTTAATGACCATTCAGAGTTACAATGGCACTGGGAAAAAAAGTGACTTATGACCATTTTTCAGTTGGAAGCAGCCTTTTATCTGTGAAGAAACAGGATTTGTAAATGAAACAGTAAAAGCTTGTGCTGCTACCTTTGTCTTGTGTTTACTCCCTTGGAACCAGGTTTGGGTCAGAACAAAAGGTCACAAAATGGGCCAAAATTCACTTTTTTTAAAATTTACATTTATATGCCGCCCTTCTCCGGAGACTCAGGCAGCTTACAATCTTTGGAGCACAACCCAATGTGCTCAGCAATAGCCTTCATTCTATTGTATATGCCTGCTTATTACTAGGGCTCCTTGGCCCCACCAAGTAGCATTTTTTACAAAGTCAGCTTATTGCCCCCAACAATCTTGGGTCCTCAATTTACCTACCCCGAGAGGATGGAAGGCTGAGTCAACCTTGAGCCTGGTGGGATTCAAGCCTGCACTAATTGCAGGCAGCTGGAGTTAAGTGCTAGGCATTTAATAGCCTGCACCACCAAGGCTCTTAACAATTGTCTCACTTAACCACAGAAATTTTGGGCTCAATTGTGGCCGTGAGTTGAGAACTGCCTCTATTGGCTATTCTCCTTTATGGCTTTACTCGCCTTAAAATGCACCCTAGCTAGACTCCAATTATACTTAGTGGTAAAAATCCTCTGTTATTCTGATTTCTACCATATCTTATTACTGGGGTGTTAAGCAAGGGTCTTAACTCCTAACTAGAGTTGAAGGAGTCCATTCTTTAGCTATATCCAGGATTGGGGGCTGCTGGGGGTTCAGAGGAGTTCAGGATATCCTCTCGCTAAGATCCTCCACAGTTTGGAGAACCCCCAAATCCCACCCCTGGCTGGCCCCGCCCCTCCCGCCTGGCCCCAACCCCTCCCAGGAGTCCCCACGTGGCCCGTTTTGGGCAACTGGGCAGAGAACCCATTGCTAAAATTTTTGAAGCCCACCCCTGGCTATATCGGTTCCAAAAAGGAAAGCAAAATGCTGGGATTTCCCTCCCAGAAGGTCAAAAGCTGATTCTGGTGACTGCATGCTTTAACCTGCTGTTTCAGTCACTTAGCAGGGCCCGCGGGAGCCTCTTCCGTAAATAAAATGCTTGTGTGACAGGCAACCCCTGGTTTTTTGCCAACTGTTGCACTTCCTCCCCTGCTCAGATTTCATTCATTCACAAGTGAGCAGGATGACCTTTTTGGACAAGCAAAGCAGAAGAAAGTAAGAAGTAGGATATGAAGGTGGCGTTTTATAGGGCACGTTTCCTTATTTTCAAAACCAGTTGGGATTAAGTTTAGGCATAGTTGGTTTAAAATAGTTTCTCTGCTGTGGGTTTAATCTAATATTTTGGAAACCCAGCCAGCCTTTGGAGAGAGATGTTGGTAGCTGAAGAAAGACAGAGCTGGAGTCCCAGATCCAAAATCTAAATTAGATAAATATATTCTCCCTTGCTGCAACAATTAGAAAATGCAATATATTCACATTAGGTTAAATATATGGCTCTCCTTGTAATGCAGCACATAGAAAGGAATAAAATCCACATAACCTGACTCCCAACATAATTTATGTGGCCAAAGTTACATATGTGCATGAGCTGTAGTGGCTCAGAAATTCGATTCTGACCGACTCAAGGTTGACTCAACTTTCCATCCTTCTGAAGTTGGTAAAATGAGGAGCCAGATTGTTGGGGGCCAAATGCTGACTCTGTAAACTCCCTAGAGAAGTCTATGAAAGCAGTATATAAGTCTAAGTGCTTTTGCTATTTCCAATATTTTGCCGTTTTATAATTGATTACTTTGGACTTCAATGTTTTGGGATTCAGGGGTCTAGGGCAGGGTCCAGTTTGAATAAATGGTATTATGTTGTATTGACTCATTTTGGACAAGTGGAAGTCAACAGCTCTGGCTTTTCCAGTAAACAGAGTCCAGAGTTATTTTTTGCTTCGTCACAAGCTGTGATTCAGTGTCCAGTGTAAGATGAGCCAGATTTTGCAACTGAATATATGTTGTCCAAATGGCCATAAAATGAATGTTTCGGTGGAAGATGACTTACCGTTAGAGATGCCAAATTGTTAACTTTTGTTCTTGTTTCCTTTTGTTTTTTTACAGGGTGGGAAGAAATTTTACCATGGAGTCTGTGGGGGACGCGATTGTACAGCCGGCTGCAAGTGCTTCCCCGAGAAAGGCTGCTCGGGTAAGATGAGATGAGATGAGATAACCTTCATTGTCACTTTTTTTTTCTGTGAACACACTCGCACTCATTTAAAGAAATGAAATTCTGATGCCCACTCTTAAAAGAAAATAAATATATAACCATATATATACATGCACACATATTTACATATGTTATATGTTATTCTGCTAGTGCAGAATGCGGCGGTGCGGGTGGTGATGGGAGTTTCCCGGTTCTCTCATGTTACCCCCCTCCTGCGCTGCCTTCATTGGCTGCCGGTTGCTCTCCGGGTGAGATTCAAGGTTTTAGTGTTAACATTCAAAGTCCTTCATGACATGGGTCCCCAATATTTAAGGGAGCGGCTCCTGCCGACATCGAATGCCAACCGCCCTGTGCGAGCACATAGGCAAGGACTCCTTGGGGTCCCATCGGCTGGCCAATGCTGGCTGGCGGTCCCCCGACGACGAGCCTATTCTATAGCGGCCCCAGACCTCTGGAACCAACTTCCCTTGGAGCTCCGTCTGGCCCCTGACCTCCGCACCTTCCGCCATGACTTGAAGACCTGGTTGTTTAACCAATCCGGGTTGTGATTTTCTGGGACGGGATGGTTTTTATGGGATAGTTTTAAGGGATATTTTTATGGGTTGTACTTGTAATTGTAATGGGGCTTATTTAGTTTAATCTGCTTTTAAATTATTTATTGTTGCTGTTGTTTTATTTGTAAGCCCGAGTCTTGGAGATGGGGCGGCATATAAGTCCCATTAATAATAATAATAATAATAATAATAATAATAATAATAATAATAATAATAAATGTTTTCGTAGATTTTCACGGGTAAAGGTATGTAGGTCTTGGTGTATTCAGGTCTTATCCCATGTAAGATTGAGTCAAGACTCAATCTTACACGGGATAAGACCCGAATACACCAAGACCTATATATGTTATATATGCATATATACGTACACACGTCTATATACACTGTTTACACACACACACAAACATATTAATCACAGTCCATTTTGAATACATAACAGAAAAAAGATAATACTGTTGGCCCCTGGTCAAGCAGCGCTTATTTGCCATGTCCTGGATAGAAGGAAGTTCCAACAATCGTAAACGGCTCCTTTTTAGTTTGATGATGAGGAACAGCCTTCACCATCATTTTGGCCTTGAAGAAAACAAGCAGACCCTTAATGCCTGGAGCATTAAGGCAAGAGCTGTGAAGAAGAACAGCTGAAGGAGAAAGGCTGGATCCAGCCAACTCTTGAGAATTTCCCATGGAAGCCCTGCAGTCCATCTACAGAGATTTCATTGAAGGCAGCCAGTGAACAGGGGAAAAGAATAATGTTGATTAATCTGCATGTACATAGGAAGCAGTACATGATTTATAAGTCTCTGGGAAGTCAGTGTAGGTCACAACTCTTCCTGTTACTGAGATGATTCCTCCTTCCTCTGTTGGCTGCACTTACAGCTCGTTGCTGCTTGATGGGTGGGCTGAAACATTTGGTGTAAGCAATGCGATGTTCTAATGGACCATATTGGTTTATTTCAGAGATAAGAGGGGAAATGTAGTTTTCTGGTATGTACAGTAGCTATGATGAGCCTCAGACTCCTAACTCTGAGAGATACACAAGCAGGACACAGTTGCCCTCGCACCTCACTTTAATTCTCTCTGATAACTGAGATTGAGGAGTAAGTTTCCCTGTCCAGTCGTGTTCGACTCTAGGGTGAGGTGCTCATCTCCATTTCTTGGCTAAGGGAGCCCAGGGTTGTCCATTTTCTGTGGTCATGTGGCCAGCATGACTGTATGCCAAGGCACATGGAACACTGTTTACCTTCCCACTGAAGTGGTACTTAATTATCTACTCGCATTTGCATGCTTTCGAACTGGTAGATGGGCAGGAGCTGGGGCAAGGAATGGGAGCTCACCCCATTGTGTGGTGCTCAGGTCTTAAACCTTTAATGTCAGAGTACAACAAGTGTATAATGAGATTGGCTAACAAGCTCTTTAACCACTGAGCCATTGCGGCCCCCAACTGTACCATATGATTATTCCATGAATTTGCTGAACTCTCTTGTAAAAACCTTCCAAATTGGTGGTCATTCCTATCTGATACAGCTGCAAATATCTTTATTGACTTACTGACAGATTCCAAACTCTGTCCTTTTTTTTCTTTTCTTTTTTTTTTTGGTAATCTCTTCTGAATGTTCATTTCTTTAGCAGTGTGCTGTGATCCTAGACTCTACATAGTTTTAAAGTATTTTAATTCGGTCTTATTGGACTTTATAGTTGTTTAATTCTTTTTAATTATTTATTATATTTGTCTGTTTTAATTGTGAGCCGCCCCGAGTCTTCGGAGATGGGGCGGCATATAAGTCCAATAAAATAAAAAATAATAATAAATAAATTTCTGGGCAGTGGAGAGAAATAGTTCCTATAATATTTTCCCAAATGCAAAATTGGTATTGTTTTGCCTGGGTTTTCCACCTGCTAGATTTCAAGTATAAATGACTGTTTTCTAAGTTTAGATTTTGCAGTGTTTGGTTGAAAGCAGAAATTCCTGATCTGTCCCCCACGGCATAAAAAAGGGTGGATCCCAACGTTGGTGGTCTCTTTATAAAAATTTAGTGTGCTGTACAAATATATCTACTGGATTACTGTCAGCCAAACCTTTTAACCCCTTCTTCGTGGTAGAAATGGATCCTTTTTAGCTTGGAATTGCCACCCGTTGGAGTGAATTTGAGTTCGCTACTGTTTCTGACCATATTTTTCCATTTTTCAACTCCGAATCTCATTAAATATCCTAGTATCTTTAGTACTCCTTATAGGTATATCTCAGAAAAAGAAAAAAATTATTTGCCTACCAACTCTTTCCAAACATCGTGCTTCCTGTCTTAAAGCGGATCAAAATCTCCATTCACCTGAATGTATACCAACATCACTCTTTCTGCAGCTCATAAGTCTGTGACTGGATTCACATATTGCTGCTGCGGGATTATGGCTTGCTGTGTTGTGTGAAACCAGATAGCAGGGTTTTACAACCACAGCTTCCACCTTAGTGTGTCATGCAAAGCCAGACAAATAGGTTCAATTTATGCCAACTGCCAGATAGCTCAACGATATATCTGTGTTTTCTGTGTGTGTCAAACCTTGATGCACGTACACACCTCCCTGAAAGCTTTTTTTGCACTAATCAATTAGGCCAGCTGAAGTTACACAATCGTAAACCCATGCCTTTCTTAGAACTGTTTATCTGGAAGAATCATTCAGATGTATGTGACCTGATGAAGAGTTCTAGGAAATGCAGCAATTTTCAATGATTACACAACTTGGGTTGGCTGTATAAAGACATTTATCACATTAGATTCTTTTTCTCATTGCCAAGAAGTTTATTTTTTATGATTCCATATAGATCTCTTAACATGTACTATCTCTGTCTCCAAAATGCGGTTCATGTTTCTTTCCAGACATATCTGGATCATCAGCCTTCTTCTCTTGATGTAATGCAGCTTCTTTATAATACAAAGAAAACAGGGGTGGGGTGCAAATATTTTTTCCTACTGGTTCTGTGGGCATGGTTGGGTGGGAGTGGCCATGTGACTGGGTGGGTGTGCCTTTTTTTTGTGCAGCACCCCCCACACATGTGTCATTTTCTTTTGGCCTCCTGGGCCTCAGGGAAGGCCGTTTTTGCTCCCAGGAGGCTTTCCTGAGGCCCAGGAAAGCAGAAAATGGAGCGCGGGGTAGCTGTGCAGCACCCTCCCGCATGCCCCTTTTTGCCTCCTGTGCCTCAGGGAAACCTCCTGGGCAAAGCAGTAAGACAGTGAGGGGGATCCCAGCACAGCTGATCCTCAGAACAGCTGATCATCGGGAGGAAAAGAAAATACCGCTTCAGCTGAACCAGTAGCTGGTTTTTTTTGCTACCGGTTCGGCCGATTGTAGCATTGTTTACTACTGGTTCGGCCGAACCAGTAGAATCCCACCACTGAAAGAGAGGCCCAGTCAGAGAAGAGGCCAGGAGGTCCTCAGGTTCAAGTGTGGTGGGATCCATAGAAGAGAATATTTGTAGTCCAGGATTGAACAATGGGGTGATATTGCCTAGTTTAGTAATGAAATGTCTGAAAGAAAACCATCAGGCCCAGAGAGCACCAAGGACCCCACAAATATGGTGGAATTTGAGGTAGGCCAGGATCTGCCCCCCAAATATCCTCCAAATGGGTAGAGTAATCCTTGCTCTCCTGGGAATTCCCATGGAGGATGATGAAGGGCCCCAGTTTCGTTTTTGCTGTTAGCCTTTGGTGCTCTGCTATGGCTCCGGGAGGGAAGATTCATCGTTTTTATAACATCTTCCTTCTCTCATCCCAATGATTATACAGCTGGAGATGTCCTCCCAATGCCAGAGGTCACCATCCTTGAGAGCAGGGAGCATTCTTTCCACCACCAATAAGTTCAGGAGGAGGATAGGTGTTGATTGTACATTCTGTGCCGAAGGAAGTTGCAAAAAGTCTCTATGGTCCCTGGGTGTGGAAGAGCATGAAGAGGAGAAACAGTGGTCAGTTCAAGCCGAGCTTTGATGTAATTTCAAACTGTCCAACTGCTGCATCTGATTTTCCACTCATTTATCAATCCCCCTTTTGACCTACAGGTTTATGCAGCCTCTGTCCCTGCATTCTCCTCTACCTGACATTCTTGAGTAGGTTCCCATTTAAAAAAAGAAGAGGGAAGCATCTGGAAGGCTGTATTTTTAAATTATTTATTTTTATTGCTTTTAAAATAATAACAGAATAATAACAGAAACAAAACATTAACATTCCCCAACTGTGCTGTTTTCAAGACATTAAAAGATCAGGTTAACGGTATGCAGATTCGCCCACACAGCTGGCGAGCCTGGCTTGTACATAATTGTGATGACCTGGGGCGTGGCACAAAAGCAACAAAGTCACAAAAGTAGGTAAAGTCCCTTTAATTCTTCCAACTTGGCCCCCAGTGTCCAGTTATCATCGGCTGGAGAAAAAACTTTCCCAAGAACAGTTTTTAAAGGGAAGAAATTTAGTCCGAACCAAAAGTACATATAAATTATAAATTAAAACCAGTAGTAATTAACGAGACAGGGCAGGATAAGGAATTGCAGAATTCAAAAGATAATGAAACACATACAGTTGGGAGGATGCTAGAACCCAAATAGGACTTGACAGACAAAGATAATGCACGCTTTGCTTCCAGCAAGGTTCTGTGAACAAACGCCCTTTTAAAATCCTGTTTTCCCAGCTGCAGCTAATGAAGGGAATCAGGGCCCTTTTCTCCCCCGTAACCCACGTTGCTCCTTATCTGTTCCCCCTTGCATGCCCTAGGATGAAGAGAGGGTGGGCCTGGATCTTCCTCTGAATGCCCAGCTGGACTGTGCCCTTCCCCAGTTTCCTCCAGAGCCACCGGAGCCACACTCCCACTCCCTGTCTGCTGTTCGACCTCCCTCTCGGAATCAGACTCCAACACGGGCATGACAATAATAAAGGGTGGCTAAGTGAGCTATAAAAAAGCAACCATTGTGTGTCTTCTAGACTAGGAGTCTCTAACCTTGGCAACTTCAACTCCCAGAATTCCCCAGCCAGCAAAGCTCAGGACACTGCAGTTGTCATAAATATGAAGCAATGGCCAAAGCACCCAAATTTTGATCATGGGGCCATGGGGAGGCTGCAATGGTTGTGTAAAAAATGGTCATAAGTCACTTTTCTCAGTGATGTTAGCTTTGAATGGTCACCAAATGAACCGTTGTAAGTTGAGGACTACCTGTAAAAATGAATGAGTCATGCAGTCTTGACAGCCATCTTGACTTTCTAAAATTCTTTTGCAGATGCCCCTCCCAGTGTTGGCTATGGGCCACCTAGGACACCTTTTATTTCATTAATATTTCATTGATTCTTTAATACTGAGTTTAATTATTTAAACGCTGTCAAGATATCTTGCACAATATTTGAGAACGACATGTATAATGTGACCCAAGGGTTAAACGTTTTTTAAAAAGAGAAATAATCAGATCAGATCAGTTTCTGAAACTGTTTACAGTTTTCAAATATAGCAAAGCTGGCTGGGGAATTTTGGAGTTGAAGTCTGCCAGGCTTAAAGTTGCCAAGGTTGGGGGAGACCCCTGTCTTTATGGCAGGGGTGGGCATTAACTTTCCCAAAGGGGGTCTCCATGAGAAACTGGCACTGTTGTAGAGGGCCAAGCCAATAGCTGCCAGCTGCATTCCACTTGCTTGCCCACAAGGCCGTGCTTCGACAGAAGCAGCAATGGATGGCCAAGTCTAGGTTCCCTCACATGATAACCGCCATCACCACCTTCTCGGGCTGCCCAGGAACAGGTCAAGCAATATGCAGGCGCAGAAAAGGCCTTTCTCCCCTCGCCCTCTCAAGGCTGCCAGCTGACTGAAGGGGTGCACATAGCCAGATCTGAGTCAGCTTCTACTCCTCCTCCCCCTGCAGGTTATTTATATTTTATTTCTAATTTCCAATTGACCTCTTGCTCAGGCTGGACATGGCTAGCCAAAGAGCCAGATGTGGCTCAGGAGCTGTAAAATGCCCAAGACTGCTTTATTATATACAGATAGATACAGATTAACAGAGTTGGAAGGGACTTTGTAGGTCATCTAGTTCAAACCCCACACACAAGCGGGAGACCCTGCACCATTTCTGACAGACGGCAGTCCAATTTCTTCTTGAAAGTCTCAAGTGATGAACCTCCCACAACTTCCGAAGGCAACTTCTGTTGCATTGGTTGATGGCTCTCACTGTCAGAAAATTCCTCCTTATTTCCAGGTTGAATCTCTACTTCTTCAGTTTCCATCCATTATTCCTTGTCTGGCCTTCAGGTGCCTTGGAAAATAGCTTGACCCCCTCCTTTCTGTGGCAGCCCCTCAGACATTGGAAGACTGCTATCATGTCTCCCCTGGTCCTTCTCTTCACTAGACTAGACATGCCCGGTTCCTGCAACTGTTCATTGTATGTTTTAGTCTCCAGTCCCCTAATCATCTTGGTTGCTCTATTATTGGTTTAGCCTGTATGGTAACCTCATACAACTGATATTATTCAAGACACACTGATTCAAGGTGATGTTGAAGTCCTATTTTTTCCCCACAAAGCTCTTCAGCCTAGAACTGGATTCACACATGGAGTTCAACTGTAATATTCATTATGGTGTTAGCTTGCCCTGATGTGTGAGCTCAGCTGCTGTTGGTCTTTTTTCCCCTTCTCTGGCTCTTTAATTTTTAATCTCTGGCAGAATCTCAGTGATCAGTGATGAAGCACATGCACTCTTAACCACTGCGTCACCTACAACTTCTGCACCTACAACTTCTGAAAGCTTTGATTCAGATATTCTGACATCTTGCCAATTAAACTGCTCATCCCCTTTGTTGAGGCCTAAATCCTTTCAAAAAGCCATTTCTTTCTGCTACCTATAACATCAGTCCCATGCCATGTTCCTCTTTTATTAAATGTTCTTGATTCTGCCTGTTTTTCTTCTGTGGTCTTTCAAATACAGTCATTTTTGCATTTTTTTTAATTCCTGAGGAAAGATTGCCAGCCCCTCCCCATCCCTTGAGGTAATATTTTCTCACTATTAGAGGCTTCTAATCAGTAACAAATGTTAAATCTTTTCTATATTTGTCAGTGGGATATTAATCAAGCAAATAAAAGTCATGCTTTCCTTCCCATGGGTAAATCTGAGGAATATTTCCCAGGGGAGAAATAGGACTGAAGAATCTTCAAAATTAAGCCATCTTCAGCATCTGTGAACTGTTACTTGACATGTCTAGAGCAAAACATCAGGTGAAAGTGAGGTAATAATAATTCACAATAAAAGGACTTGGCCGGTGTTATTTTTAGTAAGTACGATAAGACCCAAACTTCATCATTTCCAAAAATGCTTTATGTTGCCAAGTGGGACATTAAGTAATTGGTGTCTGTTCCTTTGCTCCCACGCATACAGCAGCTCTCGCCATGGATTGAACAATAAAACATGGAATGCTGCAGCTGCTGCCCAGTCCTTCAAGTGAAACTGTGCAGTTAGAACTAAACCTGAAGGTTGTGGCAGGTTTGCAAACCTAGGGGGAGTATGCTCATTGAAGCATCTTCAAGGGTGGGGCTTTGGTGCTCTAAGTTTGCTCTCAAACATCTGGGTATTATTTTGGTCAAAAGGACTCCTTAAGCTTTGGGACGTGGGTGAAGTATAGGGCCTTCAAAGGAGACAATAATGTAGAACACTGAATTCTGCAGAAAGCAGTGGTCTTTCGCCCAGAAATGTAGCAACTGCTTTTTACATTCCTATTTTGTATGCCACCTGGATCATGGTGGACCTTAAGAGATCTGGGCATTGGAAGATGGGCATTCAGAGCAAGGGACATGGTAGCCATCTTCCAATATTTGACAGGCTGCCCCAAATCAGTGGAGCTCAACCTATTTTGCAAAGCACCAGAAGGCAAGACAAGAAACAATGGATGGAAACTAATCAAGGAGAGAGAAACTTCGAAAATAAAGGAGAAATTACCTTACAGTTAGAACAATTAATCAGAGGAACAGCTTCCCTTCAGAAGTTGTGGATACTCTATCACTGGAGGCTTTAAAGAAGAGATTGGATAACCATTTGTCTGAGATGGTATAGGGTTTCCTGCTTGAGCAAGGGGTTGGACTAGAAGACCTCCACGGTCCCTTCCAACTCTGATGTTCTGTGTTTTGTGACATAAGATAAGAGCTACTGGAGAAGAACCAGGAACCCACTTCTGCTTGGAAATCTACCAATGTTTAATCTACAGCAACAATATTTAACCGGATGCCCTTAAAGATTTCAGATGACAACCTTTGTCTTTCCTGTTCATGGTATCTTGGGTGAAAGATGGTGGAAACAAGAGAGCTACAATAGGCAAGATGGTGCCTATTCTTGGGCTAGGGGATCTCCCACGATTCCATGTGCTGTATTGGAATGATTTCATTCCCCAAGTCTGCCCATTGATTTCCCATTGACTCAAGACTTCCTGTTGTTGAAGAGGGATTTGGGGGTCAGGAACCCTCAATTTATTTGCTCAGAATAATCTCATACAGTGTGATGCAGCTGAATTCATGTGATCGTGTGATGCCCCTCTTTAATAAATGAACAAGATACCTTTATTGATTAGGACCTACTTCCTCCTATAAGATACACAAAGTTAAAAGATATCAACAGCATAAGTGATGTCTATAGATAGCTTAGCTTGTTGATACAAACTATAGGACCTGGATCTTTGAATACAGCAGAAGCCAAAGTCCGTTCTAGAAAACATTCTTTTTTGTCATTAAACGCCAAGAATCTCCAAATAATAATAATAAAAATCTTTTATTGCTCTTTGGGCTATTTCTCCTTCCATATCAGGTTATTTTTTTTTTTTTTAATTACATTTATATGCCGCCCTTCTCCAAAGACTCAGGGGCTTACAATTTTTTGGGATACAACCCAGTGTGCTCAGCAATAGCCTTCATTCCATTGTATATGCCTGCTTATTACTAAGCGGCATTTTTACAAAGTCAGCTTATTGCCCCCAACAATCTTGGGTCCTCAATTTACCTACCCTGAGAGGATGGAAGGCTGAGTCAACCTTGAGCCTGGTGGGATTCGAGCCTACAGTAATTGTAGGCAGCTGGATCTTAAGAGCAGGCATTTAACAGCCTGAGCCACCAAGGCTCATATGATGGACCTTCCAATCTTCCCTACTATTAATTATTCAAAGATATACAGTAATATTTGTTAACCAATACTAAGCTTTGCAGATGTTCTCATCATCCAGATCCCAGTTTAAAATAAACAAGAAACATGCTCCAAAATAATGACTGAAACAGATTCCTGATTTTGCACTTTTTAAAAAATGAGATTATTAAAAATATTCACCAAGATTTAATAAAGCTAACAGAACCAGAACTGGCTGTCATTATATTTCTCCCCAAAGACTGAAATTTTGCCAATTGACACCCTATATATAATACAAAATGAAATCAAATGTCGGTATAGATATTCTTTTAGTTTGAATTCCCCATTTTATGTATACATGCATGTTTATAGGTGTGTATGTATATTTGCTTTTATTATTTGAATATAAAGAAAAGGTATACAGTTATGGTAAAAAAAGAACTAAGAAAAAACATTTTGAAAAAAATAGAAAAGTACAGGACATATTCTTTTAATAATTCAGCAAGTCCTCCTGACACAGAAAGAAAAACTATTTTGAGGTTTTACATTAGTGGCACATAACTTTTGTCATGATGCGAAGGCCCCTTCATTTATGATCTACCGAGAATATTAGGCATTTTATAATCCTCACCCTTAATTTTAATATATTTTTTCAGGTGTAGAAATATTAGTGAGCTGTATTTTATAAGGGTGCATCAGGTAGAAGTGTTTTCATCCCTTCTAAAAGCTACAGAATGCTTTCATGGACCAAAATCAATGAAAATCCAGGTTTTTTGAGCAAAAGAACAAGTTCTCCTTGCGGTGCAGCTGCCTGCATGTGGTTTGTCGGTACTGAAACAAATTTTAAAATCTTTCCCATACAAAAATGAGGATCTCTCCAAGTGTTTTAGTTTGCAAACTGCAAGCTTTGGAGCGAGGCCAAACTGCTTCTGGAACACCATCTGTTGCTCTTCAAGGGTTTTTTTTTTTTTGCAAGGCTGACCATGCCTGCAACTTCTGTCTTTACATGCTGGTAGATGAACTGAGTAGACCAAAGGGACACCAGAACCTTTGCCTAGATAAAAACAATTGATTTGTGTTATTGACTGACTCTGTTCCTGTGGCTCAAGAGAGGTGGAGACTGTGGGTCACATACTCTTTTGATGTTCCTTTTACACAGAGATTAGGAAAAAAAACATATTCTGCCAATAACTGCTAGGTATCCTGGCTGTTCCAATACTGTCTGTCTCCAGTAGCTGCTTAAGGATGAACTGACCGTAACTACAGCGCAGGTGGCCAGATTCTGCGCAGCAGCACTGGGGGTTCATCGGAAACATGTGTCTACTCCACCATAGTTATTTTATATAGCAAATGTGGCAAACCCTTTGAACTGCTTATTCAAAGGACCTCACAGTATATGGATTGTAATTTTAGTATAGTTAGATCATGTATAATTGACAGACTGGATTTAATCAAAGATTATAGTTGTTATTTATTATTTTATACTAGAATTTTTAATTGTATATTTACCGGGTGTTTATATCGGTTCTGGTCTCTGGTCTATGACTGTAATAAACTAAATTGAATTGAATTGAAGATTGATTTGTGTTGGGAGAAGAGAAGGTAGAAGGTAAAGACTATATGCCGAGGCGCACAGAACACAGTTTCTTCCCACCGAAGTGGTACCTATTTATCTACTTGCATTTGCTTGCTTTAGAACTGCTAGGTGAGCAGGAGCTGGGGCAAGAATGGGGGCTCACTCCATCAGATGTTGCTCGAGTCTCAAACACAGGCTGTCAACTTTCCAGCTGACAAGCTCAGTGTCTTTAATAATGATAATAATTATAATAATAATTTATTAGACTTGTATGCCGCCCTCACTCCCTGAGGACTCAGGGCGGCTCACAGTATAAAAACAATACAATAAGTTAATTAAAAAGTAATTAAATAATACAAGCCTAATAGTCAAACTAATAAAATTAAGTTAAAATTTCTTTAAAAAGCCCACCTCCCCTTATTTCAGTCCAGGCCGGCCTGCTGAAACAGCCAGGTCTTCAGGTCACGGCAGAAGGAGCGGAGATCAGGGGCCAAATGAAGACCCAAGGGGAGCTGGTTCCACAGGGTGGGTGCTCCCACAGAGAAGGCCCTACCCCTGGGCACCGCCAGCCGACAATGTCTGGCCGACGGCATCCCAAGGAGGCCCTGCCTGTGGGAGCGCACAGGGCGATCAGAGTGTGATGCCGGCAGGAGACGTTCCCGCAAGTACCCCGGACCCAAGCCATGTAGGACTTTGTATGTCATCACTAGTACCTTTAACCTCCAAACAGAAGGAAAGGAAAGGATGCACATTAAATTTGTAATTACCTTCACATGTGGCTTTTGGTCTGCTTTGCAGTCAAGGCTGTTAGCATTGTAAGGAAGGGCAAGGTAGGTAAGACCAAGCCGGAGTCCTAGCTTTATACAGGTAAACATTCATTGAGCAACCGTTTGAAGTTATGATGGCACTGAAAAAATGTGACTGATGACAGTTTTTCACACTTCCACTGTTGCAGTGTCCCTGTGGTCATGTGATCAGAATCCGAGTGCTTGGCAACTGGCATGTATTTACGACAGTTGCAGTGTCCCAAGATGTGAACATGGTTTGTGTAGTTCCCAGTTGAACTAAATTCCTCAGCTGAAGTGAATTCCTTAAAAAAAACAAAACTCCTTTTAGTTTAATTTTCAACGTAACATGTTTTTGCAGTGGAAAGATTGAAGTTAAAACAGTTTAAGCATTAATTAGTAGCATGATAAATTATCAGCACCAAAAAAATGTTCTTTCTGTTCATTTTCTGTTTTCTTGTTAGACATTTTTTTTGGGATGATTCTGAATTCCAGTAGAAGAAAAATATTCTTAATCTTTATCTCTGTGAATATCCTGGCACATCCTTCGTTTATTTGCTCTGAAAATAAATAGCTTCTACTTCACATTATTTGTTAATGGGCTATCTCTACTTAGCTTAGAATCCTAAATTGAATTGAATGCTCAATTAAGAGACTCTGATATCAATCTATACAAAATTTGGCTCTTCTGTTTCATCTGTAAATATCTCCGAGTCAGGGACCTTTATTTTTCTGTTTGTAACTTTATTTCAGCCTGAATCCAAAGTCAATATACATACTTGGATTTTAAAAAAAGTAAATTATGTGAAACAGACACTGTAGATCATAATTTCCCAACAATTTCTTCATAATTTCCCTGAGTATAAAGTGTTGTTGAGCTTTTGTTTCCTGGATCTTTCTGCACGGTTCCCATTGTGAAATTCTGAGGAGTGTTTTTCTGCCATAAATGTGTTCCAGATCACATGTAGATCTGGAAGACGTTGAATCAAAAAACAGAATGTCCTTTCTCCCTCGATCCTCAGCCAGGCTTCTGTCAATGGCACGTACTTTCCCTTGACATCAGTTCTGAACAAGTCATGATAAAACTTGATTTAGCCACTTCAGTGGGAACAGAGTTAAACTTCTTTGATTGGATCCCAGTGTATTTCACGATCTGTACCCTTCATTATGCAGCAGGCTAAGGCACAATGTGACTTGCTGGTTTGGGGGCTCAGCATTTGTAGAACATGTGTTATGGCTTAATGTGTCATGGAAAGCCAGCCAACTGTAGGCTGGTTCAACAAATCATTGTTAAACAAAGCATGACTTCACATGGTACGTGAATTCATTCAGGAAATAGGAAGAGGCAGAAGGAAGGGAACACAACACACAAACACAGGGATAGCTTTTCTCCTGAGATTAGTTATTCAGAATTGATTATTGAAAACAATAACATTCTGGAACCACCCCCTGAAACCTCCAGATGGATAAGAGTTTAAAAGAATGCCAAAAAATCATCTAGCCAACAAGGGGCTTTGCCAAAACACTGAAGGCAAACACAGTTAGGTTATGAGGAAGTTCACCAACTATTAAGCCTGCAGCCAAATAGAATTTAGAGTTAATTGGTTAATCCCCAAATTTTGCTTGGTTGCCAGTTGGCTCGGAACAAAGATCAAGTTTATGGATATTTCTAGAAAAAATAATGTTGGCTAGCATAATGCAAAGCATGTTTTTTCCAAGAAAAATAAAAATGAGTTTTGTGCAGATTGGAGTACCTCCCAATATTGCAATGGTTTTGATAATCTGGTATGCTTGTGGGTATATTTCCTAAATCTAGACAAAATGGGCAATAAATCTAATAAATAAATTAATAAAATATATTTGCTAAAAGGGGTGCGGCAGTCTTGCTTAACGCTACTGTATAGAAAAATAACAGAATTGATGCATTAGACAATATGGAAGTTGAAGATTTGTCTTGCAGTGACTTTTTTTCCGATGGCTGTTGTAAGTCTTTTCATCCCTTACTTGAACAGAAATTGTGTCTTTGAATGTAACATTCATGTCTCAAATGAGGAGCATAAACAATGAAAGTGTATGTATTCAGGAGATACAAAGACGAGTCAACAATCTTGAATCAGAAACTGAAGCAGGCATACTGCAATGGTGGCAGGCTCAGATTTTCATCCAGATAATATCTGCTTTATGATCCAAACTTTCCATTTTAGTGGGCTCTTTTTCCACTTCAAATCCCATTTGCCAATTCATGTCCACACAATGGCTTAAAACTTTGTGGAAAGAAGGATGATTAATCAGAGGGCTCCAAATGAGATGATCGCAGATGCAGGTTTGAGCAGCATCAGAAGTAATTCCAGTTTTGGTCACCAAAATGTAAAAAAGATGTTGAGATTCTGTAAAGAGTGCAGAGAAGAGCGACAAAGATGATTAGGAGGCTAAAACATATAAAGAATGGTTGCTGAATTGGGTATGTCTACTTTAATGAAAAGAAGTGACATGGTAGCAGTGTTCCAGTATTTGAGGGGCTGCCACAGAGAAGAGGGGGTCAAGCTGTTCTCTAAAGCATCTGAGGGCAGGACAAGAAGCAATGGGTGGAAACTCATCAAGGAGAGAAGCAACCTAGAACTAAGGAGAAATTTCCTGACAGAGCAGTGGAACATTAATTACTCAATTAATCAATCAGTGCAACAATTTGCCTGCAGAAGTTGTAAAACACTGGAAGATTTTAAGAAGAGATTGGATTTGTCATTTGTTTGAAATGATATAGGGTTTCCTGGCTGAGCAAGGGTTGGACTAGACCTCCAAGGTCCCTTTCAACTCTGTTGTCCTGTTAATTGTTGAAGCAGAAGTATAATGGTCAGCTGCTACAACATTGGGTGTTTTCCCATTGAATCTGAGGTCTCTTCTTTTTGCATTATTTTCCCCTTATGTTTTGTAACTCTTCCATCTGCTGACGGAAGGATAATGGTCTGGGACATCTAATTGGCTTTTTTGATACATCTGCAATCACACTGTTGATCAGCTTGATTTAAAGTGCAACAAATGTAGCTGTATTTGTATATAAATGTAATTGACACAGCCTTATTTATCTACATTATTTTTTATGCTTTCTGCTATTGCAGTTTCACTCAGCTGTGTGCTTTTGGGGTGTCTGCACTAATTCATGTTTAGATGTGGTCCCAGCTGTTGAAATGTAGAATTTATTCAGGCAGCCCATGATCAGCAATATAGTCCCAGACTGAGGCTTGATGACCAGCAATCACTCTTTCCCAGATGCTGCTGCTGTTGTTGGCATTTTAGAAAGTTTTGAAGGAAGTTGGCGTAGCTGAAGCACTGACCTTTAGCGATGTCAAAATTTTCAATAATGCTTCTGAATTCCATTCCTGAAATAAAATTGCAGTTGAGATGATGCATTTGGAAGTGTGCTTACATGTTCAAGGGAGAACAGAGCATCCTGGATGGATGAAGAGGTTGCAAAAGTGGGGAGAAGTCCTGGACCTTTACTAACGGATCTTTCAGCAAGTGGTAGTCACAGTCTTCAGTACAGCCATTTTGTGAGAGCGCCCAGAAATGCATGCCTGTGGTGGAATGCAGTCTGCATTCCCAGGAGGAAAGGGCTGCATTGCAGAGACAGTGAAGTGCAGACGGTTTGTGGAAATTATCAGTCAATCAGGTCATAGTTGTCTCAAAGGTGCTTTTTCAAAAGTCCACATTTTGAACAGGGAGGACCGCTGGTTTGAAAGAGGGATAAAAGAGGCCATTTATGTTAACACTGAGCAGCCCTTTCTCAATGGGGGGAGGGGGGAATAAGGCAACAACAAGGTGTCCTGTCTACAATGCAATCCTTCCAGCAGTTCCAAGAAGATTTCAGCCCCATTTGCATTCTGATACAGGTGACTCTGAGGGCACAGATAAACCCCAAGTGACCTCAGAGTGTCTCTACAGTGAAATACGTCTATGGAGATTCTCAATCATCCAAGTCATAGTTGTGCCAAAGTTGCTTTTCTTTTCTTTTCTTTAGAAAACATTTCACTTCTCATTCAGAAGTGAAGAAGCTTCTTGGATGAGAAGCAACATATTTTCATGGAAAGAACCAAGAAAGTCCAGTTGCCTTGTAGAAAAGCAACCTTGGGACAATGATGGAAATAGTTGCTTTAGTTTGGCCAGATTTCTGTCGATGGCTGAGCAACAATAAAGGAAACTGCTCAGGAGTATCTCTTACCTATCTTATTTCTTAAAGGCTGACAATGCCTGCATTTAGCAAATGGCACAACAGAGTTTTCCTATATTATTTATTTATTGGACTTGTGTGCCGCCCCCTCTCCGCGAGGACTCGGGGCGGCTCACAATAAAAATACCACAACAATAAATATATAAAAAACTATTAAATCTGACAAGTCCAATCGATATGTAGGAACCATGCAGACTCAAAAATATGTAGGAACCACGCAGACTCAAAAAGAGGGCAGAACATTATTCAATCTACTTTCTGGGAATATCCATCAAAGTATAAGTAATCCACTTGCAGATGTGATTGGCAAGAATCATGTCTTTTTTAAAAAGAAATGACAGCCACCCAATTATGCAGAAGAAATGAACATTTTTGACAGCTTTAGGACTCCTAAAATTCGAACCTTTACTTTTCTATGGTGCCTATTAGAGGGAATTAACCATGGCAGTTGGCAACCCAAATTGGGTAAATTTAAACCAGATGCTTGGTATAACCTGCTTTTTTCCTTCTTTACCCACCCTTTACCCCCAATTCTTCACATTCAACATGACAGAAAGTAGAGAAAACCAGACATGCTGTGATGTAACACAGTTTATTATGTTGTCATATTGACACTGAAGGTTCATGATCAAATGTTAAACAGGTTTGACAGCATACTATAAGAAATGCTGGCATATTATTCTTGCTAACACTCACAAAAAAAATTAGGAGGCCTTAAAATCACAATAAAACTATTACCAGAGAGTTTAGTCTCGGTGCCAAAAAATGGAAAGCTATTGGTTCTACATTGGCCTTGAGAGGCTTAGCATTCATCTGTGAAAGTTGTTGGTTGAAATTCTTCTCTCTGCTTCCTGTTTACAAGGTTGCCATGGTCAATCACCTCTTTCTTTAGTCTCATTTTCTTCATTCTAGATTTCTTTTACAAATAAGGATTGCTTCTAAATAACATTTCTGATATGGCCTTTCCCTGAGATAGTTATGGCCAATTCTTTTAAAACAGGTCTACGCTATTGTAAGCTAAGTAATGCAAAAACACAAGCATGCTTTTGAGCAGCATTATGATTAATTGCAAATGGTTGGAGTTGAAAGGTTGAAAGGAAAAACACTGAAAGAATCTAAAATTATTAATTCATCAAACCTTTTGATTACAAAAATCCAGTCAATGTGCTTTAACAGAAGATTTTAAATAGGGTTCATTTTGATGTTAAGAGATGGTGGTTGTTTTTTTGCAATAAATTTTTTATTTTTTGTTTCAACAAGCGTATCGTGTAAACAGCGTGGTTCCAGAGTGTCTTACATTTTAAAACAAATATGACAATATTCTTCATATATAATACAATTGACAATCTTACAAAATTTGATATTAATACACATATTTTGTTAAATTATCAATCTTGATTATTCGATATTACAGGATGTTATATTTATAACAATCTCTATATTCTTAACATCATTCCTTTTACTACAGATATTATATTAATAATCATATTTGCAGTGTTTAACACATTATATATTTCTAATAACAATTCAAAAATTTATATTGAATTATAATTTCCCATTGTTTATCCCCTTTTTAATTTTTAATTATGCTACTATTATATTTAAGAAAAAAAATCCCCTTTCTAATCACAAGAGATGGTTTTGAGATCTTCTAAATCCAGGTGATCCATAGGTTCTGTCTGTCTGTCTGTCTATCTATATTATATCTATATTGTATCTATCTATCTCTATTATCTATATCCATCCATCCATCCATCCATCCATCCATCCATCTATCTATCTATCTATCTCTGCCTTAATTTAGATTAAAATGCCTTGTCACATAAATACTTTTATGATCTTTTTTGCCACCATATCCCTGCAGTTGTTAAGTATATGTGATCATTAAGTGAATCTGGCTTCCTAATTGATTTGATGGAAGACAGCTGGGAAGGCCACAGGTGGGGATTACATGACCCGGGAACTCTCAGAATTACCAAAAATGTCTGCTGGTTGCCAAGCCCCTGAATTTTGATCAAGTGACCTTGCACTTGTAGGTGCAAGGATCTGTTGTGAGCAACTTTTTCCCCGCAGCCATTGTATCTTCAAACAGTTGCTGTACAGATGGTTGTAAATCAAGGACTACCTGTAATCCATGGGTGAAGTTGTATGCTTGTGTTTATTCAGAAAAACATTTGTCCTTCAAGTTTAAAAAATCCAACCCTAAACAACTCATATGTGTAAGAGAAAGAATTTGAATCCCAGGGGCACTTTTTAACCACTTCCAACTCGAATCGTCCCAGAGCATTGGCAGCAGAAATTAGGCAGAGGAACCCCGAGGGTGTGTATTAATTTCACTAGGGTTTATGTGGTTTATGTGGTTTTCCTGAATTTGAGTTTATTGGACTCCAGAGACCTTGCAATGTTAGCTGGAACGGCAAGCCCAGGGAGAGAGAAAACACCGCACTCTAGACTAAAGTGAAGTAACTTATTCATGGGGTCCTTTTCAGTTCCATAAACTGATGATGCTATGGAATCTTTCCAAAACTAGGCTGCAGAGTCACCTAACAGATATATGTTCGATATTGAAATGTATCGATGGGTTTGTAATATTTCCTTTAAAGCAGCGTTTCTTTAAATGTCCTGGAAGTCTCATCAAAACCCTTTCAGGAGCCCATGAAATAAAAACTACTTGCCAGGTATGGGAAGATATTTTCAAACATTTAAAACAATGCCATTTACTCATGATTATTTTTTGTTAAAAAATAAGGTTTTTTTCATGAAAAATATTTTATTGATTCTAGTATCTAATAGGTTTATTATTATGTTTACACGATTTCATAAATGTTCTACAAATGCATCCATTTTTACTTGGAATGCAACAGTTGGATGAATTTCATTTTAAAATAATTTCATTATTTTAATTGATAAATGTAACATAATTGATACATTTAACTCATGAAACTCATAAACGGTCTTTTGGGACCCACCATAATTTTTTTTAAAAAATAGAGAAGGGTACTTAGAGCAAAAAGCTTAAGGAACGCTGCTTTAAAGTATCACATTTTCTGAGAGTTGGATCAACTAGTTAAAACAAGGTGCAAATGACCTTTTCAAATGATCTACTACAGGGGTGTCAAACTTGCATCGTCACGTGACATATCAAGACTTTCCCCCCTTCGCTAAACCGGGCAGGGGCAGGACCAGTGCATGACGCATCCAGCCTGTGTGCCACAAGTTTAACACCCCTGCTCTTCAATATTTACAGACGGCTGATTTATTGATTTTACAACATATAGACGGATTTAACCATAGTTTCAATTGGGAAAATGTGACAATCGTAGACCAGGCCAAATCCAAAAATGCCGGGGAATTTCTAGAAACCTGGCTCTCTGACAAATCCGCCATCAACAGGCACATAGACATTAACATCTATAGACTATGCAAAAGAGACAATCAACCAGCCCAAAAAGGAACATAAATCAGCACCTCCCCGATCAGCCTAGGTTAACTCCAAGGTTAACAACATCAGACGAACAATGAAGTAAGCAATACCCCAATCAAGAAACTGCCAAAGAGCCATCAGTAAACAGCCCAACCAAAGGATCTCTAAGACCCTACAGGCAAGTCACAGGTATAAACTGACAGCAAACAGCACTCCTTACTACTGGTAACACTGATGATGTTACCTAGTTGGGTAATGAAATGTCTGCAAGAAAACAAGCGAGCACAGAGAGCATCAAGGAGCCCTCATTTCAACCCTGAGCTGCAAATATTCTCCTTTATTGATTTATCCAAGTAAAGGAGAAATGATGATGATGATGATGCACTGATGATGTTACCTAGTTGGGTAACGAAACGTCTTCATGAAAGAAATGAAGCTCAGAGAGAACTAAGAACTCCTTAGTTCAACCCTGAGTTACAAATATCCTCTTCTAAAGGAGAAATTCCCCAACGTTTCTCCACATTTCCTTTTAACAGTGGGAGGAACACTCCAACTGAAAAAGCCCATGGAAAGAAACCTTTCCTAATTTTTCCTTGGGGTTTAATGGGAATGTGGAGAGCGGGGTACAGTCCTTCCTCCGCTCTAAAATGTGTGAGCTCCTTGTCCTCTGGGAAGAAGGACTTATGATTTAAATATGCAACTTGATGTTAGAGCCAAGATTCCGTTTCTGCTTTCAGGCTCTTATTTTTTGAAAAGAGAGTAGCAGAATGTCCACTTACACCACGCACGTAGCTACATGCAGAGTAGAAGGGCTTTAGCTCCAGGGCCAAAACGGAATGTTATAACATCCCTCTCGGGTACAACATGCACTCACCTGTGTGAAAAACCAAAAGTCCAGACAAAACACAAACAGAGAAGCCAGCCTTAAACAAACCACTTGAAATAATTTAAGAAAACTAGTTCAGGTACCTACTACAAAAAACTTACTAAAAAAACCTACTACAAACAAAAATAAAAGCAATAGAAAAATCAAGGAAGTTTTAGTTCTTCAGCCTTCCTCTCTCCAAGTACTTGGAATGAGATGCCTTCTTGTTCTGATTTAGTCCTCCCAAAAGTTCTTTTTTCCCCATTTTTAGTATTTCCTTTTTATTTTTGGAAAATGCCACTGCAACCTAACCCAGGTTGATGTTTTGCCTTGCAGCATGTCGACCTTCCTTTAAAGCAGTGCCCCCCCACAAGCTTTTGGGTTCTGTGGAAAGTGGTTTTTCCGTGGACTGGCAGCTGTGGTTTCACACGCTGCTTATATCCTGCATGTGCCCAGATGGCGCTTTGCTTGCTTGCGTGGATCAGTTCCTGGCAGGCTATGGACCGCTGCCGGTCTACAGGCCAGGGTTTGGGGACTCCTGATTTAAAGGCAGGCGCTAAAAATCTTTTAAAATCAGGTGGGTAAAGAAAATTTGATAGATACCAAGTGAAGTCTTCATATCCACCTGGAACCTCTAGGCCATGTGTGGGCAATTAATTTTCCCAAGCGTGAGAAACTGGGACTATTTTGGAGGGTCAAATGGGTGGGATGCAAAATTTTTTTAATACTGGTTCTGTGGGTGTGGCTAGGTGGGTGTGGCCATGTGACTGGGTGGGCGTGGCTTCTTTTTGTGTGTGTGTAGCACTTTGCTCCCAGGAGGCTTCCTTGAGGCCCAGGAAGACAAAACACAGAGCATGGAAGGGCCACGCAGCAAAAAAACTGGCACTCTGTTTTTTGGCCTCCTGTGCCTCAGGGAAGCCTCCTGGGCAAAACAGTAAGACAGCGAGGGGGATTCCGGCACAGCTGATCATTGGAACAGCTGATCGTCGGGAGGAAAAAAAGAAAGAAATACCTGTTTGGCCAAACAGGTAGCTGTTTTTTATACTACCCGTTCGGCTGAAAGGTAGCATTTTTTACTACTGGTTCACCCAAACCAGGCCGAACTGGTAGAATACAGAACTGGGGTTGAACCATTGTGGCTGTGAAGATGGATAGGCATGCATGCAACCACATACATAATTTTCAGTCGGGCCAGATGTGGCCCAGGGACTGTAAAATGCCCAGGTCTGCTCTAGGCAGTGGATAAGAAGAGTCTAAAGAAATAGAAGGTGGGTTTTAACTTAAGCTTCTTCTGCCTGCAGGCATCTGCACAGTTATTCTGCACAAAAGGATCCCCGGTGGTGCAGTGGTTAGATTGCAATAATGCAGGCAAATTGCCCACAGTCTGGAGCTCGATCCTGATGGGGCTCGAGGTTGACTCAGCCTTCCATCCTTCCAAGGTTGATAAAATGAGGACCCAGATTGTTGGGGACAATACGCTGACATTGTAACCATCCAGAGAATGCTGTAAATCCTTATATAGGGCAGTATATAAGTCTAAGTGCTCTTGCTATTTTCTACCTCTATTTCTGTTCCAAAATACCACTTGGGATTTTACGTGTTCAAAAGGACTTATTGCAACTAGAATTATTGTCAACTAGTAAAGCATTCCTATGCCTGTTTTCGAATTGCCATAAGCAGGTGTGTGGGGGGGGGAACCTGAAGGAGCAATACGGCAATTAAAACCAGAAGTACATTCCATGCTTATCTTACAAAGATTGTAGCCTAGGCTACTGGATCTTCTGCCCCCCAAAAATCCTTCATTGGAGAATGTGATTGATGACACCCAGCCTGGTGAACATGCTTTGGAGAATCTGATTTTGACACACCCAGGGAGGAGTGGGAAACAGAGTCACAGGTGGTGAATGTAAATTATGTGTGGCAGAGTTGGCTTCATATGGGTCAATGCCGCCATGTTGCTCCTAATAAATCTTTTGGATTCTTTTAAAGCTTGGCTCAAAGCTCATGATTTAGGGCAATTGCCAGAACCCTGACAGTTATACTATAGTAGGGTCACTCTCTGTAATGGGAAGAAGGAATAGCCTTGAGGAACAGGAGAAAGAGCTGCCTCCCAGACGATAGTCAGATAAAAGAAATTGCAGTCTGGGGCAGAAAGGTAATCCAAGGAAGCATCTCAGACAAGATGCTCCCTATTCCTTCTGAAGTTAAAGGGAGGAGGGGAAGCACATCAGATTTGCAAGATTCTGCTACTACAACCTTACGATAATTGTAATCTTAGTATGCATGACATGGGTTTCCTAGTTTAGTCTACGTTGAAGGGCTATGACTCACCAAGAAAATATGGTTGTGAAGTCAGGACAACCAAGACCTTTCCTTGTTTGTTCCTACGTTTTTTTCCCCAATTACTTTGACCCCCCCCCCAACTCCATATGCAAATGCCTCTTTTCAGAATGAGATATCCATCATGGCCATTACTGGGAATTTAGGAAATATAGGACGGAGAAGACTTCATTAAGCTTTCAGCAAACTCAATCAGTTAGACCAGATATTGGCAGCAGTTAGTTGAACAAACAGAATATTGTTTGAAGAATTGATGTCCCTCGAGGAGATGACTTCTCCAGTGAAGGAAGCCAGCATTTTCTTAATATTTATAAAAGAGTTTGCTTGTTGACTCTGCATGTTGGGTGGGTGGGTGGGTTCTTCAGATGAAGGACACCTGTGGAATTGATGGGAAAGTTTGCATTGACGTTCCAAATGTATAAAAAGTTGAAGTGGAAACGTTCATATTCCCCCCCTTTTTTTTTCTTTTTCTTGGGGTTTTTGTGAAAGTGTGGTTGCAAAGGGGCAGCTGCCCCTATTTTGTTGCCCTTTGGAGGTGTTGGCATACAACTCCGGTCCTCCACCCAGCCTCAAAATGTAATTGCTGTTTATGAGAATGACTGACTTGCCAAAAAAGGTTCCTGCTGTTTGTGACCTTGTTGTCTTGGAAGTTGGAAGAAGTAAACTGGGTTTTTCAAAGACCCAGACACCCATTTTGCATCCTTAGCATGAGAAATTTACTTAGGGGAGCCAGTGTGCCCTCTGGTAGGCATTGTTGAGTGAAATTGTTGCTTCAAAGCACATTTGCCACTTCTTGTTACATATTTCCTAACAAGAAGTGCATATCTTGGTAGCACAGTGGTTAGAATACAGTATGGCAGGCTAATTCTGCCCACTGCCAGCAGTTCGATACTGACTTGCTCAAGGTTGATTCAGCCTTCCATCCTTCCGAGGTTGGTAAAATGAGGACCCAGATTCTTGGGGGCAAGTTGCTGACTCTGTAAACCACTTAGGTAAGGCTGTAAAGCACTGTGAATATATCTGATTACAACTCTTTTTCATTTATGTGTAAATAGATGGTTACATTGTGTGCCTCTGTATCATTCTTCAGAAGAGGTAGTCCTTGTTTAGCAACCATGATTGGGACAGGCAACTTGGTCATTGAGTAAAACCAGAACTGTGTTTATGATCTCACTTCAATTTTCTTTTGCTTTACAGACCTGAAAAGGTCATAAATGAGAGGATTGATGATAAAGCTGCCCTTGCATACCATTCGGAGACTGCAGCTGGTGCAAAATGCAGCGGCGTGGGTGGTGATGGGAGTTTCCCGGTTCTCCCATGTTAGCCCCCTCCTGCGCTCCTGCATTGTTGCGGTTGCCCTCCGGGTGAGATTCAAGGTTTTAACTTTAACATATAAAGTCCTACATGACATGGGTCCTTATTACTTAAGGGAGCAACTGCTGCCGACATCGAATACTAACCGCCTGTGAAGTCACAGACAGGGACTCCTTGGGGTCCCATCAGCCGGGCAATGCGGCTGGCGGTCCCCCGACGACGTGCCTACTCTGTCGCGGTCCTGAACTCTGGAACCACTTCCCTGGGGCTCCGCTTGGCCCCTGACCTCCGCACCTTCACCCATGACCTGAAGACCTGTTGTTTGACCAATCCGGGCTGTGACCCATGGTGGGGTGTTTTTAGATTTTGGTGGTTTTAAGTTTTGTATTAATTGGGACCATTAGTTTAATTCTTTTTAAATATTTATTGTGTTTTTTTTATTGTAGCCGGAGTCTTCGGAGATGGGGGGCATATAAGTCCCATTAATAAATAAATAAATAAATAAATAAATAAATAAATAAATAAATAAATAAATAAATAAAGCTACTTTTTTTATCACTGTCGTAACTACAAACAGCCGCTAAACTTGGAGTGCCTGTAAGCTTTTTTCCTTACTCACTTTTTACAGAATCAATAGTTGGGATTCAAATTGAACTGAAAATGGGTTGAAACTGTATTCTAGAATATTCTACTCGCCCTGGGAGTTTTTGAACGCATCCTCCTGGACCTATTGAAAGAAGAGAGAGGAAGTCAGTGTACAATTAAAAGTGAGCTATTAATCCACTGCAGTTGTTTATCCAGCCACTTAATCTGTTTATCCCTCAGTCAGTATTAGCAATTTTCTAGACAATTCACAAATGTAGCTTTAATCATTTGCTACACCAGAGAGGAAATAATAGTGTCATTCAGTGCACAAGAATACTAAGCCAGGATAGGAAATTATGATTTTTATAGGGTCTTTGACCTGCAACTCTGGACATACATAATTCCCTCTTTCTTTTTTCTGAGGATTAGATTGGAAGTGTTTACTTTTATTTTCAAATGAGCTGTAATTCCATATCTGGTCCAAAATGTAGACAATGTTTTGTTAAAACTTTGGTTAATACTAACAAATCAAGACCAAGCATGCCTTTCCTCAAAGGAGGAACTTCAGGCCCATCATTTCTGATGTTACTATTGTCCCTTTCTAACTAAACTAACACCTAGTGGTGGAATAGCACTGTTGTATACTTGTTTGCCTTCAAGAGAGCCATTGTGATACAGTGGTGAAGGTGTTGATCTGAAAAAGTGGGGAAATCCCAATTGTGGACCCTTCTCAGCCACAGAAGATCCCTGGGAAACTTTGGACCTGCTCCTCTTTCTCAACTCAAATGTTAGTGTAGTGTTGTGTAGAGATGTTGGAGTTGGGTTACAAGTGTGGAGCTGCAGTTTCTAGTCTGTCCTGCTATGGAAGCTTATTGGATTTTAGCTCTTTGAGGAAAAAGCAGCTCCAAATAGCTGGGCAATTTTAAGAAGGTAAGAATTGTGCAAGTTTGATATGATGGTATATAGTAAGGAGGTGGCTTCCCAAGAGATTTGTGCTCCAAAGGACTCAGATATAGTTCAGTACATATGTCACCTGTGACAGAAAGTGGATACTGTAGAGACAACCTCTTCAATACTTCATGAATATATTGTAGATGCAGATAGTAGAATCTTCAGTCTGAAGATGTGAACTAACTGTGAAATAATAAAGAACTCAGCTTGAAAGATTTTTAATTTTTAATTATATTTTTTATATGCCGCCCTTCTCCGAAGACTCAGGGCGGCTTACAATTTTTGGGATACAACCCAGTGCGCTCAGCAATAGCCTTCATTCCATTGTATATGCCTGCTTATTACTAAGTGGCATTTTTACAAAGTCAGCTTATTGCCCCCAACAATCTTGGGTCCTCACTTTACCTACCCCGAGAGGATGGAAGGCTGAGTCAACCTTGAGCCTGGTGGGATTCGAGCCTGCGATAATTGCAGGCAGCTGGAACTAAGTGCTAGGTGTTTAACAGCCTGCACCACCAAGGCTCCAACATTGACCTTGTGTCATTCTTGGTTTGGGGCCTGAGACTTGAACATTCTTTATTGCTAGCATTAGAGGTAAATATGGAGTCTTGGAAACTGCCAGAGGAATTTGCCACCCTTATTATTTAGGGAGTTCATTAAGAAAGAGATTCTCGGAATGTTTGAATGTTTCTTACCACCTGGACTTAGTGGCCATTTATGAGATAAGTTACCAATGGCTCCTTTCCTATCTCTTGGCTGTTTATATTTAACATTCTTTCCGTTAGCCTCCCAACCTCCCTGCAGTCTCTCACACTGGGTGATTTGAAGTCCATCCCTCTCAGCACAACCTATCTCACAGAGTTTCTTAGGGAAAAAAATACCCTGCCTTCTGATAGGTGCTCAAATTGTTTCCTGATCATGCAGTTACTTACTGTGAGATTTCTTAAGCCACTAGCTTTGGTGAGATGAGTGAAGGAGATCTGTTGCGTCTCTCCTGATTGCAAGTTTATTTTATTTACTTCATTTTTATTCCCTCTTTATTATCAGTATAAATAATTCAAGACGGGGAAAGTACCTAATATTCTTTCCTCTTCCTATTTTGCACCCAACAACAACCCTGTGAGATGGGTTGGGCTCAGTATGATTGACCCAGTCATCCAGCTGGTTTTCATGCCTAAGACAGGACTAGAACTCACTGACTCCTGGTGATTGGCTTAAAGTTACCCAACTGGCTTTCATGCCTAAAATGGGACTAGAACTCTCAGTTTCCTGGTCTAGGCCAGCACCTTAACCACTACACCAATCCATCTCTCAAATTGTCCTTTGCTTGACCAAGGACATTGACATTCATCATTGATGTTGGTGTCCTACAGACAGACAGACAATCCTAATATTGCCATAAACCATATTTCAGTTCCATCCCATAAAGGACCAACAGTGACTTCGTTCTGTGAATGTTTGACCTCATTTGGAATGCCTTGGCACCAGACATGCATATTGAATTAGCAGCATGTGCAAATCTATGGTATAGCATTCCAAATGGTCTAGAAACACCTGCTTTTGATACCCAGGGTTGAGCTTGAAATAAATGTTGCTGGACATGAGTTGAAGTATGAGCTGAGTTTGAAATGATGGGATTAGACTACTTGTGCCTTCAGAGAAAGTCTCTTTCCAGCCTTTTCTAGTTGAGGAAATACATGGGAAATGAATCTTATCAACAGTTCCGCAGCATCTCAACAGAAATGTCAATTTATGAGATTGTGTATCGTTTGAGTAACTAGGAAAATTGGGTGTACATATATATTCTTGTAAAATTCTATTCAATTTGATCAAATAGAATTTTCCCTGACATCACTTTCTGAAGAGGAAAGAGTTTAAGTGAAAACTCTTTGAGAGAAATATCTGTTCTTACATTTATTTAATTATAACATGGCCAAATAATGTGGGTGATTATTTTGTCTTTCATTCATCTTTTTATCCTCACTGGCTTTTCCATAGGAACATCTGTTTGTTTGTTTTTTAAGAACAAAAAGTCATCAATTATGGAGATTTCTTAATGATGGAAAAATGCATATTAGAAAACAACCATGATAACCGAAGTCACTGAACTAATTAATAATCAATTAGAATACAGCTGGAATGCACCTTGGAGATATTTTAGTCCAATCCATTGCTCAAGCAGCAGACCCTATAAGCATTTCAGACAAGCGGCTGTCCAGTCTCTTTTTAAAAATCTCCAGTGATGAAGCACCCACAACCTCTGAACATCTTTTTTGTAATGTGGTGACCATTAAACAACATTCCAGGTATGGTCTTACTAAAGTGTCCTATTTATTTTTAGACTTTTTTTAACCCCACGAGTATTGTTTTTGTAAATAACTCAGAGCAATGAACAATATCTAATATTCCTCTCTCCCCGTATTTTCCCCACAATAATGACCCTCTGAGGTAGATTGGGCTGAGAGGGAGTAACTGGCCCAAAATCACCCAGCCAGCTTTCATGCCAAAGGCTTAAAAGGCTACCAGGAAGTAAAACTCACTACCTCCTGGTTTCTAGCCACTAGGCAAGACTGTCTCTTACTTTGTCTTTGAGTCATTCTTGATTCGTAGTGAGTACGTGAACAAGTCCCCCCAGTTTTCTTGGCAAGGTTTTTCCAAAGACGTTTGACATTTCCTCTTGATGGAGGGTTGATGGAGAATGATTGGCTCAAGGTCACCCAGTCAGCTTTCCTGCCTAAGATGGGACTAGAACTCACAGTCTCCTGGTTTCAGGTCTGGTGCCTTCACCACTAGACCAAAATGGCCTTTTACAGTTTATAGTGTACAATTTACAGAGAATATTAAAAACACTGCCAAGGGAAATATGTAGACATTCCCAGCAAGGTTAAAATTAAGATTTTAAAAGTGCCTTTGAGCATTGTCCACATAACATTGTAAGTAATGGCTGCTGAGGCCCATTGATGAAGAGAAGAATGACATGGTTGCACTCTGGTTATGAGCTTGCTGGGGTGATCTGTTGACTATCATGGAAAGATTCTAGACCACCCAATTCCCTTGACTGGCCTCATCAAACATCATCTTTGGTCCTTCTGATTTTTAATCCATTTTTCTTAGATCTCTTCTGCAAATACTAAGGAATACTTCACATTCTTTTTGGGTGTGTAGGGAGGGATATTGACATAACTGAAATGTAGCTTTGAACTCCTCAAAGGCTTCAGTTGCATTAGGTGTCCTTGTACAATAATATTATGTGCCAAGTAATGAGACGTTTCTCCTTTTCCCATGGTGGTTTCCCTTGACTTTTGGTTTTCTTGAAATATTTTTTATTATTTTGGAGGCAGTTTTTGATGGCCCATATCAACCTCCCCGAAGCTGTGGAAAGTCCCAGGTGGGCTGGTTATCTTGTGATCGGAGCCAGATTGCTGATAGTTGCACAGTAGCTCCCAGCCATCTGAGGCAGCCGGACTTCCTTCTGCCTCTCATCAACCAGCAAATGAATATAAAATCTTGACAGGTGAAATCTTTGACCAGACCTCAGATGTGGGTTTACAAAGGCCTGGCTTAAGCCTCAGCCTGATACACAATTGAATATTCTGCACCGTCGCGAATTCCAGCCACAGAGGGACAGGAAGTCCCAATGAATGATGGATCTCAGCTTGGCCATAGACCTTCTGGCTCTTTGTTGTAGAGGATTTTGCAAACAATTGGGGCTGTCTATCAAAGATTAAGCAGACAGGACGGGCACTTTATATCAACAGATGAACAAACAGCCTTTGGGAGTGTTAATACAGGCACATAGTTTAAAAAAAAAAAGGCCAGGGACTTTATTGAAATGATGACAAGCATTCCTGGATTGAGCTTATGATTTTATAAACCTTTTCCAATGAGAATTCTAGATGAGGAACTTGGGTCTTTTGATGCTTTGTCTGCTAGCATTAGAGAAGAGGGATTTTCTTTCATTCTCAAATCCTTCTCTTGGTCATTTTGATCATGGGGTTTTGCTTTAATTACAGCTTATTAGTTCCAGGGGAGGACAGGCATTGTAGCCTCTGGTAACAATTGCAACAAGGTTCTGGGGCTTCTGTGCAAACAAGGAATGGGTGAGGACGTGCAATATTTCTGCACTTAGTTCATTGGAGAAGGCCTAGAAAAGGGAACCTTAAGTTGGGTGGAATTTTATTCTTCTGGGCTGAGCTTAGAAAGGGATGGAATTGGGGGTGGGATGCTACCGGTTCTGCCTGGCTCTATAGAACCAGTAGCTCTGAAGAGCAGCAGACACAGAACCAGTTCTGTATCTACTGCTGTTTGGCCCACCACCCACCCGGGCTGTTACCTGACCTTTATTTCCTGCTTTTTCAACCTCAGCTGCTTTGCGCGGCACAGTAAATATGTGGATTTTCAAATGCTGCGTACCCATGCACAGTGCTTATCAGCTGTCTGGGTGGCACAGCTTATGGTGTAGTACAGTGGTCGCCAACCAGTGGGCCAGGGACCACTGGTGGTCCGTGAGAAAATTTTGGTGGTCCACAGAGAAATGTTACCCCCAAAGCACCCCCCAAAGCAATTAATCCAGGCTGCGTAGGAACACAGGTCTGCACCACACACATGGCCTGTGAACCCAAGGCTTGCATCGCTTGCATTGCAAACAGCATGAGGTAGTGAGGGGAGGGGGGAAAGGAAAGGGGGGACTTGCCCCACTCACCCACGCGCCTCGCCTGGCCACAGGGCTGCTTCTTTCTGCTGCTGCTTCTGCTTTTGGCTGCATGCAAGGAAAGCAGCAAAAGTCTTTCTCTTCCCCCAATTCTGCCAGAAATGAGACTTCGGGACCCTGCAAGGCATCCTGCTCTAAGAATCTGCACCGGCAAAGACTAATTTCTGGCGGAGTTTGGGGGAGAGAAAGACAGACTTCTGCTGCTTCTGCTGCTTTCCTTGCATGAAGCCAAAAGTCTCTCTCTCTCTTTCCCCCCCTGAGAACAGAGCTGGAGACAGTATCCTGTGATCCCAAATAAAGAATGATCGATCAGGAGGAGTACAAGGTGGGAAATTTTGGGGATTTTTTTGGGGGGGGGGGATTTTCCCAGAGTCTCATTCATTCAAAAATTCATTCATTCATTCAAAAATTGGGAGCACTTTCCTGGCTCCAAGCAACAATCTTATAGGAAAAGTAATTTGGGGGCATAGTTAAAAGAGGGCTCAGCCTAGAGTCCCTACATAGCCACAAGTAGACTATGTCAAATTAGGTTTGAATTCTGTGGACCCTTATCTGACTCTAAGCAGGGCCTGACAATTAGTTGAGAAGTTTCCTATACGCAGGCAGTTTAGCAATAAAGCAGTTTAATTGAACCTTTACAAGTGGACTTGGTCTTTTGCATCTGACAAATCCCTAGGTGTGAACCTTGTTAATTTCAGTAGATTTGGTCCAAGTTCTGATCAAGCCAATTGGGGTAGGGTGGGGAGCATAAGTATAATACAGCCTACTTTGTTTAGGATGCTTCTTATAGCTCTAAGACAGGGGTGTCAAACTCAAGGCCCGAGGGCTGGATCTGCCCCACAGGGTGCTTAGATCTGGCCCACAGGGCTGCCTTGGAAACAGCGAAGGACCGGCCTGCGGTGCCTCTGCGAGCAAAAACGGGCTCCCAAGTTCCGTTTTTGGCTGTGATGGCCTCCTGCAACCCGCTGCCAGTGACAACAGAGCTCAGGAGGGCTGCCCTCCTGAGCTCTGTTTTTGCTGGCAGAGGGTTGCAGGAGGTTGTTGCAGACAAAAACAGAGCTTGGGAGCCCATTTTCGCTGGTAGAGTGCTTGGGCCACCACAGGCGCCCCTGACACGAGTTACATTGAACTTGCCATGCCCACACCAGCCATGCCCCCCCGGCACCCACCGAGGTCAAATGCAACTCTGATGTGGCCCTCAATGAAATCGAGTTTGAAACCCCTGCTCTAAGAGAATGCTGGGAACTCCACAGGGAATCCTGTGGTGGAACCACCAGGTGAAGGGAAGTTAGCACTTCTAGGGGAAGTAAAGAGACATTCCTACTTAGAGTCTGTCTGGGAGAGAAAATGTGTGCCTGACAAGTCCTCAGCATATAACAAGTTGCTAATGACCATTCAGCGTTATGACGGATCTCCCCAGTGCTACTTGTGACCTGTTTTCAGAGTTGGGACTACACAGAAGCACCTTGTGGCCACATGGCTGCATTTTGGGCACTTGGCAACCGGCTCACTTCTACGGCCTTTTGCACATCCTGCAGTCACATGAGGTGTGAATTGTGATTTCTTTCTTTTCTTCTGCCAGTTTCCCAGCTTATTTCCAATTTCTGGGAAAAAAAGAGAAGCCCATTGGGGAAAATGGATTTGCTTAATGACTGTGGCAATTGCTTAGCCTTCAAATCCAGTTTTGTTAACTTCAAATCCAGTCACACAATACTTCAACATATGACCACAACAACTTAGCACCATAATTCTGGGCTCAACTACGGGGTTACGGCCAGTGGTGAGATTCAAATGTTTTTACTACTGATTCTGTGGGCGTGGCTTGGTGGGCATGGCATGGCTTGGTGGGTGTGGCTTGGTAGGCATGACAGGGGAAGGATACTGTAAAATCTCTATTCCCACCCATTGGAGGGGAAGAGTACTGCAAAATCCCATTCCCTCCCCACCCCACTAACCTGCTTTCCAGCTCTGTTCTCCTGTGCAGGGCAACAAAGGAAGACCCAGCCAATCAGCTGGGACTCAATGGAAGGCAGAGAATAGATGGGGGCAGGGCCAGCCAGAGGTGGGATTGCTGGTTCTCCAAACTACTCAAAATTTCTGCTACCGGTGCTCCAGAACTGGTCAGAACCTGCTGAAGACCACCTCTGGTTACGGCCATAAGTGAAGGACTACCTATAGTCCTGATATATATCTGCTGGCAGCAGATTGGGGAAAGTGGGTTTAGTGGAACTATAAAGAATACATTTGGAATAAGGCTACAGTTGTAAGCACAGCATTTACTGAAAAGTTTATCTCTACCACGTTCAGGAGGATTTATTTACTAAGCATGTTTATTTTAATAAGACAGATTTTTTTCCCCTTGGGGCTAAAAGCTACATTTATGTTTGAGCGTGTTATTGTGCAGTAGGTTGTTGCATCTCTTTTGAAAAACTGAGGGAGATGTAAATGCCACACCCCTTGCTTCTCTCTGAGAGTTAACTTGTACTACCCCTCCCCATTCTCCCCACCAATGTTGCTTCCAAAACTGAATACACAATCTAGTGTTGGTCAAGAGCAGAGGTCTCCAAACTTGGCAACTTTAAGACTTGTGGACTTCAACTCCCAGAATTCCTCCTCCAGTCACGTTAGCTCAGAAATTCTGGGAGTTGAAATCCACAAGTCTTAAAGTTGCCAAGTTGGGGACCCCTGGTCAAGAGGCTGGTTCTAAGATTCTATTTATTCTATAGGCAGCTCCTCTGTGTGGTGAAGGGTTGAAATGCAGCCAAGTAGAGTTCTCAACTATGGAGGAGATTCTACCCATTTATTGGCTCATTGGAGCTTTGTTGGGTGGAGGGGCAGCCCTACTGGGGGCTTTGAAAGAAGGAATCTACCTCAGGTTGTAGATGGTGCGAAGTGGGACAAGATTCCATAGTCTCACTTCATCATCATCAATTGGTTGCCTTCACTGGCACCAAATTAAGACTTAACTACCAGTTTGGCCTTCTGTACATCGAGAAAATGCCATGGGATAAGCTTAAATAGCCAGGAAGAGGTAAAAAGTCTTCCTTTTCTTTCCTTTCCTCCCTCCCATCCATCCATCCATCCAATTAGAATTGCTATAGAATTCTTAATAGAAGAATAGAATAGAATAGAATAGAATAGAATAGAATAGAATAGAATAGAATAGAATCCTTTGTTGGCCAAGAGTGATTGGCCACAAGGAATTTGTCTTTGGTGCAAATGCTCTCAGTGTACATAAAAGAAAAGATACATTCGTCAAGAGTCAAGAATCATCAGGTACAACATTTAATAATAGTTCATAGGGTACTATAAGCAATCAAATCATACTAGGAAACAGTCAATATAAATTGTAAGGATACAAGCGACAAAGTTACAGTCATACAGTCACAAGTGGGAGGGGATGGGTGACACTCTATCTAAAGAGTGTCCTGGTTTACTTCTAAGATGTTTTAATCTGAGAGAGAATTCGGTACACTTGAGTGTTCCAGAGACGTGCAAGTTATATTAATTGATTATGGAGGAAGACATGTGGCTTGGTTTGTACTGTAGCAGCATAGAAAATTGTCTTGGAAATAGGCCACTTTCGCAGCTCAGAGAAGGGTGTTCTATCAAATATGAGTGACAGAAACAGGGTTTGGACTTGCACAGTTATGAAGCAAGAGTCTGCTTATCCATAACTGATTTAACAAACCAGAATTTGCGGAATTCAAATGACTCATAAAGCCCTAATCCATGCTATATGTCACTCTGGCTAAATTCCCTAAGATACACTAAGTAACACATGAGGCAGAACACATTTTGTATCATGAATGCAGTTTTACCATTTTTCTGGCTAGAAAAAGAGGTGATATAAGAATTCAACCAATAGTGGCATTTAAAAAATCTGTTACTTTTGGCAACCCGACAAAGTTGAGTCTTTCTAAATTTTTCTAATCTTAAAGCCATCAAAGATACAGCCTGTTACATTTGGGAGGAGAGAATAACTTCTGTAAATTAATTATTGTCAGGTGGATAGAATCATTACTTATTGCTCAAGCCTACATATAAGAATCTAGTCAACTAATGGTCAGCACAAAATGAGCACTTGATAAGAGTCAACAGAATTCAAGGGAGGTTGGAGTTGGAGTGTTTGTGGACATGCAAGGATTCTAAGCTAAATGCTCTCTTGACTCCACCCCCAGGCTCTGCCTCTTTTTCTCCTACAATTAAGCATTTTTAGTACTATAGGAAGCTGCCTATAATTTATATTATTATTGCAGCCCGGTGTGGTTTGCTTCAATGTGTTTTCCAAATATGTTTAAAAATCTCTGCATGCCTCACCAGCATTGGAATTTGTACAGCACATATTGAATACAACTTGAAGAAGGTTGATTGACTCGAAAGATAGATATCAGGCACATTGTATGGAATTGAGCATTTTAGCAGGACATGCCTGGGATTGACTGTAGGCCCTTCTGCTTAGGAGCCACACAGCCTGTCGCTGTGCTATAAAACCCTCTGCAATTTCATCAGTTTTCTGGAATAGGTGACCATAACAAATCTAATTAATTTAATTAAATTAGTTAAGCAGAAGTCATGTAGCTGAGGAGAGAAACAAGGAGAGAGAAGTGGGGGAGTGAGTGAGTGAGTGAGAGTTTATTCAGGCTGCTCCATGTTAAATCCGATAGCTGGACACTGAAATCAATGGGATGTGCCTGAACATGACCATATATAGTGAGGTCAACTTGGCCCATTCTCAGCCAGAAAATCTCCTTGCCCACCAGAAAGGAACAGCTCAAAGGACATAGAGTGAGGAGAAAAAAATATGCATAAAGAGAGTGCAAGATAAAAAGCTTTATAAGAGCTACAGCAGTAAAAAGTGTCCAGAGATTCCCATGTTTTACATTTGGCAGTCTTTTACCTCTTGACTATATTTTAGTTAGCTTAGTCACTACTCAAACATTGTTAATTATATTTAAGAAATTCAGTTCCTTGAAAGTGATTGGCTTGGGGGATGATAAAATGGGTTTTAAGTAGACCAGACAACTTTAAATCTCATCTGCAGAGTGCATACCTTATAAGGGATTCCTGGAGTGTTGGCTGTCTTGATCCAAAACTGAAGTATGTGTGTGGGTGCATGAAGGAGGGAGAGAGAGGGAGGGGGAGGGAGTGGGGGAGGGAGAGAGAGAGAGAGAGAGAACATACAAGTGAGGAAGAGCTAGCAACAAGTCCTGTGTGGAGCAACTTTAAAAGGTGAGGTGTGTGCCTCTCTCAAGACATAACAGCAATAGATCCCCTAGGTTGAGATCTTGCAAGACCCCTTTCTTCCTAAAGCCTTCTTCTAGATCAGGGCTGTCCAACCTTGGCAACTTTAAGACCTGTGGACTTCAAGTCTCAGAGTTCACCGAGGCATTCTGGGAGTTGAAGTCCACAAGTCTTAAGGTTGCCAAAGTTGGGCACTCAGTTCTAAATCCTATCCAAGAAGGAAAAGGTTTGAGTTAAACTTAAGGCAAGAGTAATCAGGGCCATGAATGTTGGTTGACAGACCAAGATGGATAGCAGAATCAAATCCCCATTTGTTGTCCTTCAAATCAACTGCCCAAAGCACTTATTTGATTGTATGTACAATTCATGGTGTTCTCACCCCTCTAGAACAGATAACATAGAAAGGATGTGCAGAGGGATAGTGGGTACAACCACAGTCCTGCCTAAGACAGTGTATTTTCTTCCTGTCCTGGTGTATGCCTACTGTTAGGCAGACTAAAGCAACTCTGCCTCTGTGACAACAGCTGCTAGGACAGGGGTCTCCAACCATGGCAACTTTAAGCCTGGAGGACTTCAACTTCCAGAATTCTCTAGTGAGTTTTGCTGGCTGGGGAATTCTGGGAGTTGAAGTCTGCCAAGGCATAAAGTTACCAAGATTGGAGACCCCTGTGCTAGAGGACAACAGTGATGGCAACTTTGTTGTTCCTTCTAAACTTCACCATTCTTATCTTTGGAAGCTCAGATGTATCATGCAATTTATTCTTTGGCTCCTAAACTTCTTGCCATGCCTAGCCATGGTGAAAAATGGTGTTTCCAAATGTCACAAGGGACAACATCCCAATGTGATGTTGTAAGCAGCAGCATCCAATTCAGACAGTTTCTGGATATGGAACGGAAGGGGTGCCATCTTGTCCTTCAGTGCCTTCAGTGACCTCCTGGTAACACACACACTTTTTGGGAGGAGATTATTACAATTTAAGTTTTTAGGAGGGGAGTGAGGAAAGATTGGAGAGATAAGGAGAAGCTGGAAAGGTAGAAAAGGAAAAGGAAGAAGTTAGACATCAATGGAACCAAATAAATAAGTGAAAAGTGACTTGTATAATAGCTGGAGATAAAAGTGAGTCCAGCCAAGGATCAAGCTAGAGATCAAGATTAATCTTAACTGAGGTAGGGACCGTGAGAGGCCTATCCATTAATTTTTGCCCTTGTTTACAATCCTCAGGATCCATCAATGTTGACCATGTTGCTAAGACTGATTGGAGATGACATTCAAAGTTCTAGTGAACCTCAAGTGGCCCACTCCTCATTTCTGTCCCTAGTCATTTTTCTTAGGAAAAATCACATACACACTGTTATTATTTGTCCACCAGAGAATTCAGATACAAGTATTTGCTTGAATTTTTCAGTGCAATGCCATTGGCAGAGGGTGGGTGGGGGGGGAGGTCTAAATTAAGAAAGCTGTAGTGGAAAGCAGTTTTCAAAAATATTCTCCGTGCTATCCAAAATTGCAATTCTCTTAGGATTTCTGGCTACGATGGGACTTGTAATGGGATACAGGCCAAGTTCATTGTTGACAAAAGTTTTCTAGAGTATTTTTAAAGGAAATTTAAGAATGTAGATCTTGAAAGAGGGCATTTGAGGTGAGAAAAGGAGTCAGTGGATTGATGGGCCTCTCCTGAGTTTAGACAGTAAATAAAAAGGAGAATTGAGTCCCTCCTGAGTTTAGACAGTAAAAATAAGTTCTACCACAGAAAGCAGAACAGATGTTCCTTATGTCTTTATTACAAAAAAGGGGAGAAAAGTTTTTTTTAAAAAAAAACACCACCTGCTTTGGAGCTGTCTTGCATTGCATTATGTTTGGCTAATGCAAGGTGAATTACAACTGCAGTTTCTATGATGAGAACCACAGCTACTAACGGAGGCTATTACTAGCTATGGAAGAAGGTTCATCTCCATACAATTAAATTTCCCAGGCTGGATTTTAAGCTGTGTTGCTACTGAAGCTGGTTGCTGGTTGCTCCCTGTTTCCAAAACCCATGCCCTATCGTTCAGGCTTCTTAAAACAAAGGGTGGATTCTTTGCATTTCTCTAATTCCATTCATTCCAAGGCCTCATTTTTGTTCTCAATTAAGGAGAAGGTAACTAGCACTTCTCAGCCTTTGCTAATCTGACAAATCCGTGGATAGGATCTGGTATAATTGCAAGTTATCTGCATTCCGGCTGGCCTAGAGCTATCTTCACTGCCTCTGATGTTTAAAGAATCTGGGTTTGATCCTCCCTGGTGGCACAAGAGTTTGCAAGCCGGGGGGTGGGTGGGGGGAAAGCAGCCCCAGAGACGATCTTGGTGCTTGCACCATCATTCTGACCCACTCGAGGTGATCAGTTTTAACAAGGGTAATTGGCTGGATTTTATTTGCCCTCTTAGGCTGCAGTAACGGAAGATATAGAATCAACATCACGCGAAGTGTTAGTGCTGCTTTATAATGCCTTGCTAAGGCCACTCTTGCAATACTGCATCCAGTTTTGGTCTCCACAATATTAAAAAAAAGATGTTGAGACTCTAGAAAGAGTGCAGAGAACGGCAACAAAGATGGTTAGGGGGCTGGAGGCTAAAACCTGTGAAGAATGATTGCAAGAATCGGGTTTATCTAATCTAATAAAAAGAAGGACGAGGGAAGATAGGATATTCGAGAGGCAACCTAGAACTAAGGGTCTAAAAGTGAGAACAATTAACCAGTGGAATTGCCTGAAGTATGGAGAACCCATCATTGACTAATTTTATATCCTTCTCCGAAGACTCAGCGTACATTTTGATACAACCCAGTGTGCTCAGCAATAGCCTTCATTCCATTGTATATGCCTGCTTATTACTAAGAAGGCATTTTACAAGTCAGCTTATTGCAACAATCTTGGGTCCTCAATTTACTATCAGAGGATGGAAGGCTGAGTCAACCTTGAGCCTGGGATTGAGCCTGCACTAATTACAGGCAGATGGATCTTAAGAGCAGGCATTTAACAGCCTGAGCCACCAAGGCTTTAAGAAGAGACTGGACAGCAACTTGTCTGGAATAGGTATGGGGTCTCCTGCTTGAGCAGGGGCTGGACTAGAAGACCTCCAAGGTCCCTTCCAACTCTGTTGTTCTGTTCTGTTTCTCAATCATCTCGGAGAAGCAGAAAAGGGAGTTCAAAGATGCAAAGTTGCAAACATGCAAAGATGTTTCCTTCTCCACCTGAGAAGGAAATGAAATGTCAGAGATTCTTTCTGTTCTCTAGTCATCCTCTCTTACATGTTTTTCTAATATGGATTTTCCCCTTTGCCTTGTGCATACTCTTAATCCCAACTGAATCTGACTTGCTTCTTGTTCCAAGTTAGGGAATGAAAAATCTTCTGCCAACCTCCTACACACCTTCGTTGACTATAAAAGGATAACAGTGATACATGAAATAACAAATAAAAACACTTTCAGAAAATCTAGTGTCCAGTGCTTCATTTTGTCTAATCGTAGGTCAGACTGCTGGCACATAGACATAATATACTGTATACCCACAGAGCTACCAAAGTAGCTTTGGGGTGAAGCTTGAATCAGCTGGCACATTGTTCTGCAAGTCCTTTTGTGATTATATATGGCGTTAAAGTCAGATGGATAGAGTTGTAGTTCTGTAGTAGAGCGTCTGGATTTGCACAGAAGGTACCTTTAGCATCTCAAGCTCCTGACAAGATCAAACTGAATACCATGAGAATGGCCTTATTTTGTCAGAGGAATGAACATATTGGACTAGGGCTAAATGGAGGTGTTAATAGATTGTTCTGTAAGTGTGCAAAAGACTTCCTTATAGGTAGAACCCTCACAACAAATGTATTAGGTTGCGGTGGGTCCTTGAACCACAAATCCAGTTTGAAAAAGATTGGGTCTCTAGTGTTTTTGGGGGCATCAAATCATCCTAGGAAGTCAATTCACGTTGGAAAGTCACATCAGCTTCAGGTTAAAAAATAAAAGTGGACAGACATAGCTATGGTATGTGACAATAAATGGAAACCAAGGAATTTAAGGGGTTCTTCAGATTCTGGGCCAAGATTAGCATTCCATAATGTAGTCCAAACAGCCCTGCTTTGAGTTCAGACAACATATACGACCAGGGCAAGTGGGTTATAGATTGAATAAGAGGTTGTCATTTTAAGCCAGAACGTGCTTTGTTTCTTAGTACATCATGTCCTTTTTTTAAAAAAAAATTATTTATTTTTATAGCTTTCCTATCCCAAACAGTTTTGAGGTGGGCTATAGCAATAGTAAAATAAAGAACACAATATAAAACTCATAAACAAATAATAAACCTGTCATCTGTAAATTAATTAAAGCATCACTGGCGCTATTAAATTAATTGTGGAACCAAATGTTTTGGAACAATACCAACATGGGCAGCTTTCCAGTTATGGATAGAGAAAGGAACATGGTGGCTTGTGTGGTTAGGATGTTGGGATGGAGGTTAGCAAGCCCATGTTCAAGACCTGAGTGCTGCCATGGGGTGGAGTGAGCTCCCATCCTTTGTTCCAGCTCCTTCTAGGGATGTGAAAGGAGTCCCCAACTGAGCATCCCCCAGGCAATGGTGATGTCACCAGCTAATCTTTTTAACCCAGAAGGGCCTCAGTTCTTCTGGTACGAGTGCAATGCGGTGTGATACTTTAAAGAAAGTGTTCCATAAAATGGTGGCCATCACCAAGAAGATCTATTATTTGGTCTACAACCACATCTGTCTCACCAGGAAGGGAGACCAGCGACAGCAACAGTTCCCCTTCAGATGACCAGATAGGATGGGATTTTTTGGTTTATCAATCCAACTTCGTATGTGAATGCATCCATTGTAGACACTTGCTAATCTTGGATTTCAGGTAGAAGTCTATAAGGCAGTGTTTCTCAACCTCAGTGACTTTAAGATGTGTGGACTTCAAGTCCCAGAATTCCCCAGCCAAAATTTTGGTACTTGAAGTCCACACATCTTAAAGTTGCTGAGGTTTAGAGACATCTTATAGAGTGGGAAATGTTCAAGCAACAGGATTAAAGTTCACTGTGGTTTTCTGAAAGATGATTTTTTTTTACTTGTCAACATCCAGGGATCACTTGAGTGTATGGAAGCTTCCAATTTATCACTTCAGCAGAAAATATTATCAGTAATAGGAAAAACGAGCACAAAACACCCTGTTCTCCCAAACCTAAGGCAGTTTTATACAGTTTTGACAGATGTGACAAAATACTGCACTGCCAAAGGGTGGGACTCTAGCACCTCTCAGTGTGTGTTTAAAAAAACTCAAAGGAAAAAAAATAAGGGTACAAATACAAAATCAGCCCTTATAGTGGAGAATACAAAATTAGAGCAACAATTATCAAATCAAATTTCATTCTGGCATATCATCAATATAAGCTAGCTTCTGAAACTTGATTTGTATTCATGCAGCGAAGTTTGATATATAAAAAATGGAATTGTTTCCGCTTTGGACTGGCTTCCAGTGATGTGGTGTAGCCATCATCAATGCTGAGCATATTGTTCCTAGCATGGCGTCACTAGTTTGGATAATGAAATATCTGTAAGAAAACAACAAAGCTCAGAGAACACCAAGAACCCCTCATTTCAACTTGTTGGTTGGTTGGGACATTGATTTTTAGGTTAAAGACAACTCCTCCTATTTATTCTAACGTGGAAGAGACGGTTGTGAGGCCTCCTTGTTGACTTCCAAAGAAGGAGTTAATGACATCCATAAGAACTAGATCGGGGGTCCCCAAACTTGGCAAACTTGGCAGCTATGCTGGCTGGAGAATGCTGGGAGTTGAAGTCCACAAGTCTTAAAGTTGCCAAGTTTGGAGACCTCTGAACTAGATAATTGTGTTCTAGACATGTTATAGGGGAGAATAGTGGTAGCTTCCTGTAACTGAGGAGTCATCTCGGAGTCCTGGGAGAAATTTTGAAGTATTCTTAAATTTGCCCTTTAGGATATAAACTACTAATAGAATCTTTTCTTTCCACAGACTAGAATTCAGATCCCACATTTAAATTCTCCGTCAGAGAGCTCTGCCAGTAATCTCACATCTGTGCAGTTTTCTAACTTTCTAACCAGAGAGAAATTCAAAGTAATAAATTTCATGTCTTTCTCCCGGAAGTAGAAAGAAATCCATTGACCACATTTGGCCTCCTGGTCCTTTCTTTGACCCTCTTGAGCTTTCTATCACACCAACAATATTCCGTGGCACAATGTTTCCCCTTCCTCCTCCTCTTCCTCCTCCTCCTCCATCTCTTTCATCTCCTTCCAGAAAGAAACAGAATAAGTGTATGAAATGACCTTCCACACACAAAATAATCCAGCTCAAACGTTTCATCCCTGTCCTTCCATAGATGTTGTGTCATCACAGTTATTCTAGTAGCTCCTGAATTCTGATTTTTGTTTAAAAAGAAAGAAGCTGATTCCTTTGTTGTATTTTTCTTGTTTTCATGCTGTTCTGCCAGCATGGAACAAGATCTGATGTGGGAAGAACTTACATGTTCTCTGTGGAGTTTAGAACTCTGTATGTGATCCATATGTTTTAGCTATGCTATTTTTTTTCTTGGTCTTTTGTTTAAATAAAAGCTGGTGTTCCAAATTGTTTTACAGTGTTATTACAGCCGAAAAGAATAAATTTAACTCGTTCAGAGGATTGGGGTCTCTTTTCTTCATGCTGCCTGAGTCTTTGTTTTGATTATATAATTCATAAACGTTGATGCAAGCAAGCCCTTTCAAAGAACAAGAGTTTTTCTGGCTGTCTCAGCTCTAAAGTTTTGAGTTTGTTTTCCCAAAAAATTAATGAACCAGCTGATGGTCCCAAGATGTCCCAAGAAGAGCCTTGGTGGTGCAGGCTGTTAAATGCCTAGCACTTAGTTCCAGCTGCCTGCAATTAGTGCAGGCTCGAATCCCACCAGGCTCAAGGTTGACTCAGCCTTCCATCCTCTCAGGGTAGGTAAACTGAGGACCCAAGATTGTTGGGGGCAATAAGCTGACTTTGTAAAAATGCCGCTTAGTAATAAGCAGGCATATACAATGGAATGAAGGCTATTGCTGAGTGCATTGGGTTGTATCCCAAAAATTGTAAGCCACCCTGAGTCTTCGGAAAAGGGCACCATATAAATGTAATTTTAAAAAAAGATGTGGCAGAACAAATACCAATTTCTATTTCTAGAATCATTGGAGGTCCTCTTTTGTGTCTGGTCAGTTAAAGAAGTTAGTTGATATATCATGATATGCTTTTTCTGTAGCAATCTGAGTTGGAAGACCTACAAAGAAGAGGGTTATTGGATAGTTTTCAAAATGGTGATTCATTCTTAAAGTTTAGCTGGAATCTTTCTTCTTCTTAAGTTGAATTAAATTGTTCACCTGACATCTATCTTCTCAAAATTTGAAAAGTTTGGCATGTTAGCTTTGTTCTCTGAGACCCCAGAGAACATTATATTTATTTACACATTCAGTTTCGATGCCAACCAACTCTGGGCATCTCACCAGAAATGAAGAGCAACATAAAAATAACAAAATGTAATACAGTAAACTGGATCAAATTATTTAAAAACAACATAAATGTGTTGTGTGTGTGCATGCATGACTTTTTTTTAAAATTACATTTATATGCCGCCCTTTTCCGAAGACTCAGGGCGGCTTACAATTTTTGGGATACAACCCAATGTGCTCAGCAATAGCCTTCATTCCATTGTATATGCCTGCTTGTTACTAAGTGGCATTTTTTACAAAGTCAGCTAATTGTCCCCAACAATCTTGGGTCCTCAATTTACCTACCCCAAGAGGATGGAAGGCTGAGTCAACCTTGAGCCTGGTGGGATTCAAGCCTGCACTATTTGCAGGCAGCTGGAACTAAGTGCTAGGCGTTTAACAGCCTGCATCACCAAGGCCCTGAGTGTTGAGTGTTGTTGGGTGTTGATTTCTGGCAGTTGCCTCAACTAATTTCTTCAGGGGGATTTTTGACAACGGTTTTGAAAGTGGTTTGCCCTTGCTTTCATAACAGGGGCTGAGAGAGAGTGATTGGCCTAAGGTCACCCAGCTGGGCTTCATCCCTAAGGCAAGGCTAGGACTCATTGTCTCCCAATTTCTACCCTGGAGCCTTTAACCACTATATCAAACTGGCTTTCAGAAAATAATTAAAGAAATTGCAATCCAAGCAACATATCAAAACATTAAAAATTATAACCAAGGGAGTTTCATCCACCCTACCCCAAGGTCTGGGATAGAAGCCAAGTGTTGAAGGCTTCTTCTCCTTGTGTTTCAGTGAATTAGGAGGTGTCTGTCTGAGCCACTTCTGAATATTATCTGTCTGTTGTGGTTTAAAATCTGCTTCATCCGTTGTCATCTTGGCAACAGATCATACATATTTCTGTCAAGACCATCTTTTTACGCTGTTTACATCTTGAAAAATTCTGAGAAATCTGCTTCCCAATTTCTCTGCTCGCAGATTTGGTAGATAATTCTTAAAGGCTTTTGATGGCTCTACGTTTGCTGTAGCTCTGACCACATTGATGCCACCTTCTTCAATCTTCTTCTTAAGATACAACATGGACCTTCAGCTGAGGACTTTGTTCTCAGTAATTTTCTGGTATTTACCTTAAGAGGAAGATCTGTGAAAAGATGGTTGAGGAACAAAATAAAACATTGTTTCCGTCTTCTGTAGGGTCAACCAGGGCCAATCGGGAACCAAGGATCAATGGGCATTGAAGGCTTCACTGGACCAGAGGGAGTGAGAGGACTGAAAGGAGAGAGGGGTGTAACAGGTCCTCCAGGTTCAGCTGGAATGAAGGGAGACAAGGTAAGTTCATACATGCTTTTAGGGTTCTCATATACCTTCAAAGTCAGCCCTGTTCTTTCCTTCTGCTGCAGTGGCAATCTTAAATTTTGCTGTGTCATTGGGGATACAAAACAATATTTAATATATCCAGGGTAATGAAATTACTGGAAGTTCACCAGTTATCCTATCTATATCTATATATATATCTATATGGTCGCCCTGTGCGAAAGCACATAGGCAGGACTCGGGTCCTCAGGGTCAATGCTGGCTGGCGTTCTCGGCAGCCTATTCTGTCGTGCCCCTGGCCTCTGGAATCAACTGCCCCTGGGCTCTGCCTGGCCCTGATCTCACACCTTCCACCGTGAGTTAAAGACCTGGTTATTTGACCAACCTGGCTGTGACCCTCCTTGGGGAGGGAGATTTAATGTTATTATTGTAATTGGTTTTAGTATTTGGGCTTGTAATTAGTTTAATCGCTTTTAATGTTATTTATTCCGAGTCTTCGAGGCATACAAGTTCAAATAATAAATAAATAAATATATCTATATCTATTTCTATATCTTTATCTCTATATCTCTCTATCTCTATCTATCTATCTATATCTATCTATCTATCTGTCTATCTTCTATCATCTGTCATCTCTTTGTCTGTCTATCATTTATCTGTCCATCATCTATCTATCTATCTATCTATCTATCTATCTATCTATCATCTATCTATCTATCCATTATCTATCTATCTATCTATCTATCTATCTATCTATCTATCTGCATCATCATCGTCATCATCATCTATCTACACACAGACTATATTAGTGTGTGTCTTTCACTAAAAGCCATTTCTTACAGTTGTGCAAAACATGTGCCACTTCCAGAGTGTCCATCAGAATGTGCCAGTAGAAGGGCCAAGGTGCTGTGATCCCTTAGGGGCTCAGCATAGCTGTGCTTAGGACCTCCCAGCGTTGTGTGTACAAGTATGAACCTTTACCACAATTGGAAAGCTACTTTAGCTGATAGTGTGACTCAAAAGGAAAGGAAGACTGTCCTGTGTGTTTGTTTAACCAGAATCTCTTCATTAATAGGGCTTAGTTGAAGCACTGATCTCACTGTAGCTTTCTGCTGGATTATGAATTGTTTTAAAGAGTTCACAGACTTTCTCTTACCACTTCATTTCACATATCTGTAGCCCACCCACCATCCAGAGACCCTCAGAAAGCATCTGCATAGAGAGTTAGTCATGACTGAGAACCAAAATGCAACTAAAATAATGCAAAAAGATTGTCTATAGCAAGTCTATCCTTGATTTTACTGTATATCTAATGTTCTAGGCTATGATGCCTTATGAACTGGATTTAGAGCTGTAAAGAACTGACTGACACTTAACTATATTCCTTTTTATCTTTTTAGGGCCCAGTGGGTGTTCCTGGATTCCCTGGAATTTATGGAGTTCCGGTAAGTCTTTCTGGATTCCCCAGGACTTAAGTGTATCTCTTAGTATGGCTTTTGGCCACCAACATTAAGTATGATTCTGAGTTTGAATTCAAATGCATGTTTTTGTGGTCCTTGACTGAAGCTGTTGTTGGTCAGTCCAACAAAAATGGCATGGTGAAGGTGATCATATAAAGTTGGTAGGGCAGCTCTTCTGTTCTGCTCTAAGAGGATAATCTTTTGCTACTGGTTGAAGTAGAGCAAGGACCATTACCCAGTGAGTAACGTAGCTGGGCCGGACCATAGAATGAACATTGAGACTCCAAGAGACAGTGGACTCCAAATAGGCACACAGTAGCAGATGATTGGGGCTGTAGCAAAAAACAGCCACATCAACATTAGGGTCTGTTATTTCTTCTTTTCGTGGTCAAGAAGGAATTGGTTAGGCATATACATACTTGCAAATGCTCGCTTGTTGCTTTACCTTAAAAAAAAAGACTAGCACTTGGAAGAATTTGAAAAAAGTATTCAAATCCCTGGATGTCCCTACAATTACAAAGATCAGAATCATGCAAACCATGGTACATTGTGGGAGCAAGAGTTGGACTTTGGTACATTGGTACTTTGGTACATTGTGGGAGCAAGAGTTGGACTTTGAAGAAGCAGGATAAGAAGAGTATTGCCACCTTTGACCTTTGGTGTTGGGGAAGACTCATGGTCATCCAGGAAAACAAACCAGGGATTATCAAACAAAACAACCCAGAGTTCTCACTCGAAGCATAAATGAACAGGCTCAAATGATCCCACTTTGGATGCATTATATGAAGAGACCTAGGTCTCTTGGAAAGACTGTCATGCTAGGAAAATTGGAAGAAAAGAAGTGGATAACCAGCAGCAAGGTGGATGGTAGTGGAAGACCTGAGGGACCAGGTTAGGCATAAATTGGAATAGAGAAAATATGAGGTTTATGAGATCAATGGGAGATGACAGCGACTTGATGACACATCAAATTGAATGGCAAACTGCAAAGGGATTCAAAAGAGTCTTCAGTCCAGTGGAAGCATCTCCAAGGGAAGGACAGATAGGAGATCTGGGCACTTGGCATATGCCCATCTTTCCTAGCTGTCTTACTATATAAAGTTCTCTGGATGGTTTATTAATGAACCAACATTAAAAAAAATTAAAGACAAAATGGAAGACAAATTCCTAAAAGTAAACATCAACATCCATAAATCATCATGTTCCATCAGTCTGTCCTCATTTTTTCCCCTTATTTTTGTTCCACAAAGTATTTATGTCATGCTTCAGTACTGTAATTATGCGTAAAGACACTTAGATTCATTTTATTTTACTGTATGCAACATGTGACCTTAGTTAGTGGGGCAGACAGTGGAAATTAGGAATCATTTTCTGCCCCCAGCAATTTAGTTGCGTTTTTTTTAATAATCACTCCTAACTAGAGCGGAAAATTGAAATATTTCAGGTTATGCCTTGTCTTCCTTCCTTCCTTCCTTCCTTCCTTCCTTCCTTCCTTCCTTCCTTCCTTCCTTCCTTCCTTCCTTCCTTCCTCTTTTTCAATAGAACTAATAAACAAGCACTAAAGCCAGGAACATAAAACTCAGCAAAGAAACAAATTGAACATGCAGATTTAATTTAGTTTAATTCAATCAGGTTGAGCAGAGAATTGGAGGCTTTCAAAACACATTCTGGCTGCCCTGTCTGTTTTCATTCGTTCTTTCTCTCTTTCCTTTTATTTTTTTCAGAGGAGATTAATTTTCACCTCCCCAGCCCCTATTGCTTTGTGTCATAATAACAATTAAGGACAAAAACTATGGCTTAAAATACAAGAACAGAATGAGTTCAATATGCAGTTTTGAAACCCCAGAGAAACCCAGATTTAACTAAGATTTCTTCAAAATACCTTGGCTGGGTACAGGTAATCTTTGACTTACGACCACAACTAAGCTCAAAATTTCTATTGGTAAGTGAGACATTTGTTAAGTGAGTTTTGCCCCATTTTATGACCTTTCTGTTGTTAAGTTAGTAATATAATTAGAGCTGTAGTGGCACAATGGAGAATTGTTAGAATGCAGTATTGCGGACTACTTCTGCCGACTGCCAGCAGTTTGATCCTCACCAGTTCAAGGTTGACTCACCTTCCAAGGTCAGTAAAAAGAGGGCTCTGATTGTTGTAGGCAATATGCTGACTTGGTAAACAGCTGTAAAGCACTATGAAGTGGTATATAAGTCTAAGTGTTACAGTGTTGCTATAGTTATTAAATGAATCTGACTTCCCATTGACTTTGCTTCTCAGAAGATCACAAAAGGAGATCACATGATCCTGGAACACTGCAGCCATCATAAATACATGCCAGATACCAAGCACCTGAAATTTGATCACATGACCATGGGGATGCTGCAACAGCCATTAGTGTGAAAAGTGGACCTAAGTCACTTTTTTCAGCGCCATTGTAACTTTGAAGAGTCACTAAGCGAACTGTCGAGAATTATCTGTAGTAAGGGTCTTCAAACTTGACAGCTTTAAGACTTGTGGACTTCAACTCCCAGAATTCCTCCTCCAGCCATGTTAGTTCAGGAATTCTGGGAGTTGAAGTCCACAAGTCTTAAACATGCCAAGTTTGAAGACCCTTGTGATAGATGATAGATAGATCGATAGATAAATAGGTAGATAAGTACGGACAGAGAGAGATGATAGATAGATAGATAGATAGATAGATAGATAGATAGATAGATAGATAGATGGATGAGGGGGTCTTCAAACTTGACAGCTTTAAGACTTGTGGACTTCAACTCCCAGAATGCCTGAACTAACATGGCTGGAGGAGGAATTCTGGGAGTTGAGGTCCACAAGTCTTAAACTTGCCAAGTTTGAAGATCCTTGCATTACAGGAATGATAACCAGGTGAGTTACCCCAGGCAGTGAATGTATGATCACAGTGGGGATGTGGGCATGGTGGGAAGAGCCCCACAGGTTCAGGATGGCTGTACATGAATGGGTGGGAGGGAAAGAGGTCAGCATAGGCCCTACCAAAGTAACTGCTCCCAGATGGACTTCATTTATTGTGTTGCTACAGCTGTTGGGGAAATCTTGTGTGTGTCAGCCATCTCTCCCTGAATTTGTGGCTTGTTAACCACTGATGTCCCAGAAAAAGGGCCTGAAGGAACTTCCCCTCCCCACCTGCCTGGCACATTCCCACTTTCCCCTCCCCAGCCCTCACCCCATCCCGATGTAGATGTTTAGTTTTTCCCACGGAAGGAGGTTGAGAAATTTGGAAGTTGAGATGCATCAGTCATAGCGTTTCAGCTGAAAATACAAGGCTGGCCGAATGGAAACATTTCAGGGAGCAATAGCATATGGACTGGCTTGTATCAGCTCGTGCGTGTATGGTTCAAAAGCAAACCAAACAAAACCGCAGGCTGTTTGAAAAGGACGATCTGGCATGGACTCAAGAGGGGCCCTTTAATGTTCCTAATACACAAATTTGTGCCTTCCGATTCATCTGATTTCTGTCTTCCTTGAGTACTGTGTCTGTCTTGTTTGGATTTACTTAGAAATAAGTTTTTTCACTAGGAAAGAGCTTACATTTAGTTCAGCGTATATAGGATTTTGGTCTCGTACTTTGCAATTTAGATTATGACTCATCCATCATCTTAAAGCTCGGAGTCTCCAAAGGTTCTCAAGAAGCTTGGTTTGGGCAAGAAGTTCCTTCCAGAAATTACCAACCCTTTGTAGGGCAGGACAAGAAGCAATGGATGGAAACGAATCAAAGAGAGAAGCCATCTAGAATGAAGGAGAAATTTCCTGACTGAGAACAATTAATCAGTGGAACAGCTGGCCTTCAGAAGTTGTGGATGCTCCATTACTGGAGGTTTTCAAGAAAAGTTTGGACAACCATTTGTCTGAAATGGTATAGGCTCTCTTAATTGTGCAGGGGCTGGACTAGAAGACCTCCAAAGTCCCTTCCAACTCTCTTATTCTGTATGTGACAAAAATTAAAAGTTATTGAAGATACAGGGATTCATTGCAACAACTGATGATGATGATGTTATCCATTCAGCCATGTCCGACTTGGTGATTCTATGCGTCAGATTTCTCCCCCTACCTTCTAATCTTGCACTGCTTCTTTGAGTTGTTCTTTGCACTGGCTGGTTGTCAGCTTTAGTGGTGCATTTCAACAACTCGTTCATTTCAAGCAACCACCTTTCCTTATTCTTGATTCCTGGTGAAGTCATGAACATTTCAATGTGGAAGAGGTGGACAGTAAGAGCTGGAGATGGTCTCTCATCCCTATTCTAGCTTGCAGCCCTGAGGTTACTTGGGCCGCCTCTGTCTAAATCCTCACCACCTAATATTATGTTAACCAAATGTAAATTAAATTTAGTTCTGGCCCCACATCTTCTTGGAGAGAAGTCAACACACCACTCAAAGGGCAAATCAGGTCTTTGCCTGAAAAAAAAAGCGAACTGTCATAAGGGATTATAATACTTTCCTTAACAGAAGACATTAAAACCCTGGGTGGCTTACAGTTTTAGAAAAATTAAAAAAAAAATCATACCAAGAAGTCACATAAGGGAAATATATAAACTGGTGATAATTTGAGAAATAAAATACTATATTTTTACTCCTACTACCATTGTGCTACAATTCTCATTTTTTGTTTGTCATTATTGATAATTTAATTTTATTTTATTTAATAATGGGATTTCTATGCCGCCCTATCTCCCGAAGGACTCAGAGCGGCATACAGAAAAAAAACAAGAATACAAAATTTAAAAAAAACTATTAAATAAGAAACCCCAGTTACTCATATTAAAGCATTAAAACCCACAAACAATTTAAAAACAATTAAAAATTAAAAAACCCCTTCAGTCCAGGTTGGCCGATCGAAAAAGCCACGTCTAGTGGGCATTGAATTGCCAAACTAATGTAATTGTCAAACTTGCTAAGGTAGTCTAGGTCATTAGACCTCTTTTTTGGAATTCCTATTATTATTATTATTATTATTATTATTATTATTATTATTATTATTATTATATAAACTCTAAAACAGAGTCTTGAAAGCTTGTATTTCCCCTCTCTCTTATACAGTAGTGAATTAGGGTATAACCAATCTGATCTTCTTTCTCGCTCTTTCTATTTCTTGGACTTAATGCGTGTTTTGTAATTCTCATGGGACATTTACTCCAAGGTCATCTCTTTGACTGTCTAACCTGATGATAGAATAATGAGGATTGAAGCCCAAGGCAGCCTTGGAAAGTTGATGTAGGATTATTGGTGAAAATTAGTAAAACGTTCAACATTCAAAGCCTTTATTGTCATTGTACATTGTATACAACGAAATTGGTTTAGCCTCTATTGGTGCAGTCCATACAAGAATACAAGACAACATGAATAATATAAAGAATAATTCTTATATAAGTAGGGGTGAAAAACTAGTCATATGTTTCCATATGTACCATATGGACTTAAAACCAAGTCCAGTTGCCTTTTGAAAAAGCACCTTTGGGACAACCATGAGCTGCATGACTGAGAGTCTCCATAGACAATGAAGAGAGATGTACCATCAACTAGCACTGATCTTATACCCTGAAACTCCAAGCACCAAACTCGAGTATAAGAAAGAGGCTCCTGGATGTTTAAAGGGATATGAAAGGAGAAGATGATTTCATCCATAAATCCTCTATAGCCTTATCTGATTATCTGCTTAGGTTTGGGTCTGCTGGATTCCCTTTACAAACTTTTTTTTAATTCATATTTATATCCCGCCCTTCTCCGGAGACTCAGGGCGGCTTACAATGTTTGGGATACAACCCAATGCGCTCAGCAATAGCCTTCCTTCCATTGTATATGCCTGCTTATTACTAAGCGGCATTTTTACAAAGTCAGCTTATTGCCCCCAACAAGCTTGGGTCCTCAATTTACCTACCCCGAGAGGATGGAAGGCTGAGTCAACCTTGAGCCTGGTGGGATTCGAGCCTGCGGTAATTACAGGCAGCTGGAGCTAAGTGCTAGGCTATTATCAGCCTGCACCACCAAGGCCCCAGGAGATATCTGCAGCCTTCTGGCTATAAAACTAAATACATAAATAAATGGGTGAAGGACAGCATATGTTAGCTTTGAGTTGTCGTGGGTAAGTGCTTGTATTTTATTACAAGATGCTTTGTTGACATAAAATACTACCAAGCCCCAAACAAGGAATTAATACAGAGATTTACAATACATTTAGATTTTTTTTCCTTATATGATTAACTCTTCAGGCGGGATGCAAGAAGTCTATTCAGTTCAAGGGACAGACTAACTTGTGGTTGAATGGCAAGGATTGCATTCTACAAGTGGGGAACGACAGCTGATTTTCCATCTGATAAAAGTTTTCAAGACATTAATGAGTAATTCTTGGTATTTTCTGAGCCTGCGCTCTCCCCCCTCCTCCTTACCAAACTCAGAAAGCACCATTTCAGTCTTGAGCTACAAATATTTTCCTTTATTGATACATTAATGAGTGTTTTGCTGGTGCAAGACTTCTTTCCTTCCCTCCCTCTCTCCTGACTTCTTTCCAGGGGTGGGATTCTACTGGTTCGGACTGGTTCTCTGGAACCGGTTGTTATGATTCTGCACAGTTCGGAGAACCGGCAAATCATGTCCCTGGCTGGCCTCGCCCCTCTCCGCCCTCTGCTCCCCACCCAGTCAATCCTTATTGTGCATGCACAGCATCACTGACTGCATTCTTCCCTGCCCAATCACTCCTTAAGGTATTTCTTTTTTTTTCTTTCCCTCCCGATGATCAGTTGTTCTGATGATCAGCTGTGCTGTGCTTGCTGTCTTACTGCTTTGCTTCCCTGAGGCCCAGAAGGCACCAAAATGTCCTACACGACATGGGTCCGCAATATTTAACGGAGCGACTCCTGCCGATATCGAGTGCCAATTGCCCTGTGCGAGCACACAGGCAAGGGCTTCTCGGGGTCCCGTCGGCAAGCCATTGTCGGCTGGTGGTCCCCCGGCGACGAGCCTATTCTGTGGGAGTCCCTGACCTCTGGAACCAGCTCCCCCTGGGGCTCCGTCTGGCCCCTGACCTTCGCACCTTCTGCCACGATTTGAAGACCTGGTTGTTTGACCAATCCGGGCTGTGACTCTTTCCGGGGATGGTTCTTAACTTATTTTAAATTTTAAACTTTAGCTTAGCTATTATTGGGCTTGTTATCTGTTTAATTCTCTTTTTAATTATTTATTGTTGTTGTTGTTGTTGTTTTAGTTGTGAGCCGCCCCGAGTCTTTGGAGATGGGGCAGCATACAAGTCCAAGTAATAAATAAATAAAATAATAAAATGGAGCTGTGCCCCTCCCGGCTCCATTTTTTTGCCTTCCTGGGCCCCAGGGAAGCAAAAATGCCCCCCTGGAGGCTTCCTGAGGCCCAAAAGCCCCCCAAAATTGGGGGTGCTGCAAAAAAAGAAGCCATGCCCACCCAGCCACATGACCACGCCTACCGAGTCATTCCCACCTAGCCACACCCACAGAACTGGTTGTTAAAAAATTTGAATCCCATTCCTGCTTCTTTCCCTTCCTTCCTTCCTCCCCTCCCTCTCCCTGCCTGCCTGCCTTCCTTCCTTCCTTCCTTCCCCTCCATCATCATCATCACCACCTTTTTGGGGGGGCAGTGCTCTTTAAATTGTTGCGTCTAGTCAAAGGAATTCCTTCCAGGCTTATTTTTAAAAGCGATACAACCATATTTTAAAGTGGTGGGCATATTTGGAAATACTTAATTCATGCCAGGAGCTATTTTCCATAGTGAGTGTGACTTACCCTTGGTAGTTGAGCAACTTTCATTTTATTATTTTATACTATTTATTTTTAATCAGAAAAATCTTTTTTTTAAAAATCAAGTTGGTTAGTCCATGATCATCATCACTTAAAATGGATTTCAGTTCCAGGTCTGGCATTAGGCCTTTGCAATTAAATACATAATTTGCGCTGGTGACATTCACCCTCTAGATTTTCAAACTAAGATTCTTACCTAAACAGATAGATCCGCCATTTAAGCTTCTTACGTGAAAAAGTTGTCTGGGTAAAATGTTCTTCACTTGTTTTATGATGATGATGACATTTCAAAGGGTAAAGAACAGTCAGAGTGCCCTAAATATTTGGATAAGTTTGTTGGCATTTAATGGAGAAAGAATATACTTGGAGTTACTGCAAACTTGGTGGTTCACTGGCCTCATAGATCAAGCTTGCAGCACTTAGAAACACAATAAATCTTTTCAGTTTCTGTAACAGACCAAATGTATAAATCGTGCAAGGTGAGAATTCTTGAATATTGTCCCAAAGGTGCTTTTTCAAAAGGCAACTGGACTTCCTTGGTTTTTTCCTTGAAAACTTTTTGCTTCTCATCCAAGAAACTTCTTCAGTTTCATTCTTTTCAGATGACAAGCAAAAGGCTGAATCTCAATTATCCTGTTCTTCGTAGAATTCCTGTCTGGTCCTTGTATGTTCTCAACTGTTAAATTCTAAATGTTCTTGGGAACATCTTGAACTCCATTCTATTGAACTCTTCAGCCCCAATGAGAGACATCCCTGTTCACATAGCTGTCTTCTCACCTTCTGTGAGTGAGATGGGGTGGTGGTTCAGAAGATTTATATAGTCTCCAAAGCATCTGAAGGCAGGACAAGAAGCAATGGGTGGAAACTAATCAAGGAGAGAAGCAAGCTAGAACTAAGGAGAAATTTCCTGACAGTGAGAAGAATTAATCAGCGGAACAGCATGCCTCCAGAAGTTCTGGGTGCTCCAACACTGGAGGTTTTAAAGAAGAGATTGGACAACCATGCTATAGGGTTTCCTGCCTCAGCAAAGGGTTGGACTAGAAGACCTCCAAGGTCCCTTCCAACTCTGTTATTCTGTTATTTGGTTGCACTAAGAGGATTTAAGGTTGCCCACAGAGCTCTGTGTTTTTGCACGGTGGCAAAAGACTAACTTGCTTCTTGGAAAAATGCTATCAAAGTCTCCGATCCCTGCAGATGCAGCTTAAACACACACCCTTCCTTCCTCATTTTGTTTTATAGTCAGAATTCAAAGCCACAATGCAAGCTTGCTCTTGTAGAGCTATTTCTGCTGCCATCTGCTGTTTTGGTTTCAGAGAGGGGAAAAACTGCACAGAGATGAAAGCACAGCCAGTTCATGTACAGATGTACAACCCCTTGTTAGGAACAGTTAATAAGAATGTGATTTTCTTAATTTTTCAGTGGGATTGCACCCACTGAATCAGAGCCTCAGAACTGATTAAGTGTCTCAATAATCCAACATGTAAGGTTATCAGGTTGAGGCATGCAAATATAAACAAATGTACTTCGTGGTAACTATTTACATGACTTTGCATTCTTTATAAAATGAGGAACTGATTGAAATTTATTTTAACTTTTTTTCCCCCATGAAGATGATAACATTTGGAAGGATAAATAACAGTCAGAGGGCCCTAAATATTGGGATAAGGTTGTTGGCATTTAATGAGGAGAAAAATACCTCTGGAGTTGGGAGTTGAACTTGGGAGTAGACTGGGCTCATAAATAAGTACAAGAAACACAATAAATCTTTGCAGTTTCTGTAGCTGAGCAAATGTGTAAAGCATGAGTAAGCAGTAAATGTGTAAAAAATGCACATGTGGTGTTATCAAGTTCAGGTATGCAACTATAAATGAAAGTCCTCCTAGGCAAGGCCAATTCCATTCCCATGCATTCTTTAAAAATTAAGAGGTGATTAGGAAATATTAATTTTTTTCTTCTTCTTTTTTTCCTTGAACAGGGACACCCTGGTCAGCCAGGACCCAGAGGTCTTCCTGGTTTAGATGGCTGTAATGGTACCACTGGAAGTCCTGGTACCTCTGGATCAGATGGATTCCCTGGTCCCCAAGGACCACCGGTATTTCTTGATGTAGTTTTTGTCATAGGTTGAGATAGGTGGTTGGGAAAGAGATCAGGATATCTTAAACCTATGTTTCCCAACCTTGGCAGCTTTAAGATATCTGGACTTCAACTCCCAGAATTCTGGGAGTTGAAGTTCAGGCGTCTTAAAGTTGCAGTTGAGAAATGCTGTCTTAAATAGGTACTACTATGCATGGTTCTAAGGCTGCTTTCTGTATAACTGTTCCTAGAATAAAGTGGTAAAAAGATTTGGGGGAATCTAATTCTTTCCCTTTTTTTAGCAGCCAAGCAAAAAGTCACAGATCTCTTATCACATTACATCATGTCAACTCTTTCCTATCTTGAGAGGCAGATGATTATCTAGAGATATTTCATCAATGCCATCCTGTTTGGGAAGTCCAACTATGGTAGTGAGTAGATTTATACATTATAGCAAGCCATAGTCCCAACTATAAATAACCAGCAGTATTCTAAGCCATGGTGTCTGGTTGGTAGACCACAATAGCTAGATTTAAACAACCATAGCTGGATTTAAATTTGTTTAAACAAAATTTAAACAGGCTATCTTAAATTCCAGGTGTATTGTGGCTTAAAATGCTATCTGAACCATATACTAGTAGTACTTATTCAGTAATGTATGTAGCTTAGCCTATCTTCAGGTCGCCAATACCATGATGACCTTCCAAGAAACACATCTAACATAACAGATGACATATAACGTCTTCAATGTATATCCAATTGTTTGGTTGGGTTTGGTTGGGTTCTGTTGAGTTTGTTTGTTTGTTTATTTATTTATTTATTTATTTATTTATTTATTTATTTATTCGACTTGTATGCCACCCCCTCTCTGAAAGGACTCGGGGCGACTCACAGCTAAAATACAACAATAAATAAATTGCCTAAAAATATATTAAACAATTACAAGCCAAATTGGAATTAAAACCCCAAAGTTAAAATGAACAAACCCCCAGAGAGTCAGCACAGCCGGGATTGTAGAAACAGCCAGGTTTTTAACTCATGGCGGAAGGTGCGGAGATCAGGAGCCAGCCGGAGCTCCGGCGGAAGAAGATTCCATAAAGTGGGAGCCACCACAGAGTAGGCCCTCCCCCGGGTCACCGCCAAGCGACATTGAGTCGCGGAGGGCACACTGAGGAGACCCCGTCTGTGCGCCCGTACAGGGCGGTTGGTATTTGATGCTGGGAGGAGTCGTTCTCATAAGTATCCTGGACCCATGCCATGTAGTACTTTGAAGGTTAACACCAAAACCTTGAATCTCACCCAGAGGGCAACCGGAAGCCAATGCAGGCCGCGCAGGAGGGGTGTAATATGGGAGTATCGGGAAGCTCCCATCACTACCCGCGCGGCCGCATTCTGCACCAGCTGAAGCCTCCGAGTGGTATGCAAGGGCAGTCCTAAATAGAGAGCATTACAGTAGTCGAGTCGGGAGATAATGAGCGCCTGAGTGATTGTGCGCAGGGCATCTCGGTCCAGATATGGGTGCAACTGGCGAACCAGCCGGATCTGGGCAAAGGCCCCCTTTGTTGAGTTTGGTAGAGTTGGATTGGTTGATTGATTGGTTGATTATGTGCCATCAAGTTGATGTCACTTCATGGAGATCCACCTAGATAGATTTTTCTCCATGACAATGACAATCTATTCCTAAGTGGTCCTTCTGATCTTCCAACAGTGCATCCATCATCGCTGTAGTAGAATGTATAGAATGCAAATGAATTCTAAATGCATTTTTTAGATTTTTAATTTCAGCTTCAGGACAACTAAGCTTTGAATTTACTCTGACTATCTTTTTCATTTATTTTTGCTAAAGAGTATCTTTTGTTCTTGTTTTCTTAATTTCTATATCTAGGGTCGTCCTGGTCCTAAAGGCCCCAAAGGTGAACCTGTCTATGCCCCGGGAATTTTTAAAGGAGTGAAGGTAAGAAATGTCCAGGTAAAGGAACTGAAGCAGGGGGTCTGTCTAAGCAATTAAATTTGAAATTTTCATTTAGGAGGAAGAAGACAGCATCAAAAAGGTTATGCCTGTGTTTGATAAATTGGCTTTAGAAATGTAAAAACTCATTGCGGATCATTGACCATAGTGAAATAAATTTGATTATTAGATTCCAGATTAACCATGGAAGCTAAGCATTTTAAAAATCATGCTTGATAAAAGGATTCACTTTTGAAAATAAACACATGCAGACACCCCCTGAATGCCAGTAGAAGAAAGCAACCAACTAACTTGGAAGCTTCCCAGATGTTCCAAACTGGAATCTGCCCAGATATCTGTGGAGATTCTCAGGCATCAGGTCATGCTTGTCCCAAAGCTGATCTCTTTCCAAAGGCAACTGGACCTTCTTGGTTTGCTTGAAGACGTCAGAAGTCAAAACTGAAGAAGCTTTTTGGATGAGAAGCAAAACCTCTTCAAGCAAAACAAAAAAGCACTTTTGGGACAACCTGCCCAGATGTTTTTAGCCAACGGTGGGATTCAAAATGCTGGGCTTGTTCTGCCTGTGGTCTGATTGAGTTTTTTTTTATCCTCTTAATTCATTTTCAATCAAATGAGGTTTTTTGCTGCCAACATTTTGACTATCTCAACTAAGTCTAGAATCAAGACATTCTAGTAATCACTACAGAGATTGCATTTAAGTCTTTGATTGGGAAGCTATCTGTCTCCCACAATTTTTTTTAAACATTTCGTCCCCCTAACCTTGGGCTGGAATAGTTGAGTTAAGGCTGACAGAAAAGTAACTTGTGTAATGTCCATATAGTGATCCCTTTTTTTTAACAAGCAAATGCTTTCTATAATACATTTCCCTGCTAATCTATGTTTCATCTAAGTGCTTGCTGTTTTTCTGTTATTATTTAGGGAGAAAGAGGTCTTCCGGGCCTGGATGGTGCTTTTGTAAGTTCATTTCCCTTGTAATGTCTGTTTTTCTTCCCTGTGTGTTGCATTATTTTTGGCAAAAGTCAATTAGTAAAGAGAAAGAAAGTTTTGACTAATAATAGTGTTGAACTATCCTTAGAAAACCTTAGTCCCAAATCTACCTCAGCCATTAAAGCTTATTAGGTGACTTGGCTTGTCACAACCACAACTCACATTATAGACTTCTTATGAGGAGGGAAGTACACTTGATCACCTTGGGAGGAAAATAAGCAAATGAGGTAGCGAAGGAGTGTTTTACTTTTCTTAACTGCTGTTTAATCTTTAAAAACTTGCAGAACCACCAAACTGTTTGCAGAGAGGAAATTCTACAATTAGGAATACAGTCCAGTGTTCCCCTGCAGAGTTCCACACTGTGTGTGGTAGAAGGACAAACAATAGCTTTCTTGTTAGAAGAGGAAGATACGAGTAACACATGTGTCCAGTACAAGGCACAAGGGTGTCATGTGTGCCATGTCATCATGACATAAAATAGCATGTCTGTGGTACCTCTTGCTCTCACCACAGGTAGCCAGGAGACCTTTTGTTTATGACTTGCATTTTTCCTATTGTGGATTTTTCTAGAATTTCTGACTGAAGTCTGTTAGATCCTTTTGGGGGAGCAGTTCCCAGAAATAGTTAGACAGAGAGGAGGGGGTGGATAATTAGAATGGAGAGAGGGGATGAGATAGAGAGAGATAGGATGAATAAGTTAGAGAAATGGAAGAGAGAGACAGGGATGGATGAGATAGAGGGAGAGATAGAATGGATTGGATAGATGGATGGATGATAGATAGATAGATAGATAGATAGATAGATAGATAGATAGATAGATACCATGTTTCCCCAAAAATAAGACCTACCCCAAAAATAAGACCTACCCCAAAAATAAGACCTACCCCGAAAATAAGACCTACCCCGAAAATAAGACCTACCCGAAAATAAGACCTAGTGTGTTTTTGGGAGCCAAAAAAATATAAGACAGTGTCTTATGTTAGGGGAAACACGGTATGCGATTTGTTCGTGGTTTCGTACATGAATAAATGTACATTGTTCTACATGAATATGGTAAGTGCTTTTTTTTCATTAAAAAAAAAATATATAAGATCTACCCCGAAAATAAGACCTAGTGTGTTTTTGGGAGCCAAAAAAAATATAAGACAGTGACTTATTTTCGGGGAAACACGGTAGGTAGATAGATAGATAGATAGATAGATAGATAGATACATAGATAGATACATAGATAGATACATAGATAGATACATAGATAGATAGATAGATAGATAGATAGATAGATAGATAGATAGATAGATAGATTAGATAGAGGGAGAAGAGAGAGGGTAGATGGATAAGATGGATGGTAGACAGACAGACAGACAGACAGACAAATATATCAGCTTCTGGTTGTCCAACTGCCTTCTATGAGAAAAACCCTTTAGTCCCCCAGCCTCTTACACATTCCTTATGGAGGACTGGGTTTAGCTGAAAGAAAAGCCAATTGGATGGGAAAGGAAGATACAGGAGAAAATCAAGAGGGAAGAAAAGAAAGAAAAAACCATAAACATTAGTTTCCTACATCCAGAGCAAACCTTTTTCTTGGCTGGCTTTTGGGCTTTGCAAATAAACAGACATCCTGAAATTTATTTCTACTTTTCACATCATGTTTTTTATCCTGTGGGGGAGTTTTGAATCTTGCTCTTGGGATTCTGCACTCCAGGAGACATCCTCTTACCGTGGACGTAATCAAACCAATAACAAGAGAGATGATGATAACAAGAGATCACAACACAGTTCTGGTTTTGCATTTATATGGGATTATTGTGTTTCTGACACTGTGATGAGTTTGGGTTACAAATCTGGCTGCAGGCACTGCACGAAGAGAGTCAACTCAATTGGGAATGAGCAGGACACGTGACCACTGAAGTTGCTTTCTTGCCTTTGTTGTCCTTCTCAACAGGGACCAAAAGGTTTTCCAGGTCGACCAGGGCCTGCTGGTCCCATCGGGCTACCTGGATTTCCGGTAAATCATCCTTTTTTTGTTATTAATTACATCCTGAATAATCTACCATTGTAGCTAGTTCAGAATATGTGAAGTAGCTACTGTTATCTATAGTATTTAGAATCAGAACAGAGCTGGAAGGGACCTTGGAGGTCTTCTAGTCCAGCCCCTTGCTCAAGCTGAGAATCCTATACCATTTCAGACAAGTGATGGTCCAGTCTCTTCTTAAAAACCTCCAGTGATGGAGCCCCAACAATTTTTGAAGGCAAGTCGTTCCATGGGTTAATTGTCCTCACTGTTAGGAAGTTTTGCCTGAATTTCAGGTTGTTTCTTGATTAGTTTCCATCCATTGTTTCTTACCCTGCCTTCTGGTGCTTTGGAAAATAAATTGACCCCCTCTTCTTTGTGGAACCCCTTCAAATGTTGGAATCCTGCTATCATGTCACCCCAGCCCTTCTTTTCTCTAGACTAGCCAAACGCAAATCCTGCAACTGTGGTTCGTATGTTTTAGTCTCCAGGCCTTGAATCCTCTTAGTTGCTCTTCTTTGCACTTTTCCCAAAGTCTCAACATCTTTTTTTGTAATGTGGTGACCAAAACTGGATGCAGCATTCCAGGTATGACCTTACGAAGGCTTTATAAAGTGGTACTACTACTTCACCTCATTTTGATTCTATGCCTCTGTTTATACAAGCCAGGATTGTATTCGCTTTTTTGGCTGCTGCCACACCCTGCTGACTCGTGTTTAAGTGATCATCCAGAAGGCTCCAAGGTCCCTTAATATTTATTTATATATAAATAACCCCCTATCTCCCTCACAGAAGCAGAATGACAAGGTGGAAAAGGGTTTAACTCCAGCCGCTTTGGCTTCTGATCTACTGCAGTTTAGGTGGGATACATCTACCCTTTTTCACATCTATTTGCTTAAATATTAATATAAGGGCATCAGCCCAAGATAAGAGGTAGGAGTGAGGAGTGCAAAGGAGGATTTGGCACAAGTCAGCTGCTCTCATTTATTACTGAATAATTCATCTATCTCTTTGCTTCCTAAATAATATGGCACTGTGAATAGCTTTGGATATTCAAGGCAGCATTCGCCTTTCCCTTTTTAACAATGGCTCCCTCTTTTTATTTATTTGTTCCACCCATAAAGTGACATTTGTTTCTGAAGCGCAACATCTGATTAATATTGTTTTCTTCCAATTTAGGGACCCCCAGGTTTCCCAGGACTCCCAGGATCTGTGGTAAGTGTGTTTGATTGATTCTCAGCATTCTGCCATCCATCAAATAAATAGTTCTGTTTTTTTTTCCTGATGAACCCTAAGGCAACTTTTCTGCATTAAAGATGGACAGAAATGTGCAAAGTCAGAATTTTGTTCTTATTGTTCTGTTTTGCTTGGTTGGAGAGGATGGAAATACAGGGAGTCCTCGACTTAACAACAGTTTGTTTAGTGACCGTTCGAAGTTACAACTTACTGAAAAAAGTGACTTTTCGTACTTAGGACCATTGTAGCACCCCCATGGTCACATGATTTACATTTGGATGCTTGACAATATTTCATATTTAGTGTCCCAGGGTCACGTAATCCCCTTTTGTGACCTTTTGACAAGCAAAGTCAACGGGGGAAGCCAGATTCACTTAACAACTGGGTTACTAATTTAATGACCGCAGTGATTCACTTAACAAACTGTGGCAATATAAGTCATACAGTGGGGCAAAACTCACTTAATGAATTTCTCACTTAGCAACAGAAATTCTGGGCTCAAGTGTGATTGTAAGTTGAGGACTGCCTATAGTTTTGGAATAGCTTTTTCCTGGTATATTCCTAAATTATTTTTCATATTTGATTGCATGCAGAAGCTTCAGTTACGATGATTATGGATTATACTAGATATGAATCCACCAGATAGTTCTGAATGAATCCGGCACTTTGGACCACAGCTAGTTCTCAGCTTACAGCAGGGGGTCTTCAAACTTGACAGCTGTAAGACTTGTGGACTTCAACTCCCAGAATTCCTCTTCCAATCATGTTAGCTCAGGAATTCTGGGAGTTGAAGTCCATAAGTCTTAAACTTGCCAAGTTTGAAAACCCTTGGCTTACAGCCATTCATGAAATGACTGTTTAAAGCAGGGGTCTCCAACCTTGGCAACTTTAAGACTTTTGGACTTCAGCTCCCAGAATTCCTCAGCTTTGCTGGCTGAGGAACTTTGGGAGTTGAAGTCCACAAGTCTTAAAGTTGCCCAAGGTTGGGGACCCCTGCTTTAAAGCTACTACAGCACTCAAAAAAGGGGCTTACGATCAGTCTTCACAGTTACAACTGTTGCAGCCTCCCCACTGCCACCATCATGTAATCAAAGCTCAGGTGCTTGGCAGCCGTATATATTTATAAAGGTTGCATTGCCTCAAGGTCATGTGATTACTGTTTGTGACTTTCTCAGCTGACTTCCAACCAGCAAAGTCAGTTTGGGAAGTTGGATTCACTTCACAGCCATATGATTCACTTAACAACTACAGTGATTCAATTAAAAACCAGGGCAAAAAAAAAAGGTATAAAATCAGATTTACAAGTGCTGACTAGCCACTCTACAACTCTATAACTGTTTTGATTAGTCACAGAAATGTTGGTCCAAATTGTCGTAATGAGGACTCCCTGAATTAAATCTTTCTCAAGGCCCAGGATTACAAAATATATATTTGTACTATATGCATTACTCCAATTAATGCAGCTGTTTGTAACTAATGATATTCTGTCCATTCCTATTGTGTCCGAGTGCTTTTAATATGACATCAAGCTAAAGAAATTAGTGTGAGAAAAGAGTAAATTTTAATACTTTGAACCCAAATAACCTCGGTGGTGCAGCCTGTTAAATACCTAGCACTTAGCTCCAGCTGCCTGCAATTAGTGCAGGCTCAAATCCCACCAGGCTCAAGGTTGACTCAGCCTTCCATCCTCCCGGGGTAGGTAAATTGAGGACCCAAGATTGTTGGGGGCAATAAGCTGACTTTGTAAAAATGCCGCTTGGGGGGGCCAAAAGCCCTAGTAATAAGCAGGCATATAGAAAGAATGAAGGCTATTGCTGAGCACATTGTGCTCCAAAAGATTGTAAGCCGCCCTGAGTCTCTGAAGAAGGGCAGCATATAAATGTGAATTTAAAAAAATAATAATAATTTAATTCCTCATCAACTCAGGTTGGATTACCAGAACTAATACTAAAGCATTTTTTTTCAAACAGTGTATGTTGATCATTTTTGGAAGACAGATATAAGAAAACTAGCTTTAATTCCATCGATCGTTTCTTTTGACTCCTGTTTGGATGTTTCTGTGTTTCAATTGGACCATTTCTGGAAAGTAAAAATTACAATGGTTTGGTATTTATTTTTGTTATTTTGCAGGGCAGTAGCGGTTTAGTTTTCCATGGAGAAACAGGAGAAAAAGTAAGTAGTTGTGTGTGTTTTGGTTTTGCAATGGGACACCAAATATCTTTTTCTCAGATCAGTGCAAGATTAAGAAGATGGTTAACTGTTCTTCTACACATTGGCCATTTATTCAAGTTCTTGCCCTGAAAACATGTTGCATATCAAAAAGAAGATTGGGCAATGGAGAAGAGGCTCCATTTTTTTCATTCTGTCACTGCTTGCAACATACAATTTCCAAAATAGGTATCAGCTTCCAAATGTTCTCCAGAAAAGCTTCATTTTCAACTCTTTTTGAAGTGATGGACATTAGAGCCCATCAAACTTTTTGTGGGAGACCATTCTAGAGAACCCATTCAATTAGAAACAATTCATCAAGGCTTCAGCTTCTTGACCTCTTGAAAGAGGGGGACAACCAGTTGCTTCTCCCAGCATGGCCAAAAGGGTTGGGTTGATTCCTGGGGTAGATGGAGTTCTTAAGTAACCAGGAACCAAGCCATAAAATGCTTTTTAGAGGAAAATCAGCATTTTGAATGGCATTAGGAAATTGAGAATCTAAGGCAGGGCCTGAAAAATAGGTGTAACATGCACCCACCAGCATCCACCTGGATAGATCTGGGCCACTGCATTTTGTACCACCTAAAGTTTCTAGATAGCCTTTAAAGACAATCCCTTGAAGAATGCATTGCAGGAGTCTAGAGAAGTGCTTTTCTACCTCAGCATCTTTCAGATATGTGGACTTCAACTCTGTGGACTTCAACTTCCAGAATTCCCTAACCAACAGATCTCAGAATTCCTAAGGTTGAGAAGTCCTTATTTACAAGAGTAGTGATGAAGGCATGAGTCTTTCAGTCTTTAAGATGACTTTCTTGTATCTAATTTATTTATTTGTTGAATTTCTATAGCTGTCCATCTCAGTCAATGACTTCAGGAGGCTTATTTATTTTATTTATTTATTAATTAAACTTATATGCCGCCTAACTCCCAAGGACTTGAGGCTCACAAAAAAAAAAAAAAAAAAACCACACACACAAAAGAATTACATTAAAAAATTTAAAAACAATTTAAAAAACAACAAACAACAGAAGGACCGGATCTCGCTAGATCTCAGTCGCGAGATCAACAGCCCCATGCCTGCCGGAAAAGCCAGGTTTTGACTGCTTTGCGGAAGGTCAGTAGGGTGGAGGCAGTCCGGACCCCGGGAGGTAGCTGGTTCCAGAGAGCCGGAGCAGCCACAGAGAAGGCCCTCTCCCACGGGCCCACTAGCCGGCATTGTTTAGCTGACGGAACCCGGAGACCAACTCTGTGGGATCTTACCGGTCGCAGGGAGACGCAGGGTAGGAGACGATTCTGGAGATAACTTGAAGATAACCTGGTCCTGAGCCATATAGGCTTACAATTCAAAAAATATATCACGATTAAAAATATGTGTTTTACTAATATGTGTTTATTTTCCAACTAGGGAGATGTGGGGCTGCCAGGACCAGCGGGACCTCCATCTTCCACAGGGACAGAAGAATTTGTTGGGTTGACCAAAGGACAGCAAGGAGCAAAGGTTTGTTCTTAACAATTGATAAACTCTGAATGAAATATTTTTTAAAAGGATACTGAAAGTCAGACTTGATTTCTCACAGTTTCATCAACAAATTAGGTGTTTTTGGCAATAGCATAGAAAAGATTGGGCACTTTTTTCAATTTTCCAATCCATAGTTGCCTATTCTTCCTATCAAGGACAAGCATAGCACATATTTTAATTATTTTAATTTTTCCCCAGTTTCCTCACATTTTGTAAATTTTACGAGGTGGCTCTGTGCACTACACCCTAGGCTATAATAAAATGAACATCCAGGGAAATGTATGCAAAACTGCATATGTTAGAAGAAAATATAAACATACACTCAGAGAAACACGTGACAAAAAACCCACAAATGTTCCTGCTAGCTTTTCAGCCCAATATTTGCAAATTTGAACAGAAAGAGATTAGAAAACGTGTTTCAGAAAGTATGAAAGTTGAAGTTATCAAATGAGGCAGATTTATTCATGGCTGAGCAGAGGGCAACACCAATTAATTTATTATGATATAAGCTTTGGCAGGCTAAGGTCTGTTTTGTTTTTTGAAGCAGACTCTAATCTAGGAAAACATTCATATGCCTGGATACATTTGTCATTCAGTAATGGAATAAATTGATGTGTAGGTGTGGTGTGGAATGTCTGTTCCTGGAAAATTTAAAATGTTATGGCTTAAATGAAATGACTCTTGACTTTCTTGCAATTTTGATACTGTAGTGATTTTGGCTGTTATTTAAAAGATAGCACAATTAATTAATTGGAAATTCAGAGTCGGATCCTAGATTAACTCCTTGGTGAATCAGTAAACTTAACACATTCTTCTTTGTTAACAAAATGTAGGAATTTGCTGAAGAATTTAAGCACATCCTCCCAACCTTTCCTTCCCTGGGGAAAAGCAAAGATAAGAGAATGTAGCATAAACCTTCCAACAATTAAAATGATTTTCAGTCTGTTTAGAAAAGTGATTATTCTTCCTTTCAAAAGCTCAGAAGAAAAATGCAATTTAAGCCAGCCTTGGACAATTCTTCATTTCAGTAAATGATTAACTCATTTGAGGTCTAATTTCTGCAGAGTTTGATCAATTATTTCCAACACTGTTTTCCTCACCCCAAAGAATCCTGAACTCTTGAAAGAGTAGAACTCTTGAATGTTTGTCTCTGAGAATGTCAACTTTCCCGAGACAAGAGGCAATCAAAAGGATGCCCAAGGTTGTAATCATTACCATGGAAATGTTGACATACCAAACTGTTTTTCAGCTAAATCTCTGGGTCGTCAAGTTCTGCTTACCCAGGTGGAAGATGTAATCTCTTAAAAAAACAAATAGCGGCACTCAAATGGTAGCTTCTGATTTGTACCATGTGCAATGTGCCCAATTGCTCAGTTGTCTTAAATTAACCAATATCAGTTCTTTGACTTCGTCAAGTTGTTTTGGATATACGTAATTGCAAACCACATTTTACCTTTCCCAGCAGAGTTGCAAGAGAACTTTTTTGCTTCAGTATTAGATAACAGAAGAACGGAATTGGAAGGGACCTTGGAGGTCTTCTAGTCCAACCCTCTGCCCAAGGCAAGAGACCTTAAATCATTCTGGACAAATGATTGTCCAATCTTTTCTTGAAATCCTCTAGTGATGGTGCATCTACAACCTCTCATACTCAGAGGTTGAGGCAAGCATGCCAGTGGTTAATTATTCTCACTGTCAGGAAATTTCTCCTTATTTCTAAGTTGTCTCTCTCTCCTTGATTAATTTGCATCCATTGCTTCTTTTTTTTTTTAATTACATTTATATGCCGCCTTTCTCCGAAGACTCAGGGCGGCTTACAATTTTTGGGATACAACCCAGTGTGCTCAGCAATAGCCTTCCTTCCATTGTATATGCCTGCTTATTACTAAGCAGCATTTTTACAAGGTCAGCTAATTGCCCCCAACAATCTTGGGTCCTCAATTTACCTACCCTGAGAGGATGGAAGGCTGAGTCAACCTTGAGCCTGGTGGGATTCGAGCCTACAGCAGTTGTAGGCAGCTGGAACTTAAGTGCAGGCAATTAACAGCCTGAGCCACCAAGGCTCCTTGTCCTGCCTTCAGGTGTTTTGGAGAATAGATTAACCCCCCTCTTCTTTCTGGCAGTCTCTCGAATATTGGAATACTGCCCTTAGTCCTTCTTTTCACTAGACAAGCCAGGCCCAATTCCTGCAACTGTTCTTCATATGTTTTAGCCTCCAGACCCCTAATCATCTTTGTTTCTCTTCTCTGCACTCTTTCCAGAGTCTGAACATCTTTTTTTTTATATTAGTGACCAAAATTGGATGCAGTATTCCAAGAATTGAAAGAACCTTGGAAGTCTTGGAGTCCAACCTTCTGCCCAAGGCAGGAGACCTTCTATCATTTTGGACAAATAATTGTCCAATCTTTTCTTGAAACCCTCCAGTGATGGAGTATCCACAACCTCTGGAAACAAGCCATTTTCCACTGGTTAATTTATTGTCAGGAAATTTCTCTTTATTTCTAAGTTGGCTCTCTCCTTGATTAGTTTCCATCCAATGCTTTCTTGTGCTTCCTTCAGGTGCTTTGGAGGATACGGTGACCCCTACCTTCTTTGTGGCAGTCCCTTAGATATTGGAACACTGCTATCATGTCACCCCAGTCCTTCTTTTCATTAACTTCATTCATGTTTTTCTAGAAACGGATTCTCCTCACCCAAATTATCTCTATTAGCGTCCCATGGCTGATGCCAATGCAAAATATAGGAATGCCCTGTTTTCCAGACTCAACAAACTGATTCATCTTAACAATTTTGAAATAAGGTAACTTCAAGCTGTATGTTAACCAGGTGACTCAATATAAATTGACAATGATGCTTAACCATGGTTTAGAATTTGGATGTCAATATATGATACATGAATAGACCTAAACACGAATGTTCAAACCTAGATCTTTCAGTACTGAGTAGTGACACGTTATGGAGTGTTTTGATTTCCTACTTGCTTGTTTCAGGGAGTTCCTGGCATCAAAGGAATTCGAGGCCCACCAGGAGGTCCTGGACTTCCGGTAAGATGTTTCATCCAACCTTTGTTGGCCTCTGGCCCTTTGAAGAGGTTGGAAGTGGCACATAGTTCAGAACAAACCCCACCCCAACCAAGGAACCCATCTAGAATGAAGCCATGTTTGACAAACATGGAAGCAAAAGGGTTCTTCTTCTGAACATGTGGAAGAAGGAGAAAGAACAGAACCTGAGCATCTTCCCCATCACACATTTGTCTTCTCCTTCTTCCCATCATCCTGTCATTGTCTGAGTATGAGCATGGTTTCCACACAAGGATAATAAGGTTTTGTAACGAGTCCTACAGTATTGGTGTATTTTCATTGCAATAATGGAAGCATAAATTGTTGGCTTGTTTCTGTTTTTTTTTGTTATGTATAAACAAATTCCCTCTAATGTAAACTGGAATTTTTGACAAATGCTTCTCGTTCAGAAGGATGGTTTCAATGAAAGCTCACGTAGGCAGAAGTTTTTATTACAGCTTCTTAGCATCTGGCACAAATCCTACACAATGACTCTTTCCCCCCTACCCTCCACCCCCACCTCCCCTGGTCCCTTCCTGGGTGGTGGCAGTGAATTTACTACCCCCATGAAACATTTGCAAATGATGCTGCTGTCTTTGTAATCTAAGAAAAGAGTGTTTTAGGAAACTTTGCAACCATGGAGTAAATTGTTTACTAATTGTGTCATTAAATTGCTTGCGGGCAGCCTGTTCTCCAAATAAGAGGTGTATCCAACCATCGGCAGAAAACTAGGGGTTTTCTGTCGATGGTTGGACATTCCAGAGATGTTCATTGCTGTCTAAGGGAGATGATGCATGATTTTGAATGTCACCTTTGAGTGAGTCATAATGCAGAAAATTGATTTTAAAAATGGAGTTGCAGAACAAACTGTGCAGCGAGGTCAGCAGGGATGTGGGCTTACCGATCCCCTGAGCAATTCATGCTTATAGATAAAACCTTACTTGAACTTATTTTGAACATGCTGTAAATGATGAAACATGCTAAATAAAGGCATTGATTGGATATAAATTCACCACAAATTAACACAGACTCTTTCTGTGTGTGCATATTTTTATTTACCGGTGAAGTATAATAACTGAACAATATGAAGTGTATTGATATTGCAAGGGAAAAACATATGCATTTCAGCGATTAAAATAAACTGAAAATAAGAGACGGGATGAAACCCAGGGAAAAGAGAAATGAAAAGAAAAAAAAAAGATTCATGGTATTAAATAAAATTAATTCAGGCCTTAAACATACATCTGTTATGTGTAAGTGTTAAAAATAGAGTATGTTGAGTCATATTGCTTCATCTTTTTTTTTTTATTTTGACTATTATGGAGGCAACTTGGCACTGATTACGTGAAAATGCTTTTATGAATATGGGGCTTACTTTTATGAATACTTGAACTTGTAAGCTAGAGAGCTGACAGTCTGCGTTTGATCCCCGAGCTCCACACAACAGAGTTGGCTCCCATTACTTGCCCCGGCTCCTGACCACCTAACACAGGGGTCCCCAAACTTGGCCACTTTAAGACTTGTGGACTTCAACGCCCAGAATTCGCCAGCCAGCATAGGTGGCTGGCGAATTCTTGGAGTTGAAGTCCACAAGTCTTAAAGTGGCCAAGTTTGGGGACCCCTGACCTAACAGCTCGAAAGCTTGCAAATGTGGGTAGATAAATAGGTATCACTTTGGTGGGAAAGTCACACTGGCATATAGTCATGCTGGCTACATGGCCATGAAAATGTCCCTAGACAACACTGGCTCCCTCAGCCAAGAAATGGAGATGAGAAATGTGGTCTAAAGATGGATATAACTGGACAGGGAACTTTTATCTTTTACCTTTTACTTTCATGAATGTGTATATTGGAAACCTGTATTCTCCAATTTGTACGCAAGCACCTTTTTCCTTTCTGAAGAAGCATCAATGGTCACTATTCTTTTCTTTTTTTAATGCACTCGTTAGCTCTAATACAACACTATAAGGATGTTTTAAAAATTGGGAAAAAACTGATATCGTGAATCCATTCTTTAATGTCTACAGCATGGATTTGTTCCACTTCAATAAAATAACATATTTTGCTGACTCCCCAGGCTTGGTAAAGCTACAGTTCTTTAGAAAAATGTCAAGTTTAATATTTAGGGAATATAATTCGATATTATATTTATATCATACAGTAGATAATGTACTGACTTATGGAATTCAAGACTACGAGATATTACGATGTCCATAGTTTGGGCAGCTTTGAAAAAGAGATCAATAATATTGACAGATTAAGCCTTGTAGCAGTCATGACAGTTATTTAAAACTCCGAGACAATAAATTTCTTGATATCCATTGTTGAGAAGTGTGATAAGAAAACGCAATTTGCTCTTGACTTATGAATCCAACTTGTGGGTTTCTAAGAAGTATCTCATTAAACCATAGTAGAATATTGGATGCTAAATCCTGGTGCAGAATAGCAATCCCTTATCCTCCCATAATCCACTACAATCTGGTTGATGCTGGTACAGGTGGCTTCAGTCACCCAAGAGATCTGAGTAAATCATATAAAATGCAATGTGCATTATCTCATTCTGATAATCAACATAGTCTGATCCAACCATGTGAATGGATTGGGTAAATAAGTTTGAGTTGATTCAGATCTTTTGTTGAACTGCTAAATTAAGTCGGTTGGACTCAGATGTTTGAGCTGATTCAGACAAAGCTATATATGCACACACCTGATACTCCGGTTCATTATTTTGCACGATCGTTTTTTATCCCCATCCAGTCCTTTCATCCTAAAACATGGTTTCTGCTGACTTACTTATGCCTCTGGGAGAGCTGTGGAGGTGGAGATGTGGCTTTCAGCATCAGACTGCAAAGCAGAGAGCTCTGGCATCCAACTGCTCGGTAGGAAAAGTGTTAAGTCTGCACAAAGACATGGAATCATCAACCTTATCCTTGTTCTTTTCCCTTTTGTGTGTGTTTTGTTTAGGGTTTTTGGGGCTTTGGAGAAAAGGGAGAAAAAGGTGTCCCCGGTCTACCAGGACCCAGGGTAAGAAGCTTCACAAAACCTTGCTCTCTGGAAAATATTTGTACAGGTAGTCCTCCACTAATGACTAATTGCTTAGCAAAGGTACTCTAGACTCCCCAAAAGGCTTGGGGACTAATAATAATAATAATAATTTCAAGTACCAACCTCCCGGTACAGGCGCATAGGCAGGGCCTCCTCAGGGTGCCGTCCGCGACTCAATGTCGCTTGGCGGGGACTCGGGGGAGAGACTATTCTGTGGCGGCCCCCACTTTATGGAATCTCCTTCCACTGGAGCTCCGGCTTGCTCCTGATCTCCGTACCTTCTGCCACGAGTTAAAAACCTGGCTGTTTTTACAATCCCGGCTGTGCTGACTCCTTGGGCTTTCTTGATTTTAATTTTGGGGGTTTTAATGTTAATTCGGCTTAGTTTGTTTAATACGCTTTTTAGGTAATTTATTGTTGTTTTTTCTTTTAATCTGTGAGCCGCCCTGAGTCCTTTGGGAGAGGGGGCGGCATATAAGTCGAATAAATAAATAAATAAATAAATAAATAAATAAATAAATAAATAAATATAATAATAATAATAATAATAATAATAGACTTGTATGCCACCCTCTCTCCCTAAGGACTCAGGGCGGCTAACAAAATAAAACTCATTACAAATATTACAATAAAAAGAAATTAAACCAAACACAAGACTAAGGCTTAGAGCATGTCAAAGCCCAGTGGAGGAACCTGTGGATGTCAAACTGGAGCACATACTCAACAGCACATTGGATTTCCTTTCATTTTAGGGAGACACGGGACTGAGGGGACCTAATGGAAACCCAGGCAGAAAGGTATGTTGTGTGGTCAAACACATATTTATTCATCTAGCAGATGATGCCACAGTGGGCATTTTCTGGTGAGATCCAGCAGAACATTTTGGAACCATATGTCTAGTTTTATATGGAATTATTTGCAAGTTTCAAAAGGCAGTGGAGACTGTTTAATTCTTTTGCTGGACCTCTGGAATGTAAAGGCATTGTAGAGCACATGTTTAGGCGATTTGGGTTTTTAATTTGATTGGTGATTCAATTTGCTTCTTTATGAGCATGCAGTGTTACTGTATACAAGAGGCTACCCAGAGTTTTTCATTAGAATTGGCTTGTTTGCTTGCTTGCTGCTGAAGGGTGTTATGCAGTGTGCAGAATACATTATTTTTCAATAAACGAATAGGTACAGAAGAAAACAAGGAGAAAACATCCGTGTTCCTCTCATTCTGAATCATCTTTCATTGTTATTCAGGGAGTTATGGGCGAATCAGGAATTCCTGGTTGGGATGGCTCTCCAGGTGGAAAGGTAAAAGCCCCTCCCCCCCAAAGAAAAATTGACCAGGTAGCACAAATACTGTAGCTTTAGACAAGACAGGGAAATAGCCCAAAGGTAACTGTGGCTGGGCAGGCCTTTCTCTTTTTTAAAAATTAATGTTTTTTTTTTAATTTAATTTTTATTTTATTCACGATTTTAAAATGCAAACTCCAAAAACAGGAACAAAAATACAAAAACCAATCTCAACAAGAGATTTCAAAGGGGAATAAAACACCTACACGTAGATTTCTTCCCAGTTGAATATTGGTAAATATATTTCAAGAATGATAGTTCCCCCTCTTGCAAAACAAGCCCACAAATTATGAACTTCTATAACTCTGTTTTTCCCAATCCTGTTCCCCGATGGGGGAAGAGAGGCGGGATATAAATCTAATAAATAAATAAATAAATAAAATCAAGTTCTTTCCTGATCTGTCACTTCTTCACTTTAGATAGACCTGAAAAGCAGACATTGAAATAAGGATCTTATTAATGTGTTTCTAAGGCACTTCCAATATAGTAAGGCTCAAACAGGGATGTTTCTTGATTCAAAATAGCTAAAAAGTAATGTTCTATTTTTTTGTTTTTTAAGGAGAACAGTTCCAGCCAAGCTTTGTCCCCGAGAGATTCTGTATTACAGAGATTTTTATTTTATTTTTGTGCATACAATCATTCAGCCATGCCACCCACCCACTTTGTATTTGTGCCATACTTCCCAAGTTATACTTGGGTGAAGCAGAAGCCTTTTGACAAAACTGTGAAGCTTTTGTGTTTTCTATTTGCTTTCAGGGTGAATTTGGCGATGTGGGTCCACCAGGCCCTTCAATAATTGTTGACATAAATGGTGCTGTCATATCAGGTGGGTGATTTTCCTTACAACTCCATGTTTTCTTTAACATGTACGAAGAATAAGAATAAGAAAAGAATAAGTTAAAAAGAATGAAATGTTTCTCAAGGCTAGATTAGTGTTACCACAGTTGCTCTGTACTAGAGTTGCATGGCATTCAAATCAGAGTAGACCACAAGGAGTGCCTCCCAAATGGATCACACTGCAGATCCCATAATCCCCACCTGATGTGCTGAATGGCTCTATTTTCTTGGGATATGGGAATGAATCTGACAGAACCACTAGAGGATTCATAAATGCAAAATTGCTGTATTTGGCTTGTCTGAGCAATCTTCTGTTGTGGAAATTGTTACTGCCAGCCAGGATTGTGTGATTAAAAAAGGGGGGGGACCCTCAACAAAAGAACCTGGAGTCAGAAGAGTCCTTAATGTTCCTAACATCCAGCCTTGGTTCCATGCAGGAATCCAAATTAAACCCTGTGAAATATGTCCTTCAACTATCACTCTTTTATAGAACACCTTCTGGAGAAGAAGAATCAATTTTTTTTTAGAGTAGAATAGAATTCTTTATTGGCCAAGTGTGATTGGACACACAAAGAATTTGTCTTGGTACAAATGCTCTCAGTATACATAAAAGAAAAGATACATTCGTCAAGAGTTGAATCATAAGGGGCAACACTTAATAATAGTCATAGGGTAGAATAAGCAATCAAATCATACTAGGAAACAGTCAATATAAATCGTAAGGATACAAGTGACAAAGTTACAGTGATACAGTCACAAGTGGGAGGAGATGGGTGATAAGGAGTGATGAGAAGATTAACAGTAATAGTAGTGCAGACTTTGTAAATACTTGAACAGTGTTGAGGAGTCCAATCTTCTCCTCTTACTGTCTTCCCCATCATTTGACCAATGCAGGGTATACAGACAGCAGGAACATGACTCAGAGGTCCCTAGAATTGGAAGGGGATCTTCAGACAATGAAATCCAAACTTCCATTTAGTGCAGAAATCACGTTTAAATCATTCCTGCATGTTTGGTCAGAATGAACCAAGAGAGTTTCAGGCATCACAGACTTTATCCCTTGGTCTCCCTCCTTCTCCCTGATACCAAAGGATAATTTAAATGTCAATTTTTTTTCCAAGGCAGTTGTAGAATGTCTAAAGGACCTCTTTGCATGCCAAAGGTCTCTATTTCAATCCTATGCATTTCCAGATACTGTTAGGAAAAGTTCTGAATTGATCAGTTTAGGCACCATTGAATTTTGTGGGTTCTAACTCCAGCTAAATCAGCTGCTTGCATTCCAAAAGTAGGCTACTAATACAGTGAGTGAGATAAATGAAGAGAAGTTCTGAAATTATTTTCTTTCCATTTTTTAAATCCTAGGTCCCCCTGGAGACCCCGGCACACCAGGAACCCCTGGACCTAGAGGAGATGAGGGGAGTATTGGTTTGACAGGAGTTCCTGGGCAACCAGGGCGTCCTCCAGCCTTTCCAGGTAATCTAGTTAAGAATCCATGGCTGGTGAGAGAATCCAGAAGCCAACTTCAAAGTATCGGAGGTGTTTTCTGATAAGTGTTGATCCTGTCTCTAGAAAGACATGGCCATCATGATTCTGAAAAAAATGTCTCAGAAAATACCAAGGAGAAAAATACAGTGAAACAAGGAAGAAGGACTTAGAGGAAATTTTAATATGCTTCACATATTGGTGCAAAAAGTGGGAAATGGCGGAAAATGTAGTTTATTGATATTTAGAGTGGTGTTTCAACTACCTGATATCCTTTGCTTGATGTCTGGAAGGAATCAATGAAATTATCTCCCTCTATTCATCCTTCCCACTGTATTTCTGCTGTCCTTCCATCTTTCCTCACCCAGTTTCAACTATGAACTTGATGATGATGATGATATCTGTTGAGTTGAGTCTGACTTGGCAATTCTATGAGCCGGGTCTCTCCACACCTTTTTATCTTGCACTTCTCTGAATTTTACTATTCTCTGTCTGGTGTCAGCTTTGATGGTGTCCAACTACGTGATCCTATGGATTATCTATGAATCTGCATATGTTAAATTAAAAAACCTCCCCCACTGAACCTCTGCTTAGTTAGTTAGACCTATCTTTACTAACCAGAACTGGCAATCTTTGGCTGGGTGCAATGGTGTTAGACTTCCAGAAGAAGAGAGAGGTACCTGCCCAACTTTACATCGAGGGGGGCTGTGTGGAAAGAGTTTCCTCCTTTAAATTCCTGGGAGTCTACCTCAGCGAAGATCTTACTGGAAAATCAACACAGCCCAGGTGGCCAGAAAGGCCCAACAGAGACTCCATTTCCTTAGGGTCTTGTGAAAGTATAAAGTGGAACAATGACTGATGGCCTCCTTTTACCGATCCACAATAGAAAGCATCCTCATATATTGCATTACGGTGTGGTATGCTGGCTTGACAGCCGTGGATAGAAAGACATTATAGAGGGTGGTGAGCACAGCACAAAACATTGTGGGCTGTTCCCTGATACCACTAGATGACCTCGCTAGGGCTCACTGCCTTAGAAGAGTGAGGAAAATTCTCAGGGATGACTCACATCCCGGTCAGCACTTCTTCACTCTGCTACCATTGGGTAGGAGATAGAGAAGCAGAGCCAGCCACACCATGATAGACTTGCAGGGCCGGTGCGTTGTGCAACAAGGTCACATGGTGTAATAAGATTGGGACTGGGTTAGGGACTTCTGTCCTCACTGCGAGTTGTGTTGGTGGGGGGGTGCATGAAGGGAGGCTCAGCCAATCTCATTGTACACAGGTTGTACTCTGACAATAAAGATGATAACAACAACAACAACGAGGATGATGATGATGATAATGACAGCTGGTGTAACAAAGCACTGCATGGGCAGTTCCTTGAAAAGATCCAAGGAAAAATAGATAAGGAAAAGACCTGGTTATGGCTGACCAACAGAACACTGACGAAAGAGACAGAAGGCCTGATTCTTGCAGCCCAAGAACAAGCCATCAGAACGAATGCAATCAAAGCCAGAATAGAAAAATCTGCTGACGACCCCAAATGCAGACCCTGCAAAGAAGCGGACAAAACCATCGATCACATACTGAGCTGTTGCAAGACAATCGCTCAGACTGACTACAAACAACGACACAACACAGTCGCTCAGATGGTCCACTGGAACCTGTGTCACAACTACCATCTACCTGTAGTAAAGAACTGGTGGGATCATAAGCCTGAAAAAATGGTCGAAAATGAGCACGCAAAACTACTGTGGGACTTCCGGATGCAGACTGACAAAGTTTTGGAACACAACACCCCGGATATCACGACTGTGGAGAAGAAAAAAGTGTGGATCGTTGACATTGCCATACTTGGTGACAGCAGAATCGACGAGAAACAACTTGAAAAAAATCACCAGATATCAAGACTTGAGAATCGAACTGCAGAGACTCTGGCATAAACCAGTGCAGGTGGTTCCAGTGGTACTCGGCACACTGGGTGCTGTACCTAAAGACCTAGACAAGCACTTGAAAACAATTGGCGCTGACAGGATCACCACTGGTCAGCTGCAGAAGGCCACCTTACTGGGATCTGCTCGCATAATCCTCCGATAGTCCTTAATGCTTGGGAAGTGTTTGACTAGTGATTTGTGATACGAAACCCAGCATAGTCATCTTGTTTGCTGTGTACACTGTTGTTTTTTGATGATGATGATGATGATAATAATAATCATCATCATCATCATGTGAGCTGAAGCTCAAAGTTAGTCAGAGAGGACACATCTGGCAAATCTCCACTAAAATATACTATCTCCTCCTCTCCTTGAAAGCAATGGTGGCATCCTAAGCAAAGCCTGGTCCCAAATGCTAGCAGAATAGTTTTCTATGACTGTCCCGTGGCTCTTCCAATCCAACAGGAATGTTGAGTGTTGGCTTACTTGGCCAAGATGCCTTCAGCTAGAAAGTTGTATTCTGTTGTTTTTAGCAGTTGAATCAGAAAACGAAGGAGCAGATTATGGGGTACGAGGAGAACGAATTGAGATGATAATTCCTGAAACATAGTCCTCATTTAGGTCCCCCAGGTTCAACAGGAGTCCCAGGGATCCTAGGATTTAAAGGTGACCGAGGAGACCCAGGAAGGACTACAGTTGGATCTCCAGGCCTACCTGGGAAAGATGGAGATCCAGGGTTACGCGGAGCTCCAGGGTTACCAGGTGTTTCAGGTAAGTCCAAGCACTGATTTTGTGTATGAAAATTGGTCAGCTTTCTCTTTGCTGCAAGGAAATATCATCTCCCTACTTGTCATGACTATATGGTTTTCTAGATCCTTGTGGATTTAAAAATCTTTTTTCCCCAAAATGCAGAAACAATATACCCAGCAGGTGTGATCTTTAGTGGTGAACCTGGGGTGCCAGGTATCCCTGGACCAAGGGGACCCCCAGGAATCTTTGGCTTAAGAGGATATAAAGGTGAGTAGAATTCTCATTGTCTGAACATTCCTCCAATGTTCCCAAGTACTCAATCGTGGTCTTTTCGGAAGGAAGCAGCTATATTTTACATAAGTTCACTTGTGCAATATTTGTTTTTACTTCTTGACATGAGTAATGGCAGAATTTTCACTTTGATTTGGAGCAAAGCTGGCTGAGGAATTCTGTGAGTTGATGTCCACAAGTCTTAAAGTTGCCAAGGTTGGAGACCCCTGGTTTGTAGGACCCATGCCCACATGGCCCAAAGAAAACCTTCTGTTTAGGAAAACATGGACTTCATCTATTTCTCTATGCAGCTTGCATCAGTGGACTAGATGCAAGATGCATAAATCTTCCCACTCCTCATCGTTAAATCACTCTCAGAACTTGGAGGAAGGAGCCAGGTTAATTAACAGACCACCAATTTCTGTGATCCGGAGGAACAAATGCTAGGATGCATCCTTTCAGCATCCCCCATAAACCAGAGATGGACTGATAAGACAAGATTTAATACTGAGTCAGGAATATGTTTTTGGGACATGGGTATTAACCTGCTTTTGGAAATTATTTTGCTTAGAGTGAATTGAGTACGAGTTGTCCTTAAGTTGCATTAATGTCTGGTGACCTCATGGACACATTTTTGTAGCGTTTCATTTTCCAGAGATCTTCCAGCCAAATACCAAGCAGTCCAGTCCCTTATTAGCTTTCCAGGATCTGCCAATTACCTAGGCATTATGTATCTGTAGAAGCATGTATCCCTTCATTTAACCCGTCAGCATGATGGGTGAATGTATTCACTCAGTCCACAGAAGAAACTTGTTTTTCTCTATTCTACTGCTTCCTTCTACCGCTGCACCATAGAGAGTGTCTCAACTTACTGCGCCTCTGTATGGTTTGCCAATTGCACAGGGGCAGATAGGACAGCACTCCAGAGGGTTAACATTGCCCAGAAGATCATTGGTTGCCCTCTCCCCTCTTTGGAAGAGCTTTAGAGCTCCCGCTGCCTTAAGAAAGTTCAAAACATCCTTCAAGATCCATCTCATCCTGAGCACCCTTTTTTTTTAACTATTACCATCTGGCAGACGGTACAGGATAATAAAACGAGGACAAATAGGCTGAAAACCGCTTCTATCCCAGGGCAGTAGCTCTGTTGAATTCTACTGTATAGTGCAATATTAATGCAATATCAGGGGTTTTCAATTCAATGTATAGAATGTGAAGGATATGTGTTTATTTGCAGTCATAATGTACACTGAAGATGGTATTTAATTTCATTGTATGAGGTGCAATGACAATAACGTAAACTAAATTAAACTAAAACTAAACTTCTGATTCTACTTTTTGGCTTTTGTTGACACAAAAGACACACACACACAGAGAAACAACTAAAATACAGATAACTAGGTTTGTACCTACTCACACTTACAGGTAGAATTTTTTTTTAAAAAAAAAAATCCTGATTTGAGCTCACAACTGTGGTGTGGTTTTGGCTCATGTCTGAAGTGAATAATTGTTTCCCCAGGGGAAGGTGGTGATTGTGCCTGTGATGGCGGAATCACAAGAATTGGCTTGCCAGGAGAGTCAGGCAGCCCTGGTCAACCTGGCAGACAAGGTGATATTGGGCCAAAAGGATCCTTGGGAGATCCAGGAGATGGTTTACAAGGTCCTCCTGGACCACCAGTAAGTAAATAATGGATTTCTTTTGTTTGATAGGGAAGAATGTCAAAAGAAATTAGAAAGGTGAGATAAGCTTAATTAAAAAAAACCTTTTTGTTTGATGGAGGAAATGAAATTCATCCTTAGAAGGCTGTTTATGGTGGGTGGAGATGTTCCTCTGTCTCGAAAGAGGATTGGGCAAGGGTAATATTTTGCTGGGAGTGTCAGCTTTGGAAGCCATATTAACACCAGACGCTTCCACACCGCCACATTCTTGAGCCTGGGAAAATGGGAGGGGGGAATTTCTTGGAGTGTATGTGGTGAGACATAATAACATTCTTCTTCTAAGTCAAGGTCATGTTATTCTGCACCTGGGTGAGGGGAAGTCTAAAGTTGGGATGGATGGTGATTGGGGCATGTGATGCGATGATGGGTGCAGGGGGTGGATTTGTAATTTTTTACTTCTTGCAAGGAAACCTGGAACTTTCAGATTCTGGATTTCCCAGATGTGCCAGTTTACTCTCCAAATAAACCAGAACTTTTGAGAGGATGTCTGTCCCGGAGTTATTAGTTGGAGTGGAGGTTTTCTGGAACACTGACAAGGAGACTAATAGACCCAGCTATCTTGAAGAAATCCCCACTATATGTTCCTGAAATAAAGAACTATACCGAGGGGCAAAGTTAAAAGAGGGATTGGCCTAGAATCTCTATGTAGCTACAAGCAAAGTTAGTTGAGAAGATTCCTATGCATAGGCATGAGTAGTAATAAATCAATTTACATGGACCTTTACGTGTGGACCTGACCTTTCATGCTAATATATCCACAGAATTTACTGTAGTTCATAATTTTATTATCTGATTCATATTGAACACCAAAAGCAATAAAAATAAAAACACAGCATGTCCAGGGCCAATCTGGTTTAAACAATAACTCCTGAAGACTTCCCAGGTGCACCAGACTAGAAACATGACCAGATAAGCGAGTTCTACCTTATTCTAAGACTACATTAACAGAATCTTCCAGATCTGAAAATACAAATCTCCCACCATCTTTTTTTTACAGCCTGAGATATTAGTGAGGCTTCTTTCTGAGGCTCTTTCCCTGTCCATTATGGAGCTGCAGGCTATGTCCTCTCTTATCTGATCATTCCCTAGGCAGCGTCTTTTATCCTCATCTCCCAAGATCATTTCATGTACCATTTCACTCCCGTAGTTAATGAGTACACCATCTGTTTTTGCTGAACTCTCTCTGTTTGTCTTCCAGGGTTTCCAAGGTCAATCTGGTCTTCCAGGCCTTAAAGGACAAAAAGGGGAACCGTCTTCAGCCTCAGGCAGAGGACCTCGCGGAGATCCAGGGAATATTGGACTCAGGGGTCCTTCAGGGCAACCTGGAACTCCTGGTAGGGATGGCACACAAGGTGTCCCAGGTCAACGTGGCCTTGCGGTATGTTTGTCCATCTTGGAGCCCTTTGCAATTAAATGTATGCCTGGGTCTCCCCTAACTGGCATCCAGAGGTGTTGAGCTTCATCACTTTGAATTCCTAGCCAGTATAGTCTTCCTGGCTATGGATTATGAGACCAGACTGTTTTCCTTTGATGATGTGGATCACTATCAGTGGTGGTATTCAGCTGGTTTGCACCGGTTTGCATGAACCGGTAGCAAGGATTTGGCATGGGTCACTGAACCGGTAGTAATTTCTTGCTGGCCACGCCCTCGACCCGGTCGCCTGGTCACCTCTCGCTCGCTCACCTCACCTGTCTGACGCTAGCCCGCCCAGTCACTCCTGAGGGTATTTCTTTTTTTTCCCCCTACAGTGCCGGGATTCCCCTCACTTACTTGCTGCTTCACCCAGGAGGTTTCCCTGAGGCCCAGGAAGGCAAAACAAACAAACAAACAAACAAACCTCCGCCCCTCCCTCTATTTTTTGACTTCCTGGGGCCCGGGGAGGCCCCAAAACGAAGTGTGTGGGGTGCTGTGCGCCCCCACCCAGGCTCAGTTTTCTGACTTCCTGAGGCCTAGGGAAGCCTTCTGGGATCAAAAACGTCCCCTCAGGAGGCTTCCCTGAGGCCCAGAAGGCCTCCCAAAATGGGGGGACGGGCGCTGCAAAAAAGCAAAAAAGCCATGCCCACCTAGTCACATGGCCACGCCCCCTAGCCACGCCCCCAGAACCGGTAGTAAAAAAATTTTGAATCCCACCACTGATCACTATGTATAGCTTGTCAAGTCCTTGACGAAAGAAGTTCTCAGTTTTTGTAAGCTCTTCTGCCTAAATTAAAGGGCTGATGTTTAGATTAGATGTAGTGCTATTCCTAGGAGAAGATATGATGACAAACCATCTCTACCCCCAACTGTTATCTTACAAGAGCTTTTCATCTACCTGTAATCGATTCTCCCCCCCCACTCACTTACCTGGCTGCTTCTTACATACCATACCGGGAAGCAAATGGTCCTGGGATACATCGTGTCCTCAAAGATAACTTTTTTTTATATTTTTAATTACATTTATATCCCGCCCTTCTCTGAATACTCAGGGCGGCTTACAATTTTTGGGACACAACCCAGTGCGCTCAGCAATAGCCTTCATTCTATTGTATATGCCTGCTTATTACTAAGCGGCATTTTTACAAAGTCGGCTTATTGCTCCCAACAATCTTGGGTCCTCAATTTACCTACCCCGAGAGGATGGAAGGCTGAGTCAACCTTGAGCCTGGTGGGATTCGAGCCTGCACTAATTGCAGGCAGCTGGAAGTAAGTGCTAGGTATTTAACAGCCTGCACCACCAAGGCTTTGCAGCATCAGGGATGTCCCATATTTTTGGAGGGCTTGGGGACCGCCTTAGTTTTTTTTTGGGTTTTTTTCCAGCTCTGGTGGCCTAGAGGTGGCGCTCTCGCCTCAAAATCAGGAGGCAGTGAGTTCGATCCTAGGTAGAGGCTAAAATTTGGAATAGACTCGATGGGGTTGGACTCAATGACTTCCAACTCTGTTATTCTGTGTCCTATGTTCTTTTTCCAATTCAGACCTAACTCCAGGCCAGAGGTGCAGATTCATCTTCCTTAGAGGTGGCCTTTATCAACCCTTTGCTTCCAAACCAAGAGTTTCTCTCTTGATGACTTTTCTAATCGTCGTTCTTGATGTGGGGATTTCTCCCTTCTACCTAGTGTCTATTTTTTGTGTGTCCCTGTGCATTTAGGGTGATGATGGATTTGGCTTCCCAGGGGACAAAGGTTTCCCTGGATTACCTGGCGCAAGGGGGAAGTATGGTGAGATTGGCCTACCTGGCATTGGTTTTCCGGGGCCAAATGGACGTTTTGGACCTCCAGGGGATCCAGGGATCAGTGGCATTCCAGGACAACCTGGACCTCCAGGGCCACCAGGTAAGTTATGTGGGGATTAATCTGATTTTGGATTGATCACCACAGCCAGGATAGTGGATCCTTCAGACTGTCAGATATGGACTTGAAGACCCAAGTTCAGGTCCTCGCTAGAACCTGAGAGTTAACGGATGCCTCTGGGCCTCTTAATCTCAGACCCGTCTATTTCACAGGACTATTGTGGGGATAAACTTAGGGAAGACATCCTGTCCCCAAGTAAGCCACTCAAGCTGCCTGAGAAGATCTGATTGCATTTAGATCCTCTTCTCACAGAGCTTGAGGTGATTTTGCAGGCGTAACAAAGGATCTTAGGGGCTAAGCTTTCCTAAAACAAAATAATTGGATTGTGATGATGATGATGATGATGATGATGATGATGATGATGATGATGACAACAACGATGACATAATCTTTGCCCTGTGGGATTGAGTCTTCACATTCTGCTTGGGATCCACCTTGCCTTGACCCAGAAGACAAAGACCAACACCACGCCGATTCTTTGTTTTTCACCCAAAATTTCCCCTCAGTAATTGTATAATTGTGGGTTTAAGTTGATTTAATTTGTCCATCTATATATGAATTGGGTCCTTCATCAAGGGAGGTGCTTCATCTTGCAGGTTTTAGTGATAAGCCTGCTAAAGGCACAGGGGAGGCCAGGTTTTTATGTTGCCCCACCCGTTGTCCACTTTGTCTCTCAATGTGACGCAGGCTTGTCTTCTAATGGCTTTAGAACTTCTAGCTCTTACGACAACTATCTGGGTGGATTAACCCTGCATATCGTACCTGTGAACCTCGGCAGCTTGGGATGCAAACCAGCCCTCTCGTGGGTTATCCTTTCTTTCTCTGCTCCCCCTTTCCCATCTGCTTTGTTTTTAACTTGTGCTCCTTTGCTTAACCGGTATAGGTGATTGCTGCTGCGGTGTGGAGGTTGGTAATGGAGACTTAGACGCTCAGGGAGGTGAGAGCGAGGGCCCGAGAGCTCAGAAGAAACGGGTGCACCCTCTTCCTTCCTGTTATGACACAAGGCGCTGTCCCATGCGCGCACACACACACACACACACACACATATGCACACCCAGGAGCATGTCGTTTAACAAAGTGGAGGGGGAGATCCTACTTGATGGACAAAGTCATCTGTGGCAAGGGGCACCATCCATCCCTGGGGGGGGGCTTGCTTACCAGCGCTTCTCTCCTCCCCCTGCCCCATTTCAAAGTTGCGCCCTGCCATGCTTGCCACCTGCTTCCCTTCTGGCTGTGTGTTCTTGTACCTTGCTTATTGCATGAAGCTGGTCAATGGCTTTGGAAGACGTGAGTGCTTGGCCCCTGAACAGTTGATGCTGTGGCAGCCAAAGGACCCACCACCACTGCCCTATTCCGTAGGTTAAGATGTTTATCACTCAGCAAAGGATTGGATTGACGTTCACCTGTGCATTCACTGGGTTGGTGCTCATTTGGCGGATGTTCTGGTAGTTGCTGTTTCACGGGAGCTTAATAAGGCAAGGAGGGGAGGGTAATTTGGGGGAGGGAAAACCCTGAGAATGCCCCTCTGCTGCTTTCCTTTTGATTTTATATCAGTAAATAAAGTGTTTTGCAAATCCCAAGTCAGGTGGACAAATCAGGAGCCACAAGGGGACTACAAAACTCTTTCCTTTTGTCACGCTTTATATGAAAATTTGCACAGTTCCACTCTGCTTCTGTTTTAGGACTGTGAAAATGAAATCATCCACAGAAATTAATAATAATAATAATACCTATTATTATTATTATTAATAATTTATTATTAATAATAATAATTAATAATAATAATAATTATTATTATTATTTATTAGACTTGTATGCCGCCCTGTCTCCCTAAGGACTCAGGGCGGCTAACAATATAAAACCCTTTGAAACCATTTAGAACATTCTTGGGCCTTGGTGGTCAGGTACAAGCAATTGGAACCACTCAGGAGTTGTCTAAAGCAGAAGCTTTATTGTTAACCCCCTAAGTTACAAGAATCTCCACAGACGGATTGCATTTCCTTAAGAATGGCCTTCTGGGGGGAGTTAAGTTGCTGCCTTCTGCCATGGGAAGAAGACTCTAAGCTCAGCTCCTTCTTAATGCTTCCCTCCAGCCCTGCTGCAGATTCCACCACAAGATACAGCAACATCCCTTAGTCATGACCGATGCTTAGCCAATTGCTCCGTTGCATTAGGTGCTCCTTGCCTCTGTCTTTCCTGGCCAGACTTTATGGTAGCTAGCGGTACGGTTTTGCCACTGCTAGTTTAATTGCTCCCGGTCAGCCTAGCTCAGGGGTGTCAAATTCAAGGCCCCGTGGGCTAGATCTGGCCTGCAGGAAGTTTACATCCGGTCCACAGGGCAGCCCTGGAAACAGCAAAGGAGCGGCCTGCAGTGCCTCTGCCGGCAAAAACGGAGCTTGGAAGGGCCGTGTGTGGTCCTCCCGGGCTCCGTTTTCGGCTGCAATGGTCTCCTGCAGCCCTCTGCCCTACAAAAATGGAGCTCGGGAGAACCACCCACTTTGCCCTCCTGCACACACCATGAGCAACCTGGCCAAGAAGAGTGAGAAAGGCGGCAGCGGCAGCCTCGAGGAGGAGCAAGCGCAGCCAGGCTCCTCCTTGGGGAAGTGGGGCTGGGCTGAGGGGTCCCGGTGCCATGGGAGCTTGAAGGCCAGGCTGGGTGCTTGCCCCCTGCTGCCTAGGGCTCTGGACAGCCTGCGCTGCCATCCAGGGGTCCTCCAAGTGGCCTAAAAGGATGGTGAGGCTCCTCTGGAGGACAAGGGTTTGGCCCTCTCCCTGGTCTCACCTTCCTCCTCTGGAGACAGTGGATCCCACCAGCCCCACCCAGGACACCACAGGTTCCCCTGACACGAGGGATATTGAACTGGCCACGCCCACCCTGGCCACACACTCCCAGCCCCCCCCAAGGTCAAACACAACCAACCCTGATGCAGCCCTCAATGAAATCGAGTTTGACACCCCCAGTCTAGCTGCTTACTCACAAATGCCCTCATAGCTACTACCGTGTTTCCCCGAAAATAAGACTTACCCCGAAAGTAAGACCTAGCACTATTTTCTAAACCTGCCCTAATATAAGACCTACCCCGAAAATAAGACCTAGTGTAAATCTCCAGTTCCAGGAAGACTTTTCAGGGAGCAACCGTGCACCCAAAACACCCCCTACACACTCACACCCACTATTTGGCACCATAAATATATAAGACCTACCCCGAAAATAAGACCTAGTGTGTTTTTGGGAGCCAAAAAAAATATAAGACAGTGTCTTATTTTCGGGGAAACACGGTACTATGAAAATTCAAGATGAGCCAACCAGAAGCTGTCACTGCTCTGGTGCTAAAATAGCCTGGCTGGGTTTTATTTCAAGCCTCTGGAATATTCACAAGCTGGAGGTCACTGTTCTACTGCAAGTGGTATTTGAAGGCATGCCTGTCCCCTACCTAGGAGTAAGCTGGAGTCTTATCCTCTACCATTAATCAATCCCTCTTGGAAGTCAGCTTTTTTGGTACTGTGTCCCAAGGGACTACCAGAATTGCAAAATCATGACAATCCTACAATGGAAGGTTGGACTCTCCAGCAAACTGGCCATCACATTTTGGAACTGTTGTAACTTCCAGATCATCTCCAAAAGCTGCACTATATAGAATAGATTGCAATCACCAGCTGTGATCAGCCATCCATCATGCTTTTTTTTTTAAAAAGCAGGATAAACATTATGCTAGATGCAAAATTGCCTTAAATCCAGGTGTGAAAATCTTAGGACACTATAATAGGTTTGCCACTAATGGGGGCAAAAGAGAAGCAAAAAAAAAGGGGTGGGAATTGGAGGTTGATGGCATTCTGCCTAGGGAAAAGCAGGCTATACTGCAGATATTTGCAAAGAAAATCAGCTCTGTTTCTTGTCAATGGCCCAGAATCACAGGGGTGCAACAGTCATCACCTGACCAAAATCACACATGCAATTGTCCCTAAGTGACAGAACGGGATTTGAGCACTTTATTTGCTGGTCGATCTTGAGATGTGGGCATTGTCCCTGTTTCCAGGGAACACGGAAAAAGTTCTTACAAGTTTTGTTCAACCAAAAAAAAGAACAAAGTTTTAATACAATTTCTGCCTTTAGGAGAAACTTTGCCCTGCATAATGCCTGGAGTCATTGGTCCACCTGGACTTCCTGGACCTTCAGGGTTTCCAGGTAGGTAGCTTTGGGCTTTAAGCCCAGCTTCTTCTAGCAGTCAGAAGACACGATGAAAACTCTTCAATTTCATGACATGAAGACAGACTTAACCATAGTTTCAACTGGGAAAATGTGACCATCCTAGACCAAGCCAAGTCCTACTGGGCCTGCATTCTAGAAGCCTGGCTTCAGGTGGGCTGCTACGGGTTCACCCAGGTTCGAGACGCAGCTAATCTCATGGCCGGTTCAGAGAACCGACAAATTCTACCTCTGGCTCACCATGCCCTGCCCTGCCCACCACGCCCCTCCATGCACTCATTTTGGATGCGAGATAAGTGCAGAGCCTGCGCAGAGGCTCAGGGATGGCAAAAAATGGGCCTTCCAGAAGGCTGGAAACGGGCTGGGGAACGTGAAAACATTAACCCCCCTGCCATGGTGCAGGAGGCTGACTAGGCCACGCCCACTCAGCAACCCGGCAGAGAACCCGTTGCTGAAATTTTTGAAGCCCACCCCTGCCTGGCATTCTGTTGAATTAGCTATCCATAGACACATAGACATTAAAAAGACTGTGCAAAAGAGATAATTAACAGGCTACAAGGGGAACAAAAAGACTCCAGCACCTCTGGATTTTAATTGAATAGTGTTATTTTAATTCAGATTATTGGGTTTCATGTTTAATCTCTTTTTAAAATTGTATAGTATTTATATTTATATTGTTTTTATGATTGTACGCCGCCCTGAGTCATTCGGGAGATGGGGCGGCATAGAAATCCAATAAAACTAAACTAAAACTAAACTCTCCACCAGCAATCAGCACCCAGATCAGCATAGATTAGCTCCAAGGTCAACCTCAGACCTACAGTCAAATAAACAGTATCCCAGTCAAGAAACATCCAAAAAAGCCAACAGCAAACAGCCCAACCTTGGTGGCTCAGGCTGTTAAATGCCTGCATTTAAGTTCCAGCTGCCTGCAATTACTACAGGCTCGAATCCCACCAGGCTCAAGGTTGACTCAGCCTTCCATCCTCTCGGGGTAGGTAAATGGAGGACCCAAGATTGTTGGGGGCAATAAGCTGACTTTGTAAAAAATGCCGCTTAGTAATAAGCAGGCATATACAATGGAATGAAGGCTATTGCTGAGCACACTGGGTTGTATCCCAAAAATTGTAAGCCGCCCTGAGTTTTGGGAGAAGGGTGGCATATAAATCTAATAAAAAATAAAAAATAAAATAAACCAAGGAACCTCATCTAAGACCAACTCCCATTAATACTGACAGGGCAAGCCACTAGAATATAAACTGACAGCAAATTGCACTCTTCAGTAGTATTGATGATGTTACCTTGTTGGGTAACGAAATGTCTGCAAGAAAACAAGCAAGCTCAGAAAGCACCAAGGGCCCTTATTTAATCCCAGCTAAATTGACTTTACTCGGTGGAGTGCTTCAATGCAAAATGTGTTTACAGGAGTTGCAGCATTGTTATGGTTTTTCTAGGAAACTATGAAGGACACGTGTTTGTTTCTTCCCAAACTGATTTTCTCCTCTTATCGTCAGGTTCCAAGGGTAGCAAAGGATTTCCTGGTTTCCAAGGGCAGCCAGGTTTAATTGGCTTAAAAGGAGAACCGGGCATACCCGGGGTGGCTCGATTCCCAGGAATGCCAGGTAAGAACCAGAGAGGAGGCAAAAATCCAGAGGTCATTGGTCACACACTTCATAATATTGCCAAAACTCTTAGATGGATATACCCATGAAATCGCCAGGAATCAACTGAAATACCTGAACTTTTAAAAAGTTAACTACAGATAGTGCTCTACCTACAACACTTCATTTAGTGACTGAATGGCACTGAAAAAAGTGACTTATGACTGTTTTTCACACTTACAACTGTTGCAGCATCTCCATAGTCCCATGATCAAATTTCAGATGCTTGGCAACTGACTCACATTTATGACCGTTGCTGTGTCCTAAGGTCATGTGATCACCTTCTGATTAGCAAAGTCAAAGTCAACGCCAGATTCATTTAAGAAGTGTGCTACTAATTTAACAACTGCAGTGATTCACTTAACAATTGTGGCAAGAAAGGTCATAAAGTGGGGCAAAATTCACTTAGCAAGTGTCTTGCTTGGCAACAAAAATGTGGGGCACAATTGTGGTTGTAAGTCGAGGACTGCCTGTACTTTACCAACAGACCTGAACCATTTGCCATTCCCATCAGAGAGTTCAGAGACTGGAACACCAAAATGGATGAGCAAGATCCGTATGTTCGCCCTTAATGGATATCCCTCTAGGATTGACAATTGGAAACACAACACGCTAGGGACCCTGAGTTGCTTCTATTCAGTGTTTCAATCAGCAGCTTTGCCTTTTTGGGTAGTATCCATTCCATCTTGTCCCTTGCAGTTCATTCACCATAGACTGGAAGAGCCTTGGTGGTGCAGGCTGTTAAACGCCTAGCACTTAGTTCCAGCTGCCTGCAATTAGTGCAGGTTCGAATCCCACCAGGCTCAAGGTTGACTCAGCCTTCCATCCTCTCGGGGTAGGTAAACTGAGGACCCAAGATTGTTGGGGGCAATAAGCTGACTTTGTAAAAATGCCGTTTAGTAATAAGCAGGCGTATACAATGGAATGAAGGCTATTGCTGAGCGCATTGGGTTGTGCTCCAAAAAAATTGTAAGTCGCCCTGAGTCTCCGGAGAAGGGCGGCATATAAATGCGAATTAAAAACAAAAAACTGTAATGGTACATGTAAGCTTAGGAGACAGGAGGAAGAGCTGCAGAGTAAACAGTGGTTAGATAATATCCTGAAGAAAGAATGGAGGCATAGCATACATCCAGGAAAGACCCTCCCTAGTTTCCTGGAATGTACACGTGTGAAGGGGGACAGGGAGAGATGTACTTTGCAAGACTTTCTTAATGAACCTTACCTTAAAGATAGAGCTAATATTTCCCATGGACACAACTGGCAGGGGAAACTTTGACAGGACCCAGTCTGAGTTGGTCACCAGGACGAAAGATTTATTCTTCCAAGCTTTCAGGCTTGGTGATAGACTAAGTGCAGATATTCTGAGTTCCCTGATGATGGACTCCAGCATGAGCTTGAACGCTTGGATGACTAAACCTTGGGTCTCGGTGATTGACTCCGATTGGATCCTGTAACATTATCCTGGGACACTTGTATTTATCTTCATTCATGGAAACCTTGTGTCAACTCATAAAATATTTCTATGGACAGAAAGGGAGTGGGGAGCAATGCAGCAGCTTGCAAAACTGAAACTGCATTCCATAAATGTTTTCAAAGATAGTAACTAGGTGACTGAAGTTTCTGCCATGCAAAATTCTAACTAGAGAGCATGATTAATGACTCTTGGCTATGGATGTGTCCCATTGGAGAATATGAATTACGAGACACCCAGGGGGTGGGGGGAAAACCAGGGTCAAGGGTGACAATGAATTATGTATCTCAGAGTCGTCTACACCCAGGCAGTGCTAGCATGTTAACTCCCAAACTTAAACTTTTTAAGTTTTGGAAGTTTGGCTCAAAACTCATGATTTAAATGGGGGTAACTGCCAGAATCCTGACACCTTGACCTTAATATTCCTGGGTCTGTTTCTTCTCTGGACAACTTCACAAAGCTAACAGAGGTGGTTAGTTCTGTCAGCTTATTGCCCACTAGATTGGTCTTGCAGGGCTTCTAAGGACTTCTTTAATGCCTTGGCAAACCATGGTGCCTCCACATTCCTGTGGGCATTTATTTTGTGGTACAGACGTAACGATGGTTTGCTAGCATAACTGCAACATCATGCACCACCTATCAAGTGAACATGGAATGACGTTTGCTCTCCTTAAGAACATCATCTCAGTTTTATTGCAGTCCAGGTTTTGCTGGAAATCATAACCACCCTGGATCCACTTGGATCCGGCTTATAATTTTATGAACCGATGATGAGACGCATCAGCTGTTGCTACAAATGTTGTCAGGTGCAAAGAATCAGGATTATATTTTACATTCCAGTTAAGCTGATTTGCTGCTCATGCTTATACATAAGAATCTAGTCAATGTTGGTATTAACATTCAAAGTCCTTCATGGCTTGGGTCCGGGGTATTTGCGGGAGCGTCTCCTGCCGACATCAAATGTCGATCACCCTGTGCGAGCGCACAGATTGGGACTTCTCGGGGTGCCGTCCGCACGACAGTGTCGACTGGCGGTACCCCGAGGAAGAGCCTACTCTGTAGCAGCTCCCGCCTTGTGGAACCAACTCCCCATGGGGCTCCATTTGGCTCTGGATCTCCGCTCTTTCCGCCACGATCTGAAAACTTGGCTGTTTGAACAGGCCGTGCTGGACTGACATCTCGGGGAGCGGGTTTTTTAATTGATTTTATGTGGGCTTGTACTGTTTAATTTGTTTTTAATGTATTTATTGTTGTTTTTAGTTGTGAGCCGCCCCGAGTCCTATTGGAGAGGGGGTGGCATACAAGTCCAATTATTAAATTAAATTAAACTAATGGTCAGCATTAAATTGGTACTAGGTAAGAGTTAATGAGATTCAAGAGAGGCTGGACTTAGACCGTTTGTAGCTAGGTAGAGATTCTAGACTGGTTCCTTTCTTGTCTACACCTCCACACTCTGCCTGTTCCTCTCCTACACCTTCTCCCACTAAAGCAACTATTCTCTGTTGCTTTAAAATTAATCCTGCTTTCTTTTCTTGAAAGGGTTTCCTGGCCCTCATGGAGATCCGGGTTCAAAAGGACGACAAGGAGTCGATGGGGTGGATGGGCTGCCTGGTCCAGAAGGCTGTCCTGGTTTGGTTGGCCCAAATGGATCCCCTGGTGATGTCTTTGGGGCTGAACCAGGATCCCAAGGAGAACCTGGTTTACCTGGCTTACCAGGAGATAAAGGTTTTCCTGGAGATTTTGGCTTTCCTGGAACACCAGGTAAGTTCTGAGCAATTTTTTTTGTTTTAAAACACCAACTGAAAAGTTACTGAAATTCAACAAGTCTGCTCATGGTTTCTTTTTGGATGGAAAATCTCCCATGTATGGGAGTTTGAGTTCAAAGAGGGTTCAAAGACTTTTTGAGTTCAAAGAGGGAAGATAGAGAGATTTAAATGGGCTAAATGGTTAAAGAAATCTACTGAAGAGAATATTGAAATCTAGCTTTTTGATTTCTCTAAGCAGCCATTGATGGCTTGTCTTTCTGGAACAATCCATAGTGGTCTCATTTCTTATTATAGAAAAGTCAACCTAGTTTACAAGTCACAGTGACTGGCTTCACATATCCCAAAAAAGATAAAACATTTCTTGCTGGTAAAATGTTGGGATAGAAGTTGCCATTTTTTGCAGTTCCTGCAATATATCCTTCTTTCCTTTAAAATGAATATTTAAGGAAACATGAGCAAACAAACAAAATCAGCCAGCTATTGTCATAGCTATGCTAACTTGTCTGACTTATACTTTCCAGAAAAAAAGCAAGCACTGTCTCACTTCATTTCAAAGGCAATGTAAACAATTCATCATGTATTTATACCTACATTTATAGCCAGAAGTTTACAGATATCTTCTGGGGACAAGCTAATTCAATGGAAATGAGAGGTGTCATCTGTTTATAAAAGAAAATCAGTTCCTCACCTTTATAGTTAATGAGATAAGATTATAATGAATTGCATTCTGTCTTTAAATTAATGTCCTCTTAACCTTGAGATGGAGCCTACTGATTATGAGTTGTGTTCAGATCAAATCATACCCCTCATTGTCAGGAATTACTTCTGGTTTGAAATCATTACATATTGCAAGATCCAATCTGGGTCGGTCACTGGGACCAAAGATTTAGTCTTCTGAGCTTTCTGATGAGTGTTGGAGCCCATCTACAGGCAATTTCACTGTCCTGGAATATTTGTTTTGGGCACCCCGTAGCTACATATTTAACATAAGGATACACAACTATTTCCACAGTGAGAACCACTATTGGCCACTGAGTATCAAATCAGGATCTCACTCAACTCGATGGGGCTGGAAAAAATCCTGCCTTGACTTTAGATTCATTTACATTTAAATACAATTAAATTAAATATCACAAATAGGATTTTTCTCCAATTGGGTATACAGTAAGCGCTTCCTTGCATCACTTTTAAAACTGCATAGATCTTTGCTTTTTGAGGTTTCCAGAGGTTGGAAATGTCAACCAGCCAAGGAGTTCACATCAGATTTCACTTGGGGTGACTTGATTGCTGGCCGAGGAATTCTGGGAGTTGGAAATCCACATGCTGGCTGAGGAATTCTGGGAGTTGAAGTCCACAAGTCTTAAAGTTGCCAAGGTTGGAGACCCCTGGACTATAAGACCCACAGGTCCCTTCCAACACTGTTGTTCTGTAATGATGCCCAAATCAGTCCCATGAGTTTTGTTGAACACCCATGTAAGGGGGAAAAGAATGGGAATTGTTAAATCTTTTTCGGTTTCCAGGTTTGGATGGAAGGCCTGGTCTGTCAGGTAGAAAAGGAGGACGTGGGGAGCCGGGTCTTCCAGGTTTTGATGGACTGCAAGGACCACCAGGAGCAGGAGGTCCATTTGGCATCAAAGGAAAACCAGGTCCATTGGGAACAACCGGCCTTCCAGGATCACAAGGTATGGATTGTTTCACCCTGGATGAAGGTGTGTGGCCTTCAGATGTCCCCTCCACCAGAGCTTTCCTGCAGGTTGACTACTTGAGACCTATCCTTGAGCTTGATAGCACTTTGTCCAGGTGCTTCTAAACTTATTCAGGAGATTCCAGAAATCTGGAGATGAGATGAGAGAACAAAGCAGATGCCGAAACTCTCAGCCAAATACACCGAACCGGCATTGAATACAGGTAGTCCTCGAATTATGACCATCGTTGAACCTGGAATTACAGTCATTAGTCATAGCGACGGTTAAGCAGGTCACTTACATTGATTGCACCTGATTTTACAACATTTTTTGCAGTGGTCATTAAGTGAACACTACAGTCATGAAACAAATCCATTTTTTTTGCTGGAAAGCAGGAAGAAAGGCCGGGAACCCACAAAAACCCGCTGAAAACTAGTCACGTGACCCCAAGATCAATGCATTGGATCACGTTTATACAGACAGCCGTAAACTAATTGCTAGGTGCCCCAAATGTGATCACATGACTATGGAGGTTGATCACATGACCACAGGAGGGAGTTACGTACTTGTTGGAACTTCAAAGTCAAGTCACGAGTCCCTTTTTTTAGAATCCGTTGTAATTTTGAACAGTCACTAAGCAACCAGTCATTAAATGAGGCCTGCCTGAATAGTGAAAAGAATATTGGGGGGAGGGGTGGTTTAGCACATTGCAAAGGATTATATTAATGTCCAAGAATGTTTCTGGGCACCATTTAGAGACTCTCTTAGCCCAGCCCACCTCACAGAAGAAAATAGGAGAAAGAAGGAATGTTAGAATATGTTTGCCGCCTTGAGTTATTTATAAAAAATAATAATAAAAGCAGGATTAAAAAATATTTTAAAAATACTGTCCAATCTGCCTCAGATTGATAGGTCATTGTTCCAACAATTTAACTGAAGGTTATAGAACTGTCTAAAATGAGCTTTTTCATTTCATGATCATATCATTCACAACTAACTTTCATGATCCATATTCATTGATTAATTTCAGGAAACCCCCATACCTTGGAAGATTTGCACCCCGTCTATTTATTCTCATTCATGTTGTCCAATGCCATCCTGTGATCTTCCTGAGCAACCAGAAACACGTCCCAAGGGTGCTTTTCGCAACTGGAGCTTGTTTTTTTTCCTTGAAAACGTTTCAGTTCAGAACTGAAGAAGTTTCTTGGATGAGAAGCAAAGCATGTTCAAGAAAAACCAAAGTCCAGTTGCCTTTTGAAAAAGCACTTTTGGGACAACCATGACTGGGATGACCGGGAATCTCTATAGAAAATCAGAAAACCAGTTTTCTTAATTTCTCAACAGCCTCTTTCTTGGATGTATTGCAGTTGTAATAGCCACAAGTCCCTGTAGATGAAACTGCTTGGAGTTTAATAAATGACACCTCAATAAACCATTCTATTGTCGAACAAGAATAAAAACAGTTCAAGGGCAGTGTTCAACTCTATTCCAAGCATAATTCCCAGCCATTCTTGTTCTGGAACAGAAATTAAATCAAATGCAAATCCCTACATCAGTGATTCTGACTTTTAACTAAATTTAGGCACTAAATTTAACAATTGTTGTGTTTTGTACCAGCTGTAACTGGTGGTTAGAGTTTCCCTTTCTTGTTTGATAAAGTACCCCTTCAATAATCTCAGCCAATGTCCTTCCATCACCATCCAGATCCTTTTAATGAAGGTGCTAGGAATTGGTTTACTTCTGCTGGCATTATACAGTATATACGCTGACTTGTGATACTATTTATTTATTTATTTTACTATTGGGATTTCTATGCCGCCCTACCTCCTGAAGGACTCAGGGCGGCTCACAACAATAAAAAACATACAGTACAAAATTTAAAAAAATATTAAATAAGCATCCTAATAAGCTAATTAAAACAAACAAACAACCACTAAAAACCCCCACTTGGCCATGTATGGATCCTTCACCTAGAGAGGAATCCATCTCTCATCCACATCCTGGATAACTGAGCTGCCAATTAAGGTGGTGGAAAGTGGTCTTCACTGGCCTTGATGCCACAGCAGGTACAGTTCCTTCAAATAAAAATATGAAGTCCTGGGATGGCAGGGGGGAAAAAACAAAATCTGGGGGGGATAAAAAATGTTCAAAGGAAATCCTGGAGGGAAACTATATTTCTCTTAACATCTATAGAGATTGTCAGTCATTCAAGTCATGGTTGCCCCAAAGACACTTTTTCAAGAGTCAACTGGACTTTCTGGTTTTTCTTTGAAGACGTTTCGCTTCCCATCCAGGAAGCTTCGTCAGCTCTGACTGGATGGTGGACTCAGCGGCTCTCTAAAAGGATGCAAATGACCAGCTGTCTACAAGGAGTATAAATCCTTCCATTTCCCACCATCCAGTCAGAGCTGAAGAAGCTTCTTGAATGAGAAACGAAATGTCTTCAAAGAAAAACCAGACAATCGAGTTGACTCTTGAAAAAGCACCTTTGGGACAATCGTTCCCTTACTCAAATATTTTTACCTCCAGCACCAGCAGCCCTGTTTTCACATTCCTGTCTACTGTCTCCATCCACCCAACCCCAGGGAACCCCATCCATACATTTGATCTAAGCTGTGTTGAGAAAGAGCTCAGTTGTCCCAAAGGTGCTTTTTCAGAAGACAAATGGGGGTTTCATTATTTTTCCTGGAAGACGTTTCGCTTCTCATCCAAGCTTCTTCAAGTCTGAAGAAGCTTCTTGGATGAAAAGTGAAATTTATTTATTTATTTATTTATACTTGAACTTGTATGCCGCCCCATCTCCGAAGACTCGGGGCGGCTCACAGCTAAAAACACAAACAATAAATATTTTAAAAATAATTAAACAAAGAACAAGCCCAAATATAAGACATAAAAACAATAAACATTAAAATCCTCCCTCCCCTAGGGAGGGGTCACAGCCAGCAAAAATAAAGAAAGTCCAGTTGCCTTCTGCAAAAGAATCTTTGGGACAATCATGACTTGGATGACTGAGAGTCTCCATGGAGAAAGAGCTCAGTTGTTTTCCAAGTCATTAACTTCATTCTCGGCCTTGTGCTTTCTTCCTGGTTCACATGTTTTTGTCTGTTTTTCCTCACCATGTTTCTGTTCCATTTGCCATCATCTCTCCATTTCTGATGTCACACTGTTTTGGTTTTGGGGGTTCTTCACATAGGCTGTCAAGGTGAGAGCAAATGCTTTGTAGCGTAAAAACTCTCGGACTAACAGCTGCCTAGCCTATCTTGCAACAAAATGTGCGCTGACTGTGATACCCCTTATTTCAATCCTGCAAAGAATTGCGGCCTTCACCTTTTCGGAAGGGGATTTGTACGTAGGAGGCGCCGCACATGGACTTCTTATCCTGGAGAAGGTCTATCTGTGTAGCCACTGAATCTGGAGAAGGTCCATCTGTCTGGACACTAAGAGTCAAAGCCAACTCAATGTGCAAAGAATCACTCAGCCAACATGGACTTCCACTTAGTTTTAGATGTTTGGTTTTTCCCATTTGTAAACATTTTATATCTTTCCTGAAAAAGAACCTCTGGCTTTTAAGTCAGGGGTCCCCAACCCCTGGGCCACTGCCCATTATCGGGCCACAGCTTGTACGGAACCGGGCCATGGAAGTTGTGGGCAATGAACCACCCCTCCTCCTCCCTGCCCCGGTCCACAACAGCCAGAAAAGTTGGGGAAAGCTGTATTAAGTGATGTTTTAGTCAATATTCCACAACGCTTGTTAGGTTCTTTTGGTCTCCTGGCATTACCCTTTTTTGTTGCTGTCTGTCTGAAAAAAACACCATCTGGACCTTTAAGACTCAACCTGACAAATTCAGAAGCTAAAGTCCACCCTGTTGGGTTGGTTTTATCAGCAAAGTTATTTCTGGCATTGTCAGCACAGTTTTATAGATCCTTGTTTAGATTCTGCCTCAGTCATGCTTCAGCTTTTAAATTTAATTTTAAAAAATAAAGGCTAGGTCAAATTGAGCTTGACTTTGGGTGACTGGATAGATATACTGATGGTAATTTTACTGGCAACAGCATCGGTGTGAATTGCCAAAGCTTTCTCCTAGAAGGTGTACAATTTTACAGTCCAGACTACAGTCCTATCCATTGATGTCCCATCCAAGCACTAACCAAATCCAACTCTGCTGAGCTTTATCAAGATTAGTTACAGCCAGTTTTACTGCTGCCACTAGTGTGACTTCCTCGAGTCAAGCACAGTTTGTGTTTTCATCTGTGTACAAGTGACTATTCCCCTTTAACAATAATGAGTTTTCTTTCCACTGGAATCCAGCTCAGGCCACTGTCTAGAGTATAGAGTAAAAAGAGTAAAGCAAAAATGGGAAAAACATTTTGGTATGGTTTAGAATGGCAGTAGCAAGTGGGATGTGACACGCCAAGAGGTTTCTGGGTCCCCATTGGTAGCCTCTGTGACTCACATGTTTCCCAGATGGTAACTGATAACACCTAAATTAACCCAACCATAAGGGGTTTCACTGTTGGCAGTTGTCCGTTGGTACAGGCAGTAGCTTTCCTAGAGCTTTTAATCATTAGGCAACTAATACTTTTTTTTTTTTACTTTTCTAACCTTGTGTGCTTTAGAAAGGCTGCATGATTTATGTTTTTAGCCGCAGTTCAGTTAGCTGAATACAAATAAAACGCTTTAGTGTTAACCTCTTGAAAGATGGCATAGGGATGGTAGAAATGTTTGCCTTTGGAAGAACGTCTCGCTGATGGTTTGGGTTTTGAACCATTCAGGACCTCCTGGAAAAAAAGGGCCAAGGGGAGATGCTGGTTCACCCGGTCCCGCCGGCATGAAAGGCTTCCCAGGGCTTGATGGCCTGCCAGGACAGCCTGGAGAACAAGGATTGCCTGGACCTCCAGGTCGCTGGGGCCCAGAAGGAACTTCAGGTTTTCCAGGCTCAAAAGGTAATTTTATTTTTATTTATTGGTTTGTTTGTCAAGCATGTATTGGATGATTATGAATACATGAAATGAAATGGATACAAATAAAAGAGAACATTAGGACAGGGATGGTAGGCACATTGGTGCGCTTATGCACGCGCCTCTTAGGAATGGGGTGGGGTCAGAGGTGGTATTCAGCAGGTTCTGACCAGTTCTGGAGAACCAGTAGTGGAAATTTTGAGTAGTTCGGAGAACTGGCAAATCCCACCTTTGACTGGCCCCACCCCATCTATCCTCTGCCTCCCATTGAGTCCCAGCTGATTGGCTGGGTCTTCCTTGGTAGCCCTGCGCTGGAGAACGGAGCTGGAAAGCAGGTTAGTGGGGTGGGGAGGGAAGGGGAATTTTATAGTATCCTTCCCCTGTCATGCTGACCTCAGAACAGGTTCGCAATCTAGGTGTCCTCCTAGACCCACGGCTGAAATTGGAGCAACACCTATCACCTAGGGGAACTTTTGCACAGGTGCACCTTGTGCACCAATTGCAACCCTACCTGGATCGGGAGGCTCTTCTCACAGTCACACATGCCCTAGTCACCTCACAACTGGATTATTGCAACACACTCTACATGGGGCTACCCTTGAAGAGCATTCGGAGACTGCAGTTGGTCCAGAACGCAGCCGTGTGAGCAGTTGTGGGTGTCCCGAGATACACCCACATATCACCAATTCTCTGCGAGCTGCACTGGCTTCCTATTAGTCTCCGGGTGCAATTCAAGGTGTTGGTCATTACCTATAAAGCCCTATATGGCTCAGGACCAGGTTATCTCCAGAATCGTCTCCTACCCTGTGTCTCCCTGCAACCGGTAAGATCCCATAGAGTCGGTCTCTGGGTTCCGTCAGCTAAACAATGCCGGCTGGCGGGCCCACTGGAGAGGGCCTTCTCTGTGGCTGCTCCGGCTCTCTGGAACCAGCTACCTCCCGAGGTCTGGACTGCCTCCACCCTACTGACTTTCCACAAAGCAGTCAAAACCTGGCTTTTCCGGCAGGCATGGGGCTGTTGACCTCACGACTGAGATCTAGCGAGATCCGGCCCTTCTGTTGTTGGTTGTTTTTAAATTGTTTTTAATTTTTTTTATAATGTAATTCGTTGTGGGTTTTTTTTGCTGTGAGCCACCCGGAGTTCTTTGGGAGTTGGGCGGCATATAAGTTTAATTAAATAAAAATAAGCAACACCACGCCCACCAGCCACGCCCACAGAACCGGTAGTAAAAAAATTTGAATCCCACCACTGGGTGAGGTCAACAGTAGGTAATATCGCTCTGGGCTTTAATGAGAATTGTTGGCTTTGATCTGTGTTGGAGCTTCCAGGTGTGCTCTGAAGGAACCTGAGAGCTGGAAGGCTGGGCTGAGAAGGTGATTGCAGGTAGTCTTCGACTTGAGACCAGAATTGAGCCCCACAATTATGTTACTAAATCAGATATTTGTTAAGTGAGTTTCGCCCATTTTACCACCTTTGTTAAGTGAATCACTGCAGTTGTTAAATTTGTAACAAAGTTGTTAAGTGAATCTGGCTTCCCCACTGACTTTGCTTGTCAGAAGGTGAACACATGGCCCTGAGGCGCTGCCACTGTCATAAATATGAGTCAGTTGCCAAGCATCTGAATGTTGATCACATTATCATGGCGATGCTGCAGAGGCTTTAAGTGTGAAAAACAATCATAAGTCACTTTTTCAGTGTGACTGTAATTTTTGAATATACAGTTGTGCTCATAAGTTTACATACCCTGGCATAATTTATGATTTCTTGGCCATTTTTCAGAGAATATGAATGATAACTCAAAAACTTTTCTTTCACTCATGGTTAGTGGTTGGCTGAAGCTGTTTATTATCAATCAATTGTGTTTACTCTTTTAAAATCATAATGACAACAGAAACTACCCAAATGGCCCTGATCAAAAGTTTACATACCCTGGGGATTTTGGGCTGATAACATGCACACAGTTGGCACAAAGGGGTTTGAATGGCTATTAAAGTAATCATCCTCACCTGTGATCTGTTTGCTTGTAATTAGTGTGTGTGTATAAAAGTTCAATAAGTTCCTGGACTCCTGACAGACCCTTGCATCTTTCATCCAGTGCTGCACTGACATTTCTGACTTCTGAGTCATGGGGAAAGCAAAAGAATTGTCAAAGGATCTACGGGAAAAGGTAGTTGAACTGTATAAAACAGGAAAAGGATATAAAAAGATATCCAAGGAATTGAGAATGCCAATCAGCAGTGTTCAAACACTACTCAAGAAGTGGAAAATGAGGGGTTCTGTTGAAACCAAACCACGGTCAGGTAGATCAACTAAAATTTCAGCCACAACTGCCAGGAAAATTGTTCGGGATGCAAGGAAAAACCCACAAATAACTTCAGGTGAAATACAGGACTCTCTGAAAACATGTGGTGTGGCTGTTTCAAGATGCACAATAAGGAGGCACTGGAAGAAAGATGGGCTGCATGGTCGAGTCGCCAGAAGAAAGCCATTACTACGCAAATGCCACAAAGTATCCCACTTACAATACGCCAAACAGCACAGAGGCAAGCCTCAAACCTTCTGGCACAAAGTCATTTGGAGTGATGAGACCAAAATTGAGCGACATTTGGAGAAGAGTCAACAAGGCCTATGATGAAAAGTACACCATTCCTACTGTGAAACGTGGAGGTGGATCGCTGATGTTTTGGGGATGTGTGAACTACAAAGGCACAGTAAATTTTGAAAGAATTGATGGCAAGATGAATGCAGTATGTTATCAAAAGATACTGGAGGGAAATTTGCATTCATCAGCCCGGAAGCTGCATATGGGACGTACTTGGACATTCCAACATGACAATGATCCTAAACACAAGGCCAAGTCCACCTGTCATTGGCTACAGCAGAATAAAGTGAAGGTTCTGGAGTGGCCATCTCAGTCTCCTGGCCTCAATATCATTGAGCCACTCTGGGGAGATCTCAAAAGTGTAGTTCAAGCAAGACAGCCCAAGAATTTACAGGAACTGGAGGCTTTTTGCCAGGAAGAATGGGCAGCTTTACCATCTGAGAAGATAAAGACCCTCATCCACACATACCACAAAAGACTTCAAGCTGTCATTGATGTTAAAGGGGCAATACACCGTATTAAGAACTGCAGTATGTAAACTTTTGATCAGGGTCATTTGGGTAGTTTCTGTTGTTGTGCTGTCTAGAGTTAATGGGATAGTTAGTTAGGATTTGAGAGCTGTCCCCTTAAGGGAATGCATCATGGTAAATGTAGTTAAGGTATCCTGGGAAATGTAGTCCATGTCATGTGGTCACATCTATAATCCTGATTGGTCACTGAATTGACCCTTGTTGGGTTGGGGAGGCTCCTCACTCTAGCCTGAATCCTATACCATGCAGTCGCTACAATCATCATCATGGGGATGAGAGTTTAATATCTTTCTACACCACAATTCAGATATGCAAAGGATTAGACATTAAGAAGAACCTCGTCATAAATGTGAGTTGACAAGATGCCTGATGAACCAATAAAAAAGACTTTGTATAGATGCTTTGTGGAGTTGCTCTGTCTGCTTTATACCCATCCAGAGCATAATAAGCAGAACAGTTGTCATTATGATTTTAAAAGAGTAAATACAGTTGATTGATAATAAATGGCTTCAGCCAACCACTAACCATGAGTGAAAGAAAAGTTTTTGTTTTATCATTCATATTCTCTGAAAAATGGCCAAGAAATCATAATTTCTGCCAGGGTATGTAAACTTATGAGCACAACTGTAGGTCGTCCTCAACTTACAAAACTTCATTTAGTGACTGGTCAAAGTTACAACTGCACTGAAAAAAGTGACTTGTGACCATTTTTCACACTCACGACTGTTGCAGCATCTCCAGTGGTCATGTGATCAAAATTGGGATGCTTGGGAACTGACTCGCATTCATGACGATTGCAGAGTCCCAGGATTGTGTGATCCCTTCCACGACCTTCTGACAAACAAAGTCAATGGGGAAGCCAGATTCACATAACAACTGTGTTACTAACTTGACAACTGCAGTGATTCACTTAACAATGGTGGCAAGAAAGGTCTTAAAATGGGGCAAAACTCACTTAACAAATGTCTCATTTAACAACAGAAATTTTGGGCCCCATTGTCATAAGTTGAGGACTATCTAGTCACTATAAATGGTTGTAAGTTGGGGGCTACCTGTTCTAGCTTTTTTTTCCCTTTTAAAGCATTTCTAATCCTTCTTTCCCAAAAAGAATTCAGTGTCCTTTGCCTAGAATAATGCTTGGTTGTTCCAAACTAGGGGAAAAGGGTTCCGTGGGCATGATCGGTTTTCCTGGGATGCCAGGGCCACCTGGGCGTTCTGGCGTGGATGGCCTGAAGGGAACTTTTGGTGCACCAGGAAGAAACGGAGACCCCGGATTCTCTGGCTTCCCTGGCTCCAAAGGTGAGTCCAGAAAATTTGCACGAAGCACAGTGTATGACCTACCCAACTTGAAAGGTTTTGTGTGTCTGCTGTCTTTGCCTTCTGGTGAAACTAGGACTTATATTTCTTTTGCCCAATGTTCAGAATTGCCTTCCAAAATGCATGTTAGGATACAGACTCCCACTTGTGCAAGCTGTGGGTATGTGCGCATGTCCATTGTCGGGATTCCGGCAGTTACCCCAATTAAATCATGAGTCTCAAGCCAAATTTCCAAAACTTCAAAAGGAATTATTGGGAGTTAACATGTCCGGCACTGCCAGGGTGTAGCCAATTCTGAGACACATAATTCATTGTCAGCCTTGACCCTGGTTTCCCCCCCGACCCCCTGGGTGTATCATAATTCACATTCTCCAATGAGACACATCCATAGCCAAGAGTCATCAATCATGTTCTCCAGTTAGATTTTTGTGTGGCAGAAACTTCAGTCACCTAGTTACTATCTCTGAAAAACTATGTATAGAATGCACTTTTGGTTTCCAAGCTGCCGCACTGCTCTTTCAAACCCCTTCCCCCCTCCATTTCTGTTGGCAACTCTAAAAAGACCATAGAAATATTTTAGGAGTTGACACCCATGGCTTGTGCAAATGGAGCTGTACTTACTCTTGCACTTGCCCACTGCTCACCTGGAATCGTCCCCTCTGACCCAACCCCCGTCCTGCCAGTCTGCAAAGCCGGAAAAGTTGGGGGACTCTGTTCTAGTGGCTTCAACCAAACTCAGAAACCACCAAGGACCACCTGATTCCTGTGTCCTTGCAAAAGTCTACTTGCAATGCAATTGAAACAACTAGTTGGTTGCTTTCCTGCTTACAACTGTCATCCCTCTGTTAGAATCTGACTCCAAGGGAGAGGAGGAACAGCCTACAGGGAATGGGAGTGTGGCTCTGGAGGTTGTGGAGGAAACTAGGGAAGGGCACAGGCCGGCTGGGCATTCAGGAGAAGACCCAGGCCCATCCCCTCTTCATCCTAGGGCACGCAGGGAGGAGCGGATAAAGGAGAAACGTGAATGGCGTGGTCTATGGGGGAGGAAAGGGCCCTGATCCCCTTCATGGGCTGCAGCTGGGAGGACTGTTTAAAAGGACAAACTGTGCATGGCCCAGTGCTGGAAGCAAAGCGTGAAATAATTCTAGTCTGTCAGTTCTTATCTGAGTTCTGGCGTCCTTCCCAGTGTGTGTCTTTCAATATCTGTGGATGTCTTCAAGCCCTTATCCTGCCTTGTCTCATTAATTGCTTCAGTGTGGTTTGTGTTGTTTTTTCCGTTTATAATTTATATATATTTTGAGTTTGAACGGAATTTCTTCCTTTTCGCAACTGTTTGTGGGGGAGTTTTTTCTCCAGTCAATGATAATTGGACCTTAGAGGCAAAGTTGAAGGAGTTAAAGGGACTTTACCTATTTTTGTGACTTTGTTGCTTTTGTGTCCCACCCTGGGTCATCACAACAACTCCCCCCTCCATTGTCCTTCTTTTGGTAGGTCTTCTGAATCAGTACATTCCTTGGGGAGAGATTGGTCTTCTGCTGTTCTATCTACTGTAATATGCAAAGTGCTTTTGAGGCTCTATAAATTAAGACAATTTAGACTCCAGACCTAGATACCTCTAAGCAGGAATGTCTGGTTCAATATAGGTAGAATAAGCATCTTGCTGTGTTCCTCTTTCTTCTTTTGTGCAGGGGACAGAGGTGTCCGTGGCCCTCCTGGACCTCCCATTTTCAGACCCCCAGACCTGAGCCTCAAACTCAAAGGGAGCAGAGGAGATCCTGGATTGGTGGGACAGAGAGGATTTTCAGGGCCAAGAGGTATGTGTTTGGCATTAGGCAGTAACGTCCATTTTACCTGTTTGTCCTGAACTACTTAGGCAATGATAGGTGACCAAGCTGGCTTTCTTTGTCAAGGTGCCCTTGAGATACATCAGGATTACAACTCCCAACCAGTCTAGACTAGAGAAATCTGCTCTTGTCCACGGGCTTGACTGTTTTAATTACACTTAGGTGGGAATCCCCAAATCTCCATTGGTGGGAAACGTGCTTTCTTCTAATGGCTGTATGTTTGACAGACAGGGAGTCTGTATTCTTCAAACAGTGGCTGTGGAAATCAAGATGCTGGGTTACATCTTCCATTGATCCAGCACAAAGGCAGCATTTAAGCACAAACGGCAACTTTGGAGCTAGAAATGAAATATTTTGAAGATGCAGGGAGGACCATCAAAAGAGAAGAGAGCCATCCTGTCTCTTCTGTGAATTTGTGGTTAACCTCCCCTGGAAAACAGAATGGCAGTGTAGGCACTGCCTGCATTATGAGTGAAAAGTCTAATTTGTATTGCATCTTCTCCTTTGCCACGTTACTTACTTATCTCAGAGTAGCTGCAAGGTGAAATCTTGGTGGCACCGTGGTTGGAATGCAGTATTGCAGGCTAACTCTGCCCACATCCTGGAGCTCAATCCTGAGGGGGCTCAAGGTCAACTCAGTCTTTCATCCTTCTGAAGATAGTAAAATGAGGACCCAGATAGTTGGGGGGCCACATGCTGACATTTTAAACCACTCAGAGAGAGCTGTAAAATGCTATGGGGCGGGTGTATACGTGTAAGTGCTATTGCTGTTGATATCTGCCAGTCTGCACTTTTGAAGAAGCATTAGACACAGAAAATCACCTTCTCTATTAGCATGTAACTTATCTCAGAATGGTGGACATGGGGAAACCTGCCAGTCTTCATTCTGAAGACACACTATATCACTGTTTTCCCTTTCCATAGGGGACAAAGGAGCCCCAGGAGCCTGGGGGCAGCCTGGGCTTCCAGGAAGAGCTGGATCACCTGCTAGAGAGAAAGGACGGCCAGGAGACCCAGGTTTTCCAGGAACGTTTGGTTCTCCTGGGCTGTTGGGACAAAAGGGATCTGGTGGCATCTCAGGGTTTCCTGGAATGCCTGGGAGAAGTGTAAGTATCCTTTCTCTCTTTTTCTTTTTACTCCTGGTTGAGTGGGGAGCATTTCCACTGTTCTTCCAAGTTCAATGGTGGCCATCACTTTTAGACTTTTGGGAGTCTTAGTCAACTCCTAACAAGTTCAGGATCCTTTGGGTCCTTCATATGGGCTTTTGGTGTGGCCTGTCGGCCACCGGCCCCTTCAGCAGCCAAATCAGAAGAGGAGGCAGCGTGGGCGTCAGGGTCAGCATCAGGGCAACCTGAGAGCTCCGAGGGGGAAGAGGGAATGGAGCTGGGAGAGAGAGAGACAGAGGAGGAGCCTGGGCCATCCGTCAGCCCTCAGATGGAGACTCAACAGCCCCCAGGTCTGGAGGTGGCTGATAAGGAAGAGGAGGAACAGCTGGGTCCAGTGCCTGATACACAGATGCTCAGAAGGCAGAGGAGAGGAGAGCAGTGGAAATCTATGGGCCGGGCCTTGGGACAAAAGAGCCACTGCTGCTAGTGAAGCCCCACCCTAGCTCTGGGGATAAAAGGCAGAGGGCAGAGATGAATAGGTGTGGCAGACAACTATTCATCTCCATGCCAGTCCACCACTGATAGCCTGCTGTGTGTGTGTGTGTGAGAGAGAGAGAGAGGAGGGAGGGAGGGAGGGAGAAGGAGAGGGAGAGGGAAGAAGAGAGACATTTTTTGCCGGAGCTGCTGGCATTCCTAACAAAGAAGTCATTGATTTAACTACGGAGAATTTGTCGTCTTTGGGATCCAAACAATTTTGGTCCACATCTTTTTCATCAGGTGGCAGCAGATTAGACCTATAACTTCTAAAGGAGCTCTGGATCTGCTTTGGGATTATAGCAGAAGATCTGAGGACAGGGTCAGGAAACAGCCTCTCTGCTTTTCCCTGGGTCTCCCGCACCACCCAGAGTCAACAAGTGGGAGAGGAACCTAGACAGAATTCCTTGCGGCTGTTGATCTTGCTGGTGGATTGTGTAGCGCTGTGTAGATTCCCAGAAGTGCCTTCAAATAAGAAATCAAAAACCAGAGTTGGCAGTGATCCTGCAGTCCTTCTTTTCCAGTCTCTAAAATCCCTACCAACTGCACTTGCCCCTCCAAATGTTGTATGTACTGCAGGTAATCCTTGACTTGCAATAGTTCATTTAATGACTGTTCAAAGTTACAAAGAAACTGAAAAATGTTGACTTATGACCATTTTTCACACTTACGCAGCATCCCCATGGTCATGTGATCAAAATTCAGACGCTTGGCAACTGACTCATACCTATGACAGTTTTAGTCATGGGATTCCCTTTCATGACCTTCTGACAAGCAAAGTAGATGGATGGATGGATGGATGGATGGATGGATGGATGGATGGAAGGAAAGAAAGGAAAAGAAAGAAAGAAAGAAAGAAAGAAAGAAAGAAAGAAAGAAAGAAAGAAAGAAAGAAAGAAAGAAAATTCTTTATTGGCCACGTGTGTTTGAACACACAAGAAATTTGTCTTGGTGTAAATACTCTCAGTATACATAAAGGAAAAGATACATTCATCAAGAATCAAGAATCATCAGGTACAACACTTAATGATAGCCATAGGGTACAATAATAAGCAATCAAATCATACTAGGAAACAGTCAATATAAATCGTAAGGATACAAGCGACAAAGTTACAGTCATACAATCACAAGTGGGAGGGGATGGGTGATAAGGAGTGATGAGAAGATTAATAATAATAGTAGTGCAGACTTTGTAAATAGTTGGACAGTATTGAGGGAATTATTTCTTTAGCAGAGTGATGGTGTTCGGGGAAAAACTGTCCTTGTGTCTAGTTGTTCTGGTGTGCAGTGCTCTGTAGCGTCGTTTTGAGGGTAGGAGTTAGGGTTAGGGTAAGTAAATGGGGAGGCCGGATTCACTTAACAACCATGTTACTAGCTTAACAACCACAGTGATTCTTTTAACAGCTGTGACAGAAAGGTCGTAAAATGGGGCAAAATTCACCTAACAAATGTTTCATGCAGCAACAGAAATGTTGGGCTCAATCTGTAGTCGTAAAGACAAGGACTACCATGTTTCCCCGAAAATAAGACCTACCCCGAAAGTAAGACCTAGCACTATTTTCTAAACCTGTCCTAATGTAAGACCTACCCCGAAAATAAGACTTAGTGTAAATCTCCAGTTCCAGGAAGACTTTTCAGGGAGCAACCGTGCACCTGCGAAACACTCCCCCCTACACACTCACACCCACTATTCGGCACCATAAATATATAAGACCTACCCCGAAAATAAGACCTAGTGTGTTTTGGAGCCAAAAAAATATAAGACAGTGTCTTATTTTCGGGGAAACACGGTACCTGTATTAAAAACATTCTGTGGCACCCTGTGAGTTTTGTAAGCTTGCACTTTTCAGTCAAGCACCACAACACTGAAAAAAATGACTTAACAACCGTTTTTTTCACGCTTACAACCATTGCAGCATCCTCTTGATGGCTGTAGTGGTTTCAGATTGCTGGTGGTCACCAGAATAGTCACTAGGAAGGAGCTTCCTGTCTGGATACTAAGAGGCCAATTGCACTACCATGAAAGCTGACTTCGGTTTTAATTACAATTATTACATGCCGTTTCCTTCCATAGGGTGCGGAAGGTTTACCTGGCTCCCCTGGCTCTCCAGGAATTACCGGATTGCGTGGTCCAAAAGGTAAGTCATTGGGGGTGGCCTTGCTAGCATCTTTTAAAAATCAACCACAGAGGGGCCCTTGCAGACTTTTTGCTGAGAAAGGGAAGAGAATGAACAGGTGGTTTGTAGAGAAGATGTTTAGAAAGAGTAGATTAGGGAAAGAAGGAAGCTCTGATGTAACCTTAGAGAGAGAAGTAAATTATAGATGTATTTGTAACAGCTGTTAAGTAAACCAGAAACCACTTCTTTTTTATTCTCTTTTTTTATACACTTCTTTTTATATCGTTCTTTTTCACTTCTCTATTACTTTTTTGCGTTTATCTTAACTCAAAATTCGCATTGATTATGCTCTGGGGGGCGGGAATCCTTAAAAAATATGGAAGAGATAATAGTACTGGAAAACCACAGGGTTTGCCAAGAAAACTCTGGATGTGATCGGGCGATGGTGAATTGTCAGAATTGCTGAGACAGAAAGCGGGTGATTGTCTTTCCCTTTTCAGGTGACCAAGGGGAATCCCGAGGAATGTCAGGTGGTGTGGGACCTAAGGGCCAACAAGGGGACCGAGGGTTTCAAGGTAAATAAATCAATACCCTACAATGACTCAAGGAAGGGAAACTAGTAGGCTTACCTTAGATTATGTTCTGACCAAGGCTTCCTGAGACAGTAACAATCACACGGTGTTCCCAAAAACCTTGTTTTTATTTCAGCGGCTGTGAATTATATACATTCACAACCCATATTGAGTCCCAAACAGTTTATGAATATCCCAATAGAAGTCTGCCACAGTCTTTTTGGGATAAGGCTGATAAGCACCCACCTTTATCACCCTTGAAATGCTGCCAACGACTAAATTGCCTGTACAAGGCCAAATGGAGCACAAAGTCAACACAGAGCTTCAGAGTTTAAACCGACCAGAACAAACAAAGTTGCTTCCTGCAAAGGCTCATGTCCCTTTGCTCCTCCTTTATGTCTTATGGGAGGGGCCAATCATCTCCAAGCCTTATTCACGAGTCGCCCCTTTGTCTTAACTTTCTTGCCTTCTGGCAGCTCTGTGCAAGTGCGCACTAGGAACAGGCTTCCCCTGTTCCTCTGCCTTGCTGATGTCAGATTCTGGAAGCTCCGGAGTCAGCACATAACTCTCAGATGGCCCTGGCCCCATCTCTGTGATCCCTCATCCAAGCCCTCCCCAGACTCCAGGACTGGCCCATGTTCCTCCCCACTGTCTGACTCTGCTGCCAGCTCCGCAGACCACCAACGGACCACAACAGATTACTTTTACTACTACATGAATTAAACATTCACCTGTAGGAGAACAACAGGCAGACCTGGGAGTGGAGTTAAGAACGTCATCAACTTAGAATCATTAACATTGCCACAAACAGTTCATAAGAGCTTATGCACCAAAGACAAATTCCTTGTGTGTCCAATCACACTTGGCCAATAAAGAATTCTATTCTATTCTTGAATTCCATGAACCTTATCTGGTGCCAATTTAGTATTGAACCTTAGTTGCGTAGCTTTCTTGTGTGAAGGCTTGAGCAATAGGCCTTTTGATTTGCAACTTAACTTATGGTCCTGATCCTTTGCTCCTGACACCAACTTTCTTAAGGGATCAGTGTTAACTTCCTGAGGCTCCTTAGAAATGAGTGAATTAATGGGTGTCAGTACTTGCCAACCGAAGCCCCTGTGGTCCCACAGTATGGTTGGGTGATTGTAACCATGCTTTACAAATAGACATTTGTCAGTTCAGCCTCGCCATTTCTGGCTAAAAAGAGAGTAAATTCCCACTCATGATTTTAGAGGTTTTTTTTTTTTATCCCATGGACATACCAAGTTCATTCATCTTAGAGTTGTGAAAACCTGGGTAAAAATTAGACAAGGGTACAAATTTTCAACTCCAAGAATTTCCTAGGTTGGGGAAGATGGCAATTTAATGGCTCATCTTATGGTTTTTGAAGGTGTAACAGGTATCCAAGGAGCAAATGGTGACCCAGGATATCCAGGAGGTCTTGGACCAAAAGGGCAGAAGGGTTTACCAGGTAACCCTGGACAAGAAGGACCGCGAGGTAACCAAAGCCATTTGTTTTATCGTGCTTGGGGCTGAGACAAGTCCTTTGCAAGGTGGATCTTTTAATGCAGAGGGATTAGGAGGTTTTTTGCATCCAGAAACTTCTCCAGAACTTTCACAAAGAGGTCTGCAAAATTGAAGGCTACATAAATTGTCATGCAAGATTGTTCAAATCTCATCATTTCCTTTGTTTTGGAAATCTCACAAGCTCAGTTGAAAGCACATCCCAGAAGAAGACGTGGCATATCACTTCTGTGTTTGTTGCCACAAAACTGTACCCACATAGTCACCAAGACTTTACCTTGACTTAAGGTGGAATGATGTTGTGGGTGCTTCATTCCTGGAGGTTTGTGACAAGAGATTGGACAGTCACTTGTCTGAAGTGATACAAGGTCTCCTGCTTGAACAGCGGGCTGAACTAGAACATTTCCTAGGTCCAACTCTATTCTGAAAGAAAGAAAGAGATTTGATTTATCCAATCTGGCCAAAACTAAGATGGATTAGATTTGGTCAGTGCCTAGATGGGAAAACTCTAGAAACTTTCTTACATTAATTTATGTTGTAACTCAATACAAGCTGTAAATTTTTAAAAATGCTAACTACTTGATAATTTGATTCTGTGCTTCCATTCACTAATTCTAAACTTGTGCCCTTGGAACTCAGTTCACTGAGTTCAGTTGAGTAAGATTCCCAGCTTCTGAAGGTTTTAACATTGTGGAGATATATATTCTGCAACCTTAAGAGCTCAGTTTTAAATAATTCTTTGTTATTCTCCTTTAGGCTTTCCTGGATCTGGTGCTTCGAGGGGCAACCCAGGTTTTCCAGGTAATCCTGGGCAACGTGGGGCTCCAGGGTTTCCTGGATCTCCTGGCACTGCAGGACCAAAAGGTTTGTTTTGCATTTTGGGGTTGTTCTTGAAAACCTTACTTCTAGAGAGAAACTCAGATTGTGGGTTGGAATGCCAAATCAAAACTTGCAAAGATTCTTGGCATAACACTGGAGTGGATCTTCAGTCTGGAGAAGAATGATGAATTTCCTTCTCCTTCACTTATTAACAGCAATTGGGAGTTAGCGGTGGGATCAGGGAGAAGCCCACAATGGATGACTGCTGAGGGTCCTTGATTCATCAATCCCAACAAGCCATTCCTACTTCAGGGTTGATTAGCTGGATTTATACATGAGGCCGTAGGGCAGAGTCTTTGATGACGTTGCTTGGATGAGCAACAAAATATCTCACATTAACAAAGTTTGGTCCAATCGCCATGATTCAACCTTTAGACACCTTTGGCCTAGATGATTGAGTCTTCACTGACATATAAGACAGGGACTTACTGTATAGGATTCTACTTCCAAGATTTTCGTTTCTTGATTTGACACACAGTTGGGCAAGATTTCTCAACTCCTTTGAAAAACCTGTGTGATCTTGGCATTATCTAGCATTGTCACTGTGGGCCACCGTGACATTCATTATGTCACTGAATTGATTTTTGCTGTCGAAGTTACCTTTGTAAGGTTCCTTACAGGTGTTCTGACCAAGGCTTATTGAGACACTAACAAACACACATTAGTCCCAAAACTCTTTTTTCTTTATTTCAACAGCTGTGAATTTTATTCATTCACATCCCGTAACGAGTCTCAAACAGTTTGTAAATAGTCCCATGGAAGTCTGCCAAAGTCCTTCAGGATAAGTCTGATAAGCACGCACCTTTATCTTCCTTGAAATGCTGCCAATGACTAATTTCCAATTAGTTATACAAGGCCAAATGGAGCACAGATTCAACACAGAGCTTCAGGTTTCAAACCAACCAGTATGAACAAAGTTGCTTCCTGCAAAGGTTCCTGTCCCTTTGCTCCTCCTTTATGTCTTATGAGAGGGCCAATCACCTCCAAGCCTTACTCCCGAGTTGCCCCTTTAGTCTTAGCTGCTTTTGCCTTCTGGCAGCTCTGTGCACAAGCGCACTGGGAACAGGCTCCCCTTGTTCCTCTGCCTCACTGCTGTCAGATTCTGGAGGCTCCAGAGTCAGCACAAACTCCCAGATGGCCCTGGCCCCCATCTCTGTATTGGACACAGGACCCTCTTCCAAGTCTTGCCCAGACTCCCGGACTGGCCCATGTTCCTCCCCACTGTCCGACTCTGGTGCATCTCCGCAGGCTGCTGGCAGACCACAACAGCAGGTCTCTTGGCCAAACATCTACTATGTTCCTATAGTAAATGAAAACAATAAATATACAGCGGCAGCAACAGCATTTTCTTAGTAACCACCAAAATACATCAAACCTTCTAAAATGTATCTACAGGTTTCCCAGGATTCCCAGGACTGAGCGGTCTAAATGGCTTACCGGGCACCAAAGGCTCTCCTGGAAACAAGGTAAATCAAAAGATCCTTAGAAACTTCCACAGTGAGATCAAAATGTCAGGGTTCCAAGTAATACACCCATAATGAACAGAACTCTGAGGCAGGACGATTCCTCAAAGAACAGTTTTATTTGGTATATCATATTGGCACAGGCTGATGAAAACCGACTCTGAATATTCCTGTGGTTTTCACCTAATTAAACGTTTATTCCCTTCCCCAAACAGTCAGTCACACGGTGCAATCAAGGTGCCATCTGGTGGCCTGGTAACTTCACTCCTCCTCTCTCTGACCACCTGTAGGAATATCCTTGGTTCCCAGGAGAAAGTATTTTGTTTTGGCTACAAAACCCCAGCTATCTCTATTCCCCCCTCCCTTTCCCACAGCTCCAGTGTGGCAACACTGAAACCTCAAAATGGCGTCAGTCAGGTCAGCTTCAGGGTTGACACAAAATGCAGTAATATCATCCCCTAAATGGTTCATTTTGTCCAACCTCTAATGCAATTGTGTGATTCCGATAGAAGAGAATTTCTGTAGCTCAGGGTTGAACTGTGGAGTTCTTGGTGCTCTCCAACCTTGGTTGTTGGCTTGTAGACATTTCATTACTCAACTAGGTAACCTCATCAGGGTGAGTGACAAGCACTGATCATATTATCTGTTGGGTAACAAAACATCTTCAAGCAAACAATCAAGTTTGGGGAGTATCAAGAATTCCACAAATATGCAAGTTGAGACTGTTGGGTGGTGATGTCATCAGCTATGCTTTAGCATTTGACTGCTCTCTGCAGAAGCCTCTAAAAGCTTTGGGCCCTTCAAATCCTTTTCCTGCAGATTCTTAAAAGCCGTGTTTTGCTTTCTGCCATTTTGAAGCCAAATTCTGAAGTATCAGAGCTACAGAAACAGGAGTATGTTTTTCCAGCTTCCACAGTTTGGTTCCCTGTGATTTATGTCGATCATCGAGGACTGCCACTTTTTAGTAAATAGCGTTGGGATCAAACTGCTGTTCATGCTTTTTCTAATTTTATTAGGCCTGGGTGAAAATGGACTGCCTGGATCAGCAGGAACTCCAGGTGTCAAAGGTCAACGAGGTGACCCAGGTTTCCAGCCTGGAGCACCTGGCCTTCGTGGACCAAAAGGACCTGCAGGAGAAATGGGTAAATAATAGATGTTGCAAGAGAGTGGATATTATAGTTCAGGGGTGTCAAACTTGATTTCATTGAGGGCCGCATCAGGGTTGTGTTTGACCTCGGGGAGCCAGAGTGGGCGTGGCCAGGGTGAGCATGGCCCAGAGGTGGTGTTCAGCAGGTTTTGACCAGTTCTGGAGAATCGGTAGTGGAAATTCTGAGTAGTTCAGAGAACCGGTGGTAACCTTCCCCAGGAGTGGGGTGGGAGTGGAGATTTTACAGTATCCTTCCCCTGCCACACCCACCAAGCCATGCCCACAGAACCGGTAGTAAAAAAATTTGAATCCCATCACTGGCGTGGCCAGCTAGACGTCACTCATGTTGGCCCCGCCTGTGGTGGCCCAAGCACTCTTCCAAGATTTTCGTTTCTTGTTTTGACACACAGTTGGGCGAGATTTCTCAACTCCTTTGAAAAACCTGTGTGATCTTGGCATTATCTAGTATTGTCACTGTGGGCCACCGTGACATTCATTATGTCACTGAATTGATTTTTGCTGTCGAAGTTACCTTTGTAAGGTTCCTTGCAGGTGTTCTGACCAAGGCTTATTGAGACACTAACAAACACACGTTAGTCCCAAAACTCTTTTTTCTTTATTTCCACGGCTGTGAATTTTATTCATTCACATCCCGTAACGAGGCTCAAACAGTTTGTAAATAGTCCCATGGAAGTCTGCCAAAGTTCTTCAGGATAAGTCTGATAAGCACGCACCTTTATCTTCCTTGAAATGCTGCCAATGACTAAATTTCCAATTAGTTATACAAGGCCAAATGGAGCACAAATTCAACACAGAGCTTCACGTTTCAAACCAACCAGTACAAACAAAGTTGCTTCCTGCAAAGGTTCCTGTCCCTTTGCTCCTCCTTTGTCTTATGAGAGGACTAATCACCTCCAAGCCTTACTCCCGCATCACCCCGCAAAAACTGGCTCCCGAGCTCCATTTTTGGCTGCAATGGCCTCCTGCAACCCTCTGTCAGTGAAAATTGAGCTCAGGAGGGCACACACAGACATTGTGAATGCCATTTTTGGCTGCAACAGCCTCCTGCAACCCTCTGCCAGCAAAAACAGAGCTTGCGAGGGCTGACCTTGGCCCTCCCGAGCTCCGTTTTCACTGGCAGAGGCACTGTAGGCCGGTCCTTTGCTATTTCCAGCATGGCCCCACATGCCAAATCTACCCTGTGGGCCAGATCCAGCCCCCAGGCCTTGAGTTTGACACCCCTGCTATAGCTGAATAGCAGCAAGAGCTGTAACAGCATTCAAATTATCACGAATGATGTCAAGAATTATTAAGATTGAGATGACCCTGGTTCAGATCTTACCTCCATCTGAACTTGTCAAGAAGATATCCAAAGGACTTCTTTATGCTCCACTGCAAAATAAGCCACATGAAACTTGTAGGACTCTTGTAATGAATACTTTACTCAAGTATGATAAAGCCAAGTATTTAATATTCAAATACTCGATATTTAATTCTAATAGATTATTTACTACAGTTGTTATAATCAAAAGGAAAATACTTTCCTTTCAACAATTAACTTTTTAAATGGAAAAATTTTAAATATGCTGAGAATGAGGAGAATCTCTTCTTTTGAGGGCTCAGATGAATTCACTTGCAGAATTAATCTAGTAAAAAAAAGGCAAGCTTGATGCCTTGTGATGACATCCATGTTGATGTCTTGGCAATGTGTGCAGATATGATCTGCCATAGCTGCTTTCTGGGTTCTTTTCCCTTCTTTTGTTGGCCTGGCCTATAACTCTGAACTTAACCTGGTACAGGTAGTCCTCAACTTATGAGCCCAACATTTGTGTTGTTAAGTGAGACATTTGTTCAGTGAGTTTTGCCCCATTTTCTGACCTTTCTTTCCACAGTTGTTAAGTGAATCACTGCAGTTGATAAGTTAGTAACCCGGTTGTTGAGTGAGCCTGACATCCCCACTGACTTTGCTTGTGAGAAGGTCACAAAAAGTGATACATGACACAGCAATGGTCATAAGTCTGAACCAGTTGCCAAGCATTTGAATTTTGATCACATGTTCATGCTTCAAAGGTCGTAACTGTGAAAAACGGGTCGTAAGTCCCATTTTTCATTGCTATTGTAACTTTGAACGGTCACTAAATGAACTGTTGTAAGTTGAGGACTATCTGTGGTCCTCCAGCCAAACAGTTAAACAGCAATAGCACTTAGACTTATATACTACTTCACAGTGCTTTACAGCCCTGTCTAAGTGGTTTACCTAGTCAACCTCGAGCCAGTGAGAATTGAATTGAGGAACTGCTGGCAGCTGCCAGTCAGCAGAAGTAGCTTGCAGTACTGCATTCTAACCACTGCGCCACCACGGTTCATCAAATACCAATCTAGTTCAACTCTACTTACCCCCTGTAATTGTTCGGACAATATATTTGGGTGAGTGTGGAAGCCATGACTGGCTGTTGATGGAGAAGAAAGGATCATAAGCTATAGTAAGAAGCATGCAAGATCTTTCCTGAGTTCCATCTAGCCATATTTTCTTCTGTGGTATTCCATTGCATTCTCCTTTTCCCTGTGCCTAACTTTCCTCCCAAACCCTGAACGTTTGTAGCTCCTCTGAGTGTGCCCAGTTCGTATTGGGTGCTTTTTCTGAGGGAGGGCGAGAGACAGAGATTGTCCACGGATGGTGATACTTATAGATAGCAGAATTCCTCTCCTTCTTCCCGTCTTCCTCCTCCTCCTGTTTTCCTTCTTTCTTCTTCCTTCTCTTTTACAACTTCAGGTGTCGAAAGGTCTGGTTCTTGCATTCCTGGGGGCCTCAGTAGGGTGCCTTTGATGTTGTCACTCCATCTTCTGGGTCTGCCTCATGTTTTTGGCCTTTTCATCTAAGCAGAATCAGCAGTTTTGAATTCAACATGACCATTACTTAGTCAAATATAGAGTCTGGGAAAGTTTGTTTATGTCATTGCAGGTCTTCCTGGAAGCTCAGGTGTCACTGGTGTGCGAGGCCCCCCTGGCATCTATGTGCCTTCAAGGACTCCTGGGAAGCCTGGTGATGCAGGACGTCCTGGAGAAGATGGGCTGCCAGGTATGGAAGTAGCAAGCTTGGGGATGGGTTTTTACAGGAAGACCTCATTTAAAAACATGCCAGCCTCCCTTGTGTCAGGATTCCGGCAGTTACCCCCCATTTAAATCATCAGTCTCGAGCCAAACTTCCAAAAATTTAAAATGATTTATTGAGAGTTAACATGTCTGGTACTGCCTGGGTGTAGCCAACTCGGAGGCATATCATTCATTGTCATCCTTGACCCTGGTTTTCCCCCACCCCCTGGGTGTACCATAATTCATATTCTCCAATGGGACACATCCATAGCCAAGAGTCATCAATCATGCTCTCCAGTTAGAATTTTGCATGGCAGAAACTTCAGTCACCTAGTTACTATCTTTGAAAACATTTATGGAATGCAGTTTCTGTTTCCAAGCTGCCACACTACTCCCCCCTCCCTTTCTGTTGGCAACTCTAAAAAGACCATAGACATATTTTATGAGTTGACATCTTGTGCATGTGTGAATCTAACCACTATGGCTAATAAGTCATGATTTATGGTCTGGAGTAGTTGCAAATTCAGCCAGTTGTCATTTATTTAATAACCATGACTGAATACACTCTAGTTCAAAAATAAAACCCATGAAACCCTACTTTAAAACATAAAAAAGATGATAACTTTATTTACTTACAGAAAAACGGTCACAAGGAAAAATTAAGCTGGATCATGAGATAATGACAGTGGTCACATAACATGTTACAATTGAATTCTTTATTGTCATTGTACATATATACACAGAATACATACAGTGAAATTCACAAATTTAGCACCTGCATTCCCAGGACATATTAAACTTGGTTAGCTGTGGCTTAGCCTGATGAACAAACTCAAGCCCCAAGGTTAACTTTTTATTCAGTGTATTGCTGAAACCTAGAATAATGGTTTAATTCCATGCCAAACATGCTGAGGAAACATAGCTAACATGCGGTTCCAGGTCTCTTAAAGTCACTAATTTCTGAGCTCTGGTGGATTGTCAGGTGTTTGAGCCTATCAGGAATTCATGCTCTCTCCAAATACAAGACAAGTTATGTGTTGTGGTTATGGTTTTTATTATGGTTGGTCAACACTCAGCCAGATGTTCAGATCTTAATTGGGATTTTTATCCACCTATCGAGTCCATCCCAAGGACTTGAGATAGGCAGATGTGGAAATTGGATGGTATGAGTGGCCGGAATAAATAATCTGTTCCAAACAAAGCTGGCTTTTGCAACTGATTGGTGGTGGATTTTGCCAGTGCCAATAAGTGTTCAAGTGATGCTCCAGATGTTCTGTTATTTTTATTAGCCTTCTCTGAAGGGCCAAATGAAAATGGGCTAAGATACTTTCATTTGATGTTTCGTACATAAAGTAGCCATGTTGGAAGATCTACTTTTTAATATAGGTAGTCCTTGTTTAGCAACTGCCTCATTTAGCCATTATTTGCAGGAATGAAAAAAATAACTTTGTGATCACTCCTCACATTTATGACCTTCTCGGGTTTGTAAACCAAAGGAAAGCTGAAGCCAGATCATAATAAGCACAGTTACAGTTTCACTTAGTGACTAAGAGGCCACCCCCAATTATGGTTGCTAAATGAGGACTACCTACAATCATTTTTAAAGGGGCCTCTCAACAGCTTTCTAGGCAACACATGGACACAATTTCAGGATTTGGAGCTGCTGGAATGAGTTAAAGGTTTCTTGTACAACAGAGCTCTCAGTAGATCAAGGACTGACTGGCAACTACATCTCCTTGGTTCTTCTTTACCCAGGCTTCCAAGGACCTCGTGGACTACCAGGACCACCGGGCCCAGCCTTCAATCAAGGTGATCGAGGTAATCCAGGCCCCACTGGTCCTTCGGGCTTCCCAGGCCTCAAAGGCGATGCAGGCATCCCTGGACTTAGCGGAATCCCTGGTACATCAGGTTTCAAAGGTGAGGAGATGTAGCGGAATGTAGTCTGGATTCCCAAGAGGGAGGGGCTGCATTCCAGATGAGCAAGACACAATGAAGTTTATATAGTTTGTGTGGGAGAAAGAGGGTGAAGACAGCTCCTCCCTAGGTGATCTCAATATATATTTAATAGTGTAAGCAGTTTGCTTTAGTTTGGCAAGATTCTGTCTATGGGTGAGGAACAATAAAGGAAACTGCTGAGAACTTCAGTATATCTTTCTTGGTTTTTGGAGCCTGATGAGTATTATGAAGGTTCACCCCTAGGGAGTGGCACATGTTTCTCAGGGGGCAAAGAGAAAATATTTACTGCAAACTCCACATGGCATCAGGAAGGGCATCTGGCCAGTAAATGCTCGGCTCCATTCAGTCACCTCGACTCTATCCTGAATTAAGGGATTACAAGAATAGTAAAAATGGAATTTATCCTCAAAGGCATCCAAATTGGGTTCCTTACTGAGGTTTTGAGGAGGGGCATATAATCTGGCAAGGGATATCAAGGCAACTTCGGTGTTTGCCGAAATGTTCCAAAAGACAAGCTACCGAATCTGATGAATTTTCAGTTCTGCTTAATTTAGTTTTAGTTCACTTTATTGTCATTGCACCTCATACAATGAAATTAAATGCCATCTTCAGTGTACATATAACTATAAAATTAAACATAAACACACATCCTTCATATTCTGTACAATTGAATTGAAAACCTGATATTGCATTAATACTGCACTATACAGTAGAATTCAGTATAGTTACTGCTCTGGGTTACAAGCTGATTTTCAGCCTTCTTGTCCTTGTTTTTATTATTCTTTACCATCTGCCAGATGGTAATAGTTCAAAAAGGAAAAAAAGGGGTGCTCAGGATGAGATGGATCTTTGAGAATGTTTTGAACTTTCTTAAGGCAGTGGGAGCTATAAAGCTCTTCCAAAGAGTGGGAAGGGCAACCAATGATCTTCTGGGCAATGATGTTAACCCTCTGGAGTGCTGTCAAACCATACACAGGTGTAGTAAGTTAAAATACTCTCTATGGTACAGCAGTAGAAGGTCACCAGCAGAAGCCAACCAATGGACCTTTCTAGCAGTCAACCTCTGTTTAGTTTAGAAGGTTGGTTTAGAAGTCAACCTCTGGATCTTTCTCGTTTCTTCTCAGGATTCAGAGGGGACCCAGGTTTCATGGGAATGCCAGGGAAAGATGGGCCACTGGGTGATCCAGGTTTCCCTGGGCCAAAAGGCAAAACAGGCCGTCCAGGTAAGTCTTGGCAAATGCACGTAACTCCAGATCAAACCATACAGGTAGTCCTCAATTTATGTAGCTGATCACATAGCAATCACTTGAAGAATTTATGATTAACCTTCCCACTTTCAGGATTCCAGTGGCCTTATTCCCTGCAGACACATGATCACATTTTAGGCTCTTGACAACCAGTACCCATTTATAGCATCTGATGGTCAAATGACCACATTTTAGAGTGTTTTTGTCAAAATCCATCATTTGCTTCTGATTTTCAGCAAAACCAGCCCATAGCAAACAATCAGTTTGCTTTACAATCTCCACATTTCACTTAATAACCACTGCAAAAATAAAGTCATGAAGTCGAGTTGACCACTTGGGTGACCTGCTTTACAACTTTCATGATTTACAACCATAATGGGCAGGCTCTATTATGGTTATAAGTTGAGAACTACTGCATGAGCATCAGACAGATGATTGGCTATGTACCATTTTTGAGAAAGCAGGCAAGGAATGGAGGAAAAGCAGACATAAGCGATTCAGGGCTGAAGGTCCATATCTCATAAATTGCAACTCAACTCAGGCAGTGTTGAGCACACAAGATGTCTTACTGAAATCTCTATTCTGAAGTTCTTGCTTCCCTAATTTTACTGGGATTGACATCATCCTGGAATCTAGGATGAACCCCAAATTCAAGTTTGTTTTGAAGTTGAAGTTATGGTAGAGATGTTTACCGAAGTTCAGAATTTATGCAACTTTGCTTCCTATATCAATTCAGGAGAACATGGTGGTCCAAACGTGGTCACTGCTTCCCTGGGTGCTTCATTTGGGGTTCCAGACAAAAAGATGTGCCATTTTATAGGACATTCCTCTTCTTTCTCAGGCATTCTTGATCTATTTTAGATCTCTCTTTTTTTACTATGGTCTTTTTTTAAAAGTTGAAGATGTGGTGGATTCTCTAGGTTAAGACATCTTTCACTGCAGATTGAAGACAGGAAGAACAATTGGAAGGGGGGAATGTTCTACAATTTAGCAATTCATTGCATGATTGTTGCACATTGTCCACTGTAATAGTGACAGAAAAATATGACCTCGGATTTTCTAACCAAATTGGTAGGATACCCCATGAACGTCATTTTACAAGTCACCCTTCCTCTGTGTTATTTAGGTTTTCCGGGGCTGCAAGGAGCTACAGGCGTAACCCAACCACCAAAAGATATCAGAGTTCCTCCTGGCTTAATTGGATTGCCTGGAAATAATGGCAATCCTGGTTTAAATGGAGAACCCGGCTTCCAGGGGCAAATTGGAGCACAAGGTAAAATAAGTTACATTGTCCATAGAAATGGGGGTGTGCAAAGCTGGTACTCTGGAGAAGGTGGTCTCTAAAGAATCCTTGGAGGATCCATCTTCCTGTGGCCTATCTACAAAGACCTTCAGGCTTAAAACTAAATGCTCTGAATATTGGCTTCTGAGAGAAAACCTAATGAGAGTTTTGGGTTTTTTTTATTCTTTGTAAAGCAGAATAACAGACTGATAAGAGTTGGAAGAGACCCTGTCCAACTTATACCATTTCATACAAGTGGTTGTCCAATCTCTTCTTAAAAGCCTCCAGTGATGGAGCACCCACAACTTCTGGAGGGCAAATCATTCCACTGGTTAATTCTTCTCGCCGTCAGGAAGTTTCTCCTTAATTCCAGGTTGCTTCTAACCTTGATTAGTTTCCATCCTTTGGTTCTTGTCCTGCCTTCAGGGGCTTTGGAGAATAGCTTGACTCCCTCTTCTTTGTGGCAGCCCATCGAATATTGTAACACTGCTATCATGTCACCCCTAGTCCTTCTCTTCATTAGACTAGACGTATCTGATTCCAAGCCAAGATAATCTGGTCTTGTTCTTAAGGGTATCTTATCTCTTGTGACTTCTGAATTGAAACCGTTGTCATAAATGAATGGAACAAACACTGTATGTTAATGACCAGGTCCAAAAGGGAAAGCAGGCATACCTGGCCAGATGGGATTTAACGGCTTACCCGGTCCTTCTGGTGTGGTAGGAGACCCAGGTTCTCCAGGAACTCCAGGACTACCAGGATTTGAAGGTAAGTTTACATATATTAGCATCTTTTGACTTGGTAGTGATGGGAGCGTCCCGATTCTCCCATATTACACCCCTCCTGCACGACTTGCAGTGGTTGCCGGTTGCCCTCCATGTGAGATTCAAGGTTTTGGTAACAACTTATAAAGCCCTGTATGGCTTGGGTCCGGGGTACTTGCAAGAACGTCTCCTTCTGCTGACAAACACCAATCGCCCAGTGCGCTCCCACAGACGGGGCCTCCTGGGGATACCGTCAGCTAAACAGTGTAGGCTGGCGCCCCTAGGGTAGGGCCTTCTCTGTGGGGCGCCACCTCTGGAACCAACTACCCCTTGAGTTGCGCTTGGCCCCTGATCTCTGCTCCTTCCGCCGTGACCTCCAAACATGGCTATTTTTGCAATCCGGCCTGGACTGATGGGGGATCGGGGTTTTTAATTTGATTGTTTATTTGGCATAATTTGTGGGGATTCAATAACCAGTCATTTCAGTGTCCAAACATGTCTGACCACATACGTGGCGTTTATTACTTTTATACCATTATTACAAGCAGAAAAGAACAGCATAGATACAGCATTGGGATTGGAGAATAGATCCACATGGGTGAAACCCCTCAATCACATTGGCATAACCCCTCAACCAATCCTAGAAGTTAGTGGTGATGTTAGTAAATGATATCACCTGTACACCTGGAAAATCAGAGACATCCCATCCCCATCCCAACAGATAAGAGAATGAATAGAAGATGAGCTCATGGGATAGCAAAAGAGGCCCCCTCCACCAGGCTGCAGTTTGCTGCCAGCTTCTAGTGTCATCCAGGGAAACTCAGTGGCTACCACAATAATTTAAGATCTTTTTAATTTCTTTTAACTTTTGCACTTTCTGTCTTTTATGTACACCGCCCTGAGTCCTTCGGGAGAGAGGGCAGCTTATAAGTCCAACTAAACTAAACTAAACTAAACTATAAAAACTGTAAGATAATGTCTGATAATGACTGATCTCTCTTCGCAGGACGTCCTGGGAATCCAGGCCCGGCTGGGTTGCCCGGGATGCCAGGTCGTAGCATTGGGGTTGGCTATACCTTGGTGAAACATAGCCAGTCGGAGCAGATCCCACCCTGTCCGGTGGGCATGAATAAACTCTGGGAAGGCTACAGTTTGCTGTATGTGGAGGGCCAGGAGAAGTCCCACAATCAAGACCTGGGTAAGCAACGTGTCCAGCCTGAAAAAAAACAACAGAAAAATAAGAGGGCAGGAAAGAATCCCTCCATTCATGAAAGAGAAGATGATTTTGCAATCGGGAAGGAGAAGAGGAAGGAGGGGGAGGGGGGAAGGAAGGGAAGAGGAAAGGGAAGGAAGAAGAGAGAGGCGGGAAGGGAAGGAAGTCCAATACTACATGGGGCTACCCTTGCAGATTACTTGGAGGTTGCAGCTGGTGCAGAATGCAGCCGCGCGGGCTGTGATGGGGGTATCCCGATACTCCCATGTTACACCCCTCCGCGCGACTTGCATTGGTTGCCGTTGCCTCCGGTTTCCTTCAAGGTGTTAGTAATGACTTATAAAGCCCTAGATGGCTTGGATCCAGGGTACTTGCGGGAACGCCTCCTGCCAGCATCACACTCCGATCGCCTGCGCCCCACAGGAAGGGCCTCCTGGGAATACCGTCGGTCAGGCACTGGCGGCTGGCGGCTCCCAGGGCTAGGGCCTTTTCTGTGGGAGCCTCTATGGAATCAGCTTCCTGCGGATCTTCGCTTGGCCCCTGATCTCCACTCTTTCGCCGAGACCTGAAGACTTGGCTGTTTCAGCAGGCCGGCCTGGACTGACCATGGGGGCGGGTGGTTTTATAGCATTGTTTATTATTGTAATTTTAATTGTTTTTTGCTGTTCCTTGTAATTTAGACTTGTCTTTATTTTAATATCTTTTATTGTATATATCCTTTTTTATATGTTCGCCGCCCTGAGTCCTTCGGGAGAAGGGCGGCATACAAGTCTAATAAAATAATAATAATAATAATAATAATAATAATAATAATAATAATAATAATAAATGTGTTAATTACAGTCTGTATGGCCTAATACAGTCTAACTGAAGAATTAAGTGTTATGCAATCATGACAGACTTGTGACCAGTCATTTAGCGACTGTTCTAAGTTACAACAGATTTACAACCCATCTTTAAAGTTACCAGGGCTGCTTCCCCAAATCCCAGTCCCAGTTATGATCATAGGTCAAGGAGCTGAGACTTTTCAGGCAGCTGGCTTCTGAACACACCACGCTTACAGGCTGTCCTTGAATTACAACCATTTGTTTAGTGGTTGTTCAAAGTTGCGACACACTGGGAAAAGTGACAGGTGGCTAGTTTTCACACTTATCACCATTGCAGCCTCCCCAAGGTCACGTGATCAAAATTCGGGCACTTGGCAACTGGCATGTACTTATGACTGTTCCACTGTCCCAAGGTCATGTCATCACCATTTGTATCCTTCCCAGCCAGCTTCCAACAAGCAAAATCAACGGGGGAGGCCAGATTCATTTAAGAACTACATGATTCACTCAACCACTATAGTGATTCACTTAATAACTGTGATTAAAAAGGTCATAAAGTGGGGTAAATCTCACATAACAACTCCCTTCCTGAGCAACACAAATTTGGGGCTCTGTTATGATCATAAGTTGAGGAACTACCTGTATTCTTGCCATTGCAGCTGCAGAAATGAGAGTCCTTTTTTTAATTACATTTATATGCCCCTTCTCCAGAGACTCAGGCGCTTACAATTTTTGGGATACAACCCAGTGTGCTCAGCAATAGCTTCCATTCCATTGTATATGCCTGCTTATTACTAAGCGGCATTTTTACAAAGTCAGCTTATTGCCCCCAACAATCTTGGGTCCTCAATTTACCTACCCCGAGACGATGGAAGGCTGAGTCAACCTTGAGCCTGGTGGGATTCGAGCCTACAGCAGTTGTAGGCAGCTGGATCTTAACTGCAGGCAATTAACAGCCTGAGCCACCAAGGCCCTTTCTTAATGCTCCACATGCTTTGTTTCTCCATTCTCCAAGGTTTTGCTGGCTCTTGCCTGCCTCGCTTCAGCACCATGCCTTTTATTTATTGCAACATCGACGAAGTGTGCTACTATGCCAGCCGCAATGATAAATCGTACTGGCTTTCCACCACTGCTCCGATACCCATGATGCCCGTCAGCAGCTACCAAATCGCCCAGTACATCAGTCGCTGCTCGGTGTGCGAAGCACCATCCCAAGCTGTGGCTGTGCACAGCCAGGACATCACCATCCACAATGTCCCGAAGGCTGGCGGAGTCTCTGGATTGGCTACTCTTTCCTCATGGTAAGAAATCCCAGAAGGGATGGCCACATGTGGGAATGAACATCTTTTCGGTGCATATGCACAGAGCGCCTAACCATGCGCATGGCATGGCCTGTCTTAGCTGGGGGATCTTCAGGCCACCAGTGGCTCTTCCCAATTGCCACTTAATGGTCAAGTGTGTATGAAGGTTCTTAATCATCCATGTCATGGTTATCCCAAAGGTGCTTTTTCCAAACAGCAACTGGACTTACTTGGGAAGTTTTTTTCCTGGAAAACGTTTCAAAACGACCAAAGGGAAAGAGGCACAGGCAGTTTCATATTTCACAACATCACAGCTATCCCATAAAATGCAGTTTAAAGGGGATGTCCTGCGTTGAAGTTGCTTCATATTTCACATTTTTGCTTCGAAATCCAATACTCAACTACAATATGGGAACAAAACAGTCTCATAAGCAATCAGTTGCCCCTAGATTTGTGCCTGGCCCCTGATCTCCGCTCCTTCCACCATGACCTTAAAACATGGTTATTCTTACAATCTGACCTGGACTGACAGGGGATCGGGGTTTTAATTTGAAATGTTTATTTGGCCATAATTTAATATTTTTTTAATTTGTTTTAATTTTAGTATTGCCTGTTTTTTATGTATGCTGCCCTGAGTCCTTCGGGAGAGAGGGCGGCTTATAAGTCCAAATAAACATAAACAAACATAAACATAAGCATGTTATTATTTAATATTAAACATGATCATATGATCTCCAGCCTCCTGAAAGATACTCGCCTCCTCAAGTTTCCAAACTAGAGGCCAAGGAGTTGTTGCAAAAGAGTAGGTAGGCAGGATACATAAGGTGCCTAGCGTGCTACACCTCACTTAGGGCCTGCTCCTATTATTAGGCAAAGTGAAGCAGCCAGCTATGGCAACAGATGCTGAAGAACAGGAGAAACAGTCTTTAGCCAATTCAGCTAAATCCTTGGATAGAGCTCCACATACCACATATCTATCCTGGGTCAAATAAAGTAAGAATTTATGGTGGTTACCCATAACTAGAACTGAAGAAGCTTCTTGGGTGAAAAGCAAAACGTTTTCTAAGGAAAAAAAAACCCAAGAAAGACCAGTTACCTTTGGGACTGCCTTTAATTTTGGGGTGAGTTCATTGGGTTAAATATTTAAAAAGGAGGCTTTGCTGTCCGTTAAGAGTCTTTACTTTTTAAACTTTACTAGCCTGCCTGGCAACAGCCAATGAGGCTTTTAACAGCAGGGAAAACAAAATAGCAATTTTCGTATGAGCTTAGAATCATGGGGCTTCTACTCCAACCTCCTGCTCAAGGCAGGAGACCTTATACCAGAGGTCCCCAAACTTGGCCACTTTAAGACTTGTGACTTCAACTCCCAGAATTCTCCAGCCAGCATAGCGTGGCCAAGTTTGGAGACCTCCGCCTTATACCATCCTGGTCAAATGTTGGCCCAGTCTATTTTTGATTCCAGTGATTCGAATTTGGCTGTGACTCTTGAAGCCAGTTGCCTGCGGTCAACTGGGCCACCCATCCTGATTTATCCCCCTTCAGAAACGGGCCATTATAGGGCAGTGTTGACTCAGAGATGTGCATTTGACCTTCCGTAGTTGATACGATTCTTTGCACCAACATCATTCTCTCGGGGTGCTTTGTTTCAGCACACGGCTGCCGAAGGCGGTGGCCAGTCCCTGGTCTCTCCCGGATCCTGCCTGGAGGACTTCCGCGCCACGCCTTTCATTGAGTGCAACGGTGCTCGAGGGACGTGCCATTACTTTTCCAACAAGTACAGCTTTTGGCTGACCACAGTGGAGGTGAACCATCAGTTTGCTGAGTCTCCCGTCTCCGAAACGCTGAAAGCGGGTCAACTCCGGACACGGGTGGGACGGTGCCAAGTCTGCATGAAAAATTTGTAGCAAAGGCCGGGACGTGAGACCTTATTCCGCTAAGACCAAGAAATCAGCGTTTGTGTCCCAGCTGGACAATTGACATCTTCCCAAATCTCCCACAGAGCCCTCTTGTCTCCATCAAAATACGGTGCTAACTTCCCCCCTTGTTTTTATCTTCCTGGCTACCTCAAAGCCCTTTTCTGCCTCCCCAACTGCCACATTCTGTTGGCTTTGATGAACTACACTGATTTTCACAAGGTACCCAGGTCTTGAGCAAAGATTTCTTCGTGTTAAGGATTCAAGACAATGTCAGGAATTTCACAAATGTTTTTGCCTGCATGCACATACTCCTCTTCTAATCATTATATTCATCTTAAGTTAGCTGCTTATTTTAGGCCTAAAAAATAACTTAGTTGGCTGTCTAGAAGGTGTTTCTGTTCTATGATCAATGGTTATGATCAGATTTGAAGGTTCAGGTTTGTGAAACAGTTAACTACATTGATCAAAGCTTGACTATTAAACAGTGAAGTGACAATAACATAAAAGAAACTTGTTAGGAGAGGAAAATATTGGGATTTTTCATCCATAACATGAGGAACAGGCCTATTAAAAGAATGATAATGTGCATCTTTTGAAGATAAAAGAATTTTTATGGCGATAATGCAGTTTGATTTCACCTGCTTGATTATTCAGCCCAAGAATGTTAATCTTGTTGCTACCCTGTGTAAGGTTTTCTTACGAATGTTTCAGAACCTCTCAGCTTATTTGTTAATGTATTGTAAGTAGCATTCCTTTGTGGCATCCAGGTGCTACTCACAGACCCTCTGACAGTGACAAATCTTGGCTCAGATGCCAAAGTTTAACCTGAACTTATCTGATGAGACCACTCCTTCCTTTCTGTGCTGGGACATCTGAATGCTTTCTGGGCTCATGCATCCGTTTCATGTTGCATCCAGACTGAGAGACTAGGTGGGTAGCAAACCAACTTCAAGTAATGGTTGTGAATAGTTAATGTGCTCCACTCTGATAACAATCATTCCTCGGCTTGGTCATAGCTATGGTTAATTAACCAACAGAAGAATTCTTCAGATCTGGTGGAGTGAAAAGGAAAGAGAATGGCAGAGATCCAGCACATAGGATCACCCAAAGAGGCAGAATTCACCCTGGTGGATTAGGAAGCAACTGAAAATATTAAGATGATTTACTAAAGGAAACTATGTTAAAAACTGCTAAGTAGAAAGGCTGAGGAGTACCTCCTGGGCTACCATTCTGTTGGCTAAGAATACTAGGAAAGGCTTAGTTTACATCTCATAAGGATTAGTAAATTAGCACGTTTTCTAATTTCTCTCAGAACTTAACTCCATGATGCTTCTTCGTCCATAACTGCATGGCTGAGCTGTGATCTACTATCTGTGTCTTTGCTCACCACCTTGAGTAGTGTCCACCCTGCTTAACCCTTTGACTCCCTTGGTTCTACATTATACTATCTGTTTGGTCCTTTTTTCTACAGGCTGTTTTTACAGCCTTAGCCCATCTGTTTCCACCTGGAGAATGGGTCAACGCAATTACCTTGAAGACTCTTCTTAATTCCTTAATAGCCTACTGATATTCAAATTATACAAATGTTCTTGGACTTTATACAGCCATGAGATGTTGATCCACTATTACAGATGTTGGCACAGGACCTTTATGTTTATATAGCAGACATATTACTCCATTTGCAATAGGTATACAAGTTGGAGCAACAGTTACTAATCTTTAACAAAAACAGTTTCAAAGATCATTACATCAACTGTCTCTGCGCTCTAATTGTACAAGAGATGAGAAAAGTCATCTGTTGCATGTCCTGGATTTCATTTCCACAATATTTCTTCTCTCTCTTTTTTTTTTTGAGGTAGCTTTGGAATTGCTGGTGCTTGAAATAATTAGTATAGTATTAATTACTTTTATGTAAATGTAACACTGAGTAGAAGTTGGATGAACTGACTCATCTGCCAATATTATGGTTTTCTTGACTTTATTTTTACTAGTCTTGCATTTTGTAATGCACTGCTGAAAGTATCTTCAGAGCACTGATTATATTTTGACTCTTATTTTTTTTCCTAAAAAGTAGTAAAACAACACGTCCACTTTGTGAGTTATATTCCATTGCCTCCTTACAATAAGCTTTGTAACTCTCTCCAGGCACGTTCCTCAACCTGTGTAAGTTGTCAAGTGGATTTATACTAAGCTTTGGTGACCAAAATAGAATTGAAGAGTTAGAAAGCACCCCAAAGTTCATGTAGATCAACTTTCTTCAGTGACCAAAAACACCCATTAAATCATCAGCAGGAGTTTGTTGTCCATCTTCTTAAAAAACCTCCAGGACTTTTAGGTCTTGACCAAAGGAGAAGGCAATTTCCACAGAGATTTAAATAGACTTTGGAAGAAATTTTTGAATGCATAAAACAGAAATTGGGCTTAAGAGTGGAGTCCCAGTTCTACATAATGACTGTATTAATCAAGCCAACACAGAAAAGGATATCAGCAAATACCTTTACTGTTTTTTTTTGTTCGTATTCAGAGTTTTCTTTGTTCCCATGTAAACCTGTCTCAACTTGCAACAATTTGGGGCACAAAAAATATCCTCATAACCATACTGTACTTTTTAAAAATTCCACTCCCCTTTTAAAAAAAAGGATCAACTTTTTAAAAGCTCATGAATAGCTGTACTAATGCTATCTTCTGCCCACAATTATATTAATTTCTCCCAAATATACAGGCAATGTTGACTCTTGGTGGCCAACTCTTGGCAGGTTCCATATTTGGAAAGTAAAGATAATCCTTGACTCATGACCACAATTGGGACTGGACCTTCTGTTGCTAAGCAATGCACGCCCAACTTTAAGTCATGTCCAATTTTATTGTCGCAAGCTGCTTGGCTTGATGATGACCATGTGACCCCAGGACACTGCAACCATCACAAATACGTGTTGGTTGCCAAGCACCTTATTGCAATCTTGTGACTGCAGGAACACTGCAGTGTCGGAAGTGCTGGGACTGGTAATAAATTCCCCTTTTCAGCACCACTGTAACTTTGAACAGTGATGAACAGATGTTGTGGTCAACCACCACTGCACATTACTAAGTCTGAAGAACACAAGAGTCTTCAACATGATCACAACAGGGACCAGAATTTCAGTTGGTAAGGCAGTTAAGTTGTCCCTGATTTTATGACTTTTAAGCAAATCATTGCAGTTGTTGAATGAATCCAGTTTGTCCTGTGACTTGTCAGAAGGCACCTGGAAAGGTAGCGATCCCATGATTCTGGGATGCTGCAACCATCATAGATACCAGGCAGTCCTCGACATACAAGTTTATGTAGTGACTGTTCAAAGTTACAATGGCACTGAAAAAAGCGACTTATGACCATTTTTCACACTTATGACCACTGCAGCATCCCCAAGGTCACATGATTTACATTTGGATGCTGGACAACTGGTTCATGTTTATGACGGTCATGTCATGGGAACCCCTTTTGCAATCTTCTGACAAGCAGAGACAATGGGGAAGCCAGATTAACCATGTTAGTAACTTAACAACTGCAGTGATTTCAATTTAACAAATGTGGCAGGAAAAGTAAAATGAAGCAAAACTCACTTCACTAATTTCTCATTTAACAACATAAATTTGGGGTTCAGTTGTGGTCGTAAGTTGAGGATTACCTGTACATGCTGCCTGTCAAGTGCCCAAATTTTGAACATGAGTCCCTGAAGATGTTGCCATGATTATAAGTGTGAATACTTCTTGTGTGTCAATTTTTTTCAGTACCATTGTAACTTTGAACTAAACAAATGGTTGTAAGTTGAGGTCTGCCTATAAATACAAACTCCCACCAATGAGGCATTTAATTCTGCATAGGACAATGGCACCAGCTAACACGATTTTTTAATCTGCCAGTGTAGTGATGGTTAATGTAATTAGTCACCTATGTTGCCATGTGATGTGGTGTGAATATTAGATATACATAACCATATCAGGGTAGAAAACAATCAGAAAACTGAGGCCAACAACTTTTATTTTGATAGATACCCTTCTCTGGTTCTTAAAAAGCTCCAACTCCTCACCACCAAACTGGCATCCAACCTATTCAACAGTTAAGAAATGAGATGCACAAATAAAGTGCTCTTAACAAGGGGAAACATGTAAATGTTTAATTTAAAATAAATAAGATACAGTTGAACCAAAAGCATGTTTTCTTTTACTCAAGAGCAAAAGAGGTTTAATAATGATTTGAAGTTAAAAGTCAAAGTGAAAAAGGGTCATAATTATAAAGAAACCTTCTGTATGTTGCAAGAACACGGGAGTAATCGAAAGGTTTGCCTTCCAGTCCTCTGCTTATTAATGTATTTCCTAGAAACATGAAACGGTTTTGAAAAATTGCACATTTTATACGTGTCCTTCCATAAAAACAGTTTGGGGTTTCCAAGTGCTGTGGCAAGAAATGTGTGGAGATTGAATAAAAGCATGGCTTTCACCCCAATAGTTGAAAAAGAAAACAAGGCAATGACATTCACTCCTATAAAATATTGTCCATTGAAGGAACAAGAGGTGAACGTTCCCCTTGACAAGGTCAGGCCTTCAGCGTGAGCAAAGCTATTGCATAATATTATAATTACCATCCAGCTATTGTTGAGGCTGGCAAGACCGTTCTCAGCAATACGACGAGCCAGTTCTTGCTTTTGGGTTCTCCGACAGCTCTTCTAAAGACAAGATTCTTTCCTTGGGGAGAAGGGGGGGGGCTGGACAAACACAGGGGCTGGGGAGCCAGGATCCATGCCCTTCTCAAGAAGTGCTTTTTGGGGGGGACTGTCCTCCTGAGGTCTTGGGTCTGTTCCCAGGCAGGCACTTCAGGGTGAGAAAGGCGCTGAGGTTTTAACTGCGCCAGGTTGCCTTCATACGCTCAAGATCTCAAACTCTTCTTCCATTTCAAACAGCTTATCCGTGGAGTCGATGAGCTCTTAAGGAAAATGGAGAAACGGGATTTCTTCGTAAAAATAGGCTGGCTCTGATATAAAAACCTCCCCATTCAAGCTTTGTCAAGCTGGGAATACCCCCCAGGGCTGGGAATACCAAAAAGTGCACTCCTAACTATAGGTAGCCCTCGACTTGCAACCACAATTGAGCCCGAAATTTCTTTGTTCGGTGAATTTCACCCCATTTGACCACAGTGGCTAAAGGAATCGGTGCAGTTCTGCTAATTTGCTGTTAAGTTAGTAATATAGTCATTAAGTGAATCTGGATTCTCCATTGACTTCTGTTTTTTTTTTTTTTTTAATTACATTTATATGCCGCCCTTCTCCAAAGACTCAGGGCGGCTTACAATTTTTGGGATACAACCCAATGCGCTCGGCAATAGCCTTTCTTCCATTGTATATGCCTGCTTATTACTAAGTGGCATTTTTACAAAGTCAGCTTATTGCCCCCAACAATCTTGGGTCCTCACTTTACCTACCCCGAGAGGATGGAAGGCTGAGTCAACCTTGAGCCTGGTGGGATTCGAACCTACAGCAGTTGTAGGCAGCTGGAACTTAAGTGCAGGCAATTCCTGGGACAACACAGCCGTCATGAATATGAACCAGTTGCCCAGCATCCAGATTTTGATCCTGTGACCAAATGGGGGATGCTGCAACGGTCGTACGTGTGAAAAATGGTCATAAATCCCATTTTTTCCCCCAACCGTTGTAATGTCGATCACTAAATGAACCATTGTAATTCGAGGACTACTTATATGTGGGAAATTGGATGGAGAATGGCTGTTGGAAAGCAGATGAGTGAGGAACAAATCGACCCATCAGAGACTGCAGAGACGTCTCCCAGTATAACTTAGCTGTCCACAACAAGACACCCTTCTAGTCCTTCCTGTTACAATGTGTCAGCAGATGCTTAATGTTGACTTCGCCCCAATTGAACGATTTTTTGATCCAGAAGGAATGGACAAGAAGTTTGCTCGTGCAAGCGAGCAAACTTTGGCCTTGATTCCAAAAAGTTGCTTCAGAGCATGAAAGTAGCACTCACCCACAATTGCTGTACCTTTTCCAAGGAGTAAGGCAGAGGTCTCCCAACCTGGCAACTTTAAGACTTGTGGACTTCCAACTCCCAGAATTCTCCAGCCAGCATAGCTGGCTGGAGAATTCTGGGAGTTGAAGTCCACAAGTCTTTAAAGTTGCCAAGTTTAGGGACTCCTGGAGTAAGGAGTAAGTTCCACTGCTTTAAGGAGCTGCCGTTCAGAAATTTACTCCTTGGGGCCAAGTGTCCAAATAGGCTTAGGCCAGTTATAATCCTTGGGACTTCATTCACACAACATGCTAAACTGAGGTTCTTTTGCAGTGGGGCGCTTTGTGTAAATGCAGAAAATGAATCCATTCTGATTTAAGGCTGTGAGCATATGGTGTGTGGACAAAGTAACACAGATCACAGCCAGGTACCATAATGGGGGAAATGAAGGAAATCCCTATAGAAATACCCCTTTACCTGCTCCGGTGGTGGTGACTTCTGGTTTTGTGGGAGGTATGAAAGGGGGCCAGTGTGGTGGGTGCTTCTGAACCAGCTCAAACATTCGTAGACTTTGCTTCTTATGTATCTCCTGGGAGGGTGGAAACGCCATTTGTAAATTGCAGCACTTAAGCAAACTTATTAACCACCCCAACCCTCAAGAATTCAAAATGCCATGCTGAATGTTTAAGAGCTGGGGACTACAGACCATGCCTTCCTGTCCCTTCTGTGTTTAACGTTGTTTAAATTTTGTATGAAAAAATATAATCCAAAATTAGGTATTTATCACCCGAGTTATTTTTTTGCATCAGAAGTTCAAATTCACTATGCTATTTAATTCTTGTTCTTAAATACCAAATAAAGGGCATTAAAAGACAAGGAATGGATGAATTCCAGGCCAATGAAAACCCATTTTTAGAAAGTAATAGCTGTATTTTTCTATTTCTGACTTTCTTTTGGGATCACTCATGCAAGATCACAGTTCCATTTAAAACACCATATATATTAAGCGCACAAAAGTCCAGAAGGCTTGTAAAGCGCTCTTCAGGAAGACAAGTTTTAAAAAATATCAGCACAGCAAAGAAACAACAAAATAATTATAATAACATTCAGTACAATGGAATAAACAAACATCAAATATGAATCTCTCTCTTACAATCTTTCTATCCCTCTGGTTATTATCAATCCTTCTAATAGTAAATCTGTTAAACACAAAACAAGAAATGATAATAATTTTCAAGTTTTATGCTTTTCCTAATACTTGCCTTTTGCACAAAGCTACACCAGTTATCAAAGTCCTTTTCTTCTTTACAAAAGAATCCCTGTAACAATTGAAGAATATTAGAAAGGAAAAACAAGGAATAATCCAATGATAGAAACATTTAGTCATTATACATTCTTTTCAATTCTCTCAGAAGGGTGTTAGTCATTATTATTAGGCATCCTTGAAACAGTAAGTTTAGGTGCTAATGCAAAACACTCATAATAATCAGAACAGATTCAAAATGGCTTTTTCATCTCAGTAAACTAAGCCAAACTACACATATAAATAGTATTCACAAGGCATGCTAAGCTATTGCATGGTCTATCCAAAACTCCCTTTTTTTTACAAATCACAGCAGCTTAATGTATATAATACACTGTCAAAACAAGGAGACTAGGCTATAGGTTAAATCTGTTGTATAAATGTCTAAAACAGGGCTGTCCAAACTTGGCAACTTTAAAGACTTGTGGGCTGGCTGGGGAATTCTGGGAGTTGAAGTCCACAAATCTTAAAGTTGCTAAGTTTGGAGAACCCTGGTCTAATGCCTAGATTAGAACTTTGTTCACCATTTATTACAATTTCAACAAGAAATTTCTTTGAAAATGTAACTGGCATCCTGTTGCCTATGTTGGATTCCCTGAACAAGGCACATTCTTCTGGGTGGGGTGAGGTGGGGTGTTGTCCACCTCCTCACTACACCCCATCACAATACTTACTAATGCTACAGAGGGATCGAGGTTCATTATCTGCATCCGGTGAGGGGCTTGCTGGCAGTGAAAGCTATGGTCATCAACTGCACCACTCTCATCCGAATCTACAAAGACCTGGGTGGTGTGAGGGTCCAGGTAGATCAATTCATTTCCTACAAGGAAGCAGCAAGAAAGGGGTTGGATAGCCATGAGTGGAATGGAAAACCGGGCAGCTTTGCACTGCAGGTGGACCTTGATTTTGTCCACCTAAAATCCAGGATCTGCTAAAGCCCCAAATGTGAATGTCCATACAAGGGGGCGGGGATTCATTCTTCAAATCAAGCCCTAAAGTACTCCTCTCTTCAGCTAAGAAACAAGCTGAGATGAATATGGCTTGTGTGAATCTTCCCTATAAAGCACGAGGCTTTAATGGACTCCAATCTTCAGTATATGCTCTTTACTGTGATTTCTCTTCCCCTGGTGTTTTTATTTGCTACTTCAGGTTTAGAAGAATCCTTCAATAGAACTACTGCAAGAACTTCATTTTTCCTTACCCAGAAATCCTATAAAGTAGTAGGCATTGTTTGGTTTTCCTCCTAAAGCTCCTAAAGATTGCGGCATCTTAAAGCATTCCTAAAGATCCAAAGGAGAAAGAAAAAAATATATATATTTATGTCTTACTGTCCCCCAAATATACTGTTTGTGATTCTTTCCTTCAGCAACGGAATTCAAGGCAGCTTATTATCTACTTCCTCCAGGTCAAAATCTGCTTATTTTGAGCTAGACCAGGACCAGTAGGGCACTACCCCACCTGTTTTCTGAAAGCCCTCTTACAAAGATTTGCAAATCACAGAATCACAGAGGCATGACTTTTCTGTTTTCCTGGAAAAATAAGTTGGAAAATAGATGTCTTAAGCTCCAGGCTGGCTTCTCACATCTAGTTGAGGTGGGAACTCCCCAAGCCTGCCAAAAAGCCAAACGGCTGAACATTCTAACCCATGTCTGCCGAAGCAGAACTAAATTACATTTCCCAGTTGCAAAAACCTCTGAACTAGACCTACTTATCTGTGCATTCAGAATATAAGGAAGGATGATGTGAATTAGAAATTAAGCAATCAAGAGCTCATGGAACCTCAGAATTGATTTCTTAAAACCGTGTACTTTAAAGATGGCCTAAAAAATCTGATACAATTTCAGCATTTTCACAAAGTGAAACCATGATCAGGCACGTTCCTTTTTCTAGTACAGATAGTCCTCAACTTACAACAGTTCATTTATTGACCAAAGTTATAACGGTGCTAAAAAAAAGGGGACTTATGACCGCTTTTCACGCTTACGGAACGTTGCGGCATCCCCATGGCCACGTAATCAAAATTCAGATGCTTGGCAACTGGTTCCGATTTATGACGGAGTCATGGGATTCCGTTTTGCAACCTTCTGACAAGCAAAGCCAATAGGGAAGCCAAATTCACTTAACAACCATGTCACTAATTTAACGCTGCAGTGATTAACAACTGTGGCAAGAAATAAGGGCCTTGGTGGTGCAGGCTGTTAAACACCTAGCACTTAGTTCCAGCTGCCTGTAATTAGTGCAGACTCGAATCCCACCAGGCTCAAGGTTGACTCAGCTTTCCATCCTCTCAGGGTAGGTAAATTGAAGACCCGAGATTGTTGGGGGCAATAAGCTGACTTTGTAAAAATGCTGCTTAGTAATAAGCAGGCATATACAATGGAATGAAGGCTATTGCTGAGCGCATTGGGTTGTATCCCAAAAAATTGTAAGCCGCCCTGAGTCTCCGGAGAAGGGCGGCATATAAATATGAATAAAAATAAAATTAAAAAAAATTGTAAAAGGGGGGCAAAATTCACTCTTGGTTAGTGACAGAAATTTTGGGCTCAGTTGTGATTGTAAGTTGAAGATTGCCTGCATCAATTCTTACCGTGGACCATCCAGGTCATTTCAATGTTTCACTATACATACGTGTGTGTGTGTGTGTGTGTGTGTGTGTGTGCATTCCTATATGCGTGTGTCCACGTGTCTAAAAAAACAATTGATCTCTCATGGCTGAGGTGCTTCCTTAAGCCAACCAGCTCCTCCACAGCTTCTGCCAGAGAGCTCTACCTTAAAAGCATCGACGTAAACCGGGTTGATGTGGTTTATCCCCAGGCGAAGGGGTACGATCAGCAGCAGAGGCTTCCAGCTGCCACCGGGAGCTCCCGAGGTCTTGGCTGGGTTGACGGAGCTCCTATAGGACAGTGAGCTGCAGTGAGACCTGGGGCAACCCTGGGGTGGGGCCCAGCACATTTTTTCTGGTGAAAAAGATAGGGAAAAAAAAAGAAAAAAAGAAACCCTTATTCCTCAATCCCCTATTAATTTGTCAGTGGCCAAAGAATATTCACCTTGCTTAGAAATATTTTCAGCCTATGTCCCAGTTTAGTAAAGAAATGAATCCGAAATAGAGCGCTCTCCTTATTTGTGAAATAAATGAGAAATTCCATATTCACAGGGATTTGGTGCTTAGGCCAAACCCTCCTTTTTGCAGAAAGAACCCAGAATTAAGAAAATTGTACTGGTCCTCCCTGCAATTAAGGGAGTCAGGAAAGCTATAAATATCACACAGATGCACTTTAAGATTTCGATAAATAGGGAGAGTTTATTTCTGTTACTGTTCACATGTTCCATGTGGGTTGATCCTTAATTTAATAAAGATTAGAAATCTGCAGAACCTTCAAGGTGGAAGCGTTTTGTTCGTGATGCAGCCATGTTGCTCTCAGAATAGCCATGCCATTCCAATTTCACTGCATAACAAAAGCTGCAGTACTCCATCCTGAGATCAGAAGAACTCCGGTCAACCATTCCAATGTGGAAAGGGGCCATTTTAAATTTGGAACATTTTCACCTCAAAGTTCCTTGATTACTGAAAAGACACACAAACACACACATACACGCAGCAGACAGCTAGCAATAAAAATATGTGATGCATCCAGCCCGTGGGCTGCCAGTTTGACACCCCTGATATACGATGATCAGCTCAGTGTTTAGGATTGATACAAGAAAAAAAAATAGGCCTCATTCTTGTAACTCTATTCCTCTTCTCTTGTTCACAGTTTGCTATAAGCTAGAAATTTATTTATTTATTATTAATTTGACTTGTATGCAGCCCCCTCTCCAAAAAGGACTCGGGGCGGCTCACAACTAAAAACAGCACAATAAGTTACTTAACTAAAATAAGATTAAATTAAACAAGCCAAATTCGACTAAAACCCATTACAATTTAAAATATAAAAACCAACCCCCCCGAGAAGTCAGCACAGCCCAGCCTGTTCAAACAACCAGGTTTTTAAATCATGGTGGAAGGTGCGGAGGTCGGGGGCCAAACGGAGCCCCAGGGGTATTTGGTTCCATAAAGTGACCCAAGGTTTTAAAAAATGGAATTTTAATTTAGGTAACCACAGATAATATTTTCCAGATCGAATTTGGGTCGGTCACCGGAACCAGAGATTTACTCTTCCAATCTTTTAGACTCATGTTTTTCATTTTCTGGATTCTAAATGAGGCTTAAATGAAACAATTTAAGCTTGCTCAGGTTCTGACAATGATTAAAAACTTACTGATATCTTCAATCACCACAGTGTTGTCCATAGACACGTAAACAGCTAAGGAATTCCATTCATCAAAGAGTGCAAGTTTCCTGAATAAAGCAAGACAGCTGTCAGTCAAAAAGCGTGCTCAGTACAAGTAGCCCTCAACTTACGATGACAAATGGAGCCCAGAATTTATGTTGCTAAATGAGAAATTTGTTAAGTGAGTTTTGTCACGTTTCACCACTTTCCTTGCCAAATTTGTTAAGTGAATCACTGCGGTTGTTAAATTAGCAACATGCTTGTTAAGTGACTCTGACTTCCTCGTTGTGTTTTCTTGTCAGAAGGTTGCAAAAGGGGATCACATGACCCCAACCGTCATAAATATGAACCAGTTGTCAAACATCTGAATATAAATCACATGACCATGAGCAAGCCACAACAGTCATAAGTGTGAAAGATGGTCCTAAGTCACATTTTTCAGTGCTGTTGTAACTTCGAATGGTGTTCTGGTTCGCCAGCAGCAGGTGCGGATGGCTGAGGTCTCGGAGAGCGAGGAGTCAGATGAGGGGCCTGCGTGTGAGGCAGGGATGGGGCCAGGACCATCAGGGAGTGGAATGCTGCCTTCAGAGATTGTGGAGGCTGGCAGCAGCAATGAAGAGGCCCCCAAGGAGCCTGTGTCCAGTGTGCAGGGCTGCTCGAAGGAAAGAGCAGTTGCAGCAGCACAGGTGACTCGGGAGTAAGACTGCAAGGTAATGGCCAGCTGAGAAACCAGAGTTCTTTGCAGGAAGCAAAGAAGTTTTTGCACTCAAGCCTTGTGGACGTTCGGAATATCTTGGTTGGTGTTTGGAGACTCTTTGTGTTTGAAATATTTCTTGGCAACTTTAACTAGTGTTCTTGGCAGCCTTGCACCATCTTGGCAAGGCTCGTTCTTATCAGAGATAATTAATTTGAAACAGCCTTTTAACTGGGAAGGAACGGAATTCATAAAGAATCATTAAAAGGTTTTGCTGTTACCTCTGTTTCGTGTTTGCTTCCTTGGAACAAGGTTTGGGTCAGGACAAATGGTCACTAAATGAACTGTTGTAAGTTGAAGACTACCTGTGCTTATCACTCAGCCTTCCAATGCTTACACCTCCTCCTGCTTATGGTAGTTTCTCAACAGTGATCTCATTTCAAACACTTTCCCAATGCTACTGATGCAGAGCAGAAATGCTCTTGTTGCAAGCTTAAAACTTCAAAATATAAACACATTTGCTGCAGTTTTGGCAGAAGAACTAAGGAAAGTTTTACAGGTATAGTCATGATGATCAATCTGGCTTTCTACCAAAAAGACAGTTAAGGAACAACGTGAGAACTGTTTTGAATATTACTGAATATTTACAATAGCATAATGAACAGGCAGCTCTAATATTCTTAGATGCAGAGAAGGCCTTTGACAGCTTAAATTGGGTTTATGTTTATGACAACTTAAGCTTTATGTTTAAAGTCCTAGAAGTTTAATTGGGTCTTTATTTTTAAAGTCCTGGGAATTTTATCCAAGGAGGTCAAAGCTCTCTATACATCACAACAAGCGAAATGGTTATTAACAGTGACCTAACTAACTCATGTGAAATCCGAAAGCGTACAAGACAAGGGTGTCGTTTGTCTCCTTTGCTGCTTATCCTGATGTTGGAAGTTCTGAATAGAAATATCAGGCAAGATGGGAAAATAAGAGGGATAAGTATTAAGAAGGAACTCAAACTGAAGGCCTTTGCTGACAATTTGGTGATATTTCTGCAAGACTCAAAAAATAATGTAGAATATTTATGAGGAAATTAAATGAGTGTGGGCCTTTAGCAGGTTTTCAAATAAACAAGCAGAAAACATCAATGCTGATTGAGGACCTCACAATGCTGTGATGACCTCACAGGATGGTGATATATAGATTAGAAGATCTGATTTTAGGGTAGAAAAAATGGTGAAATATTTGAGGGTTATGTTAAGAAACACAAACACAAAACTGTTCCAAAACAATTATGTACCTCTCTTGAATGACATTAAAAAAGATTTATGCAGATGGGATAAATTGCAGTTATCACTATTGGGTAGAATGTCTGTAATTAAGATGAATGTCTTACGAAAAATGCTTTTGTTTTGGATACTACCAATACTTGCAACTGATATTCCGTTTAAACTATGGCGAGGGACATTTCAAAATTTATATGGGAAAAAACCAAACACTAGAGACAGACTACTGCAAGATACTAAAGAAAGAGGGGGTCTGGGTCTACCAGATTTGAAATTGTACTTTGATGCCCGCTGTTTGGTCTGGCTAAAAGAATCGATGAACCTTCAGAATAAAGAGGCTACTGGATTTAGAAGGCCATGAATTAGGATTTGGCTGGCACAGTTACCTCTGGTATGATACAGTTAAAGTAAATGTTGATTTCAACAACCATTTTGTCAGACGTGCTATTTTGAGAGTTTGGAATAAATATAGGACAAGGTTTTCCACCAAGGTGCCTCTTTGGGTTTCCCCCCCAAGAAGCTTTTTTTAAGAAAAGAAATGGTGACGAGGCCAAACTGTTGGACTTATGGTAAAATAGTATCTTTTAACTTGGGTGACCCCATTCTCAGATCTATGGAAGAGCTAGAATCAGAAGGTCATGTCTGCCATTGGTTTGCATGTTTACAATTGGAAAAAAAATTAAATTAGACAAAAAGTTAATGGGTTTAACTTTGTTAAAATGACTTGGGAATCCTATTGTGTGGTAGTGAACATATTATTGCTAAAGCCTATAAAATTTTATTGAATTTAAATCTGGAAAATGAACAAGTAATGATTCAGTGAGCAAGGAACTTTGGCTATAATGTAATACTTGAACAATGGGAGAATATGTGGAATAAAGGTTTAAAATTTACATTAAACTATAACTTCAAAGAAAATTACTATTGGATGATGTATCATTGCTATTTAACTCCAGATATGTTGTCAAGAATGTATAAAGGTATTTCAAATGTGTTGGAAATGTAAATGTAAAGAAGGGACTTTTTAATCATTTATGGTGGACGTGTGATAAAGCGAAGAAATATTGGAGTGGAATTCATATCTTAATACAGAAAATTCTTAAAGTGAATATAGGAAGAAAACCAGAGACTTTTCTTTGAGGTTTAATGGAACAAGACTTGGGGAAAAAATTCGGAACTTAGTTGTTATATTGTTGACGGCAGCAAGACTCTACTCTACGCACAGAAATGGAAGGTCACCTCGATCCCCACAATGGATGAACGGCTGCAAAGACTGATGGGGTTAGCAGAGATGGCAAAATTAATTGTTTTGATCAAAGAAAAAAAATACAAATACTTTTATTTCTACTTGGAAACCGCTTCTGGACTTTGTGCTTGAGGTGGAAAAAAAATGAAACTTTGATTTTGGGTTTTACCAATTAGATAGATTTGTTGTTATAGAAATGGCTAGTTTATACTATTATGTAAAAGTTAAAAAGTTGAGGTTTGATGTCAATGCCTTATTCTACTGCAGTCTGCAGTCAATGCCTCTTTTCCCCCCTTGCTTTCCCACATTTTCCCTTCTCCCTTCCCTAACTTCCCTATTTATTTTTGTATTTTCTTTGTATGCTACATTACAAAGCAATAAAAATTGTTAAAGGAAAACACAGCATATAAATATTTTGTACGCTTATAAACTGAACTATGAAGCTGGAAGTGACCACTTAGAGTTGCCTTCCTTAAGATGGCATTTTCCAGATATATTAGGTGGCTAGGAAATCAGGGAGTCACTTTCCCAATACCTATGCACAATTCTTAGCTTGCAGAAAGCAGGAACCCACATTTAAATGTGTCCCCCAAAATTGGTAGTTTGGCTACAAATGATCATGAGCCTTCAGGGTTCACCTTTAGGGTAGTAAAATGAGCGATGAATAAAAAAATAAAACTAAGCACAAGAAATTAAGCTGTCTTTGTGTCCTTCAGCCATTGGTCCAAGATCTTTTTCTCTACAAGTACAGGAAGTCCTCACTGAATGACAACTGAGCATGGAATTCCAGTTGTAAGCACAATATGTCCTGGCTTGATTTTACGACCATTTTTATAATGGCCAGAAATCAAGTCACCAGAGTTAACTGAATCACGTGACTGTTAAGCGAATCCACTAGCCCAGCTAAAAAATGCCAGAAAATGGCAAAAAACATCTCAAATCAGTCACATGACCACAGAATGCTGCAACTGGTTATAAATGTGACACAGTGGACAGGTGCCCCAAATACAATCGTGATCGTGCACTCTGAGGGTGAGTCACAAGTATCCTTCTGAGGTCTAATTTTCAATGGTCGTTAAGTGAGGACAACCTGTATAAATCCCACACACATATTGCAAAATGCTGGCTTACTTGAGTACTTGGGCAACAGTATTTGGTCCAAACCATTCCCCAATAGATTTTCCTTCGCCAATACCCATCTGCGCTGTGTGGATCAGGAAGAGAAACAGACAAAAAATAAAAATGTCAGAAAGTGACATTTGCCTGTGACATGGAAATCTCTCGGTATTCAGCTCCCATCATGCTCAGCATAGCCATCCCTGGCTGGGGGGTTCTGGGAGTGAAAAATCTACCCCTTGAGAGGTCAAGCAGAAAGAACCTGCAGCCCCAGCCTTAGCAGAAGCAGAGATGGGGAGGGGCATGATGCCAGCCTGCAATGCTTTCAACATATTTCAGTTGCACAACTGAAGGATGTTCCCAAACTGCCTGCTGGCCCTTGCAAGGGAGAGATGCCTCCCTCTGCAAAGTGCTTTAACTTTGAAATGTGTAGACGGCTAATCTCGGTCTCTTCAGCAGACTCTTGAAATGGGAAGCGTGGGGTTTTTACCATTTCAGGGCAATCCATCTATCTCAAGAGACACTGAAACTGCTCACAATCAGCTCTAAAGCTGCACATCATGTGTGACTATATAGTGTTTCAGAGGCTGAATCCTCCCTTTTGAAACCCTGCCCAGATTTTAAGAACTGAACGAAGAAGACAGCTGGACTGCCACACTGACACTTTAGGTGTATTTGGCAGGAGTATGAGAGGACCTCTTCCAAACACTGGAGCTTCCTGGCAAGCCAAATCAACAAACAAAAATGCTGTTTTTCAGATAAACTTTTGATTTGTATCAAGTTTCTTGAGGTCCATTTTAACCGGCAGGTGGTGATTTAATTTCAAGGACCTTTTTTTTCAACTATTTTGCATTCTGCCTTCACTACAATTGTGTCGTCAACCCTGAAGCTGACCAGGCTGTGGCCATTTTCTTTTGTGTAGTTTTTTTCTACAGAGATTTTATTCGGATGGCTTCAAGGCTTGACACAGCCTGGAGTGGAGGGGCAGGGAGGGGAGAGTAGAGATAACTGGGATGCTGTAGCCAAAATAAAATTCTTTCCCCTGGGAACCAAGGACGTTGCCGCAGGTGTTTGGAAGGTGGAGACTGAAGGCAACCAACAACTAATCCAGGGGTGGGCAAACTTTTTGACTCGAGGGCCACAATGGGTTCTTAAACTGGACCGGAGGGCCGGAACAAAAGCATGGATGGAGTGTTTGTGTGAACTAATATAAATTCAAAGTTAGATTACTTCACGTAGCCTGCTGGGAGAGCAAGAGAACCCTCCGCTCTTTCGGCTCCGCGGGCCGGATAGAACAGCCGAACGGGCCGGGTCCGGCCCCCGGGCCGTAGTTTGCCCACAGCTGAACTAGACTCTGTGCCAATTGGATCATGTGACTGATGACTCTGTGGGGAAGGTACATACTTTTACTTTTAGGTAAAGGTAAAGGTTCCCCTCGCACATACGTGCCAGTCGTTTCCAGCTCTAGGGGGCGGTGCTCATCTCCGTTTCAAAGCCGAAGAGCCAGCGCTGTCCGAAGACGTCTCCGTGGTCATTCGGCCGGCATGACTAAATGCCGAAGGCGCACGGAACACTGTTTCCTTCCCACCAAAGGGGTCCCTATTTTTCTACTAGCATTTTTTACGTGCTTTCGAACTGCTACTCGGATCCTTAGCGCTGCCTAGGAGTGAGCTCCCATTACTTGTCCCAGCTTCTGCCAGAAGCTGGGACAAGTAATGGGTCAACGCTTAAGGATTCGAGCAGCTGAACTGCCGACCTTTCTGATCGACAACCTCAGCATCTTAGCCACTGAGTCGCCACATCCCTACGTTTACTTTTAATTGAGTGTAAAACTGGCAGGAAAGTAGACTGGGCCAATATGATACGTCCCATTAAAATGTTATTTGAAGAATATGCCTGCCTCGGAGTTCTCTTTGTTAGGGACGTGTTACTTGGAACCTTGACATCTGTATTTTCTCTTACATTTTAAACCAGCAACAAGACCCAAAAGTAATACAGGAACCAAACTACTGTGATTGCAACCATGGTTTAGCATATTGTGCAAATTTGTGCATATATGCCTTCAAATTTATGCGTATATGCCTTCAAATTTGTGCGTATATGCCTTCAAATCATCCTTGACTCCTGGCGACCACCTGGACAAGTCCCTGCAGTTTTTTTCAAAGTAGTTTGCCACTGCCATTTTCCAGGACTCGAGAGAATGACTGGCCCAAGGTCACCCAATTGGCTTCATGACTATGGTAGGACTAGAACTCACGGTCTCACTACACATCCTTACAATATGGTTATGATTTTGCTTGGCATGATTCCATGCTGACACTTGAGGATCTCCCTAGTATGACATCAGTATTGGCTTCTCTTTTGCCCAAACTCTTCTCATTTTTTTTTACTTCGTGGTTCTGCCAACACCTGTCTTTATTTCACTTCCAGATGAGATTCTGCCTTAACCTACCACCCTCCAAATGACACAATAATCAGGACTACACACTGCTCTTAAAATCTGCACTTACCCATTTGATGAATTGAGTAACAGCAATCTTTTCTGTCCAGGAAGCAGCACAAAATCTTTTTATATTCTTCTGGTTGCTTTTTGTATTCCTCCCACTGCCAATCTTTAAGAAAAAAAAATATTAGAGATTTTACATGTTCCCATCAAGGAACATTTACCACCAAGGACAAAGGATAAAACAACTAAAGGTGATCATTTAAAGAAAAAGTTGCATATTGCAACCCTTCTTAGAGGACAGTCTGCTTTAATGACCTCCGTGGGATTTGTTAAGTGACCTGTAGCATCTTTGGTGATAAAATACTCTCTGTGCACTTTCAGCCAATCCCAAATAGATCATTAGAGCAGACTGTCTTCTAAGTAGATGCCATAATGGAAAGGTCTATATGGATGTGTTGTTATGGACATCTAGCCAGCCAGGGGCACGATTTGCCGGTTCTCTGAACTGCACAGAATCATAACAACCAGTTCCATAGAACCAGTCTGAACTGGTAGAATCCCGCCCCTGGGAGGAGGGAAAGAGAGAGGGAGAGAAACTTACCTCTTCCCAAATGTTGACAGATCAGAGCCTGAGCCAACATCATCTGTCCACACCGCAACATGCAACCCCAGCCAGCATCTGAGGAAGGACCTGTACCACCTTGGGAGTGAGGAGCACATGCTTAGGTCATCATAAAAAAAAGGAAGGTGCAAAAGCTGAGCCTTCCTTGGATCAAGAGCCCAAGTTTTACCCTAGGAACCAAAAGAATCTGCATCTGCCTGCTGCCATTTGTAACCAGGCCATTTCATAGCCTGGCAAAAAGGCAAGGAAAAAGATCAAAGGCATTTACAAAGGAAATGCTAAGTTTTTTCTTTAAGATGTGCTCCATAATCTCATAAATTTAGAAACCACGTCACAGACTTGAACTGTAAATGTGGTGCCATTTTCAATTTCAACCGTATATTCCCATCAGAAACAACCCTGTCATAAGCATACTTTCAGAAATAAAGACACCCCTGCTCCAAATAATCTGGGGAAAGAAATCCCACCCCTCCATGTGCGTGATGTGGCCACACCCATCATTTTCCACTCCATTCCACTGCTTCCCTCCAATTATCCTCCAATACCTTAAGCAGAGTTCCTGGCTATCCAAAGTTGCTCTTCTCTGACATAAAAGAGAAGATGGAGGCGGTAAACTTTTAAATGGAAGAGGGAAAGCCAGCTGCAGCAGCCACAATATTTATCCCCCCACAGGAAAAGCCAGTTTAAATGATTGTAGGTAAACCTCAATTTACAACCAGTCATTCAGTAACCGTTTGAAGTTATAATGGACACACACATCCCAATCTGTTTATGATCCAATTTTGAAGTTAGGATGACCTCAGCCCTGCGGTCATGTGATTGCATTCTGGCCGCTTGGCAACCTGCTCACTTTTATGGCTGTTTGCAGAGCCTTGTGGTCATAGGACAATGATTTCGATTTGTTTTTTTGCCACTTTCCGATGTTTACTTTCTGTTTCCAGCAAAAAATGCTGATTGGGGAAAATGGATTCACTTAACACTTCAAATGTTTGCTTAATGACTGCAGTGTAACCACCTCTTCAAAAAAAATGACAAAAAATCAGATCCAGTCACATGGTGGCCCATTTGATGACCGCAATGACTTGTGATTGTAATTCCAGGCTCAAATATGGTCGTAAGTTGCGGACTACCTGTATTTATGTCACCCAAGACAACCGTGTCAGACTCCAAAGCAGGTGTGTCAAACTCGTGGTGTCACGTTGTCGTCACGTGATGTATCGCGACTTTTCCCCTCTTTGCTAAACCGGGGGTGGGTGTGGCCAGTGTGTGACGCATCCTGCTTGCGGGCCGCGAGTTTGACACCCCTGCTCTAAATGATTCACTGGATCTAGGGTTAGCGCTAGAAGTGCAGGGTCTGTTCTGCCTTGAGCAACCCGCTCCATCAGGGACAAGCAGATATAGCCAAGGCCTTAAAAAAAAAAAAAAACACCCACTAATACTGGCAAGAGCTCTTGTACAAAATAACTGGGTCATTCTCTTATAAAATTCATGTTTTTACAAACAGAAGGGACTGAGAGAGGCAAAACCCCATCTGGCCAGGAAGCAAAACTTACCAATGGGTGAAAATTTTCTTCTGTAGGTAAACCAAAGACGAGAGCCGATATCTGAAAGCAGCTTAGATTTTTCTAGAATTAAAAAAAGTAACAGCAGGTGATCACAAATGCTGTACTCCTGCCATATCCTATTGAGTCAAGAAGACATTCAGGCATTCAGAAGTGTAAAACCTGTTTCAAGTGACCTCCCGCTTACTGAAAAGTTACATTTCCCCCCAATTCCCTTTTCATTCGTCAAAGGCAATGCAGTATCTGACAGTTCATTGTAGAAATGAGGTTTTTTTCCTCTGCCTCTTGCTTAATTCCTCTCAATTCAAAGTGGAATCTTGTCCTTTAAACCTGTCTTCTTCCTCAGCTTCTTCTTTACTTTAAGTGCTCTTAAAGCACTTGCAATTAATACCTTGCATTATGTCGACTTTCAAGGATTTCTACTCTTTCTAGAAATTGCCAAAGAAGTAATATGTAGCTTTTAATTCCAAATGTACCTGTTTTCAGGTGGTGCTGTCTTCCTAAAATCCAGGCAGGCTCATCTGTCTCAGGAAGGTCTTCTAAATAATCTACTAAAATAATAAAAGTAATGCTCATATATTTTTAACTATGGTAGATACATATTTATTTGATTTACAGAATATATGTCCATAAATGTATTCTAACCACTGCGCCACCACAGCTCTTATTCACAATATACAATTAAGATGTCAAATGCTGTACTTTAAATTGGACATCAAATAATTAAATATTAGATATAGAATTTGTTTTAGAACTAATCCCAGAACAGGCAACTTTTTCTACACAGAGGATTTACTCATTTGCTCTCTGAGGATACCCTCCAAAAAGTAGGAACAGCCCAGCCAAAAAATAAATTTGTTTTAGTTTCACACAAGTCTATAATGCATCCCATGTGTTTCTATTTATTGAGCGTTTTACATTTTGCATGTCACATTAAACATTACAAATTAGTAACTGTGGAAGAGACTTTGAGATTTGCATCCCAAATTCACAGGAATCTCATGCAATCTTGCCCTGGATTGAGTTTCCTACATGCACTCAGATCTCATTTGCTTTTAAAAGACTGAAAGTAATTCCTCTTACATTTAGTCAGACAATGACCTATGCTATTTGCTTGTCACAGTGGGATGATGAAAGCTGATCTATTTTGGCCAGGGCCAAATATTAAATACTGTGGTCTGTCCTTTGAGATCCAATACCCAACTGCCTAGAAGGCCTAAAAGAGATTGCTTCAAAGTCAGTTCCTTCTTCTAATTCCTCCCCCAGTTACAACAGGCAATCAACACAGCTACCCCTCTGGAAAGGGGTACAGAACAGGAAGAGATGTTTTGGAAACTGTGTGGATGTTTAATTTTCTCATTCTCCTCCCTCCCACCCCGGCCCTTAGTTTAGCAAAATGAAAGTAACCTCAGAAATAGATCTAAGATTTGAAACCCAAAGTGGAATTAAATGTACTGATCAATACTGCTTTGAGTTTATCTATGGAGATTCTCAACCATCCAGGTATGGTTGTCCTAAAGGTGTTTTTTCCAAAAGGCAACTGGGCTCTCTTGTTTGTTTTTTTTCCTTTGAAAATATTTCACTTCTCATCCAAGAAGCTTCTTCAGTTCTGACTGATGGAGAATCATTTTCAAAGGAAAAAAAAACAAGAAAGTCCAATTGCCTTTTGGAAAAATTACCTTTGGGATTGTTTTAAATTCTTTCCACCAAGTAAACATAACCAAATAATTTAAAGAGATGAAAATGGCCACAAAGAGTCCTCTGAAACCCAAAATGCTTTAAAAGGATAAAGGTGTATGCCTTTCATTTTCAGCATACTCTTTTGCAAAGCCTAAGTCTAGAGTCCTAAGACTTCCAACTAGAGTATGCGCTTAATTCAATTCTCACTAGTCCCAGTAATAAAATATATTTTGAAAACTGTGGCATTTTTTTTAATGCAGGAAGCATGTGGCATGTAGCTTGCATATTAATTATCATTAATAAAATGAGATTCTTGGAAGGCATACAAGGGAGTAATAAGGTTGTGTAAATAGTAGAAACAATGTGGACAATTTAGTGTTGAATTCCTCATGCCTGAAACCATGTTTATGCTGCTCCTTGCAAGTTCAGATTGACACTACACCAAGGTCCATGATGTCATCCATGAGCTAATTTTGGCACATTAATATCTTCTAGGAAAACCATCCAGATTAGACTCCCATTTGCCAAGTCCCAATTATTTTTCCAACAAGAAAGAAAGCATTCTAAATTTCATATTTCAGCTTTAAAACTATGCTTTAAAAAAATAATCTTGTCTCAAGCATGTAGGTAAAATTCTCGTAATTCATGCACCCAAAAGCCAAGATTGGTTGGCTCCTTGATTTCAGCTATTGTTAGGATTAATGGCACAGATAATGCCTCCAGCAGTAGAATCCAATAAATGGTTACTTAAGAAGTGCCAAACATTATAAGCTATATATAAACCTTCTGTAATAGCCCAACTCCCTGAATTGAGCAGTTAGGAGAAGCAGCTTCCCCCTATGACCTCTGCAGTAGTTTCCAGAGAATTTGGGGAGTTAAAGGTCACCCCTATCTCTCCTCCCCATGAGTGTCTTCAAGGAGCAAGGGATAAAGCATGTGTCACAATATGAATTTTGCTCCTCAGAAGATCTTTTGTACTTGAGACACAAGTACAAAAGGGCAGAGCTTGGGGTCATGACTCTATAATGCACAATTTGACACCTGAGGATTATTATGGCTACCTCAATACCTGTAATTCTAGTCCGAAAGCACCTCACGGAAGGACTTCACATTGGAACAGGGTCATCTGTTAAACCTACTCACTTGCTGCCTGAGAAAACTTGATGTGCAGTATTTAAAAAGTTAATTTACTCTGACCCAAGGCCAAAAAGCGGAATATAATTACAGATTCTAGACACCCTGTATTATGAATAATTTGCAAAGAAAAAGAATAGAGTGTCTTTTTCTCCACCCCAAATCTCTTACAGTAACATTGATTAGCTGCAATATGCATGCTTGCTGTTCTTCAGGTCCCTAACATGCGTTTAGTCTTCTCTACTCATGAGCCTCCCAAATGGGCTGAGAATACAGTACTGAGGAACTGCTGACACTGTGTGGTTGACCACAATCTAGACTAGTTTTTCGTAAAAGCTTCACTTTTAGTCCCAAACAAGGAAAAGCACCTCATTTAATCACAAAACATAAGAAGACGTTTAGAATCATCATGATCATCAAATGACAGTACAGGTAGTCCTTGACTTATGGCCATAATGGACATATGACTTATGGCCATTTATGTTGCTAAGTGAGACATTTGTTAAGTGAGTTTTGCCCCATTTGGGGACTTTTCTTATTACAGTTGTTAAGTGAATCATTGCCATTAATAACCCGGTTGTTAAGTGAATCTGGCTTCCTCATGGACTTTGCTTGTCAGGAAAAAGAGAAACAATTGACTCTGGGGCACTGCAAGAGTCATAAATATGAGTCAGTTGCCAAGTGACTCAATTTTGATCATGTGACCATGGGGGTGCTGCAATGGTCATAAGTATGAAAAATGGTCATAAGTCACTTTTTTCAGTGTCATTGTAACCTTGAACAATCACTAAATGAACTGTTGTAAGTTGAGGACTACCTGTATATCACTTTAGGATTCTAGTGGGGAGACAGTGCAGTTATATAAAAGTAAACTAGGTACTTGTACACATAACTGTATAATATACTTTAAAGAATGATGCTTTTCCTAAGAAAATTGCAGTCTATAACCATATGAATCTGATACTAAACAGCTGAAACTTCAACTAAAAGTGAATTTAGAAGACTCTACAGCAAAAACCCCAACAAACCTTTCTGCCTTCTAACTACTATACACACAGATCTAACTAGAAAACTCTTTCTTCACACCCTATGTTTCTATCATGTGCCCACACATGTAAATATTCCATACACAGAGTAGGAAGAACACCAATACTGTGCTTGTAATTGTATTCATATTTTACATAGTTAAAATCCTGCACTAGCCTTCTCTCCAGTCTATTTAAGTAAAAACTTCAATGCAATGTATTAATTTCAAATCAACAAAAAACAGCTATTGATATTTAAAACAGCATAGTTTAATATTCAAAATATGCTATAACATAAAGAAGCTGATGCAAACCAGACATGTAAGAATAACAGATTCATTAAAAAACATTTTGCAACTGAACAGTAAGGTATGGTATCTATCTCAAGCTTTCATAAGGATTTTTTTTTGTTACTGCACACTATGGTAGATATTCTCCATGGCTAAAATTGCTGTAATAGCTGCAGCCCTACCTGAAGAGAAATAGTTTAACTCAAATAACCTCCAACTAAGTTTACTGTAACGTGCTATATAAATGGAGCTGTCTTTGTTTTTCAGACACTTATTTTATTTTTAGTGCTTTCAAGTGAGTGTTGACTCCTGGCAATTGCCTGGACAAGTCCGGCAGTTTTCTTGGCAGGATTTCACAAGTGGTTTTCCCTTGCAGCCTTCTTCCTGGGACTGAGAAGAGAAGGACTGGCCCAAATTCACTCAGCTCGCTTTGTGCCTCAGGCAGGATTAGAACTAACAACTTCCCAGTTTCCAGCCTTATGCCTTAACCACTACTATACCATTCTGTCTCTTCTCCCCTATCTCTCTCACTTCTAGACACTACAATCTTCTAAACTAGTATTGGTCATACATAATCTATTTTTATACAACTTCACAGAGTTCTTTGTTCATTTTGTAATATCATTCAGCACCAGAAGTTTGTTAATCTCTCCTTGGTACATTTATTTCCCAAGGTAAGGAAACAACTGGTTTAACACACTGGGTCTAGGAGATTGAAATAGAAGTCGAGAGGTTACTTGCTTGAAATTCACTTCCATCACCAATTTATAAATCTCTCTCTCTCAGCCCCATAATGCTTACACTGTCTTTCCATATTAGACTGTGGAGACTGCAACATGTTCACACTACGTGCTTCAGGTGGTTGCTGAAATGTATATAAGCATTGCGATCACCAGCTCAGGAATTTCCCTAGATTGCCCCAGCTGCCTGATGCACTGGACTGGAATTCAAAACGAGCAAACCAAAAGCCCACGTCATGTTTGTGAAATTTATTAGATCTAAAAAAAACCTGACTGCTGGAGTGAGAATGGAGTTGAAGCCAGTTGTAGGTTCTGCAGTGGTTACTTATTTATTGCAGGGCTTCCCAAACTTTCTGTTACTCAATACCTCTTATCAGAAAATCCTTTTTACTTCATGTAGGTAAAATCCTGCAAGTCAGTTTAAATATCCCTATTGTGATTGGGAAATGGGTTCATGGGTCCATTGCCCAGAGAAAAAGCACTTTTACCCAATTTTGCATAATTTACCTAACTTTGAGAAGCACCGATATCCTGGAACATTTTCCTCCCCATCTATTGTAAGGGTCTCCCATCCTCAAACCATTCCCAGTCACCCATAGACAAGCATAGATATATATTTAAGTTATCCCTTGCTTGTCACTCAGGAACTCAAGGCAGCATATCCTCCTTCTACCTCACAGCCTTGTTGGCAGAGGATGATGGGTGAGGAGTCCAAATCCTATGGAAGACACCAGGTTGGGGAAGCTTTTAACAGCCCTGTTGGCTGAGGATGATGGGAGGACTCCAACTCCTCTGGAAGATACCAGATTGGGGAAGCTCTTTAAACAGCCTTGTTGGCTGAGGATGATGGGAGCAGAGTCCAAACTGTCTGGAAAGTACCAGGCTGGGGAAGCCCTTTAAACGGCTGAGGATGATGGAAGCAGAGACCAACCCTTCTGGAAGATGCCTGTCTGTGGAAGCCCTTACCGCCATGTTGGCTGAGGATGATGGGAGGACTCCAGCCCCTCTACAAGATACCAGGTTGGGGAAGCTCTTCGAACAGCCTTGTTGGCTGAGGATGATGGCAGAGGAGTCCAATCCCTCTTGGAAGATACCAGGTTAGGGAAGCTTTTAACAGCCGTGTTGGCTGAGGATGATGGGAGCGGAGTCCAACCTATTTGGGAGCCGAGATGTCTAGGGCCATAGTGGCTGAGGATGATGGGGAAAGAAGTGCAACGTGACGCTGCCGGGGGGGAGTAGCTGAAGACCGGCTGGGGAGGATGGGAGTTGGAATTCAACGTCAGGCGGAGGACAGCTGCTCTGAAGGAGGCTTGGGGTGGGGGGCTGAACCTGAGAAGGGGGGAACATTTCTGCCTCGCCCGGCTCCCCTCCCGCCCCGAGAGGCGTCCCGCTCCCTGGGCAAGGCCGGGCCTCACCAGACTCCATCCTCCTTCCGCGTCACCGCCGCCACCATCCTCTCATCTCCGCGCCGCCGCCTCCTTCAGCCGCTTCCTTTCTTTCCCTCAGGCGGCGGCGTCAGCGCCCAGCCTCCTCCTCCTCCTCCCTCCTCCCCGCGGAAAACAACACGGCTCCGCCCGCGCGGCGCACGCCGGGAGTTGTGGTCTCCATCGCGCGGCCCCTGCGCCCTCCTCCACGGCCCTCCCTCGCGCACTCCAATTCCCATCAGACCCCCGGATGCTTCCTGCGGCGCCTGCGCGCGAGGGAAGCCCACGTTCGGGGAAGTGGGAGGAGCTGGACCGGGGGGGCGGGGACGCCGTGTCTATTGGTCGCTCGTTTGGCGATCGCCCCTCTGGATTGGTAGAGCGGGGACGGTCTGCTCCACCCTCCTCTCGCGTCGTGGAATCTGCGCAGGCGCGTGGTGGGAAAAAGCTTCAGTCTCCGGGATGGAGGGACAAGAGGGCGGTGGTTCTGTATCCAACGTGGAGCTCTGTAACTTGGCTTACGCGGGGCAGCTGGAGGAGCTCAAAGAGCGGCTGGTCGCCAACCGGAGCCTGGCAACACGCGCCGATCAGGTTGGCAAGCGGGAGAGAGCGTGGACGGTCTTGGTGGCCTTGACATTTCAAACCATGGTTTATTGGATCCTGGCTTGTCTAACACCCTTTATGACCTTGTTTTGCACGGCTTAAATATGGCTTCCCAACCACAGACTTGGTCCAGTGCATTAAGCCCGGATCAGGCATTGTGGCTTAACAGGGTCTGGTTTGAGAGAGGTTTTGTATTGTGCCTTATTCAGCAAACCAGGTTTTTATTATCAATATGTACAAATAATAGAGTGAAGACTTTAATATTAAGGAATCAAGATCAAAACCTTTATTGTACCACATAACTTCGATACAATCGGTAGTGGTATGGTATATTAGATATCCAATTATGAATAAAAATGTCCAATTGCACTCAATATTGGCATCCTAAATTGTAACCAATATTGCTAAAATACAGGTAGTCCTTGACTTACAACAGTTCATTTAGTGACTGTTCAAAATTACAACAGCACTGAAAACAGTGACTTAGACTGTTTTTCACACAACCATTGGAGCATCCTCATGTCACGTGATCAAACTCAGATGCTTGGCAACTGACTCATATTTACGACGGCTGCTGCGTCCCAGGGTCAGGTGTGCACCTTTTGCGACCTGCTAAGCAAAACCAGTGGGGATGCCAGATTCACTTAACAACAGTGTTACTAACTTTATTTATTTATTTATTGAATTTATATTGCCGCCTATTCACCCATGGCGACTCGAGGTGGCTTACAGAATGTAAAACCATATTTAAAATTTAAAAAAAAACTAACAAAAAGAATCAAATAAATTAATAAAGTACAATGGAGCAAAATCTAGCGGAAAAATTAATTAATTGCAAGGATTCATTTAACCGTGGCAAGAAAAGTTGTAAAAGAGACAAAACCTACTTAACAAATGTTTCTTTTAGCAACAAAAATTTGGGGCTTAATTATGGTCCTAAGTTGAGGACTACCTGTACCACTTATTCCCAGTAGTCTACGTCAGTCTTCTCACACTTAGCTGTGGAATTATGGGATTGAAAGAAGTCCAGGCATCTTAAAGTTGCCAAGGTTGAGAAGCACCAGTTATACTTACTAAAACATTATAGTGTTTGATAACCTTCAATACAGTGTTACGCAATTGTCAGTGTATTGAAACAATATAAGGTATTTAAAATCACAACAACATAATTCAGTTAAACAGACCAGCACTTGATGCTACTGGCCCAACTCAGCTCCTGGGTGGCTTTGGACACTTACTAAGAGAGTTGCACACCAGCCATGGTTTGTTTTAACGTGTGGTTGAATCTCAATAGCTATATTGTCTTCCCAAATGCTAATGAGGTAAGAATTCCAGTTGTCTTCTGCAACAGATGGACTGCCCTGAAGGTTGTAAAAAGAAAATACTTACAATTCATACAAATCAAAAGTTTATCTGAAAAACAGCATTTTTGGTTGTTGGTTTGGCTTGCCAGGAAGCTCCAATGTTTGGAAGAGATCCTCTCTCATATTCCTGTCAAATACACCTCTAGTGTCAGTGTGGCAGTCCAGCTGTCTTCTTCATTCAGTTCTTAAAATCTGGGCAGAGTTTCAAAAGGGAGGATTTGGTCTCTGAAATACTATAGTCCCACATGATGTGCAGCTTTAGAGCTGACTATGACATGATCCAATTGGCACAGAGTTTGGTTGTTGGTTGCCTTCAGTCTCCACCTTCCAAACACCTGTGGCAACGTCCTTGGTTCCCAGGGGAAAGAATTTTATTTTGGCTACAGCATCCCAGTTATCTCTACACTCCCCTCCCTGCCCCTCCACTCCAGGCTGTGTCAAGCCTTGAAGCCATCCGAATAAAATCTCTGTAGAAAAAACTACACAAAAGAAAATGGCCACAGCCTGGTCAGCTTCAGGGTTGACGACACAATTGTAGTGAAGGCAGAATGCAAAATAGTTGAAAAAAACGGTCCTTGAAATTAAATCACCACCTGCCGGTTAAAATGGACCTCAAGAAACTTGATAAGAATCAAAAGTTTATCTGAAAAACAGCATTTTTGATTGTTGATTTGGCTTGCCAGGAAGCTCCAGTGTTTGGAAGAGGTCCTCTCATACTCCTGCCAAATACACCTAAAGTGTCAGTGTGGCAGTCCAGCTGTCTTCTTCGTTCAGTTCTTAAAATCTGGGCAGGGTTTCAAAAGGGAGGATTCAGCCTCTGAAACACTATATAGTCAAACATGATGTGCAGCTTTAGAGCTGATTGTGAGCAGTTTCAGTGTCTCTTGAGATAGATGGATTGCCCTGAAATGGTAAAAACCCCATGCTTCCCATTTCAAGAATCTGCTGAAGAGCCTGAGATTAGCTGTCTACACATTTCAAAGTTAAAGCACTTTGCAGAGGGAGGCATCTCTCCCTTGCAAGGGCCAGCAGGCAGTTTGGGAACATCCTTCAGTTGTGCAACTGAAATATGTTGAAAGCATTGCAGGCTGGCATCATGCCCCTCCCCATCTCTGCTTCTGCTAAGGCTGGGGCTGCAGGTTCTTTCTGCCTGACCTCTCAAGGGGTAGATTTTTCACTCCCAGAACCCCCCAGCCAGGGATGGCTATGCTGAGCATGATGGGAGCTGAATACCAAGAGATCTGCATTTGGACCATCTCATCCTTCTGCCCACCCAAAGTTTAGCTAAAATACTCCTGGCATGGGTTAATATTTGCAGATGGTTTTGATCCTGGACTCTTGAGAGATAGACAAACGTAATATTCAGCTAAAAGGAAGTTTCATTCACAGGACTCAGCAAAACTGCCCTTGGTTTTTAGCCTCTTTTTCATAAAAATAACATCTTGTGGCACCTTGATTAATTGATAGTGATATTTTAAAAGTGACATGCAGCATTATCATTAGCTAGTAGGTATATTGCTCCTGCAAAGTTGACAAAATATACATGCCATGCAATTCCTTGCATGTGATGGGCTGTAGCCTGTGAATGTTTCTTTTGGTAATTAGCCCTTGGATTGGGGTTAGTCCCATTTACTTCCATTTACTGTTAGGTTTATAAATTTGGGATTCAATGTTTTCACTGTTATATAGATTAATCTTCATAAAAATCTTTATGTAGTATATTGGCAAAACCACAGCCATTCCCCCCCGGAGATACTTTTACCCCACAAAATTTTCATTAGAATAAATATTCAAGATCAAAGGTTGTTTCTTCAGGATTTTATGTAGAAAATACAACAATAAAATTTGTACATATTGACTTGTTTGGAATAGCAATAGCACTTAGACTTGTATACTACTTCACAGTGCTTTACAGTCCTGTCTAAGCAGTTCACAGTCATCCTCTTGCCCCCAACAATCTGGGTCCTCATTTTACCCACCTTGGAAGGATGGAAGGCTGAGTCAACCTTGAGCTGCTCAGAATCAAACTCCTGGAGTGCGTAGTAAGTTAGCCTGCACTACTGCATTCTAACCATTGCGCCAGCATGGCTCTTTCTTAAATGCTTTTAAAAGAGCAGCAACTTTATTATAAAGTGTGGCTTTGAAAGGAGTGATCTATAGAGGGAAAACTTACTCAAGGCTAGGTGACTCCCAAATATAAGGTTCAGCACCAGAATTCTCAATAAAGGACCATGTAGTTTGGGGAATTCTGGGAACTGAAGTTCTCTTATTTGGAAGGGTTTTAAGTGGGAGAAGCTGTTTTGAAGGATGAAATGGTCTCTGCATGGTACCATCCTCTTCCCCTGCTGTATCCATTGACTTCGTGTCTATAAACAGAAAGATGGTTGACATAATCTTGTCTTCTCCATTCAGGACAACAGGACAGCTCTACATTGGGCCTGTTCAGCCGGTCATTCAGATATTGTTGACTTTTTGCTAAGTCTGGGAGTGCCTATTAATGACAAGGATGATGTAAGTATCACCATTTATCTATATTTTCTATTTACAAAGTATTGGTGGGGCTGTGTACTTTTCTGCTGTCTTGTTCTCTGCTAGGAACTCTGTTGATGTAACCATTATTGGGGGTTGGAAAGTGTGCATTGCTGTGGTTCTGGATCTCCGTAGTTGGTGGGTTATTTTTGGAATTATTAAAATTAAGATGGAATTTACTGAATAAAGAAATAATGTGTGATGAAATTGCAAATATGACAGATAAAAGTATAAAAATATAATGAAAATAGATTAAGAAATAAGAATTTTAAGATATCATATAAAGAAAATAGGAGTATAATTAAAGAAAAACAGAATAAGTTAAGATATGAATTAAAAATGGATAAAATAAATGTGAAAAACAGAATACTTGTGAAAATTCATAGAAAATGGAAAATGTAATGATATGATAAGAAAATGAATATGTAAGATCGATATGTAATTATGGTCATGTTTGTATGGAAATGTAAAAACCTGGAATCGCACTGTTCACCAAAAGAGATGTTTGTAAAAGATAAAAATTAAAAAAAAATTGGAAAAAAAAGAAAGAAAATGAAAGGCACATGCTTCACGAGTGAAGAATGACCAAATATAGGTAGTCCTTGACTTACAACTGGTCGCCTAGTAACTGTTCAAAGTTACGACGGACCCCGAAAATCGGACTTACAACCCATTGTTGTCGTTCTGATGTCCACCCCATCCCCTATGATCACATTCTGCGCACTCTGTAACCATCTGTACAACTGTTGCAGTGCCCTGTGGGAACATGACTCTGGTTTATGATATTTTGCTGGAAACCAGAGTTGATTTGATCTCAGCATTCACTTAGTGACTGTGACACTTGCTTAACAACGGCAGTTTTTCTTCATGAATATGGATGGAGCACCTCCAGTTCATGGTCCTAATTTGGCCAACCATTCATGCACCCTTGGCTTTGCTGTAAGTGCCCTAAATATACAGGCAGTTCTCGACTTACAACAGTTCATTTAGTGATAGTTCAAAGTTACAACGGCATTTGAAAAAAGTGACTTATGACCATTTTTCACACTTATGACCACTGCAGCATCCCCGTGGTCATGTGATCAAAATTCAGAGACTTGACAACTGGTTCATCTTTATGACCATTGTAGTGTCCCAGTGATCAGCTTTTGCCACCTTCTGACAAGCAAAGACAATGGGAAGGCCCGATTCATTTAACCAGGTTACTAATTTAACAACTTAAGTGAGTCACTTAACAAAAGTGGCAAGAAAGGTCATAAAATGGGGCAAAAGTCACTTAAATTTCTCATGTAACAACATAAATTTTGGGCTCGATTGTGGTTGTAACTTATTTATTTATTTATTCATTCATTCATTCATTCATTCATTCATTTATTTATTTATTTATTTATTTATATTGGGATTTATATGCCGGTATCTCCCAAAGGACTCAGGGCGGCTCACAACAATAAAAATATAAAATACAAAAAATTTAAAATTTAAAAAATATTAAATAGAAATCCCAAAAATACAATTAAAACTGACAACAGCCAATATACACCAATAAAAACCAATACCCACCCCAAGTCCAGGTCGGCCTGTTGAAAGAGCCATGTCTTTAGGTCGCGACGGAAGGATCTAAGGTCAGGAACCATTCGCAGCTCCAAGGGCAGCTGACTCCACAGGGTGGGCGCTCCCACAGAGAAGGCTCTCCCCTTGGGGGTTGCCGGCCAACACTGGCCGACGGCACCCCGAGGAGGCCCTGTCTGTGGGAGCTTGAGGACTACCTGTATCTTCTCGAGAAGAGTTCCTCCTTCAAGCCCCAACTGCTGAGGGATCCATCTACCCCACACTTTCCCCAATCGCTCTTCTGAAAGAGCAGTTTTGAATCAGCTTCTCTCCGGGAACTCGATGATAGCTGTCAGCAACCACCACCTGTCTCCACTGCCAGTTTTCTCTCCCCAAGGGAAGGTCCCAGGGTAAATGCCTAGTGATTGTCCCAATCTTCTCCCCCCATATCTGGCCCTAAAGGTAAAGGTTTCCCCTCTCCAGTCATGCCTGACTCTAGGGGGCGCTGCTCATCTGTTTCTTAACCAAGGCAGCCAATGTTGTCCAAAGACACTTCCGTGGTCTGTGGCCAGCACAGAACACTTGTTACCTTCCCACTGAGTGGTACTATTTCTCTCCTTGCATTGGCATGCTTTTTGAACTGCTAGCTGGGCAGGAGCTGCAGCAAGGAACAGGAGCTCGCTCCATCATGCAGCACTCCCCCCCTGACCCAAATAATGGAAATATCTGTGAACTGCTTGATTTGCATTCTTACATTCCAGAAGGCAAATTGGAAATCTGTTGTGATTAGGTCTGTGGAGATTCTCAGTCCTCCAGGTCATGGTTGTCCCAAAGGTGCTTTTTCAGGAAGCAACTGGACCTTCTTGGTTTTCTTTGAAGGCGTTTCGCTTCTCATCCCAGAAGCTTCTTCAGCTCTGACTGGATGGTGGGGAATGGAAGGATTTATCTAGTCTTTTTTTCTTTTCTTTCACCAGGCTGGCTGGACCCCTCTGCATATTGCCGCATCGGCTGGCCGGGATGAAATTGTGAAAGCGCTCCTTCAGAAAGGCGCTGAGGTGAACGCCACCAATCAGAATGGCTGCACCCCGCTGCATTATGCCGCGTCGAAGAATAAGCAGGAGGTTAGATTTTGAGGGATCCTTGGTGCCCTCGGAGCTTGGCTGTCTTCTTGCAGGGCCTTGGTGGTGCAGGCTGCTAAATGCCTAGCACTTAGTTTCAGCTGCCTGTAATTATTGCAGGCTCGAATCCCACCAGGCTCAAGGTTGACTCAGCCTTCCATCCTCTCGGGTAGGTAAAGTGAGGACCCAAGATTGTTGGGGGCAATTAGCTGACCTTGTAAAAATGCCGCTTAGTAATAAGCAGGCATATACAATGGAATGAAGGCTATTGCTGAGCACACTGGGTTGCATCCCAAAAAATTGTAAGCTGCCCTGAGTCTTCGGAGAAGGGCGGCATATAAATGTAATAAAAAAAAAAATCATTACCAAACTTCAAAAGATCAGCAGTGCTAGCCTTTGTAGTCTTTCCCAAGTGAAGGTGAGTCAGTGTGTCCCAGAATAATGTTGCAGGATCCAATCTGAGTCAATCACTCAGAGCAGAGGTTTTGTCTTCTGAGCTTTCGGACCAGGGGTGGTATGTTACCAGTTCGGACTGGTTCAGCCGAACTGGTAGTTAAAAAAAGCCTCCGACGATCAGCTAAGAGGAGAAAGAAGAGAAATGTGCACGATTGGCCCTCCACACCCGCCCCTGCGCTTCTCTCTTCTTTCTCCTCTGTGATGATTGGCACTGCAGGCCTCAGCTGGTGTATGGAAAGCTGCACAGGTGTGTTAGGTGCGCGCGCAATCACCGAACCGGTAGTGGAACAGGTAGGATCCCATTGTTGTTTCGGACTCATGCTGGAGCCCATCTTCAGGGAACTTCTCTCTAGCAGAGTGTGTGTTTGAGGTATTTATGTGGTGCCTGTTGCATGTGGCTTTTTAGATGTTGATTGGGGTGTTGATGGCTGTCTATTAAATCGTTGGCTGTTGTTTCCTTGTGCTGTCAATCTTTCACCTTGTAAGTACTTGATAATCTGGGAGTAAACCAGCACTTCTGTTGACTGACAAGGGGCCTGTTTCCCAGGCTTCAATCGTTTCCCTGGCTGTTTTTGTGCCTCCTCCTCCAACAATCTTAGTAGCTGCAAAATTGAATGTATGTCCTTATTCATTGCACTGTGAGTACGACCAATGAGTACGAGGAGCTGAGAAGTCAGTCCTCGACGTACAACAGGCAGTTACAACAGGACCAAGAGACAGCAAAGTGTTCTGACCAAGGCTTCCCCAAAAAGCACTAAGCAGACTTTTTGTCCCGGCAAAACCCCTTTTATTAAATGAAGGTGAATTTCTTGCATTCACATTCAGCCAAAGTCTTTCAAGGGTGCACAGACCTTATCTAGCTTGGAGAGCTGCCAAGTAAATATTTTCAAACACAGTGCTGACAAGGAAGGGCTCTCAGCACAGAGTCTCTGAGATGCACAGACAGATCTTCACACGGCTGCAACGAACGAACTGTTTCCTGCAAAAGCCCATCCTCTTTTCCTCTTCTTTTAATCCCTGTGGGAGGGGCCATTCACCATCCACCTGTGGCCTTACTCCCATGTTGACCGCATGCGCAGGCTGGGAACCAGCTCCACTACTCCCCCGCCTCACTGCTGTCTGACTCCAAAGGCAGCTGATAACTGCCAGCCTGCCCTGGCCCCATCTCTGCCTCTGATGCAGAGCCCTCGTCCGAGCCTTCCTCAGCCTCCAGGACTGGCCCAGATTCCTCCCCAAGCTCCTCACTGTTGTGGTTCGCCGGAAGCTGGTGCAGATGGCAGCGGAATCAGACAGTGAGGAAGAAAGGGGACCAATCAGGGATTCTGGAGAGGACTCGGACGAGGGTCCTGTGTCCGATGCAGAGATGGGGCCAGGACTATCTGGGAGTGGGGTGCTGCCTTCGGGTCTGGCGGCAGCAAATAGAGGACCCAGGGGAGCCTGTTCCAAGTGTGTGTGTGTGTGCAGAGCTGTCAGAAGGTGAGAGCAGCTGAAGCAGAAGGGGCGACTCGGGAGTAAGGCTACGAGGTGATTGCCCCTCCCATCAGGGATAAAAGTCAGCCCTAAATGACGAAACCTTTACAGGAAGCAAAGTAGTTCGATTGGTTCTGAGTCCTCCTTGAAGCTCTGTGTAACTTATGGTTGGTTTTTTCTTGTACTTTGGTTGGTTTCTTTTATAGTTGATTGGATATTTCTGTTTTTGGCAGCACTTCACAGAACTGAAAGGTGTGTGCTTATCTTGGGGGACTGTTTAGGATTAGTTCTGGCAAACAATTCCCAGCGTTGCAATAATACAGGTTCTGCTTTTAAAACAAGTTTGTGATTAATGACGATTGATGAAGCCTGGGTCAGAACCCTCGCTGTCTGCTGCCAGCTCCATCAACTGCCCGGCGGGCCACAACAAGTTCTCTCCTCACCTGATCGTTCACTTGTGATCTTTGTAGTCTTTTCTCCTTTTATAGGATAGATTTTGCATTGTGGCCTGGTTCTTTTTTCCTGCATCTCCAAAGCGTCTCCTCTCACCCATAGATTGCGCTGATGCTACTGGAGAACAAAGCTAACCCAGATGCAAAGGATCACTTGGCCTCAACTCCGTTACACAGAGCAGCCTCCAAAGGGAACCTGAAAATGATGCAGATCCTTCTGAAGCACAAAGCGTCGGTCAACTTACAAGACTCGGAAGGAAACACGCCTCTGTAAGGATGGGAAGCTTCCCTTTCATTTATTTCAAGGCTTGGGCATTAACTCGGGGCAGGTTATCCAACCATAAGGTAGTCCTCAGTTTATAGCCATCCATTTAGTGACACTTCAGCGTTACAGTGGCACTGAAAACAGTGACTTATGACCATTTTTTCACACTTAACGACCATTGTAACATCCCCCCCCACGATCATAATTCGGACATGTGATTGACTTTTGCAATCTTCTGTTGAGCAAAGTCAATAGGAAAACCAGATTCACCTAACAAACAGTTGCTAACTTACCAACTGCAGTGATTCCCTTCACAGCTATGGCAAGAAAAGTCATAAAATGAGGAAAAACTCAGCTAACAAATGTCTCGCTTAACAACTGAAATTTTTGGACTCAGTTGTGGTGGTAATTCGAGGACTACCTATATCAGCGGTGGCTAACCTTTTTGGGCTCCTGTGCCAAAAATTGTGCGCATTCTCATGCAAGCACCCAGAAGGCAATGCATGCCCCCCCACACTCCCTGCACGTGCGCATGATCCTCGCCCACCCACCACCACCACTGTGCCTCCCAGATGATTGTCAGCCCATTTGAGTCTTTTTCAGCCTCCCAGAGGGTCGAGGGAAGCCTCTGCAGCCTTTGGAGGCCAAAAAATGGGCCTGTTTCATCACTTGTGGTATTTCTGGAAATACAGGAAGTGACGAAACTTCCCTCAAGCCCCTGGGAGGCTAAAAATCAGCTGGGAGGTGCATGCATGCGCAGTTCAGGTAAGTTTGCCTGGGGCTCGCATGCCCACACAAATGGCTCTGCGTGCCACTTGTGGCACGCGTGCCATAGGTTCACCATCATGGACCTATATTGTGAACTTGCAGAACTAACCCAGGTCCATGGATCCATTCCAGAAATCATTATTTTGGTCCTGATTTGTTTAAACATCTGAACAAAATATATACTAACTCCATTCACCCAAGCTGTATCTCTCTATTAATTGATTACATTAATTAAACAAACAGTTCCCAGCCTGCTTTGGGAATCTGTGCTGGTCAGCAAAGTCACTAACAACCATGTTACTAACTTAGCAGCTGCAGAAATACATTTAACCACGGTGGCAAGAAAGGTCTTAAAATCGAGCAAAATTCACTTAACTCCTGTCTTGCTTAGCAATGGAATTTTTTTATGGTCGTAAGTCAAGGACCACCTGTATTGTGGGAGACAGAGCCGCACAGAATTTTGACAGCAGAGTCTTAAGAACCTGTACCATCAATCTGCTTACATGAGACAACCTTGCTTAATTAGCAAACTATTAAATCTATTCTGATATGTAGTCCTTACCTGATGGTTATACTTAACTAAATTTACCCAGATGGAACTAGCTGTAGATTAAAACTAAATCCATAATTTGCTGAACCACAGGCATGCAACCTGCTAAAGCTACTTAAATTGCTTCCAGCATTTGACCTCTTAGAATTCCACTATGCTTCCTTTGATCTTAGATTAACATGATGCCTGAACTGACACGTTAACCCTTAGATATAATGCTAAAATATTACAGCAGGTGTGGCTGTATTTCAGGTCTGCCTTTGAAGCAACGAAGACTAAATATTTAGGCCATTAGAGAATCAAACTAACTTTGGGAAAAATTCATTTTCTATGGGGTCAGTACATTTTTTTTACATCATCTCAAGAGAGCACAGTATCTATTCAAAATGTCCTATTCTCCTTAGATGGTCAAATTAAGTAGCTTTATTTAATGTTTTTTGATGCTTAAATGTTTTTTGATGTACAAATTAAGTAGCTTTATTTAATGTTTGTAATAAAGAATGAAGTCCTCACTTCAAGTAGCAAAAAATATGGTTCCTCCTACCTGGAAAATATTATTCTTGAGCGTTGAATGCAATATCACAGAGTCCCTCTGTTAGAAAGATGAGCAGTTTCTAATATGATCAATAAAATAAAATACAAAAATAAAATAGGTCATACAGAATCCAAAGTAGCTCTTTTGTCCAAACAAATCCAGCAGATATATTTGGTCATGTTTTTTATATGCCATCCAGAACAGGGGTCTCCAATCTTGGCAACTTTAAGCCTGGTGGGCTTCAACTCCCAGAATTCCCCAGCCAGCTTTGCTTGAAGCCTGCCGGGCTTCAAGTTGCCAAGGTTGGAGAGCCCTGTGTTAAAGCAAAGCTGGCTGGGGAATTCTGGGAGTTGAAGTCCACCAGGCTTAAGTTGCCAAGGTTGGGGGAGACCCCTGATCCAGAGTGACTTGATAGTGAGACAGGCAGCATATAAAGGTAACCAATAAATTGGCAAGCCTTCAGCTTCTGCAGAACTCTTGCTCCGGCATGGTTATAAAAGCTATGGAAAAAAAAGAAACATGCAAGGGGGCTTTGCTGAAACTGAGCCTGTAAAAGGAATTAATTCTTGGTTTTCTTGACAGCCACTTAGCATGCGATGAAGAGCGGGTGGATGAAGCAAAGCTCCTGGTAGCCCACGAGGCCAGCCTCTACATTGAGAACAAAGAAGAAAAGACCCCTTTGAAGGTTGCAAAAGGAGGGCTGGCATCCATCCTCAGAAGGCTGGTGGAGGGGTAGCTGCTCTGTGAGAACACCCTGAATTCCATTCTCCAGAAAGCTATTGAAGACTGTTCATAAGAGAGGTGTTTTTTTTTTAATCAATCCGAACGTGCTACAACTTGACTTTTTTTTTAAAATAAATTTTATTAAATTTTACACTTTTAAAAACAAATTTATTATTTATTTTATTTTATTTATTTTATTTGTCAAACGCTTGCAATATAATAGAAATAAGAATAAACATAAGTTTAAATACATGAAATAGGAACTAATAATTGGGGACAATAGGACAGGGACGGTGGGCATGATTGTGTGCTTATGACATCCCTTACAGACCTCTTAGTAAAGGGGTGAGGTCAATAGAGGTTAGTTTGAGGGTAAAGGAGGGGGGGTTTGAGCAGGTGACAACAGAGTCAAGTAGTGAGTTCCAGACATTGACCACTCTGTTGCTGAAATCGTACTTCCTGCAATCAAGTTTAGAGTGGTTTACATTTAATTTATATCTGTTTTGTGTTCTTGTGTTGTTGTGATTAAAGCTGAAATAGTCATTAACTGGTAAGACATTGTAACATGATTTTATGTACTATGCTTAAGTCCAATCTTAGCCGGTGTTCAAGGTTGTCGAAGGCTAGAATCTCAAGTCTGGTGGTGTAGGGTATTCTGTTGTGAACAGAGGAGTGTAGTACTCTTCTTGTAAAATACTTCTGGACTCACTCAGTTGTATTAATGTCTGATATACAGTGTGGATTCCAGACAGCAGAGCTGTATTCAAGTATTGGTCTAGCAAATAGTATATACAATTTTTGCAGTAAGTTGTGGCATCGACTTTTCCGTATTCATATACATACATACCATGTTTCCCCGAAAATAAGACCTACCCCGAAAGTAAGACCTAGCACTATTTTCTAAACCTGCCCTAATATAAGACCTACCCCCGAAAATAAGACCTAGTTCCAGTTCCAGGAAGACTTTTCAGGGAGCAACCGTGCACCCACGAAACACTCCCCCCTACACACTCACACCCACTATTTGGCACCATAAATATATAAGACCTACCCCGAAAATAAGACCTAGTGTGTTTTTGGGAGCCAAAAAAAATATAAGACAGTGTCTTATTTTCGGGGAAACACGGTACATACATACATACATACATACATACATACATACATACATAATTTGCATTTTACATTTTGCATTTTACATTATCTTTTATTCCTGTTATCTAACCAAACATACCATTTCTCCCAGACTGTATAGTATTCTTTTTCTTCCTTCTCCTGCAATTCCATTGTAAGTTTATTCATTTCTGCACAATCCATAATTTCTTTTTTAATCATATTATTTATTTATTTATTTATTCATTCATTCATTCATTCATTCATTCATTCATTCATTCGACTTATATGCCTCCCCCTCTCTGAAAGGACTCGGGGCGGCTCACAGCTAAAATACAACAATAACAATAAATTACCTAAAAACATATTAAACAATTATAAGCTGAATTGAAATTAAAACCCCCAAAATTAAAATAAACAAACCCCAGAGAGTCAGCACAGCCTGGATTGTAAAAACAGCCAGGTTTTTAACTTGTGGCGGAAGGTGCGGAGATTGGGAGCCAGCCGGAGCTCCGGCGGAAGAAGATTCCATAAAGTGGGGGCCGCCACAGAGTAGGCCCTCCCCCGGGTCACCGCCAAGCGACATTGAGTCGCGGACGGCACCCCGAGGAGACCCCGTCTGTGGGATTACTCTCTAATTTCCAAGTTTGGGGCATACATTATTCCAGCTTTTGCCAGATATGTATCATTCAATGTCTTTCTTGTATTCACTTCTGATTATCCCTAATAAGAACATTTCAGGCTTAAGTTCTATTTTTAAACCTTTTATTTCTTGCATCCAAATCCTTATTTTATTCCAAAATTTCTTTGCTTTAGAACACGACCACCACATATTGATTTATTGATTGATTTATTGATTATTTATTTATTTATTTATTTATTTATTTATTTATTTATTTAACTGGTCTTATATGCTGCCCTATCTCCCGAAGGACTCAGGGCAGCTCACATAAAAACACCCAATACAAAAGTTAAAAGAAATTAAAAACAAATTAAACTAATTAGACCAAATAAATATTTAAAGCCCAACCCACAACATATTTAAAACAAAGCCCCCATCCCCAGTCCAGGCGGTTTGTTGAATAACCAAGTCTTTAGGCAGCGAAAGGAGCGGAGGTCGGGGCCAATCGTAGCTCAGGAAGCTGGTTCCACAAAGTAAGCCCCCACAGAAGGCCCTCCCCTAGGGACCGCCAGCCGGACATTGTTTGGCTGATGGTACCACAAGGAGGCCCTGTCTGTGAGCGCGCCGCGGGCGATCGGTGTTCGATGCTGGCAGGAGACGTTCCCTCAAGTACTCTGGCCCTAAGCCGTGTAGGGCTTTATAGGTAAGTACCAGCACCTTGAATCTCACACGGAGGGCAGCCGGCAACCAATGCAACTTGCACAGGAGGGATGTAACAGGGGACTATCGGGATACCCCCATCGCAACCCATGAGGCCGCATTCTGCACCAGCTGCAGCCTCCGCGTGGTCCGCAAGGGCAGCCCCATGTAGAGAGCATTGCAGTAGTCGATCCGGGACATAACGAGCACATGAGTGACTGTGTGTAGCGCATCTCAGTCCAGGTAGGGGCGCAACTGGCGCACCTGGGCGAATGCCCCCCTGGCCATAGCTCCCACCTGCTCCACCAAACTGAGCTGTGAATCCAGGAGGATACCCAAGTTGCAAGCCCTTTCCACGGGGGGCAACACCTCTCCCCCCATGATCAGAGATGGAACATCCTGGATCACCCGAGATCCAGGATGATATGAAGGAAGGTGCCTGGTTTCTTTTTACATTTCCAACATACCGGGTCAAATTTGGGTAAATTTTGGCTGATCTCGCTGGTGCTAGGTGCCAACGATAGAACATTTTGTAGAGATTTTCTTCATATGTGGCTGCCATTGTTAATTTATAGTTTTTCGTCCAAAGTTTTTCCCAATCTTCTAATTGTATGTTAAATCCAAAATTTTTCATCCAAGCAATCATTGTTTGTTTCACTGCCTCCTCTTCTCTTGACTTTTTATTGCACTCTGGCTGCTTTCTATTTTCCCATGTCTTCAGTGACCCTTCTCCAAAAGTCTCCTTGTGTTAACAAAACTTATTCATGGTTTTTGCCAAATCTTCTTGTCCTGTTGGAGAGCAGTTTCAAGGTAACTCTTTCCGTCTGCTTCCATCTAGAAAAGAAATCTGATCCCTCGTCTTGCAAGAAGAGGTAAATAGAAGGGAAGGCCGTTACCTGTAAAAGCGGTCCACGTATTCAAGAGTTCCCCAACCTTTCCGGCTTTGCAGCCCGATGGGGTGGGGTGAGCTGCGGGAAAGAGGGGATGGTTCTGCGGAGCAGCAGGGAAGCATGGGTGCAGCTCCATTTGCACGAGAGGCAGACACACACGCTTGCCACTCGTGCACATGGAGCTCATGGGTGTTGCTCACACGCCACTTCTGCGGCCCGGTTCTGAATGGCAGGGTTGGGGACCCCTGATTTATTCCATGAGCTCATTTTCTGTGTATGAAGTAAAAGTCAAAATCTGGTGTTCACAGGTAATGGCTCAGAAATTGTGCAAGCCTGGCCAGAATTCAAGGCTGCAGAATCTCTTCCCCTCCAGAAGTGGCTGAATAAGAGCCTTGGTGGTGCAGGCTGTTAAACGCCTAGCACTTAGTTCCAGCTGCCTGCAATTAGTGCAGGCTCGAATCCCACCAGGCTCAAGGTTGACTCAGCCTTCCATCCTCTCGGGGTAGGTAAATTGAGGACCCAAGATTGTTGGGGGCAACAAGCTGACTTTGTAAAAATGCCGCTTAGTTATAAGCAGGCATATACAATGGAAGGAAGGCTATTGCTGAGCACATTGGGTTGTGCTCCAAAGATTGTAAGCCGCCCTGAGTCTCCGGAAAAGGGCGGCATATAAATATGAATTTTAAAAAAACCTACAATTTCCAGCAGCCAACTGCAAGAAGTAGAGGATTCTGGGATTGTACATCTGAAGGGCCACTGGTTGCAGCTGCCTCCCTGGATTTTTGTTTTTTGTTTTGCTGTAATAGTTTTGGAATCTTTTTGCAAGTATCTTTGGCTTCAGCCTTTTACCTCCTGTGTGCAGTAAGTGATTGGAGCGGAGCGTTATGGATAGAAAGCTGATAGATTTAAACTTAGTTCGAGAAAGCTGCAGGTAACACAAATTGTTCCTTGTGAATAAAAGCTAATGTAGTTGACGTTGGGGAACTCCTTGATTTACTTGTCAGGACCTTATGTGGCTAATTTCTGGTTTCAGCAAACTACTTATTAAAAGAATTCCTGTTCAAGACCATTTTTAAGTATTCTTGAAGCCTTAAAATATTAAATAATGTTTATTAATGATGGTGATGTTATCCATTCAGTTGTGTCTGACTGTTGATGATTCTGTGAAGCACATCTTCTGATCTTGCACTACTTCTTTAAGTTTAAAGGTTGAATCATGGCAACTGGACCAAACTTAGTTAAATTTTGTTAAACTAATTTTGCTCTGATTGATGAAGTTGCTTGAATGAGCAACAAAACCTCTCGGATTAACAAAGTTTGGTCCAGTTGCCATGATTCAAACTTTAGTCACCTTTAGCCTGGATGGTAGAGTCCTCATCGACCTACTTCTTTGAGTTGATTTATGCTCTGGCCGGTGTCAACTTAATGGTATTCAGCCACCGTGTTCTTTGGTGACCTGTGCTAACTCTTCCAAGCATAATTGCTTTCTCCAGTGAATTGCCTCACTTGACATGTCCAAAATAAGTGAGACACATCGCTAAGTGTCTGTGGAGATTCTCAGTCCTGCAGGTCTTGGTTGTCCCAAAGGTGCTTTTTCAAGAGGCAACTAGACTTTCGTGTTTTCCTTTGAAGACTTTTCGCTTCTCATTCAAGAAGCTTCTTCAGATCTGCCTGGATGGTGGGGAATGGAAGGATTTATGCTCCTTGCAGACAGCTGGTCATTTGCATCCTTTTAGAGGGTGGCTGAAGCACTTGGAGGTTTATCTGTGTCCTCAATGACCCTCTAAAAGGATGCAAATAACCAGCTGTCTGCAAGAAGTATAAATCCTTCCGTTCCCCACTATCCTGTCAGAGCTTCTTGGATGAGAAGCGAAAAGTCTTCAAAGAAAAGCCAGAAAGTCCAGTTGCCTCTTGAAAAAGCACCTTTGGGACACCCAAGACCTGGATGACTGAGAAGTTCCATAGACATTAAGTCAGTAGTGGGCTGTTTCCTGGTCAGACTGGTTCGGGCGAACCGGTAGTTGTGATCACTGGCTGGGCCCAGCCACCCTCCCCTGTGCTATCCTTTCCATATATAACTAACTGTCTAGTTTGTTCCCCCACCCACGCTGCCCAGCCGAGTTCCGTGCTGCGCTTGCTGTACTCATCAGAGCTCCCTGAGTAGATTAGCTGCATGTTTGAAGCTGCGTTACAGCCCTCAAAGAGCGTGCGCATGCTCACAACCAGAGAACCGGTTGTTAACGTAAGTGCAGCCCACCTCTGCATTATGAGACACAGTTTTATGATTGTGCCTTCCAGTGACATGTCTGTTCCAATACTTGCTTGCCACTTTTGCTGTCCAAGGAATATGCAGGAACCTTCCCCAGCACCATAGCTCAAAAATAGTAAATACTTAAAAGAGTATTTTAAACTAGCATTTCTCAAACTTGACAACTTTTAAGATGTCAGCTCTCAGAATTGGGCAAGGGAATTCCAGGAGTTGAAGTCCGTAAACGCCAATGTGGAGAAACACTGGTTTAAAACAGATCCTCAATATTAAGGTGTTTCAAATACCATCAATGATTATGAACTCCCAGTTGTGATGTTGGTGTTTTTCTACCCCAACTTCACTACTTTGTTGGTTTGAGGGTATACAGGATTACCTATACGCAGCAGGAAAGTTGAAGATAATGGAATGTTATAGCTTTGTCCTAACAGATAATCAGAGTTGGAAGGGACCTTATAGGTCATCTAGTCCAACCCCCTGCCCAAATGGGAGACCCTACACCATTTATGACAAGTGGCAGTCCAATCTCTTCTTGAAAGCCTCCAGTGATGGCGCTCCCACAACTTCCGAAGGCAACTTCTGTTCCATTGGTTGATTGCTCTCACTGTCAGAAAGTTTCTCCTTATTTCCAGGTTGAATCTCTCCTTGTTCAATTTCCATCCATTATTCCTTGTCTGGCCTTCGGGTGCTTTGGAAAATAGCTTGACCCCTTCTTCCTCTCTGTGGCAGCCCCTCAAATATTGGAAGACTGCTCTCATGTTTCCCCTGGTCCTTCTCTTCACTAGACTAGCCAGGCCCAGTTCCTGCGACCGTTCTTCATATGTTTTAGTCTCCAGTCCCCTAATCATCCTGGTTGCTCTTCTCTGCACTCTTTCTAGAGTCTCAACATCTTTTTATAGTGTGGTGACCAAAACTGGATGCAGGACTCTAGGTGAGGTCTTACTAAGGCTTTATAGAGTGGTATTAGTCCCTCCCTTTATCTTGATTGTATCCCTCAATTTAGGATTGCATTAGCTTTTATTAGTGCTGTTGCAGAATGCATCATCATGTCCTTAAGTAACTTTTCAACTGTGTAACACATTCTTGTTATCAGAGAAACATAACAGAAGAGAATCCGGTAAACATTTTATTGTTCTTTGAAGTAACAAACAAATCGAGCCACTTCCCTGTTCTACGTTAGAGAAGATGTACCAGGGCTCTTTGGCTGAACTCCTGTGTTACTCTTCGGTTTTTTTAAAAAACAAACCTCGGGTTATCCAAAAGCAAGTTACAGAAAAAAACAATTCTTTACTAATTGAGGCTGCTTCTATAAAGCTCATGAGGTTGTTGATAATGCCTTCTTGGGGCGGGGGGGATTACGATTAAGTGTGGTCGCTAAAGTATTTGAACAATGCTAAAAGATGGGTGGGTGCATAGAGTGGTACATTTTAGCATTATTTGAAACTTTTAAAGCTTTTCTGCAGGTAGTCCTTAACTTAGGGGAAATTTCTTAAGTGAGTTTTGCCCCATTTTACATCCTTTCTTGTCACCTTTGTGAAACACTGAAGTTGTTAAATTAGTAACCTAGCTGTTAAGTGAATCAGGCCTTCCCATTGTCTTTGCTTGTCAGAAGGTGGCAAAAGCTGATCACTGGGACACTACAGTGGTCATAAAGATGAACCAGTTGTCAAGTGTCTGAATTTTGATCACATGACCACGGGGATGCCGCAGCGGTCATAAGTGTGAAAAATGGTCATAAGTCACTTTTTTCAAATGCCGTTGTAACTTTGAACTATCACTAAATAAACTGTTGTAAGTCAAGAACTGCCTGTATATTTAGGGCAGTTACGGCAAAGCCAAGGGTGCATGAATGGTTGGCACCATGAACTGGAGGTGTTCCATCCATATTCATGAAGAAAAATTCCCATTGTTAAGCAAGCGTCACAGTCACTAAGTGAATGCTGAGACCAAATCAAGTCTGGTTTGCAGCAAAATATCATAAACCAGAGTCATGTTCCCACAGAGCACTGCAACAGTTGTACAGATGGTTACAGAATGCGCAAAATGTGATCATTGCCTTTGTCAGAAGGTCACAAAATGAGATCATATGACCCATTCATGACATTGCAACTCATAAATATGAACTATTTGTCAATCCCAATGCAAATCACGTGACCATGCGAAGCTGAAATGGTTATAAGTGTGAAAAATAGCCATAACCCACTTTTTTTCAGTGCCTTTGTAACTTCCGTCACTAAGCAACCTGTTGTAAGTTGAGGACTACTCATACTGCTGCTTCATTCCAGGATGGGCACAGCTGTTTTAAATCAGGGGTCCCCAAACTTGGCAACTTTAAGACTTGTGGACTTCAACTCCCAGAATTGCTGGCTGGAGAATTCCGGGAGTGAAGTCCACAAAATCTTAAAGTTACCAAGTTTGGGGATTCCTGATTTAAAGTGTTGCAGGCAGGCACCCTGTCTCTCTCCCAAATATCTTTGTGGACTTGAATCCAAAGCACTGCAGAGTCCTGCTAATTGTAAGCATGACAAGCAGCTCAGAGGGTATTAACTAATTCTTGTTAACTAACACTTGCAAGTTAAATATGCAAGATTCACACCTTATGCTAACTAAGTGATGGCATTCATCACTTTGTCTGCAGTTTGGTAAAGTAATACCATTTTTTGGGGATTCGCACAACCAACTGGACTCTAAATTAAATCATTTTCTGAGTTTGTGCCACTCGTTAGGATTAATTATGTGACTGGCCAGCTGGATTAAACCAGTACAACATTGCCAACCTAGTCACCTTATGGGTTTATAGATAGTCCTCGACTTACAACTGTAATTAAGCCTGCAGTTTGGGTGGTAAGTTGCGACAATCGTAAAGTGGAGGACCATGCGATTGCACCCATTTTTAAAACTTGCGCAGCAGCTGTTAAATGCAAACTGCTTGTCAAGGGCCCAGAATGCAGTCACTGTCAACTTCAAAAAATACTTCTTTGATCTTTTTAGTTGTCAGCAGAAAGGCAGGAGGGAAAGCAGTACATTCCTTAAATGCTTCAGATAATCGCTTTGGCAATCAAAGTTTCTGGTGCGCAAGATTATTACTGGAGACCATGATCGATGACTCTTGGCTATGGATGCGTCCCATTGGAGAATATACATCCAGGAGGTGGGAAGACCAGGGTCAAAGGTGAAATGAATGGTGTGTCAGAGTTGGCTGCACCTGGGAAACACCGACATGTCAACTCCTAATAAATCAATCTTTTTTACTCTGAGAGATGTGGCTAAAGACTTATGAATTGAATGGGGGTGCATGTCGCAGTCCTGATGCTCGCATGACTTTGAGTAGACCCCAGGCATCAAAACGTAGACTCTGAACCATAAGTAGCTTTTACGGGTTCCCTCCTCAAGCAGCAGCTAAGTGACTGGTCATACTGTAAGTGAAGGGCTACCACATTTCTGAAGCATCCGTCTCCCTCAAAGTGGGACCTCTGGATATTGAAATGTTAAAATATAAAAACAATATATATATGTATGTATGTATGTATGTATGTATATGTATATGTATATGTATATATAAAAGTTTAAAATTTAGAAGAAGGGTAGAAATCGGATAGGAAACAGCTATTAAAATGAATTAAAAGGCAAAGGGATGACTTTCAGGGCACTAGCCAGGGCTGTGTGCTCGCCTGTGATTGAGGTACCCAACTGCCGTGGTTTATTCAATAAATCATTGTTTTGGACAATCTCGCGTGACGTGCGAATCTGGTCAGATTATGGGCTCATGTGAAGTGAACAGAAGGCTGGAGAAATCGATCTCAGATGGCTAGACATGAATGCTAGTGTGACACTATTTGGAAGGCACAGATGTGGGATCAATGTACAAATTCATGATTAGATGGGCTGCCTTTTTAGGGTTCCCCAAGAGCAACTACAGCTTTTAGGAAAGTGGTTGATGGCCCATTTCCTGCGTCTCATTTTCAGGCAATATGGCAACTTGGGCTTCTTCAGGGCTCTCATGTTCTCCGGTCTCATTAGGATCCTTGTTTGGTGGGATGGCAGCCACGGGGGCACTGGCTTGGCTGGGCACCGTAGCGTATTCCGCCTTTGTAGTCATAGGCCTGCAAAAAACAAACAAACAAAAAACCCCAAAGGTGAATTGAATTAATTTGAATACTTTATTTGGCCAGGTGTGATTATAGACGCACAAGAAATTTCTCTCAGGTACAGAAACTCTCAAGGCAACAGAATAATGGTAATCATAATACCAATAAGAGGGAGGAGTAAAGAAGATAAGAAGAATAATAAAACTACAATACTACACACAGACATTAGACAATTGAAAAGGGCCTTGGGTGGCTCAGGCTGTAAATGCCTGCTCTTAAGATCCAGCTGTCTACAATTACTGTAGGCTCGAATCCCACCAGGCTCAAGGTTGACTCAGCCTTCCATCCTCTCGGGGTAGGTAAATTGAGGACCCAAGATTGTTGGGGGCAATAAGCTGACTTTGTAAAAATGCCGCTTAGTAATAAGCAGGCATACACAATGGAATGAAGGCTACTGCTGAGCGCATTGGGTTGTGCTCCAAATTGTAAGCCTGAGTCTTCGGAGAAGGGCGGCATATAAATGTAATTTTAAAAAAAAGTTTAGACCAACATTAATTTTTCTTGATGCAGCATGTTGCAGGAGAAGCCCGTTCTAACTCCTCTTTTATAAAAAGGTGGGGGGTAGTCTTTCCCAATACAAGGTCTTAGATTTCAACTCCCATCATTCCTGGGTATGTGGCACAATGTTGGGAGTTGCAGTCCAGGGCAGAAGGAGGTACCAGGTTGGAGAAGGTTCCAGTAGACCTTTTAGGCTAATCCAACCTGGTTATATTTTTATACTTTTATATGCCCTCAAGTTGATTTTCACTCTCAGCCTACATGCAGTTTATTGGGCCATGTTATTGAGGTGGCCTCCATCACTTGAAGGGTAGATCTAGTCCAGGGGTGTCAAACTTGCATCATCACAGCGTTGTCCCATGAGGTATCATGACTTCCCTCCCCCTTTGCTAAACCAGGTATGGGCGTGGCCAGCGTGTGATGCATCCAGCCCGCGGGCCGCAAGTTTGACGCCTCTTGTTTAGGCAACTAGCACAACATTCTTAAACAATCTCCCATGAAGGAATGAACAGACTAACTACTTAGCTTCTGACACAGAACATGGAACAATAGAGCTGAAAGGGACTTTGGAGGTTTTCTAGTCCAACTCAAGTCAGGAGACTTATATCATCCCAACCAAATGGCTTTCCAGTCTCTTCTTCAAAGACAGCAGCGATGGAGCTCCCACAACTTCTGGAAGCAAATCACTCCAATGATTAATTGCTCTCGCTGTCAGGAAATTTCTCCTTAGTTCTAAGTCTGGGTCCTGACCTCTGGAACCAACTGCCCCTGGGGCTCCGCCTGGCCCCTGACCTCCGCACCTTCCGCCATGATTTGAAGACCTGGTTGTTCGACCAATCTGGGCTGTGACCCCTCCTTGGGGTGAGGGATGGGTTTCTTAATTATTTTAACCACTGTAAATTTTAGTTTTTGTATTTTGGGGCTTGTGAAATTAGTTTAATTTCTTTTTAAGGTTTTATTGTTGTTTTTAGTTGTGCGCCACCCCGAGTCTTCGGAGGTGGGGTGGCATACAAGTCCAAAAAATAAATAAATAAAATAAAGTTGGATCTGTCTTTATTGCTCTTCCATTAATTTAATTTAATGATCCACCAGCTTGCCTGCTTACTCATAAATTCAACTTGGTTCCTTTATGCATCCATATAAATTACAATTTTTAGCCTGGGATTACATTCTTTGCCACTTATTGGTTAGGTTTCCTTTTATTTATTTTTTAATCCTTTCTTTTATTGTATAAATAACTCAAGGTGGTGAACATACCTAATATTTCATTCTCCTCCTATTTTCTCCACAAGAACGCTGTGAAGCGAAAAGTCAGATTTGGCTTAGCCCTTAAGGTGAGCCACCTACTATGGTTAGTCCACTAGGATTGTAGCTTACTGTGATAGCAATAGCACTTAGACTTACATACCACCTCACAGTGCTTTACAGCCCTCTCTACAGAATCAGCCTCTTGCCCCCAACAATCTGGGCCCTCATTTTACCCATCTCGGAAGGATGGAAGGCTGGGTCAGTCTTGAGCTGGTCAGGGTCAAACTGCTGGCAATTGGCAGAATTAGTCTGCACTACTGCATTCTAACCATTGCACCACAATGACTCTTACATAGCAATAGCACTTAGACTTATATATGGTTCCACAGTGCTTTGCAGCCCTCTCTGAGTGGTTTACACAGAGTCAGCATCTTGCCCCCAACTATCTGGGTCCCCGTTTTACCCACCTCAGAAGGACAGAAGGCTGAGTCAACCTTGAGCCTGGTGAGATTCGAACTGCCAAATTGCAGGCAACCTGCAGTCAGCAGAAGTAGCCTGCAGTACTGCACTCTAACCACTGCGCCACCACGACTTGTATGAAGCCAGCCATTTGAGGCTGATTCTACAACTCTATTCTAGGCCCATCATTGACAGCTGGACATGGGAACCCAGCCACTGTGCTGAGAAAAATGTATTTCTGACTTACTTGCTAAACTTTTGTTCCAACAAACCATGAGCCAACCTGGTTTTGGACAAATTTCAGAGAAGAGGGAAGCTTTGTTCCAAAACAAATCTCTCAACAAACTTACTGCATTTCCTTGGCTACAGGTTTCTCTTTTCTCCTCTTCTTCTCTCTGGAGATTAGAATCCAAACAACGATACAAATCAAGGCAGCGGCTAGAATTGCCGCAATTAATGCTCCCGCAATGATGCCGCCTTCTGAATCTGCAGGGGGAAAGAGAAACTCCTGTCGTTTATACAAGAAACTCCTTGGCAGAAAGTGTGAAGCAGCTGGTTGACACTTCGGAGTGGGCTACAGAATAGGAAAGGCTGTCTATCCATCTTGGCAAGATTTATACATATTGTCTGTCTTGGCCGTTCTGCCTTGGGCAACACAATTGGATGAAAGACCTTTTGGGTTCCTTGTGAATGCGGCTGTTGAAATCAACTGGACTTGTTCCTTGGGGCACTAAAATGGTGCTCATTTAGTGTGTGAATTCCAGCCACTTCTTTTCAATTCATGAATGTGATGGAGAAACTCTAGGGCCCTTTTGCTGGCACGGTAATTCAGATTCAACATAGAGTAATCGGGTTGGAAGGGACCATGGAGGTCTTCTAGTCCAACCTGTTCCCCATGATAGAAAATCCTAACCATTCTGGGCAAAAGGCTGCCCAGTCTCTTCTGAAAACCTCCAGTGATGGAGCACCTACAACTTCTGAAGGCGAGCTGTTCCACTGATTAATTGCTCTTGCTGCCAGGACATTTCTCCTGATTTCTCACCCAAAAGGAAATGCTTTAATCATATCTCTATTCCAGTTCTGTTAAATTGCAAGGAGATCTAACACTACCTCATAGGTTGCTTGATATGTTTCCATTTTTCTTGCTGAGGAATTAAGCCCAAGGCAAAAGGGCTTCCCAAAACCAAAGACAAGGGCTAAGATGGGGTTGAACCCATGTTACACTTACAACATCGGAGCTTGGCCCCTCATTTCATTTCCATTTCCATTCATTTAAAATTGTGTCCTGGTTTTCCCTTTAGAAGATGCTCAAGATGGGTATCAAATCAACAATAGAGTAAGATCAGGATTTTTAAAAACACTTTTCAAGTTATATAAAATATCTAAATCTTTTCTTTCTATTATTCTATTCTATTATTATATAATTATATATTATTATATATATTGTATTGTATTGTGTTGTATTGTATTGTATTGTATTATATTATTATATTATATTATATTATATTATATTATATTATATTATATTATAATATTATATTTTCCAGGATAACTTATTTTATTTTCCAGGATAACTAGCGTTCACCTTGAGCAATTTCAACCAAACTTGGTACGCAGATGATTTACCCTCTGGAAACAAATACTGTGGGAGTAAGACACCCCTAAGACCCCTCGTGATGTGGGTGGGTGTGCCTTAAAATGGCTTCTACTGTACAGCACAGTGTACTTGCCATGGTAACAGCTTCACAGTACTCCACAAGGGGGCTCCCTCTTGTGGAGGAATAGAAGAATTGTGACACTGTGCGAGAGAGTACAACAGTGTGAGTCCCAACTACAGGATTTTCCTGTCTAATACAGGGTTGGGATAAATAAATACCCGGGCAACGCCGGGTTATTGGCTAGTTATATAATAATAACACCCAGTAAATCATCATTAGTGAGTCAACTGTGTATAGTAAGTAAGGCATCAGGCTAGAAACCAGGGACTGAGTTCTAAGTTCTGCCTTAGCACAAAGCCAACTGGGTGATCTTGGCCAGTCCCTCTCTCTCAGTCCTAGGAAGGAGGCAATGGTAAATCACTTCTGGAAAATCTTGTCCAGAAAACTGTTTTCTTGGAAAGAGTTTGCAGAAGTGATTTGCCGTTGTCTCCTTCCTAGGGCTGAAAGAGAGAGACTGGCCCAAGGTCACCCAGGTGGCTTTGTGCTAAGGCAGAATTAGAACTTACAGTCACCCAGTTTCTAGCCTGACGATTTTGTTGTTTCAGTGCTTTCCTTAAAATGCTTGAGTTTTTAATTATAAAGGGCTTGTTTAAACAAGAAGTAGTATAAAGACATTGGAAATTAAATTAAAATAAATAATTGAACAGATAAGACAAAACTCAACGTTTTGTAGTGAGGTCGATGTAACAGGAGCTGTTCCCAAGAGAGTTGACAGCTGTACACTGGTAATAGCCTTCTTCAAACTGGGACAGGTTGCCCAGAACCAGGCGTCCTGAGTAAGGATCTGAAAAGGAAGACGGGAGGAAGGCCAGGTTGTTAAACACACATCTTGCGCTTGGCTAGTGCTGGCATTGGTTTTGCCCAGAGTCACTTGGATAGTGAGATAATGAGCAGCATATTAAGTTAATAATAATTTTGGGAGATGGGAAGTTTCAGCCTTTTAAGGTGGGCCAAGTTAAAGAACAAACACTGTACAGCAGGGGTGTCAAACTCAAGACCTGCAGGCTGGATTCAGCATGTGGGATGCTTAGATCTGTCCCGCGAGGCCACCCTGGAAATAGTGAAGGACCAGGCTGTGGTGCCTCTGCCAGTGAATATCAAGCTCAGAAGGGCCGTGGTGGCTCCCCCGGGCTCCGTTTTTGGCCACGACAACCTCCTGCATTCCTTTGCCAGCCTGTGGCCCTCCCGAGCTCCGTTTTTGCTGGCAGAGGGCTGCAGGAGGATCCTCCCCAGCACTGCCTGGGCCACCACCAACACGAGTGAAGTCAAGCTGGCCACACCCACCCTGGCCAGGCCCCCGACCCCTCCCCAGGTCAAACACAACCCTTATGCAGCCCTCAATGAAACCCCTGCTGTAGAGGTTTCAGGAATGCTACTTTATTATACATTATATTAATATAACTTTTTTAAAATTCATATTTATATGCCGCCCTTCTCCGGAGACTCAGGGCAGCTTACAATTTTTGGAGCACAACCCAATGTGCTCAGCAATAGCCTTCCTTCCATTGTATATGCCTGCTTATTACTAAGCGGCATTTTTACAAAGTCAGCTTATTGCCCCCAACAATCTTGGGTCCTCAATTTACCTACCCTGGGAGGATGGAAGGCTGAGTCAACCTTGAGCCTGGTGGGATTCGAGCCTGCACTAATTGCAGGCAGCTGGAACTAAGTGCTAGGCGTTTAACAGCCTGCACCACCAAGACTCTAAACTTTGAAAGCCTGTCTGAATTTCTCTCTGTCCAAAGAGAGAAAGGAATACAAGGTGGAATTAATTTGCATTTCTTCCTCGTGCAGGTAGTCCTCAATCAACAACAGTTCATTTAGTGACCAAAGTTATGACACCAAGTAAAAGTGACTTATAACTTTTTTCACACTTACGTCCCTTGCAACATCCCCATGGTCACTTGATCAAAATTCAGCTGCTTGGCAACTGACTCATTTATGGTGGTTGCAATGTCTCGTGGTTATCTCATCCCCTTTTGCAACCTTCTGACAAGCAAAGGCAATGGGGAAGCCAGATTCACTTAACAACCGGGCTACTAACTTAGCAATTGCAGTGATTCACTTAACAACTGTGGAAGAAAGGTTCTAAAATGGGGCAAAACTCATTTAGCAAATGTCTCACTTAGCAACAGAAATTTTTGCCTCAATTGTAAGTTTGTTTTTTTTTTTTAATTACATTTATATCCTGCCCTTCTCCGAAGACTCAGGGCGGCTTACAATTCTTGGGATACAACCCAATGCGCTCAGCAATAGCCTTCCTTCCATTGTATATGCCTGCTTATTACTAAGCGGCATTTTTACAAGGTCAGCTTATTGCCCCCAACAATCCTGGGTCCTCCTACCCCGAGAGGATGGAAGGCTGAGTCAACCTTGAGCCTGGTGGGATTCGAGCCTGCATTGCAGGCAGCTGGAACTTAAGTGCTAGGCATTTAGCAGCCTGAGCCACCAAGGCCCTTAGTTGAGGACCACATAAGTATATTTGATTCAAGCTGAGGACTGTGTAATCTCTACTTTCCAAGTACTTCCTTATTCCCCACCCCATTTCCTTGCCCTTTTATTCCCTCCCCAAGACCATCTCTTTCATGCTTGGCAGGGAGCTCATCTGCCACAGAAATATGATGCACCAAGCACCTACCACTTTAGTAGCAAGGATCCTTGGTGCTCTCTGACCTTGATTGATTTCTCAGAGACATTTCATTACCCATAGTAGGTAACATCAGTTCTAGGTAGTTACCTAGTTTGGGTAATGAAATGTCTGCAAGAAAACAACCAAGCTCAGAGAGCCCCAAGGACCTCTCCTTTCAACTCTGAGCTACAGATACTACTCTTTATTAGCATTTTAGAAGCCCACAATGGAATCGATGTAAGACATTGGATATGGGGACTTCTGAGGTGATGAGTGACAATTGCAGGACGATGTTGAGGGACAGCTTATTTATTTATTTATTTTTATTGGATTTCTAAGCTGCCCCATCTCCCTAAGGACTCGGGGTGGCGTACAGTAAAAACGATACAAATATACAATTAAAAAGAAATTAAATCTAGTAGAAACCCAAAATGTAATTAAAACACTAAAAACAATCCTTAAAACTCCCCGTATAGCCCACCCTCAGTCCAGGTCAGCGAGTTGGAATAACCATGTTTTTAGGCCCCAGCAGAAGGAGCGGACGTCAGGGGCCACCCAGAGCTCCAGGGGCAGCTGGTTCCAAAGGGTGGGTGCTCCGAGGAGGCCCTGTCTGGGAGCGCACAGGACAATGGGAAACAGATTACATGATTCCTGTTGAAAAAATAGTCTGCTTTCTAAGAAAGTGCTATATGTTCTGTGGAAGACAAATTACTATGGTAGCCACAAAGAAGAAGCAGAAGAAGAACATCACAGCTTCAAAATCTAAGGGACTGGTTGGCACAAAACTCAACAGCACTTTTTCCTGTAGCTGTTCATAAAAATAGGGTCGCCAACATGATCGCCAACGTCCAATGACAGATATGGCACAAGAAGAAGAAGGAGCCATAAAGAGCTTCTGTGGACTGATGCCTTCCATGATGGAATATATAAAAAAGCAGAGTTGATGACAGAACTTTATCAGCCCTGAAGTCCAACCCTTCATGGAAATTCCCTTTTAAGTTTCTCCGGAAAAGAGTAGATGGTGTTTAGCAATGAGATTACAGATCAATACAGATTATCCTAGTGTCGGCCAGGAGGCCACTCATCCTGAAAGCCTTTTGGGGAAATCCCTAGTTCTGAGAGTTGCCACCATTTTGTAAACCATATAGAACATAGAATAATAGCATTGGGAGGGATCTTGGAGGTCTTCTAATCCAATCCCCACTCATGCAGGAGGCCCTAGACCAGGGGTCTTCAAACTTGACAGCTTTAAGACTTGTGGACTTCAACCCCAGAATTCCTCCTCCAGTCATGTTAGCTCAGGAATTCTGGGAGTTGAAGTCCACAAGTCTTAAACTTGCCAAGTTTGAAGAGCCTTTCCCTAGACCATTTTAGATAAATGGCTGTCCAATCTCTCTTTGAGAACCTCCAGTGTTGGCACATCTACAACTTTGGTAGGCAAGTCGTTCCACTGATCAATTGTTCTCACTTGCCAGGAAAATTCTTGGATCTCTCTTTAAAGATCTTCCACCCATGACTTCTTGTCCTACCCTCAGGTGCTTTGTAGAATAAATTAACTCCCTCTTCTCTATGACAGCCCTGTAAGCAGGGGTGGGATCCTACCTGGTCGGTCCAGTTCTACAGAACTGGTTGTTATGATTCTGCACAGTTCGGAGAACCGGCAAATCACTCCACTGGCTGGTACCGCCTCCCTCCCCTCCCCGCCCACTCACTCCTTACCTGGCATGCATGGCATCCAACTTGCCTGCCTTTGGTAAGTTGCTATTTTTCCTTTTTTCCCCAGACCATCAGCTGTTCTACCAAAGATTTAGATTAGCTAGAAAGCAGGAAATCATGGGTTTCTTGCTTTCTAGCTAATCTAAAAGCAGAGCTGAACCTTCCTTAGGACTGAAGCTTCTATTTTCAGTGCAGACTCAGGCAATAGATTGCAGAATGGTAGATGTCTGAGTGAATCATAGCCAAAAAGGCATTAAGAGTTGTTAACCTAATCCTACGTAGCTTTTTCTCTGGTAATATCACACTACTAACTAGGGCATACAAAACATTTGCTAGACCAATACTCCAATACAGCTCATCAGTCTGGAACCCACATCACATATCTGATATGAACACAGTTGAGAAAGTCCAGAAATATTTCACAAGAAGAGTTCTACACTCCTCTACTCGTTGCAGAATACCTTATGCCACCAGACTTGAAATTCTAGACCTAGAAAACCTAGAACTACTCCGTCTTCGATCCGATCTTATAGTATATAAAATCATACATTGCAATGTCCTACTGGTCAATGAATACTTCAGTTTCAACCATAACAATACAAGAGCACACAATAGATACAAACTCAAGGTTAACCGCACCAAACTTGATTGCAGGAAATATGACTTCAGCAACAGAGTGGTCAATGTCTGGAATACTCTACCTGACTCTGTGGTTTCTTCCCCAAACCCCAAAAACTTTAACCTTAGACTGTCTACTATTGACCTCACCCCTTTCCTAAGAGGTCTGTAGGGGGCATGCATAAGCACACCAACGTGCCTACCATCCCTGTCCTATTGTTCCTTTTATTTTTCTTATATATATTCATTTCATGTATTCATAACTATGTTTATCCTTATACTTATTATCTTGTAAGCGATTGACAAATCAAATCAAATAAAAATAATAAATAAATAAATAAATAAATAAATAAAATAAATCTGTGATTCTGTGAGCAACTCAATCTGCCTGCCTGCTTTGCCTGATTTTGGGTAAAAGTTGCTCTTTTTTTATTAAAAAAATTCAATATTTACATAAATATTTACAATATTTACATACAAGCCATGCCCAGCCAGTCACGTGATCACCAAGCCACGCCCAGCCAGCAAGCCATGCCCAGCCAGTCACGTGACCACCAAGCCACACCCACAAATTAGGCCACACCCACAGAACAGATTGTTAAGAAATTTGAATCCCACCCCTGCCCTTAACTACTGGAAGATTGCTATCATAACACCCCCTTCTGCTTCTCCTCATTAGACTAGACATACCCAGTTCCCACAACTGTTCATTGTATGTTTTAGTCTCCAGTCCCCTAATTATAAGTTCTAGAGTAGGGGTCACCAACCTTTTGGACCTCAGGGACCACCAAACTCATAATTTTAAATCCCAGGGACCACTAGCTGGTTCTGTGGGCATGGCCTAATTTGTGGGTGTGGCTTGGTGGTCATGTGACTGGCTGGGCATGGCTTGTATGTAAATATTATAAATATATAAATATTGAATTTTTTTATTAAAAAAAGCAACTTTTACCCAAAATCAGGCAAAGCAGGCAGGCAGATTGAGTTGCTCACAGAATCATTCATTGATCTATCTATCTGCCATTGGCTAGTTCAGTCTGTCACATGAAATTTGCTTGCCATGAGTCTGCACTGAATAATAGAACCTTCAGTCCTAAGGGAGGTTCAGCTCTGCTTAAAAGCAGAGTCGAAGATCTAAAGACTAGCTAGAAAGCAAGAAATCCAACCATTTCCTGCTTCCTAGCTAATCTAAATCTCACAGCTGATGGTCGGAAAAATAGCAATTTAGCAGGCAAGTTTGCCAGGTAAGGAGTGAGTGGGTGGGGAGGGTTCCTGCGGGCCATGTGGGCAGCACAGCTTTGTGTTTCTGCGCAGCCTGGATTAATTGCTTTGGGGGATGCTCGGGGTGAGATTTCTCAGTGGACCACCAAAATTTTCTCGCGGCCCACCGGTTGGCGACTGCTGTTCTAGAGTGTCATGATATATCGTGATGACCAGAACTGGACACAGTATTCCAAGTATGGCCTCAACAGTGCAGTATAAAGCAGGGAGATCACACTTTGAATACTGTGTCCAATTCTGGTCACCACAATGCAAAAGATACTGAATTGTTGCACCTCAGCCTTTACACAGGAACTGGAAGGAGAAAGCTACTCACTGTATAACTCAGCTACAGGCTCCGGTTTATCTCCAATCAGTTTGTACCATTTGTAGGCTGGCTTTGGCAGACCAGTTTCCGAAACGCAGGCTAAAGTGATCAAGTGGCCAATTTCAATGTTAGGATGATGGCTTGAACCAAAATTGCAGAGAGGCTTCGAAGGAGGAACTGGAATACAAAACAGCAGGCAAAGCAGTGAAATCTAAATTATACTTCTCTTTGTCTTCATCGTGTTGTATTCTAGGGCAGGGGTTCCCAACCCCCAGGCCATGTCCTTTTAGGAACTGGGCTGCACAGCTGCAAGTGAGTGGCAGGGAGTGTCAAAGCGTAAGAAAACAGCTTCCATAAATCCCTGCTAATTAGAGGTGATGGACCGTGCCTTTCTTTTGCTGTATACTTTGATTAAATAAAACCCGGAAAATAATCTAAGAGACATCTTTTTATTAACAAAAATAACAAACCTAACTGACTACATTACCGGCAGTTAAGCACACACAGGCATTCAAAAAAAGTTATAGGAAGTGAAGAAAAAAAGGAAACTCTTGTTTCAAGCATGCACAGTAAATCAGACATCACAAGACAGACTTATCTCATGTTGCTATAGAGACAAGATAACAATGTTCTAGCAGTCTCTGGTTAACTGCCTGCAAATCTTAGCCTAGACGCTTAGCAGACAAATTAAAAAAAACGTAGTAACAGGGAGCAAAACAGAGCATGCATGGGATCTATTGCCCTCCTCCCCTTCTCTGGTCCATGGGAAAAAATGTCTTCCATGAAACTGATGCCAAGAAGGTTGGGGATCACTGTTCTAGGGGACTCTTTCCCATACTGGTGCCTTCATGATGCATTAGGCACCTGCTTCCCAAATTGTGAGACGGCTGTTCTCGATACTTTAGTAATTCTCCAGAAATGAGGTTTTAAATATATCGGCAGAGGATAGAGACCAGCAACTTTCAAATTTGGCAATTTGGAGATAGGTTGACTTTAACTCCCAGAATTGCCAACTGCAAAAGGGGACAACTCTGTTACTCAAGAAAAATATATAATCCTACAAGATCAGAAAAGACTTAATAATTCTGGAATGCTGAGTTGGAAGAAAAATGGAAATTGCCTTCCTTGGATGGCAGGAGAGTTGAGAGGAATCCTGAGCAGGAAGTGTACATTGACTACCAGTACATTTACATCTTGGACCAAGCTGTTCCTTGTTAAGCCATGGTTTGATCATGTATAAATCACAACCAACTGCATTTATATATATATAACATGAACCATAATTTGGCTGGTTAGCCTTTTGCATGGATTCTATCCCTGTACTAAATCTCTGCACTCAAAACTTGTTTTTACTGACTTGCCTATTACATTACATCATGGCTTGTTTAATAAACCACAATGAAACAGGTTCAAACCTGATAGACACACATGATACCTCAATGCAAAGTATGAACTCTGCCGATAGTTGACCAGAAGCTCAAGTATATATTTATAGACTGGGTCACATACCATCTTAAGCCATAGCTTGTTGGCTAACCAGGCTTACACACTGCAGTAAGCCATAAACAGTGTTGATGAATCACAGTGACTGAATACTTAGCACTTAGATTTATATGCTGCTTCACGGTGCTTTATAACCCTCTCTAAGTAGTTTCAAGAGTCAACGTATTGATCCCAACAATTTAACATTTTACCCATCTTGGAAAGATAAAAGGCTGAGTCAACCTTGAGCCGGTTAGGATCAAACTCCTGGCAGTAGGCAGAATTAGCCTGCAGTACTGCATTCTCACCACTGCGCCACCATGGCTCTTAACACTCAATATGCTAAGCCAGAACAGAATGCAAAATATGTTTTGGTTTAGCTTAATGTGGAACCCAATCACCGAATCTTTAATTCAATGTAGCAGGTGATGAACACAGAAATATGCTGAAGAAGAAAAAGAGAAATAAGTACCTTGCACGCTGACTGACACTGATTTTTCACCTTCACTTGCAGTAGCGTCCATAAATTTGTAAACCGAACACCTATAAACCCCACTGTCTGAGGGCTTCATGTTGAATATGGTGAGGCTTGCAGTTCCTGTTTTGTTTGCTACTTGAACCCGGTTTTTAAACTGTGAAAAGTAATAAGCTGTGCCATCCCGCGAAATATAAACCTGTGAAACGGAATTTAACATTCATGAAATTGGTGATGGAAGAAAAAAATATTGAGGTTTGTTTGTTTTCCTCCTGATTTTGAGCCTGCCTGTAAAAAAAGATAAGTTGCCAAGTCAGTTCATAAAACAGTAAAATGCATATATTAGAATTCTGCATGTCTTTTGATAACTGTACATTGGTGTTCCATACATCACTGATCAACTAGTTAACTAGATTTCATCTAATGCAGAAATATTATTAGGCTTCCTGGGATACACCAGCAAGATTATGGTCCAAAACATAGTTCCAGATTAATTATGAAGTATTTACAGAAAAAAAAACCCATTTAGAATGGCCCCCACTTAATTTTTAAAATCTGTGGAGATCGCTGGCATCTAATGCAAAGGTCCGCAGCCTGTAGGCTGTGAGGGGTTTGCAACTGGGCCACTGAAAGGGCTAGTGAGCGTTCATGCACACATATCCTCACTTGTGCGAGCAGCAGGCAAGCGCATATGCACATGCTCCATTTAAGTGAGTGTCATGTGTGCATGCACGCCACGTGTACAAACAGCTGCCTATGCATGCACACGCTTGTTGGCTGCTCATGCAAAACAACCCCCTCTCTCCCACCCCTGGTTTGCAAAGCTGGAAACGTTGGGGAACTCTGACCTAATGCATGCAAGGAGATTTTTAAAATATTTCTGAACTAGGAAAGCTCTGCAAACAAGGGTAAGAAAAAAACCCTGCCTATGGGGAGCATAGCTATTATTTTTGCCAAGGAGGATGAATAGAAGGCTGTCCCTACCAGTCGTATTCCCTGTGTCCTTATTTTAAATTTGCAAGCAACTCCATAGGAATAAGAAGCATACATTTATTATATTCGCAAAATGATGTTGTGTTTGTTAAGTTTGCATGAAGAGACAGACGCGGAGTGCTTCAAGCTCTTAGTTTATTAGTGACTACAGCTCAGAACGGACCCAATTTGGCTGGGCGGCGGCTGCTACTTATAGCCAGCAGCCGCAGTTGCCAGCCAATCAGAGTGCAGGTTTTTCCCGCACTTTTTAAACCAATCATTTCTGACATTTTACAAGAACAGTTCAAACTTAACCAATGACATTCAAACCATGACATAACACTCTCCACTCACTTAAACCACGTGACCAGCACCCAAATTGCCACAGGATCACCTTGCTAGATTTTGGGATCAAGCCTTTTCTGGAGATGGCTCAGTTCCTTGAAATCTACTCCTTGCCTGCTGAGTTGATCTCTCAGGCAAGGAGCCAATCTCTCTACTGACTTTTTAAAAGTTGCCTTTTAAAGCAGGCCAAGAATGGTTGGTTTCAATCTTTGGTTCTTTTAACTGTTCTTTAATATCTAGGCTTTTCATCTACATTACCCTGTAAATTGGCAAGAGGTTTCGGTCATATACTAGATAGATTATTTGATAACAAATTCTTGATCTCAGCTTTCCTCGTAAGATGAGCATCCTCTTCAGATGGTTTGATCACAATCTCAGGGTTCCCAGCCAATACCAATGTCTCTAACTGCCTATCTAAAAATAGATTTTCAGGCCCTCAGAACTATAAACACTGCAGATGTGTGTGTGTGTGTGGGGGGAAATTATTTTTTCAAAACCACATTTTTCACCATTATATGTAAAAATGAGCTTGTAAATTTGTGGTTTGAAATGAAAATCAGCTATGCAAAGAGGAAAACCAAAGTTCTCACTCAGCTTGGACCAACCCTAGTATCCATCCATCCATCATCACACTGTGCTGTGCTGTCTATATGGGAGTTTATAGGCACGTTTATCACTATTATTTGGAAAAAAAAGAGGCATATAGCTTGTATAATGTTGGTTTTGATGCCGGGCCGAGATCTGCAGGCTAAGCCAAAATAACAGAGTTAGAAGGGACCTTTTTTTTTTAAATTTAATTTTTTAATGCGCTCCCACAGACGGGACCTCCTGGGGATACCGTCAGCTGAACAGTGTAGGTTGGCGGCCCCTAGGGGTAGGGCCTTCTCTGTGGGGGCGGCCACCCTCTGGAATCAACTACCCCTTGAGTTGCGCTTGGCCCCTGATCTCCGCTCCTTCCACCGCGACCTCAAAACATGGCTATTTTTGCAATCCGGCCTGGACTGACAGGGGATCGGGGTTTTTAATTTGATTGTTTATTTGGCATAATTTAATATATTTTTAATTTATTTTAACTTTTGTACTTTCTGTCTTTTATATACGCCGCCCTGAGTCCTTTGGGAGAGAGGGCGGCTTATAAGTCCAAATAAAACAAACAAACAAACAAACCAGACAGAAATGGCTGTCCAGTCTTTTCTTAAAACCTCCAGTCTGGAGGCAACTGTTCCACTGATTAACTGTTCTCACTGAAAGGGAAATTCTCCTTAATTCTAGATTGGATTCTCTTTTTTATAAGCTTCCATTCGTTACTTCTTGTCCTGCCCTCAGGTGCTTTCTTTTATTTATTTTATTTTTCACACTTCCGAAACACCCGTCTCCCTGTAAAAAGAGGTGTGGGAAAATCACCTCTACCTACATTTTGCATTCCATGTACTGTTTTTAGATACCTCCATTACTATGTGTCACTTACAAAAAAAATAAATAAAGAGGCCTTCTAATAACTGTGACTTATGAAGTGAAATTTTGAGGGGCAGGTGAGTTTAAACACTATCATTTCCAACTCTGTCACTCTGTAATTCTGTAAACTGAATTCCAGAATCTCACATGAGGTTAGCCCTCAACTTATGACCAGTTCCAACATTCCAATGACCACCCTTCCTCCCTGCAGTCACCTTATCGCAACACTCAGTAACAAGCAGTTGATTGCAGCATCCTGGGATTATGTAACCATGTTTTACGATGGTTTTGCTGAAAACCAGCCTTTATTTCTTGTTTTCAGCAAAACCAACCCACAGTGAACCACTAGCTTAACAACTGCAATGTTTGTATAACAACCACTGGGAAAAAAGTTCATAAAATTGGGTTTTAAAGGGGTGATCCTCTTTAGAACCATTACGACTCATGACCTTGATGGCCAAGTTCAATTACAGTCATAATTTGAGCACTATCTGTATTAAGAGCACATTAAAAATCCCAAATATTTTATATCTTATTATTCTTATAGATTTCATGTTCTTACCTTGTGAATCCTGCTACATCTTCCCCGTGAATCTATGATAGACACAGTCTTTCCACAATGACTGGTAGATTTTTCACCCCTATAAAGGCATGTTGGTGGCTGTATTTGAGTAGAAATGTGCTAGTCTATGAGTTGGTGACTTGGATTTAAAAAAAGACAAAGCATACTTTTTTTTTTAACGTGAGCAATATGGACTTTCATTTTAAGGTTGCCCTATCGCCTTTTGGGTCCTTAAGTCACCATTCGGAGTTCATTATCAGGGCTCCAGGATTGGAGTCTCAGGCCTGCTGCTTATTTTAGCTTCCTATCCTGAGTTTTTACTTCTATCCATCTTGTAGTAGAGGTAGTTGTCAACACTAAGTTAAGACACCAGGCTAGAAAGTGGGAGAGTGTGAGTTCAAGTCCCACCTTAGCCATGAAAGCCAACTGGATGACTTTGGGCCAGTCACTCTCTCTCAATCCAACCCACCTCACAAGGTTGTTGGTATGAGGAACATAAGAGGAGGAAGGTCCATAGGAAATGTATGTTGGAAATAATAGAATAGAATAGAATAGAATAGAATGGAATGGAATGGAATGGGATGGGATGGGATGGGATAGAACAGAACAGAACAGAACAGAACAGAATAGAATACAATAGAACAGAACAGAACAGAATAGAACAGAACAGAATAGAATAGAATAGCAGAGTTGGAAGGGACCTTGGAGGTCTTCTAGTCCAACCCCCTGCATAGGCAGGAAACCCTACACCACTTCAGACAAATGGTTATCCAACATCTTTTAAAAACTTCCAGTGTTGGAGCATTCACAACTTCTGGAGGCACTGGATACATTGCCACCTTGAGTTATTTCCCAAAATAGTTACGGTGGGATAAAAATAAATGAATAAATAAATTTTACTGATATGCAGCAAAAATATAGACTAATACAAAATGGGCCCCTGTATCAGCAAAGCCAATGATCTAGGAAGCAGAGTATAGCCAGAGAAATTCGGAAGTGGTGTCCTCATAACCAAAGACCAGGGGACAAATATTCCCCTGTTTTTTGTAGCTCAGCTATTCCTATCTGGGGAACTTCTAGAAATAATAGAATACAACGTTCATAATTCTTAGCCAAGATGGTCCATGACTAAGAAATTGTGGAATTGTATGTCATATCCATTCGATAAATCCCAAAGGACTCACGATTGAAAAAAATTGATTTAGGATTAGGGTTTAAATTGGGCCATCAAATAATATATATCATAGATTCTGCCCTAGTGAAGGGATATTAATTGATAAAGAATACCTGACAGCATGCCCAAATTTAAAGTTTTTAGCATTCTAAGTGCTAAGCAAACAAGAGAGCCTTTAGAAGCCAAAATTGATTTCTTCTCTGCTAGCTTAAAATGTATCAGTCTACTCTAAAAAACCATATAATGGCAATATGATTACTTTGGTCGCATTACTTCTCTGCTAAAGTGCATCTCTGGTGTCTCCTTACATATAAAAACATCTGACTTTAAACTCAGTGGAGACCATTCTACTGAGCTGCAACAACTTTATATTGTACCTATGGAAGAGAATATTTGTAATTTAGGATTGAGCTGTGGGTGCTCTCTGCGCTTGGTTTTTTTCCTTTCAAATGTTTTGTAACAAAACACCCAAGCTCAGACAGCACCAGGGACCCAACAACTTTAGATTGTGTTCAGAAAAGTATTTGGCATCCAAAGCAATCTTAATCAGGCAATAAGAAACAGTTCAAGTTTGAAATAAAAGCATGTCTTACTCCAAGAGTTTGCAGATCAGTGCCATAAAAATTCCATTGAATCATATCAGGAATAGAGGCTGGGGTATACAGGCAAGGAAGAGTGATATTGGCACCAACTGTTGTATTCACAGCACTCTCTGGCATGGTCACACTCACACTCTTCACAAGACCTGTGGAAAATCAATCAATTAGGCAAAAATCAATCAAATGGAACCAAAATGTTGCCCCTTTCCCACCTCTGTCTCAGAGATAAAGCTCTGGCTCTTTGGCCAGTTAAAATGCATCAACCAAATGGATTATATTTTTTATTTATTCATTTTATTTATGAGATTTATATGCCGCTCTATCTCCCTGACGACTCAGGGAGGCTTACAATACTAAAAACAGAACTATACAAATATTTAAAAACTATTAAACCAAGAATCTCATAATCCATTTAAATTTAAAACTACAACTAAAAAACCCTCCCCCCCATCAGTCTGGGTAGGCTAGTTGGAACAGCCATGTTTTTAGGCCACGGCGGAAAGATCAGAGGTCAGGGGCCACCCAGAGCTCCAGAGGCAGCTGGTTCCAAAGGGTGGGTGCCCCCACAGAGAAGGCCCTACCCCTGGGAGCCACCAGCCGACATTGCCTGGCTGACGGCACCCTGAGGAGGCCCTGCCGGTGGGAGCGCACGGCACGTCGGGAAACCGTTATTGGCAGCAGGGTCTCCTGCAAATACCCCGGTCCAATGCCATGAAGGGCTTTATAGGTCAACACCAGCAACCTGATGGGATAATTATAGCCATTATCTTCCTAGCCATGTATTTAGAAAGAAAATTCAAGGATCATGTCCATGGAAGAGATGAAAAAAGCAGATAATGGGAACAAGGGATCAATAGCCTTGACACCAAAATCTATCTCAGAAAAGGCAAATCCAACATTTTTACTGTTACTTTTTACCGTTCTACCATTGAGAGCATTTTGGCACACCGTGTAACAGTGTGGTATGCTGGATGCTCTGCAGTGGATAAGAAGATGCTCCAGGGAGTTATAAACACAGCACAAAAAATCATCGGTTGCTCTCTTTCTTCTTTGGAAGAGATTGTGAAGACCAGACTCCTCTCTAGAGCACTAAAAATCTCCACAGATCATTCTCATCCTGGACATTCATATTTCAAACTGTTACCATCAGGGAGATGTTATAGGTGTCTTAAAATGAGGACTAATAGACTGAGTAACAGTTTGTTTTCCAAGGCAATAATTGTCTTGAATCAAACAGTGCATTTGTGATTTAGTCCTATGTATATAGTGGCATTTTTAAACTATTTAACTTACTAAATGTTTTAGATAGGCTTTAGACTAGTTTATTATTATTATTATTATTATTATTATTATTATTATTATTATTATTTTAATTATTGTAATTTTTAAATACTCTGTAGTGTGCTCGTGATGTGGTGTTTGGGGCACCATGCTGGAGTAGCTTTCAAATTTCATTGTATTCGTGGAATGCAATGACAATAAAGCTATTCTATTCAACATCTCTCTGTGGAGGGAGACAGAACAGCAACAAGTAAATTGTGATATCATTATGCAAAGATGGAAAGTGGAAGGACTTATGGTTCAACACTGTTGTAATAGCAAATGGTTGCTAGACAAAGTAGTCACTAAACAAAGACTGTATTTTTGAACTTAGTTTAAGTCCAAATAGTATGTTATGCCATCAGTTTTCATAACCATAAGTAACTATAGGGAACACAATAGAGTAGACTAATCCACATTTGGTTGCCAGCCTTTTTACTGGATTTATATCCCAGTTTTTGTCCAAACATCTCAGAAGATGAGACTATCTGACACACCTTCTCTGGACTAGAAAGTGAAGCAAACTCTGCCAAGAAAACAACCTGGATATGTCCTTGAGGTCAATAGGAATCAAGTTCAATTCCAATTCCATTAAAGTAAAGCTTTATTTTTATAAATTAATAATTCAGATAGGAATGCTACTCTAGAAAATGCAGGTAAGCCCTTGATTTACGACCACAATTGACCCCCACAATTTTTCTTGTTAAGTGAGACATTTTTAAGTGAGTTTTGGGCCCTTTTACAACCATCATAAATATGAGTCAGTTGTCAAGCATTCGAATGTAAATCACATGACCATGGGGATACTGCAACGGTTGTTAAGTGTGAAAAATGGTCATCGGTCACTTTTCTTAGTGCTGTTGTAACTTTGAATGGTCACTAAATGAATTGTTGTAAGTCCAGGACTATCTGTATGTAAACATCATCTGAGTCTCGCCTTGTGAAACACACAAAAAAACCCCAACAACCTTTAACAACTGTTAAATATGATTGCCAGTAAATACAATTGGGCAGTGGGAAAATTTAGATAACAAAAGTCAACTTAATAATCTCATAATCGACGACAAATGAAACAGCAGATGGAAAGTCTAGTCAAACGTTGGAAAGTTCTGTTCTTTTCTTAAAAGCAGCAATACAAACACTCTACTTAGAGGAATCCCTAGAAGTTAAGTGCAATTCAATTTTCAATTTACGTCTTCTTGCATGACCCAAATGAGATCCAAGGGGAAAGGGATAGCAACCAAGCCCTCTGGAGAACCCCAAATTTGCCAGTTATCCCTTCTGTTTATGTAATGTTAGGGTAGAGGGTGGAACAAAAATGAAGAGTTATTCTTTCCTTATGGCTTCCTGGGTCATTGAAATGCCACTGTGGCCAGCCTTTGAAGCAATACTCAAGTAGCTAAGTGAATGCTAGGTTGGGTTCACCCTTTAGATGAGCCTTAATGGAAACCTTTTGTTTAAGTATTTTATATTATATTATACTGTTATAGCTTAACAGGTCATAGTGGATGGATTAATATCATGGAAATTCCTTAATTGACAAGTTGTGGTTGAAGCAAACCATGGCTTCTAGCAATATGTACCTGGAAGTAAAGAGTTTGTTTGCATGGTGCAATAAATCAAATTATCTTTAATTTAATTTAATTTAATTATGAGATTTATATGCCACCCTATCTCCCGAAGGACTCAGGGCGGCTTACAACACTAAAAAACATATAATACAAATGTTAAAAATAAATTAAACCCAGGGAAATCTCATAATCATAAAACTAAAACATTAACCCATTTAAAAACCCTACCCCCCCCCATCAGTCCGGGTAGGCCAGTTGAAATAGCCAAGTTTTTAGGCCATGGTGGAAGGCTCAGAGGTCTGGGGCCACCTGGAGCTCCAGGGGCAGCTGATTCCAGAGGGAGGCGCCCCCACAGAGAAGGCCCTATTCCTGGGAGCCGCCAGCTGACACTGTCTAGCTGACGGCACCACCAGGAGGCCCTGCCTGTGGGAGCATACTAGGCATCGGGAAGTTGTTATCGGCAGCAAGGTTTCCTGCAAGTATCCTGGTCCAATGCCATGCAGGGCTTTATCTTTGATGGCCATCTCACTCATAACCATGTATCTGCCTCCTGAAGCATTTTCTTCTCCTCTATTCAAGAAAGGAGACACTTAAATGTGCAGGAGAGATCAGTGAACAGAGGCATCCATGGTAGAGGATTTTTTTTAAAAAAAATCAAGTTATGTAGTTATGTGATCAAAGCACTGCTTCTGTTTCATATGTGCTGCACACAAGAGGTAGGGCTTCAATCACACAGCTCCCAGCTGCTATCTTGACTTTTTATCCCTATCCCTCTGGCCACCCTTATCAATGGAGATTGGGTGCTCCACCCATTCTACCAGAAACAGATTCTAATGAAACTTAGATGCACAACTTTTCCCCAAGCTAAAGACTTCCCTTAGCTGTTAAATGGCAAGTTGGGGGTTCTGTGGGTCACAAAATTTCTATTTAGTCATAAAGAAATATTTATGAATGATCCCAATAAAGTTGCATTTTGGGAATAAAATCTGAAATGCCCTGGTAACAAGAAGTCTTCAACTTTTTCAAGAAGAATTTAGACAGCCATCTAAATGGAGTTGGACTAGAAGGTGGCTCAGGCTGTTAAATGCCTAGCACTTAAGTTCCAGCTGCCTACAATTACTGTAGGCTCGAATCCCACCAGGCTCAAGGTTGACTCAGCCTTCCATCCTCTCGGGGTAGGTAAATTGAGGACCCAAGATTGTTGGGGGCAATAAGCTGACTTTGTAAAAATGCCGCTTAGTAATAAGCAGGCATATACAATGGAATGAAGGCTATTGCTGAGCGCATTGGGTTGTATCCCAAAAATTGTAAGCCGCCCTGAGTCTTCGGAAAAGGATTGCATATAAATGTAATTTTAAAAAAAAGGTCCCTTCTAACTCTGTTATTTTGGCTTAGCCTGCAGATCTTGGCCCGGCATCAAAACCAACATTATACAAGCTATATGCCTCTTTTTTTCCAAATAATAGTGATAAACGTGCCTATAAACTCCCATATAGACAGCACAGCACAGTGTGATGATGGATGGATGGATACAAGGGTTGGTCCAAGCTGAGTGAGAACTTTGGTTTTCCTCTTTGCATAGCTGATTTTCATTTCAAACCACAAATTTACAAGCTCATTTTTACATATAATGGTGAAAAATGTGGTTTTGAAAAAATAATTCCCCCCACACACACACACATCTGCAGTGTTTATAGTTCTGAGGGCCTGAAAATCTATTTTTAGATAGGCAGTTAGAGACATTGGTATTGGCTGGGAACCCTGAGATTGTGATCAAACCATCTGAAGAGGATGCTCATCTTATGAGGAAAGCTGAGATCAAGAATTTGCTATCAAATAATCTACCTAGTATATGACCGAAATCTCTTGCCAATTTACAGGGTGATGTAGATGAAAAGCCTAGATATTAAAGAACAGTTAAAAGAACCAAAGATTGAAACCAACCATTCTTGGCCTGCTTTAAAAGGCAACTTTTAAAAAGTCAGTAGAGAGATTGGCTCCTTGCCTGAGAGATCAACTCAGCAGGCAAGGAGTAGATTTCAAGGAACTGAGCCATCTCCAGAAAAGGCTTGATCCCAAAATCTAGCAAGGTGATCCTGTGGCAATTTGGGTGCTGGTCACGTGGTTTAAGTGAGTGGAGAGTGTTATGTATGCAGGTTTGAATGTCATTGGTTTAAGTTTGAACTGTTCTTGTAAAATGTCAGAAATGATTGGTTTAAAAAGTGCGGGAAAAACCTGCACTCTGATTGGCTGGCAACTGCGGCTGCTGGCTATAAGCAGCAGCCGCAGCCCAGCCAAATCGGGTCTGTTATGAGCTGTAGTCACTAATAAACTCCTCACTGAAGCACTCCGCGTCTGACTCTTCATGCAAATCTAACAGAGAGGGTACAAATCTCTTTGTATTTTGTTCAGAAGTCATCTCTTCTCCACCTGCTAAAGCCTCATTTGCAAAACACACTGAGCTTGCTTTCCATTATTTCTTTTTGTGTGCTTGTGTGTAGCTTGACATGTTGTGTGAATCCAGCCTGCCTCTGTAGTACTTTTCAGGGAGCAGGGTGGCTCATGAGTTTAGGACACTGAGCTGATAATCAGTAGGCTTGCGTTTGAGACCCTGTTGCTGCTGCAGGATGGGGTGAGCTCCGTCACACACCCCAGCTCCTGCTGACTGAGCAGTTTGAAAGTGGGTGATCACAAATTATTTGATAGGTACCACTTTGGTGGGCAGCTTAACAAAGACATGAAAAGAGTCCCCAAATGGGCATCCCCTGAGCAATGATGATGTCACCATTCAATCCTTTCAACCTGGAAGGGCTTTGGTCTTCCCAGCACAACTATAGTAGTAGTTGTGTACTTTTCAGGCAAGAAGCAAGTGGAATAGAGCAGAAGATACAGTGAGTGTCTAAAATGTCATGATGATGTCAGCCACCGTGGTCTGTTGCACATGACACACATAAAAAAAAACTATGGAACTTTGATTGCACCATTGTGGCTGCCATCTAAATTTTTTTGACCACACCCTGCGGACATCTATGGAGTGTAGCAAGAGTTTGGAGGTTTCATTCCCTGTTCCTTCTTTTTTCTTTCAATCTGCCTGTTTGGTCTATGAGACTCCAAATGTTAGCTCCATCTTGATTCCTTTTTTTCTTTTGAGCTTCTCCATAGTTTCAAAGGCTCTGAACGATGGAAATAATAGGAGCCAAGATCCATCTATTTCTTATCCCTTCTTAAGTTTCTTTAATTCATCCTTTCTTTCAGTCTAGGTTAGAAGCTTGCTCATGAAGCTTCCTCTAGCTTAAATGCCTGCTTTCAAAACCATTCACATATACACAAACACACCTTTCTCTCCAACAGGGTGGACATCTGCGAAGATCAACCCAGATCCTGGGATCTCTAAATGAATTCTCTGGACATGCAGAGCACATAAGAGGAGTCAAATCTGGAAACCTGCATTTTTGCACCATGGGTAAAAGGAAGCTGAGGTCATTTTCTTTCTGGAAAGGATGGAATTGACAGAACAAGTGAAGCTGATATTAGTCACCCTCAGCCACTCTCTTTGCCTTGGATCCAGAAGTATCCTCCTTGCATTTCTTCCAGGATGATGTGCCCGAATGAGGGCTGCCTCTTCTCCAAATGCAACCTCTCAGAACTCCATCTGCCTAGATCCAGTTTGAGTACATTGTCCGTATAAGTTGACCTCACATGAGAAAATGTCTAACCTTCTGCTTAGTTCGATCAATCAGAATTAGAACTGGAAGGGACCTTAGAGGTCTTCTAGTCCAGCCCTCTGCTCAAGCAGGAAACCCTATACCATTTCAGACAAGGGGCTCTCTAGTTCCTTCTTTAAAACCTCCAGTGATGAAGCCCCTACAGTTTTGGTTCATTGTCTTCTCTGTCAGGAAATTTCTCTTTAGTTCTTGGTTGGATCTCTCCTTCATCAGTTTCCATCCAGTGTTCGTCTTGCCCTCTGGTGCTTAGGAAAATAAGTTGATTCCCTCTTCTTTGTGGCATCCCCTCAAATACTGTTACCATGTCACCCCCTAGTCCTTCTTTGTCTTTACTAACAGTCCATACTCTGTTCCTGCAACCATTCCAAAAGTTGAATTTATATATTTGTTTTCCTTCCCAGATCACTTCCCTGCCCAGTAAGCATTTGAGCTGACACACCAAGGAGCCCATTTCTTAAAACATGCATACACCAATTTTTTAAAAGCCAGGTAAAACATGCAATGAACACAATTGCTTAATAAACCCCAGTATTCAGAACAAAACCAGAGTTTCTGAGATTCTGGAAGAGAAGCATCTTATTATGGCATCCAAAGCCACCCGCCAAAAAGGAGCCTAATTTTGAAAGATACCATCTTCACCAGAATCTTACTATCCAAGCAGAATTCCAACAGCATCCAGAAATAAAGGGATAAAACTACATACACATTGGAGAACTGTGAATTCTCCAAAGTAGAATCACAAAAGGAGATACCTTTGAACGTCCACCCTCAACTTTTCTGTGTCCCCAAATATCACATTCATGTTCTGACTCAAATGCCTTAAAAGAACAAAAGCATCGTTTCCCCCTTGTTTTGAATTCAGCTGCCAAATTGTATAAGCCTTACCTAGAACAGCTGTCAGAGTGGCCAAAATCCTCAGCATGATTGCTAGCGTTTTCATGCGCAGGGTAAGAAACAGAAGATGCTTCCCTGAGAAAGAGCAAATTCAAAATGGAGTTTGTGGGATATGGGCTGTGACTTTTACTTATCAACTGAGCCAGTCAACAAAGAGTTGACTCCTTCCTCCATTATCAGATATCCACAACAGTTCTCCAGCTCACCTGTACAATTAGTTCAGCCGAAACAATTTTCTGAGGTGTGGACTATTGAAATATTTGTTAATCATAAACTAAGGGTACAAGGAGGGATCTATGGCTGGATGGTGGCACCCTTAAAAATACAATAGTTTGGTAGCGACTGTTCCGAACCTTCTTTTCAGTTGCAATTATGCACATGGCACATATTGCTTTTGATATTTTTTCCCCATTATACCATCATTTTTTCCTGTGCATAATCTGTTTGGTTTAGCTCTCAAATCAAATGTTGCATTGCCTTATGTAGGTCTTGAGGAAGGGTGCTGGAAGAGATGAATATAGTGAGCAGAAGAATAATGGGCATAATCATATCCCACTTCTGAGAAGGTTCCTTCCTTCCTTCCTTCCTTCCTTCCTTCCTTCCTTCCTTCCTTCCTTCCTTCCTTCCTTCCTTCCCCCTTCCCTTCTTCAATAGAGCTGGAAAGGATCTTTGAGGTCTTCTAGTCCACCCACCTTCTCAAGCAGGAAACCCTATATGATTCCAGACAAATGGTTGTCCAATCACTTATTGAAACTTCTAATGGTAAGCCACTCCACTGATTAACTGTTCTCACTGTCAGGAAATTTCTCCTTACTGTAATTCTATGTTGGGTCTCACCTTGATAGGTTTCCATCCATTACTACTTGTCCTGCCCTCAGAATCCAGGGCAATTGCCAGCAACAAAGCTACTTTCATATGGGAGAATACAGAAAATACCGATTAACAGAGTTGGAAGGAACTTTAGGTCATCTAGTCGAACCTCACGCCCAAGCAGACCCTACACCATTTTTAAAAGATGGCAGTCTAGTCTCTTCCTGAAATCTTCCAGTGATGAAGCTCCCACAAAGGCAAACTGTTGCATTGGTTGATTTGTTCTCACTGTCAGAAAATTTCTTCTTATTTCCAGGTTGAATCTCTCCTTGTTCAGTTTCCATCCATTATTCCTTGTCTGGCCTTCATGTGCTTTGGAAAATAGCTTGACCCCCTTGTCTCTGTGGCAGCCCCCTGCTCAATTAGTTGTGAGCCGCCCCGAGTCCTTTTGGAGAGGGGGCGGCATACAAGTCAAATTAATAATAATAATAATCCTTAGGAAAGGAATTGAAAAGTAAATCTGCTTGTCATGTCACCAAGACCTCCTTCAAAACTAGAATGCAACTATTTCGTGCCATTTTGCTCATCACGTTTAAAGGACCAAGTTGTAGAAAATTAAAAAATACGAAGGGCAAACTTCTCACAGAATAAATTTCCCTGTTGCTGAGTGAAAATCTAGACCTCACTCCCATCTTTTTTTTTCCTCCAGATGGCTGCATTTTGGAATTGGCTTCCTGAAAGCCCCTGAGGAATGATGGGCATGTTAACCTAACACACCACTTAAGGTCTAAAAGACAACCAAATGCTTTCTTCATCCATTTGTGATAGACCTTCTCAGTAAAAATGGGCAGGCACCTCATCTGCTCTGTTCAAGAGAGAGCCAGGCATGGCAACTCTTATCTCACAATAGAGTGGAAAGTCTTACAGCTCAGTGCCTGGCACTGCTTGTTAACAATTGATGTGTATACTGATACTGATCATGCAAACCAAACAGCCCAATTCTAAATCAGCAAAGTTTAAAGAATAGCATAAATGAAAATGGAATCCTTTCCCTCTGTGCTCCTCTGGACAAGCTCAGCCTTCAGGGAAAGTAGAAACTGGTATTTCTCAGCCTGACTTCTAAGCGTTGGAAAACATTATTTGTTTAGAAACCAGTCCATTCTAAGGGGAGTACCTTCCCTCCTCGCATTTTCAGCTGAAGCACAACGTTCACAGAAGTGGATGATCCACTGGATTTCTGAAAAGAGCCAAAAGTGCCATAGGATTTTCTGCAGGGAGCAAAGTCAGCTCTTGATGTCCAAATTAAGTCCCATCACTGATTGCCTTCCTGCTACCCTCCCCATTCATCCGCCTCCTTCGCTAGAAAAATAAGCCAGTTTTGCCCAGTATCTATGCTAGGATTCTAGGTTCTTCTAATTGTATGTGGGAATGACCTGGGGAGGCATGGCAAAGAGATGCTGGCTAGGGAACAATTAGATAAGATAGAGCACAGCCCACAGCAATGAAATTAAAAGATGTTTGCTCCTTGGGAAGAAAGCCATGGCAAACCTAAACACCATATTAAAAAGCAGAGACATCAGCTTGCCAACAAGGGCCCATATAGGCAAATTACTACTGGTTTTCCCAGTGGTAATGTATGGCTGTGCGAGTTGGTCCATAGGGAAGGCTGAGCACTGAAGGATTGATGCTTGTGAATCGTGGTGCTGGAGAAGAAGATTCTTGAGAGTCCCTTGGACTGCAAGGAGATCATCCAATCAGTCAATCCTAAAGGAAATCAACTCTGATTGTTCTTTGGAAGGACAGATCCTGAAGCTGAAGCCCAAATACTTTGGCCACCTGATGAGAAGAGAGGACTCCTTGGAGAACATCCTGATGTTGGGAAAGATGGAAGGCAAAGGGAGAAGGGGACGGCAGAGGAAGAGATGGTTAGATGGTGTAACCAATGCAATGAACATGAATTTGGGCAAACTCCAGGAGACAGTGGAGGACAGAGCAGCCTGGGATGCTGTGGTCCACGGGGTCCTGGAGAGTTGAGCATGACTTAGAAACTGAACAGCAACAAAAGCCCACAGCAGCACAGTGTATGGAAGTAGAAGCTCAGAAGGGACCTTCCTTGGCTTCTCAGCCTGTAAAAGAGACAGCAGGAGATTTATACTTTTAGGCTTGCAAGATTCTGTTCATGTAGCTTTACAATAAAGTAGAATTAGCTTATCTAGCCGTGTTTCCTGTCTGGTTCACCTGGTAAGGCTGCCAGGGCCATAAGCTGGATGTGCAGTCCATCTGGTCTCCACACACCCATCCCAGGGAGGCCCTGACCTTGTTCCCAAATCCCGTCCCTTCTGGAGATTCCTTCCTGACTCTCATCCTTGCTTGGAAAGAATGCCAAAGTATGCCTGGCCTTGTGTCTCTTGCTCAGATGGATTTCTGTTTTCCTACCTGAATTTTAGTAAGGTTTCTTTCCAACTGCAATTGTGATTTAGAGGTGACTCTATTCTGGAGTGGTTCTGAGCAGCTTGAATATCTGTTTGGCTTTTTTTGCTAGACAAAGGAGATTGTTCCACTGACAAAGTCATCCCATGAACCTATCTAAGGGGTACGTTTCACATGGATCTCCCCAAGTCTGGTCCAATAGCATAGACCACAGATGTCAAACTCGATTTCATTCATCAGGGTAGTTTCTCACCTTGGGGGGCCGGGTGGATGTGGCCAGGGTGGACGTGGCCAAGCTTGACATCACTTGTGTCAGGGGGCGCCTGGGGCGACCTGAACAGTCTGCCAGCAAAAACGGGCTCCCGAGCTCCATTTTCGGCTGCAACAGCCTCCTGCAACCCTCCGGAGGTTGGGAGTGCCGCCCATGGCCCTCACAATCTCTATTTTTGGCTGCGACAGCTGCCTGCAACCTTCTGCCAGTGAATACGGATCTCATGAGGGCCACATGCAGCCTCCCGAGCTCCATTTTTTCTGGCAGAGGCACCGTGGGCCGGTCCCCTGCTGTTTCCAGGGTGGCCCCATGGGCCAGATCTAAGCACCTCGTGGGCCAAATCTGGGCCTTGAGTTTGACACCCCTGCCATAGACCAACAATTCTCGATACTGGCAACTTTAAGATTTGTGCAGAGGTGCTCTTCAGCAGGTTCTGACCAGTTCTGGAGAACAGGTAGTGGAAAATTTGAGTACTGGCCAATCCCACCTCTGACTGGCCCCGCCCCCATCTCTTCTCTGCCTCCTGAGTCCCAGCTGATTGGCTGGGTCTTCTTTGGTTGCCCTGCACAGGAGAATGGAGCTGGAAAGCAGGTTAGTGGGGTGGGGAGGGAATGGGGATTTTGCAGTATCCTTCCCCTGCCACACCCACCAAGCCACGTCCACCAAGCCACACCACGTCCACCAAGCCACGCCCACAGAACTGGTAGTAAAATAATTTGAAGGATCCACAAATTTCCACAGGATTTGTGGATTCCCAAGTTCCAATTTATAGTTATATTTATAGTTCAGGATTGAACTGTGGAGTCCTTGGTGCTCTATGAGCTTGGTTGTTTGCCTGCAGACATTTCATTACCCAACTAGCTACCATCATCAGTACTAGGTTTGATTATTGGTATAATAGCACCGATGATGTTATGTAGTTGGATAATGAAATGCCTGCAAGCAAACGACCAAACTCAGAGAGCACCAAGGACTCCACCAGCTTCCTCCTATCCTGTTTTCCTTCTCAGCTATCTCTCTACCTTCTTTGATGCTCGTGCAAGATTATTGTTCACTATGCTTGGTGGCTGGGGAAATTCCATTCTTTTGTTCAAAGATTTCATGGCACATTTGCAATTTTCTCGGGCACTGTTTCTCAACCTTGGCGGTTTTAAGATGTGTGGACTTCAACTCCCTGGGAGTTGAAGTCCACACATCTTAAAACCGCCAAGGTTGAGAAACACTGCTTGCATTTTCTGCTCACATTATCTCCTGTTGTCTCTTTCCAACTTTAAACCTGGCAGAACTCAATCTCCTTTACTGAATTTCTTCTGTAAAGGAGAAATCTCATTTTGAAGAACGGGCGATCGTGCAATAATCCTTTTCAAATAATTCTCCTTCCAATATGGCTTTGTGTATTTTCTCCCTGTTATGTATGTAGGTTTGAATGTCATTGGTTTAGTTTGAATTGTTCTTGTAAAATGTCAAATAGGATTGGGTTAAAAAGTGTGGGAAAACCCTGCACTCTGATTGGCTGGCAACTACGGCTGCTGGCTATAAGTAGCAGCCGTAGCCCAGCCAAGTTAGGTCCATTCGAGCTGTAGTCACTAATAAACTCTTCACTGAAGCTCTTCGCGTCTGACTCTTCATGCAAACTTAACACTGGCGACGAAGGTGGGATTCCCCTGAAGAAGAGACGATGCGGAAGACAAGCAGAAGAGTGAGATGGCTGCGCTGAACACCCCCAGCCCCGTTCGATCCGGCAGCAGAAGACTGGGAATCGTATGTGGATCGCTTCCAAATGTATTTGGAAGGAAACGACCTCGCCGACATTTCCGAGAAGCAGAAGAGGGCGGTCTTTCTTATGCACTGCGGTCCGGCAGTCTTCAAGATGGTGAAGGCATTGGCGGGAGCTGCAGACGTGAAGGTAATGGAATGGCCTGATTTAGAAAAGCTTTTAAGAGCCCATTACGCCCCACAAGTATCGTGCCTCATTAAGAGACACGAGTTTTACCGTCGGAATCAAGGGGAAAGCAAAAACGTTAACGACTTCGTGGCAAGCTTAAGAGACATTGGGGGTGCATGCGAGTTTAACAACTTGGAGGAGGCCATGCACGATCGGTTTGTTCTAGGCCTCAAACACAAGGTGCTTCAGAGCAAATTATTATTAAAACCTAAGATCACGTTAAAGGAAGCCATAGAAGAGGCCGCCTCAGCAGAAGCCACTAAGTCCTCAGCGGCAGCCATGAAGAAAATTAACAAGGCCTCAAGCCATCCTGATGTGGAAAAGTCCACAACAACTCATTGCGAGCAGATAGATTCTGAATCAGACTGTAGTGAGGTGGAGGAAGGAATTTATAGACTCAGAATGGAAAAGAAAAAGAAAGACATGGGAAGAAAAAGGCAAGACTTTTATTGCAGAGGTTGGGGGGGGGCCACCCCCGCACTGAATGCAAGTTTCTTGATACCATCTGCCTTCGTTGTGAAAAAAGAGGTCATTTAGCAAGAGTCTGTAAATCATCCAGAACTCCTCCACACAGAAGAAAGTTTCCTGACAAAGAATTCAAGCCCAACAACTTCAGTGAGAAAATGGGGCGCAACTCAGAAGCAAATGGGAAGAATGAAACTCATCAAACAGTCACCATTGGTCATTCTTCACCCTTGAGAAGCAGAAAAGTACATGTGAAGGTACTCATTGAAGGAAGGCCTTGCCAAATGGAAGTGGACTCAGGCTCCTATTTATCTATGGTGTCATGGGACACTATTCACAGGCTACTTCCCAACATTCAGAAGAAATATTTCCAGAAGCAAGCACTAACTCCTAAAGACTACCAAGGGAACAAGATTCCAGTAGTTGGAACAAGAGAATTCAACGTGAAGTTTAAAGGCCACACCAAAAGTTTGCCCCTGACCATCATGGACAAGGATCGCCCAAGCTTGCTGGGACTTGAGTGGTTCAATCCACTAGGCATCGAGGTGACTGGCATCAATCACGTGAGCAACTCTGAATGGGAGGAGGCCTTGAAGTCTGAGTTTCCAGAGGTCTTCAGCGAAGGATTGGGCAAGTATATGGGGACCCCTATCACTTTCAACCTAGATCCCAGGGTGCCCCAATTCGTTTAAAGCCCAGAAGGGTCCCATTTGCTTTAAAGGAAAAAATTGATGCACAATTAGATAAATTAATAGCTCAAGGGGTTTTAGAGCCCACTGACCACTCCAGATGGGAGACACCCATAGTCACACCAGTCAAGACTGATGGGTCAGTAAGAATCTGTGGAGACTATAAGGGGACACTGAACCATGCGTTGCAGCAGAGCGCATACCCAGTTCCAGTGGTGCATCATCTGTTACATTCACTTGGCAGGGGTACAGTCTTTGCCAAATTGGATCTGGCCCAGGTATATCAACAACTGACAGTAGATGATGCCACTGCAGAGGCCCAAACCATTGTGACTCATAGAGGTGCCTTCAAATGTAAAAGGTTACAATTTGGAGTAAGCGTAGCACCAGGCATCTTTCAAAGCCTTATGGAAAGAATGCTCCAAGGACTGCCAGGGGCAGTGCCTTACTTGAATGATGTGTTAATCTCTGCTGAAAATGACACTCAGTTACAAGAAAGACTCAGAGAAGTCCTCACCAGATTCAGGAAAGCGGGGTTAAAAGTCAAGGAAGAAAAATGCACTCTTAAAACTGACAAGGTTGAGTTCCTGGGCTACATGATTGACAAGCATGGCATCCACCCTACAGATGCCAAGGTTCAAGCAATCAAAGAACCCCCTAGACCTAAATGCAAAACAGATTTGCAAGCCTTCCTTGGACTCATTAACTTTTATCACATGTTCCTACCTCAGAAGGCAACCATTGCTGAACCATTGCACAGATTACTTGACAAAAGTCTGTTTGGGTCTGGGGAGGAAGGAACAATCAGCATTTAACAGTATTAAAAGACTAATCACGTCTGATGCTGTACTGATACAGTTCTCTGAGAATTTGCCTGTTGTACTGACTTGTGATGCATCCCCTTTTGGAGTGGGGGGTTGAGCCACAGGCTTCCCAGTGGGAGAGAAGCCCCTATTGCATTTTACTCTCGCACTTTGACCAAAGCAGAGAGGAATTACAGCCAATTGGACAAGGAAGCATTGGCAATTGTTGCAGCTGTTAAGAAATTTCATGAATATCTGTATGGGAGAACATTTACCATTGTTACAGATCACAAACCTTTGTTAGGCATTGTGGCAGGAGACAAACCTACACCCACTATCCTGTCACCAAGAATGCTGAGGTGGACTGAATTTCTTGCTGCTTATTCATACAAACTTATCCACCAGCCTGGCAAGGACATTGGACATGCTGATGCACTGAGTCGTTGCCCACTTCCTTGCCACAAGGAGGACTTTGAACCTGAAACACACACCTTTTTCCTAGAAACTGTTGCCAAGCTTCCAGTGCATGCTGCTGAAATTGCCAGAGAGACTGCCAAAGACACTTTATTGGCTCCTGTTATAGGCTGGATTAAGAAAGGTTGGCCTCTTCAAGATCTACCTCACCTTGCCCAACCTTTTAAGTCCAGGCAAACTGAATTATCTGTATTAAGAGGATGTATTTTGTGGGGTAACAGGGTGGTTATTCCTGCAAAACTGCAAAGAGAGGTTTTGGAAATGTTACATGAGGGTCATCCTGGTATTGTAAGGATGAAGGGATTGGCCAGGAGTTATGTATGGTGGCCAGGTATTGACAAAACGGTTGAAAACTGGGTTGCATCTTGTCCCAACTGTCAGGTAGTCAGGCCTGCCCCACCTCTCACCCCCACACAGGAATGGGAATGTCCTAGGGGCCCATGGTCTAGGATTCACATTGATTTCGCTGGCCCTACCAGAGGGCACACCTTTCTTATTATAGTAGATGCATATTCCAAATGGCTAGAGGTAATCCCCATGGCATCCACCACAACTGATGCCGTCATCAAACATCTCAAAAAACTTTTTGTAACCCACGGGTTACCTGATGTTCTTGTCTCTGACAATGGCCCTCAATTTACATCCAACCTTTTTGAATCCTATTTAGCACAACAGGGTATCAGACATGCCCTTACTGCCCCTGGGCACCCTTCGGCTAACGGCTGGGCTGAACGCATGGTACGTTTTACCAAGGAGAACCTTCAGCAACTGGGTCCTGGGGACATCACTGAGAAAGTTGAAAAACTTCTTAGTGTTCAGCACATCACTCCTAACCCATCTAATAACTTATCCCCAGCAGAGTTGGTGATGGGTAGGAAACTTAGGTCTTCCCTTGACCTCCTTCATCCCACTTACGCACCCAACGCACCACTAGATTCCACTTCCAAAGTTCTCACATTCAGTGTGGGTGATTCTGTTTATGCTAAGAACCTTATGGGTGAACTCCTGCTGAGATAACTCAAATCACAGGCCCTCATTCTTACAGGGTGCAAACAGAGGATGGACTCCTCTGGAGCAGGCACATTGATCAACTTAGATCCAGGTTCTCTCAGGAACATCGCACTTGTTCCTCTCTAGTTCCCTCACCTGATGTCAATTCTAAGGGGGAAGGGGAGGAACAGGAGGAAAGTCAGCAAGCAAGAATCAACCCCATGTGTAACAAGCCATTACGACAGGAACCATTCCAAAACCTGTCACAATGCCAAAATTCCATCCTTAGAAGTGGAAGATTGTACATCACTACCTGACTTGGGTGCTGACATTGGGCTGGAGATGGGTTGGGAGGAGCGACCAGATTCTAACAATCAAACAGGGTCTTCTTTCACAGGAAGTCCAACTAGGGAAATGTCAACAGACATATTTCCTCTCTCACTGGGTGAGAATGTTAAAACTTCTGAACCATGAAGGTCTCAACGTACACGCAAGAGCCCCACCTATTTAAAAGAATACATTAGATAGGTTGGGGTTTGGTATGGACTAAACCTAGTGGGGAGGGGTGTTATGTATGTAGGTTTGAATGTCATTGGTTTAGTTTGAATTGTTCTTGTAAAATGTCAAATAGGATTGGGTTAAAAAGTGCGGGAAAACCCTGCACTCTGATTGGCTGGCAACTACGGCTGCTGGCTATAAGTAGCAGCCGTCGCCCAGCCAAGTTGGGTCCATTCGAGCTGTAGTCACTAATAAACTCTTCACTGAAGCTCTTCGCGTCTGACTCTTCATGCAAACTTAACACTCCCCATCGTTAGCCATTCCTCCTTCAAACATCACTTCCAGTGGACTTCATTTTTTCCTCCCTTTTGGGTCTCTTTTTCTAGGATTTCTATTTTTTTTTTTGCACCCTCGGGTTCAGACTGGGCATTCCTCTTTTGCTCATTCGGGTTCTTTTTGCTATCTTGAAGAGACGGCTGCTGTCTGAACGGGAGGCCGTATCTGTGGTTTTCTAACTGCCGTTTCCCCCTTTCTTGAAATAGATGGTGGAGGATGAGGCTGGGAGTGGTCTCGTCTTGCCTTACAAATTTCTTCAGGCTCTCAGGCTGATATCATCTGGCTGCACATCATTCACCCACTCGTATTCCTAGCCTCTCCGATTTGTCTCGTCAGTCCTTCACGTTGAACAGTTACGCGCTGTGGTTTCCCCTCCCAACTGTCCCAACTCAACTGTCACCGTCAACTGCTAATTCCCCTTGACTGGTTTGGTCACCATTCGAATTGCTTGAAATCTTCAGCTTTGTATGCTGAGGTTCTCACTGGGGTATCTACAGCATGGAAGTGAAAATGAATATATTCTTCTCCATGGATCCATTTGCTGTGGGGATACTGCACAAAGAGAGCCGTGTAAATTTATGGAGGAATGAAATCAGGAATTTAGTAGCCCCTTTAAAAAATATTATTTATTTGTCAAAAGAGCCTTGGTGGTGCAGTCTGTTAAATGCCTAGCACTTAAGTTCCAGCTGCCTGCAATTACTGCAGGCTTGAATCCCACCAGGCTCAAGGTTGACTCAGCCTTCCATCCTCTCAGAGTAGGTAAACTGAGGACCCAAGATTGTTGGGGGCAATAAGCTGACTTTGTAAAAATGCCGCTTAGTAATAAGCAGGCATATACAATGGAATGAAGGCTACTGCTGAGCACACTGGGTTGTATCCCCAAAAATTGTAAGCCACCCTGAGTCTTCGGAGAAGGGCGGCATACAAATGTAATTAAAACAAAAACAAAAACAAAAAACAAAAATTACACATTCATAGAAACAAAATGAAAAAAACTAAAATGTGATAAGGGCAATAGGCACCACTTATGCATGCCCCCTAAGGAACCCTGAGGTCCACAGAAGTTTTGATGAACACGGTTTATTAAAAGGCACCTGTGCTTTTGTGAGCTGCAGCTGCCTCAGATGCATAGAGTGCCTGACCTCGAAAGTTAAATCCTACATCAATCTAGACTCTCCGAACAGCTGATAAAAAGACATCCTATTTTTTTTAATGACATCTGTCTAAAAGTTTATAGAAATGATTCTCTGTATGGTAAAAACATCACCTTGCCTTTGATTGGCTTGGGCTAGGCACAGTGTCCTAGGGTTAACCCCTGTCATTAATAAACTACGGCTTTAGGTATAACAGCCAGTGTGAACCTATTCCAGCCAGCAGTGGTTCATTTAGCAAACCCTCATAAATAGTCCATTTCACTGATTATTCAGTTAATCTGTAAATGATCATATTTGCAGCTCAGGGTTGGATTGTGGGGTCCTTGGTGCTCTCTGAGTTTGGTTGTTTTCTTCCAGATGTTTCATTATCCAGCTAGATAACATCATCAGGGTGCAGTGTGTTGCACCAGGGACCCCTCTATTCAATGTATACTTTGCCTTTATTGTTATACAGCATACGTACATGATACTTCCTGCCCATAAGAACAGTCCTAAGAAGGTGAGGTTGGCCCATAGTCGCCCAGATGGGTTAGTATCTAAGGTAAGACTAGAATGCAGAGTCTCCCAGCACCTAAACCACTACACAAAATTGGAACTTGGATTTGAACCTATAGCTTAGAGCAGGACTGTCAAACACCTGGCCCATGGGCTGGATGCGTCATGCACTGGCCATGTCCACATGCCCGGTTTAGTGAAGGGGAAAAAAGTCCCTGTATGTCATGTGACAAACGCCATGACGACATGAGTTTGACACCCCTGGCTTAGAGTTTTTCATCCATCCTTTGGAAACACTTTGTTAATTAAGAGTCCTTGATAAGTTTCGGATCTTTTAGAGCAGGGGCATCAAACTCTATTTCATTGAGGACCACATCAGGGTTGTTTGACCTCAGGGGGCTGGGGTGGGTGTGGCAAGCTCAAGGTCACTTGTGTTGGGGGCACGTATGGGGGTCTGAGAGCTCTGCCAGCAAAAACGGGCTCCCGAGCTCCGTTTTCTGCTGGGACGGCCTCTTGCAACCCTCTGCCAGCGAAAACAGAGCTTGGAAGGACTGTGGGCGGCTCTCCTGGCCTCCATTTTTTGCCATCAGGGGCACCACGGGCGGGTCCTTCCCTGTTTCCAGGGCAGCCCCATGGCCTGATCCAGCCCCCAGGCCTTGAGTTTCACACCCCTGTTTTAGAAGGTGCTATCAAGATATTGCTATCTCATGGTTGTTGAAAGATTTTTTTCTCTCCCTTGGGCCAACATAGCCTTGATGGCTTTTTTGGGAGCCTTGTATTATATGATGGGACTTGCTACCCTGCAATGATTACAGTCCCCGTTGAATTCATCACCATAAACAAGGCCTAAATAGGAATCAGTGGTGGGATTCAAAAAATTTTTACTACTGGTTCTGTGGGCATGGCTTGGTGAGTGTGGCTTGGTGGGCATGGCAGGGGAAGGATACTGCAAAATCCCCATTCCCTCCCCACCCCACTAACCTGCTTCCCAGCTCCGTTCTCCTGTGCAGGGCAACCAAAGAAGATCCAGCCGATCAGCTGGGACTCAATGGGAGGCAGAGGGTAGATGGGGTTGGCGGGGCCAGTCAGTGGTGGGATTTGCCGGTTCTCCAAACTACTCAAAATTCCCACTACTGGTTCTCCAGAACTGGTCAGAACCTGCTGAATACCATGTCTGATAGGAAGGCTTTCCAAATGAAGATGGAAATGTGAAATAAACGAGAACGAAGCCAAAGCAGAAACACGGTGTGGGTTTCTCAGCAGCAAGATGGAATTCAAAGAGTAGCAAGAACAGCCCCATTAAGTGGCAGATAAAATTTAAATCCCAGAGATTCCCAGCAACAGGGAATTCTTTTGCCTTTGGGGCCAAAAGAATATGAGCCAGAAACGTTGCTGACTCCCACTTATCTACATTTTTTCCCCTTTTAATGAGAGTTCAGTAGCACAACAATGAGTCTCACATACATTCGCAGCAAGGAGGCCCTTATCTAAAGATAGAAAGGAAACAGGGAAGGGCCAGGATAACAGAAACACCCTGTTAGCAGACTCTGAGTCAGCCCTGGGTGTACTCAAAGGAACGTTCACAGTCTTCCTCCTACACACCAGAAACACAGCCCTTTCTTCTTCAGCACAAACCCCCATCTGAAGACAAGGCAATTCACTGGATGTAGAATCAGATTGGGCTGCATGATGTGTGTAGAAAACTCTAACCAATTTTAGAACATAAAACATAGAATGTTGGAGTCAGAAGGGACCTTGGAGGTCTTCTAGTCTAACCCACTGCTTGAGCAGGAGACCCTATAATGTTTTAGACCAGAGGCCTCCAAACTTGGCAACTTTAAGGCCTGTGGACTTCAACTCCCAGAATTCTGGGAGTTGAAGTCCACAAGTCTTAACGTTGCCAAGTTTGGGGACCCCTGTTTTAGACCAATGGTGGTCCAGTCTCTTCTTGAAAGCCTCCAGTAATGGAGCACCCATAACTTCTGAAGGCAAGCTATTCCATTGATTGATTGCTCTGACTGTTAGGAATGTTCTTAGTTCTGGGTTGCTTCTCTCCTTCGTTAGTTTCCATCCATTGCTTCTTGTCCTGCCTTTTGGCTCTTTGGAGAACAGTTTGATCCCTTGTCTTTGTAGAAGCCTCTCAAATATTGGATCACTGCTATTTTGTGAACCTGCAAGGGAACACCCCGAGATAAACCCTTCCTCATAATTTGGAGGGTCTGCTTCCTATGTACAGAGAAATAGGGGTGCTTGTAAATTAAAAGACCACAGATTGTTCAGAAAATTCATATTTGGTTTCATGGAATGAATCAATTCATTAACAGTTGATTCAGCAAGTTCCTGTCCCAAGGTCCTAATGTGACTCCATGGGTTCATATAGATTCCCAGTACAAGCCATGATGACTTTATGGGTGTCAGAGTGGTATTGTGTACTGTAAATGGCCTGAATTATGTCATCGATCCTGGATATCATGACATGACTGAACCGTTGTAATTGTCCATGAAATATGTAATTGCCACATGAAATATGGCTATTGTTTATTGAAATGCTTCCTTTTATATGTGTGTGTGTGTGTGTGTGTGTGTGTGTGTGTCAGTTTTATGCCATGGACAAGGCAGCAGGCTAGAAACCAGTAGTCTAATTCTGCCTTAGGCATGAAACCATTGCGTGACCTTCAGCCAGTCATTCTTTCTCAGCCCCAGGAAGGAGGAAATGGCAAATCACTTCGGAAAAGCCTTGCCCAAAAAACAAAATGCTTGTTCATGTTATTTATTTATTTATTTATTTATTAATGGGACTTATATGCCGCCCCATCTCCGAAGACTCGGGGGGCTTACAATAAAAACAAGCACAATAAATATTTAAAAAAGAATTAAATTAATGGTCCCAATTAATACAAAACTTAAAAACCACCAAAATCTAAAACACCCCACCCATGGGTCACAGCCCGGATTGGTCAAATAACCAGGTCTTCAGGTCATGGCGGAAGGTGCGGAGGTCAGGGGCCAAGCGGAGCCCCAGGGAAGTTGGTTCCAGAGTTCAGGGACCGCGACAGAGTAGGCACGTCATCGGGGGACCGCCAGCTGGCATTGCCCGGCTGATGGGACCCCAAGGAGTCCCTGTCTGTGACTTCGTACAGGGCGGTTAGTATTCGATGTCGGCAGCAGTCTCTCCCTTAAGTAATAAGGACCCATGTCATGTAGGACTTTGTATGTTAAAGTTAAAACCTTGAATCTCACCCGGAGGGCAACCGGCAACCAATGCAGGCAGTGCAGGAGGGGGCTAACATGGGAGAACCGGGAAACTCCCATCACCGCCCGCGCTGCCGCGTTTTGCACCAGCTGCAGTCTCCGGATGGTATGCAAGGGCAGTCCTAAATAGAGAGCGTTGCAGTAGTCGAGTCGCGAGGTAACAAGGGCATGAGTGACTGTACGCAGGGCATCCCGGTCCAGGAACGGGCGAAGCTGGCGAACCAGCCAGACCTAGGCATCAAAAATAACTCAAAGGCAAAGTAAGAGGCAGTCTGGTCTAGTGGTTAAAATACCAGGCTAAAAACCAGGAGACCGTGAGCTCTAGCCCTCCCTTAGGCACAAAACCAGCTGAGTAACTTCAGGCTAGTTCTTCTCTCTTAGCCCTCGGAGGGAGGCAAACCAATCCTGAAAAGGAAAGTCCTACACTTAGGCAAGAAAAACCAAAAGCCCGCATATGGACCGGGTGAAACCAGGCTCAATAGCAGGAACTGGGAGCAGGATCTTGGAGTCTTAGTGGGCAACCAGCTAAATACGAGCCAGCAGCAGCCAAAAAAGCCAATGCAATCCTAAATTGCATTAACAGAGAGAAACAACCGAGATCAAGTGAGGTACTAATACCACTCTACAAAGCCTTACTGACACCACACCAGTGGTGGGATTCAGCCAGTTCGCGCCACTTCGGGAGAACCAATTGTTAACTTTCTGAGCAGTTTGGTGACCTCATTGTTGGAATAATAAAATTAGGGCACAGAACTGGTTGTTAAATTACTTGAATCCCACCACTGGACCACACCTAGAGCATTGCATCCAGTTTTGGTCACCACACTATAAAAATGATGTTGAGACTCTAGAAAGAGTGCAGAGAAGAGCAACCAGGATGATGAGAGGACAAGAGGCTAAAACATATGAAGAACGGTTACAGGAACTGTGCATGGCTACTTTAGTGAAGAGAAGGACCAGGAGAGACAGGATAGCAGTCTTCCAATGTTTGAGGGGCTGCCACAGAGAGGAGGAAGGGGTCAAGCTATTTTCCAAAGCACCAAACAAGGAATAATGGATGGAAATGGAACAAGGAGAAATTCAACCTGGAAATGAGGAGAAATTTTCTGACAGTGAGAACAACTAACCAATGGAACAGAAGTTACCTTCAGAAGATGTGGGAGCTTTATCACTGGAAGCTTTTAAGAAGAGACTGGACTGCCCTCTGTCAGAAACGGTGTAGAGTCTCCTGCTTGGGCGGGGGGTTGGACTAGATGACCTACAAGGTCCCTTCCAATTCAGTTTAAATACAAATGTATTATCTTCACAAGAAAATTGCAGGGATTTGTTCCAGAAGTTGCCAGAAATCCAGACTGACTCAAAGGAACAAGTATAACAAAAATATTCATTATATTATGTTTATAATATTATGTATTTATGTTTTTGTTGCATCGCTTTCTCATTTGTCCATTTCTAAACTGTTGGCTATGCTCTCTTTTATCTGACACTTCCCTAAGCATCTCTTCATCCCATCTTCCAAGGTCTTTTCCCCATACTAACCGTGGTTCTGCTTGATGATGCAATGTGGGTCCATGCCAAGTATACCATCCAGGCCCCATTCAACATATAGGCAGACAGACATCTCCCTCCCCCTCTCTCTCCCTCCTTCCCCTACACTTTCCTTTCTGTTTTTAATCCTACATTAAACCTAAACCTTTAGCTGAAACCTTGAAGGACAAAGAGCTCACAGTGTTATTTTGAATTAAGAGACCTGGATGAAATGTGTGTGAGACCAAGTGGAGATTTTTAACATCTTCCAGTGGAAGAAGATGAAAAAATGTGTTGCAGTTGCATGATTTTCATGAAATCATAGTGTATTTTGTGAGAATCTCTTGAAATACTCTGAGATTTTTTCTCCCTTCTGTTCAATTATGTCCAATTCTCAGAGACTGACTGGACTGCAGATCTCTTGGCAAGATTTCAGAAGTGGTTTTCCCTTGCCTGCTTCCAAGGGTTGAAAGAAAGGGACTGGCCCAAGGTCCCAGCTGGCTTTGTAACTAAGATGAGACTAGAACTCAGCCTGGTGCCTTGCCAAAAATCCAACACAGAAACCAGCCCTGCATATATTTCACAAAAAAACCACTAGAGGGTAGTATTGCTGCAAATGTTTGCTCTCTCTTAACTTACATGTTCAGTCTCTCTCTTTTTAAAATGAAAATATTGTTCTTTGTAATGTATTTTAATAACGCATTACCATTTCAGCATCCCACACCTTTCCTTACTTGGATGCATCAACTAAGCTATGCAGAGTGGTTAAGCAATTCTTCTTCCAATGTGGCTGATCCTGATCAGATGGGGAAGGGAAGGTGATGGGTTAGGAAGTACTTGCTCTTGTGCTTTGCTGAGATCCTGGTCAGCTCCCTGTGCCTACCCTTTGCATTCCAAGAAAGAAAATGATTGCTAAATCATTGCTGAGAATGATGTTTTTTTTCTTCTGCATTAAGATGCACTTACAGGTACTCTTCCCAGTTTTTATTTATTTATTACTAAATGTATTGGCTGCCCATCTTAACACAGGGTAACAGTTGGATAGGAGAAGATCTTCATCTTCCCAAGCCCTGAATTTGATGAGAGAAACATATGTTATTGGTAAAATATAAACTCATCTACTGACTTTGCCCCTGGTTCATTTGCTGGCCATCTCTGAAGTCAAAATATTTTCCTACCTTGGACCAGGCCACTAACTTCTACCCTCTACAGGCTGGCTGGGGAATTCTGGGAGCTGAAGTCCTGCCCATTGTTGCTGAGGTTGAGAAATGCTGGTTTAATATCAGAGCAGGCTCTGGAAATGTTAATATTTTGGTGAAGATAAATAGATTTGCCCAAGCAGATCCTACACCATTTTTGACAGATGGCTGTCCAGTCTCTTCAGTTACTAGGACTGCAAGCTATTAGCATATTAAAAGAGAGAAACCTCCTCCCCAACACTGATGATGTTACCTAGTTGGGTAATGAAATATGTGCAAGGAAATCACCAAGCTCAGAGAGCACTAAGGACTTCACAATTCAACCCTGGACTCACAGAGATTCTCTTCTAATTGTAGAACGGAGAACTGCCATAATAGCTGAATCTCTCTGGATAGCTTATAATAAAATGCATTAGATTGCATATCAATATACAAATCATTTAATTATTCATTTGGGCAATACCAAACTACAATGTAAAGAAAGCAATCTGCCAGAAATGCTTTCCTTTCTTTAAATGGGATGAGAAATAAATATTCTAGAAAACAAAGTAATGATGCTGCAAATCTTGACTTGGAAAGCACCAGTTTTTAGCAGTCTAAATGAATTGAATTTGATTCATGAGTGTCCTCATAGTTGTTATTAAACAGCCAAAATGGGCTTTTTTTCCCCTCTCTTTCTCCAAAGCTTTTGAATCCCTGGATGATTCCGAACAACGGAAAAAAGGATTTGGAGTAGAAAAACAAGCATGGAAGAACCCTCTTCCATCCAAAGCATCACTTCCTGAGGCTGCTTTCCCCCTGAAATGTCAGAATAGTTTAGTTTTATTTTGTTTTTTGCAAGAATTGGGGGAAAGGGATGGCATTCTTCAAGCACTGATAAACGTGCATTATTCCAGCTGCAGAATTCTTAGTTTCAAGAAAGCAGCAATAAATCAAAGTAGTCTCTTCCAATTCTTGTGCTGAATTTCTCTAAAAGGAAGGATGTTCCCATGAAGGTTTGATCCACCCATTACTTAATGTTCTCCCCCACCCCCACAACCAAAAGGAGGGGACCCAAGAACTTGGTGGAGAGAAGGAAGAGGAGAAAAACCTTTTGGGAACCTTTCTGGTTAACCATAGAGAAAAATGTGTTAATAGAAGAGAATATTTGTTGCTCAGGGTTGAACTGTGGGGTCTTTTGGTGCTTGATGGTTTTCTGCAAGTACCAAACTTGGCAGTTTGGTACTTTCATTACCAAACTAGGGAACATCATCAGTGCTAGAAGGGAGGAGGAGGAGGACAATGACTGTAGGGTCTTTAGTACCCTTCAATCTTGTCTGTCTTCTTGCAGACATTTCATGACCCAACTAGATAACATCATCAGGGTAAATGATGCAAAACATGTATTGCATTGACTTACTCCAACTCAGAATCATCTGTTTTGCACGAATGCCCCAAAACCTGAGTTTTCAAACCTTTTTGGTCCAAGGAACTATTAGATGTTTTTAAATGAATCCCAGTATTCAAGAAGTCAAGCTCTAGTGACCAAAAATTGGGTGCATTTATATAAACCATTTTTTGCTTTTGCTTTTCGTCTCTCATGGGACATAGTCTGAAAAACGCTGTCCCAAAGTTTCTGTGCTTGGGTATAGCACTCACTCCAGGTTGATTGTAACAAGGAAAAACACCCCCACATATACACAGAGAGAGATCTACCATGCAATACAAAGAGATGTTTTTTTTAAATAAACTTTATTAATTTTACAATTAAAATAGACAAACAACACGTACATAAATGTGAGAAAGGAAAAAGAAACAAAGAAAAAATTCTAAGTCAAGAAACAATTAAAAACAATTTCATCCTCGACCTTATTTTTATCCTTATTTTATGCCATATGTACAAGTAATCCTTGATGTGAATATATAATCACTACTACAATTATAACATTTCTTTTACAATTTGTTATGTAATCTATCTTTGATCTATCCATTCATACCAGCAGTTCCAGCTATCATAATACATTGATGTTTCTTTATTTTTTAATTCCAAAGTTAATTTGTCCATTTCTGCACAATTTGATATTTTTTGAAGAATCATTTCCTCTGATGGAACATGAGGTTGTTTCCAATATTGTGCAAAAAAGCCAATCTGGCCGCTGTCAAAATATGTACTATTGTATACTTCACTTTTTTGGGGAATTGTTTAGTAAAGATCCCTAATAGAAAGAATTCTGGTTTAAATTCGATCTGTTCTTTTGTCATTTCCTCCAACCATCTTCTAATTTTTTCTGCCAATATCTTTGAGCCTCTGTACAAGACCACCACCTATGGAAGAATGTTCCCTCCTTTTTTTGCATTTCCAGCAATTCGGACTCATGTTGGGGTGCATCTTCGCTAGTCTCGAGGGGGGAAGGTGCCATCTATAAAACATTTTATAGGCATTTTCCTTGTACGCTGCCGATTTTGTGATTGTATTATTTCTACTCCAGACCTTCTCCCATTCAGTTAAAGTGATACTATGTCCTATATTCCTACTCCAGGCTATCATGGTCCCTTTGACAATTTCTTCCTCTAATTCTGTCTCTAGTAGGTAATTATAAAATTTTGTTATATTTTTTCTCTCTGGGCCTAATAGAATTTTGTCTAGTTGCTGAAGTTTATTATTGATTCCAAATTCTTTCTTATCCTGTTTGTATCTACTCTGGACTTGAAGATATGCCCATCGATCAATTTGTACTCCCTGGTCTTGAAGATCTTGCCACGGTTTCAAATTTCCTTGCGCATCCAACAGATCCATATATTTAATCATCTTAGTAATGTCCAGATTATTTGGGTGAATCATTGCCTCCATTGTTGAAATCCAGATTGGTATCTTTAAATAATGTTTTTCCCTTATTTTCTTCCAATTAGTCAGTAATGAATCTCTAATTAGGTGTCTGTGGAAATATCTCTGGCTAGTTTTCCCGATGTCCCATAAAAAAGCATGCCGCCCCCTCTGTAAGTCGTGGTCTTCTAGAACTAATATTCTCTTATTAGTGAAGTTCACCCATTCCTTCAACCATACTAAGGAGGCCGCACTATAGTACAATTCCCAGTTTGAAAGTGCCATCCCTCCCCTGCTCTTCATATCTTGCATTGTCTTTAAATTTATTCTCGCTTTTTTTCCTTGCCAAATGAATTTTGCAATTGTCTTGTTAAGTTCTTCAAAATACTTTTTGTGTACTTTAATTGGTATTGTCTGAAATATATAGAGGAATTTTGGGAGAATAGTCATTTTAATTGTAGCAATCCTATCTAATAATGAAAGTTGCAGTTTAACCCATGTTTCTAAATCCTTCTTTACCTGTTGCATTAATTTGTCATAATTATTTTCCTTTAGTGTCTTATTCCTTTAGTGTCCATATTCCTAAGTATTTAACTTTCTTTATCACTTATAATCCCATAACCTTTTCTAATTCTAGCTTCTGTTTTCCTGTTAAATTTTTAGTCATTAATTTCATTTTCTATTAATTTTTAGTCCCGCAACTACTCCAAATTGTTCTAGCTCATTCATCAATTTTTGTCCTCTTTCTATTGGTTCTTCAATAAAAAAAGTCATATCATCTGCAAACGCTTGCAGTTTATATTCTTCTTTCTTAACCTTTAATCCTTTTATATCTGGATTCTGTCTAATTCGCGTTAATAATGTTTCCAACGCTAATATGAAGAGCAGGGGTAAGAGTGGACAACCTTGTCTAACTCCTTTCTCTATTTTTATTGAACTGGTATATTCCCCATTTATTATAATATTCGCCTGTTGTGTGTCATAGATACCATGTTTCCCCGAAAATAAGACACTGTCTTATATTTTTTTGGCTCCCAAAAACACACTAGGTCTTATTTTCATATCTTATATATTTATGGTGCCAAATAGTGTGTGTGTGTGTTGCTCCTAAAGTCTTCCTGGAACTGGAGATTTACACTAGGTCTTACTTTCAGGGTAGGTCTTATTTTCGGGGAAACACAGTAGTAGTTATAATATTTTCAAACTTGGTGCCAAAATTCATATTATAAATTTTTTGAATTAAAAATTGCCAATTTAAGTTATCGAAGGCCTTCTGTGCATCTAAAAACATGAGGGCTCTTTGTTTTTCGAGGTGGGCTTCATAAAATTCTAAAACATCTAATACTATTCTTAAATTATTCCTAATATGTCTGTTTGGGAGAAATCCGTTTTGATCTTCACGTATATGCTCATTCAAAATTCTTTTTAATCTGTTTGCTATAATGGAAGCAAATATTTTATAGTCAGTATTTAACAAGGAAATTGGCCTATAATTTTGTATATATCGGGAATCCAAATCTTCCTTCAGGATCAGCAAGATCAGTGCCCCCCTCCATGAGTCCGGCATCCTGGCTGCCAATAAGACGTTGTTAAAAACTTCCACCATAACAGGTCCTGTTTGTTCTCCTATTGCCTTGTACAGTTCCCCTGGGATCCCATCTGGTCCCGGAGATCTACTGTTTTTCTGATTCTCTATTGCTGTTTTCAGTTCGGACCAAGTAATATCTTTGTTTAATAGTTCTTTCATCTCTTCCCCAATTGCTTTATCTTTCATTTTATCTAAATAGTTTCTTATCCTTTCCTCCTTAACCTCCTCCTATTTATATAAATCTTCAAAATACTTATGGGCAATTTCTTTTTCTGTTCTATCCCTGTTGTGTATCCCCATTTCCATCTATTAGTTGGTAAATCAATCTTTTTCTTTCCCTTTTTAAGTCTGTAGGACAGCCATCTCCCTGGCTTGTTGGCATGCTCAAAATAAGTTTGTCTAGTTGTATTCAAATTTATAATCATTCTCTCTTGTTCAATTAAATTCAGTTTATGTTTAGTTATTGTCATCTGATTTTGCAATCTTGAATCCTTTGGGGTACTTTGTAATTGGGTTTCTAATTCCTTAATTTTTTGTTGTAATTTGTTTTGCTGGGCATATTTTTCTTTATTCCTCTTGGCATTATAAGAGATTGTTATACCTCTTATTACTGCCTTCATTGTGTCCCAAATGTTTTGTTTCAGTAGTTACTCCATTATTATTTTCCTTTAAGAAATAGTTTAATTCCTCCTTAAGCTTATTCGTATATTCTTTTTCTCTAATTAACTGGGTATTTAACGTCCACCTTTTCTTTGGTTTTTTCCTACCTTTCCAGATTATCTGAATTGGATTGTGATCTGCCCATTCATTGGGTAAGATTTCAATCCCTTTTATTTCATTTGCTATTTCCCCATTCATCCATGCCATGTCAATTTGTGTCCATATTTGGTGAGGGTTTGAGTAGAATGTAAATTGTTTTTTCTCAGGATTTAACCTTCTCCATATATCAATCAAATTTAACTCCATCATCTTTTCCACACATATTTTTGGTAGCTCTCTCTTTTCCCCCCTGTTCCTCCCCCATTACTGTGATCTTTTGGTAATCAGCAATAGCATTGAAATCCCCTATGATACAAATATTTCTTTTTCCAATCCTACTATTTTTCATATAGATACTTAAAAACTCTTTTTGATCTCCATTCGGGGCATAAATTACCACTAAAAGAATTGGGATAGCTTTGATCCAGATCTGCAAAACCAGAATTCTTCCATCAGGATCCGACCATATTAAATCTACTTTCATATCCTCTTTAACATACACTGCGATCCCTTTCTTTTTCCCATCATCTGCCGGTGCGGTGAATAACTTCCCTAATTTCGGGCATTCTAAATATTTTTTGTCTGATTTCTTTATATGGGTTTCTTGTAGGCAAACTATATTAGTGTTTTGTTTGATTAATTTAGCTATTGTCCTTTTCCTTTTTATCATAGAGTTTAGACCATTTATGTTGATTGATAATATTTTCTTTTCTTCTTCCATTATTTAGTTATGTTTCGCTCTTTGTCTTGTGACTTGTGACTTTGTCTCTTTGTGCCTGAAAATGTATCCTACCTTCTTCTCTCTCCTGTTGTAATTGATTATTTTCTTGATTTCCTAAAGTTCCATCACTATTCTTGTGTTGATCTTGATCTTCTTGGGAGTTCACTTCCAATTCATCCTTACTGCTCTGTTCTTCCAGGCCTACCAACCACTCATAAAATTCCTGGGCCTTTCCCTTAGAGTCTATTTTGATTTTCCTTTCCTCCCATGAAACTAACATCCCCCTGGGATTAGCCATTTGCATACAATTCCTTTTTGATTTAGATGGGCCACTAGAAATTTATAAACTCATCTTTGTTCTTCTTAGCCTTCTTGGTAATTGTTTGAGAACCAAAACTTCCTTACCTTTATATGTGATTGGTACTTCTCTTGATATCTTGTATATGATGTCCCGGACGCTCCTTCTCGCAAATCGTATATGGACTTCTCTTGGGCATTTGTGGCGTCTCGTATAATTTGTACTAACTCTGTAAACTTCATCGAACTCTCTCAAGGTATCGTCTTTGTCCTTTTCCAATAATCCTGCCAGTATTTCTGCCATTACCTGTTCCAGATCTTCTTCTCTTGATTCCACTATGTTCTGGAATCTCAAATATAGCAGCCTTGCCCATCTCTAGGTAGACCAGTGAGTCCTCCATTTCTTTACTCACATTCTTTAGTTGTTCATCTACCCTTTCCAATTTCCTTTCAGTTCTTTCTGTCCTTTTCTCTACCTCTTTTATTGTTGCTTCATTTTTCTCCCAGGCCTGCTGTATTATTCCAACTTTCTACTCTACTTTAGAAATATCTGCTTTCATTTCTGCTTTTAGTTTCCCCAACTCTTCTTTTAATTCATTTATGTCTGCTCTCGTCTCATTATGATTTTTCATCATTGTTTCTTGCAGCTTCAACATCGATTCTTGTAGAGTAAGCAGGATCGATTGGATATTGGCATTTGAGGTGGTAGCTTGTTTCTCCAGTGGTATTGTTTCTTCAATTGTCTTTTGTGACATGGGTGAAGATGTTACTGACGTAGTTGTCAGTGTCAGAATGGCCTTTCTTCCAGTTTTCAGAGTTGTAGTTGTTGTAGACATCATTTCTTTTAAGATTTGTCTTTGTTGTTGTAATATATTAATTATATTATCCCAAATTAACATTCAATGGTAACAGTCGATGGTAAGTCATATATATTGAAATTGATCGGTAGCCCAATTAATTCATCTCTCTCTCTCTTAGATATCTAAACTCTATTTTAATTTAATAGGGTAGTGTCTCTTATGAATAAAAATATTAACCCAATATACTTTCAAGTCTGATTTCTGTATCACATATATAGTTTATATATAACCTAACATTTGTTATTGAGTCTCTATCCGTAAGTTCAAAGTAATCCTAATCAGCAATATTTTATCTTATCTCTCTAGTCTGAATCTTATTTACCAATACTTTGCCTAAATCCAAATATATATAAATACTATAAGATACTTTGTCTATGGGACGTTTTATCTAAGTGTCCTATCAGACCTTATTTTAAATATCCTTAAGCATAAGCAACAGTGCAATAGCCAGAAAGTAAATCAATTAAATAATTAAGGTAATCATCCCAGTAAATACAACTATTAATATATAAAAATTAATTGTAATTATTAATTAATCAATGCTTAAAATTATTATTTCCCTTATTTTTTCTATATATATAACTGGCAAGAATATAACTATCAATATTACTAATAAATCAACCACATCAGGCAAATTACATCATGGTTGCCATAATCAATTTCCCTTTCTACCACATATATATAAACTTATATAACACTATGTAAAAAAAATTGAAAGAGGAACATTAACTAATCAAAAGACCAACAAGAGGAAAAAGTAGAAGAGAGTAAGGGGAAAGAATCTTAAAGTAGCTATTCAGCTTTCAGTCTCTAAAGTTACACGCTTGCAATCCAAATACACCAGAAATGGAGAGTTGCTGAATGTCCTCACAAAGTCTCAGCTCACGCAGTGATATCCAGTTCTCTTTTCGTCTTAGAATTCTTAAGTTCGGTTTTTCTTCAATTAAAGCAGACCGTTCAATTGAACCTATGCACACTCAGATCAGTGGCCAAAGGACTTTTAAAAGTTTCAAAAGTATCTAGATATCCCCTTTTGCACCGCGTTATCTCCACCAATTTCACTCGCTCAGGTCTTCTTCTTGTCTCGAATGTATTACAATCATTCAAAATAGAAGTGATCCAAATTCCCCAGACCTTCCAGTAGCTAAATTTTCTTCCGTTTATAACTGTGTAGCAAACGTCACCAGCCTCCCAGTCTTCTTTGCTTTATTTATTACTGTCTTATTTTCTGTCTGTCAAGCCCTTTCACTTTCACCCACCTCACCTCCGTTCCTTAGCTGCTTCCTTTTAGGGCTCCGATCAGGTTCTTTCAACAGCCTTCTGTGGATCCACAGCACTCAGAGTTCTATCACCATCGCAAACTTCCTCGCCTGCAGCTTTCACCATTAATCACCACAATCTGTCACTCACTCGCTTCATCAGTGGCAGACTGGATTTGGGGCCGCCATTAGCAAAACAGCAGTCTCTTGCTCATTGGGCTCAAGAGGGTTTCTCTTCACTGCAATGGGAGTTGCCTTCCCCACACTGCAGCTCGAGTTTCCCCACACTGGCACACTTCTCTCCGGGATTCGTGCACCCCAAGGGATCGCACCAACAGCAAGAAGAGGTAAGAAGAACCACAGGCAGACTTCAGCACCTCTGTTTGTCCTGCCTCACCACCAGAAGTTTTTTTCACAAAGAGATGTTTTAAAGAGATGCCGGCTGGCGGTTCCCCAATGACGAGCCTTTTCTGTCGCAGCCCCTGATCTCTGGAACCAACTCCCCTTGGGGCTCTGCTTGGCCACTGATCTCCGCACCTTCCGCCATGATCTGAAGACCTGGTTATTCGACCAATCCGGGCTATGACCCTCTGTGGGTGGGGTGGTTTTATATTTTTAGCATTCAATCTTTTGGGCTTGTTAGTTTAATTTTTTTTAACTATTTATTATTGTATATACTGTTGATGTTTTTAGCTGTGAGCCGCCCGGGTCTTCGGAGATGGGGCGGCATACAAGTCCCAAAAATAAATAAATAAATAAATAAATAAATAAATAAATAAATAAATAAAGGGGCTTCTGCTCTTTTGAAGAAAATTGGCTACTTTTGGAATTCTGCAGAGAAGCAGTGAGTCTGGCAACCGCAACTACTTTCAGCAGATGCCTCTTAGGGACCTTCGATCTAAGATACATATACACACACACACAGAGTCACATATTTGGTGCATAAGCGCACCAAAGTACCTACCGTCCCTGTCCTATTGTTTCTTTTATTTTCTTATATGTATCCATGTATTTATAACTATGTTTATACTTATACCTATTATCTTGTAAGCAACCGACTAATCAAATAAATAAATAAATAAATAAATAAATAAATATTTGACAATTCCAGGCCCCATCACTCCATCTCTTCATTTTAGTCTTACTCCAGCAAAGAACCACGCATCATAGTGACAAAATTAAGAAGAACGAAAATAAGAACTCCAGAGTCTGTTGTAAGAATAACGTTGATGAGAAATCTACAAGATGAATTTAAACTCCTGCATTTTGAAAAACAATACCTCTATGCTAGACTACAAATAAAAGCCCCGGAGATCTAACAAGATCACCTCTTCATTATTTGAAGAAGGGAATGATTGCTACCGTAGCAATCCGTATCGCAGTTCGGATGGATGGGGATATCTCTGTCGATTGCAGGGAAGAAATGTTCAGTTTCTCTGTGTGTGTGTGTGTGTGTGTGTGTGTGAGCAAGAGAGAGAGAGAGAGACACACACACACACACAGCACGGATCAACCTTCCCGACTCAGGCCTCCTTCCCTGCAATCGTCATCCAGTGGTGCAGCTGCTTGCCTCCTGACTGTCGGAGCCACGGAGAAGCGCACGCTCTGGCCTTCCACGCCCAGCCTCCAGCCCTTGCCAAGAGACGGGGCTGTGCCAGATACCAAAGGGCAGGTTGCATGCTCCTCCTGAGATTGCTGCAGAGGCGATCTGGAAGACAGCCCACCTCTCTGGGAAAGGAACCCGGGCTCTCTCTCTTTGCAAGCATGTGGGCGCAGAAAAGATGAAGGGTTGTGCCAAAAACTCATCTTCCTTTCAGCTCTGCTCTGGGAGGCGGGGTTGTTATTGAGTCTGCAGAGGAAATGGAGCAGGGCTGCTGCCACAGAGAGCTGGGACAGAGGCTGTGCACTGTTCTCCCCACTCCCAAATGTGGAAGGGGTTGTTTTTCTTTTCCACACAGTGGGAGAAATGAGCAATGTCACCTTCGCCATGACAGGAGTTCAAATAGACCGAATTCCCATAGTCACATTCCTGGCTTCCTTCGACTAATAACAAAGGGTAGAGTTTTTGAAACTTTGGGCTGTCCATTTTAAAGAAAGGAGGGGGTGTTTGCTTGCTGACACTTCGGAAATAGCAATAACACTTAGACTTATATACCGCTTTATAGTGCTTTACGGCTCTCTCTAAGCGGTTTACAGAGTCAGCATATTGCCTCCAACAATTTGGGTCCTCATTTTACCCACCTCAGAAAGATGGAAGAGCTGAACCCTGAGGCAGTGAGGATTGAACTGTTGGCAGTGGGCAAAGTTAGCCTGCAATACTGCATTCTAACCATTTTGCACAGGAAGGAAGGAAGGAAGGAAGGAAGGGAGGGAGGGAGGGAGGGAGGGAGGGAGGGAAGGAAAGGAAGGAAGGAAGGAAGGAAGGAAGGGGAATAGCAACAACACTAGCATTTAGACTTATATACCGCTTTACAGCCCTCTCTAAGCGGTTAACAGAGTCAGCCTCTTGCGCCCAACAATCTGGGTCCTCATTTTACCCACCTCGGAAGGAGGGAAGGCTGAGTCAACCTTCAGCCTGGTGGGATTTGAACTGCCAAATTGCAGGCAGCCAGTAGTCAGCAGAAGTAGCTTGCAGTACTGCACTCTGACCACTGCGCCACAGACTGCGCCTTGTTGACTCGCAAGTTTTGGGTCCCCTGGGCTTGGAAATGCAGGTAGTCCTCTCTGTTGCTAAGCAAGAAAGTTGTTGAGTTTTGCCCCATTTTACGTCCTTTCTTGCCACAGTTGTTCAGTGAGTGACAGCAAGTGCTAAGTTAGCAACTCGGTTGTTAAGTGAATCTGTCTCCCCCACCGATTTTGCTTACCAGAAGGTCGCAAAAGGGGATCACGTGACCCCGGGATGCTGCCACTGTCATAAATATGAATCAGCTGCTTTTAAAACGGATAAGCAAATATGATGATTTACTATGAGACTAACACCAATGTGTTGAATATTATTGTGAATATTGTGGTTATTATTTCTCAAAATTATTTGTACTTGGACAACACACTGCTGAACTAGAAATTGAATTTTTTTTCTCTTGTATATATAATAAAAAACTTCTTAAAACTTGAAAAACAAAAGAATGAGTCAGTTGCCAAGCGCTTGAATTTTGATCCTGTGACTGCGAGGACATTGCAATGGTTGTAAGCCACTTTTTTGAGTGTCGTCATAACTTTGAACCATCGCTAAATAAACTGCTGTAAGTCAAGGACTCCCTATAATTAGTTGCACCCCTCTAGCTTCTGATCAGACATTGGGGCAGAGAAGTCCAGGAGGCCTTGGAAGCTCTCTCCAATCCTTCCTTCCTGGAAAGGCAAAAAAAAACACTTTTTCATATTTTATTTTATTATTTTATTTCATTTATTTATTGAATTTATATTGTCGCCTATTCGCCCATGGTGACTCAAGGCGGCTTACAGGATGTAAAACCATATTTAAAGCAAAACAACAAAACAGCAAAAAGAATCAAATAAATTAATAAAGTGCAATAGAACAAAATCTGAAAAAAAATTCTTAGGTCCGAGAGCCTGTGAGGAGAACCCAAGGAGGATCTCTCCAGATCTGCATGGTTTCCCTGCTTACCCAAACCAGCTGGTCTTTTGTCCCTGTGTCTCCACCCTCTCCTGCAGCGTTTCTGTTCTATTGTTGGCTCTGTTCCCTTCCAGCCCTGCCTGCATTTCCCTTCTTCTAGTTTTGCCTGGGTTTTCCTAGTTCAGAACCAACTCCGGCTAATCTCTGTGACCAAACTGTACTGCTCAACGCCCAGCAGATCCAAGAGGTCAAGTCGGCTTTGCTGAAAAAGCCAGGGCACAAGGGAGGCACCAGCAAGTAAGTTCCAAGTCTCGTTCTTGGTCTGTCACTTCTCCGAGCTGACCTTGGCTGAACTCAAGGTTGGATCCGATTAATTGTTGAACGGGAGCCTATCAGGAGAGACGTGGGGCTCACAAGGAGGAAGGAAGTAGGTGGCAGCCATCAAAACAAGCATTGCCTTAGCCCAGAAAGACAGGAGTGGGTGGCTTAACCCATGCTAAACCATAAACTATGATTTGCAGGCCACAATGGTCAGGTCCAGACTAAGCCCAAGCCAAGAGTATGCATGCTGGTTTAGCACCCTGCATATATCCAGTCAACAAAGACTTGGTGCAGAAAGCCCTCCACTTACAACAGTTCATTTAGTGACTGTTTACAACCATTGCAGCATCCCCATGGTCACGTGATCAAAGTCCAGCGTTTAGCAGCTGATTCATATTTACGACGGTTGCAGTGTCCTCGGATCGTGGGATCCCCTTCTGCGACCTTCTGACAAGCAAAGTCAGTGAGGAAACCCGATTCATTTAACAATCGTGTGACTACCTTAACCACTGTAGTGATTCACTTAACAACTTTGACAAGGTCGTAAAATGGGACAAAATTCACAAAATTCAACTGTCTCGGCAACAGGGATTTTAGGCTCAATTACAGTCATTAGTCGAGGACTATCTGTATATTACAAGTGTGTTCTAAATATAGGCTATGTGAGGTTGAGGTCCATTTCTGCTTTAAGGGAGGATAGTTCATTATCTTTTGCAGTATTCTTTCCAAGAGAAAATTTGCACCAAACAAGGGAGGAAAGAAAGAAAGAGAGGGGTCAGGTATGAAGTTGGGTAAAAGCAATATAAATGAACTGTCCTTAGTAGCAAGCTCCAGCCCAATAGGAGTAGCACTAGCATTTAGACTTATACAGTGCTTTACAGCCCTAAGTGGTTTACAGAGTCAGCCTCTTACCCCCAACAATCTGGCTCCTCATTTTACCCATCTCGGAAGGATGGAAGAGCTGAGTCAAGCTTGATCCAGTGAGGATTGAACTGTTGGCAGTAGGCAAAGTTAGCTTGCAATACTGCATTCTAACCATTGTGCACAGGAAGGAAGGAAGGAAGGAAGGAAGGAAGGAAGGAAGGAAGGAAGGAAGGAAGGAAGGAAGGAAGGAAGGGGAATAGCAACAGCACTTAGAATTACATATCGCTTCACAGTGCTTTACAGCCCTCTCTAAGCAGTTTCTAGAGTCATCACCAACAATCGTGGTCCTCATTTTACTAACTTTGGAAGGATAGAAGGCTGAGTCAACCTTGAGCCTGGTGAGATTCGGATTGCCAAATTGCAGTCAGCCGGCAGTCAGAAGTAGTTTGATTTTCTCCACCCCCATGTAAGAGTTTTCCAGACTTGATTCCTTTTCCAGTCCTTGAGAAGGATCAGTGTCCTGACATTTGGGAACACTACTTTAGGAAGTGAGTTGTCATCTCCCTAAGCTTTGTGTGGTTCAATCAACAAGCCATGATTACATAAGAACTCACCTCTGTTGTGAAATGTTTTAAGAGATCTGATGGTCTTGCCTCTGACCAGACAACAGAGAACAGTGAATGGTGGGAAAACAGTCTATCAGAAGAAGCATCTAATCCAAGCCTTACAAAGATGGCAATATGCAAATTAGTCATCTTAGGGCAAGTTGAGGTGGCACCCGATTTTCTTGGCAGTTATCTTCCGAGAATGAAAAATATATCACATTTCTAACTCAATTAGTCATGTGATATACATTTGCATCTTTGCCTAAATGATAGGATATGCAAATATTATGCAAATCAGTTTTCTGCATCCTCTTTAGGGATTTTGACTCTGTATGTGTACGTGTGTGTTTAGTGTTCTATTTCTTCTTGTTTGTTGATGGATAACCAGTCACTCTTCATGTGACCAACAGCATACTTTCTGCATTTTTCTCCAACAATCCAGTTTTCAGTCCCTCCCTTCTTAAGGTTCTCCTTGAACCTTGGGTGACTCCCTAAAACATCTCCCTGCAATTTTCTTGACAACCGTAGGCAAGTGGCTTTCTTTGAGATATTGGCTTGACTTAGTCTAGCCTACAGCCTTGGTGGTCTTATTCACGCACCAAGATAGCCCATCTCTGTTTAGGTATCAAGTCCAGATGAGATCAGCCAAGTTCTGCCATTAGTGGAGGTCACCTCATTTGTTCATCCTATGCCTGATTTTTGATAAAGCTTTCCAGTAATAAAGCGAGGCATTCATTAAAAAAAGATGTTGAGACTCTAGAAAGAGTGCAGAGAACAGCAACCAGGATGATGAGGGGACTGGAGGCTAAAACATACGATGAACGGTTGCAGGAACCGGGTATGGCTAGTCTAGTGAAGAGAAGGACCAGGGGAGACATGATAGCAGTCTTCCAGTATTTGAGGGGCTGCCACAGAGAGGAGGAGAGGGTCAGCCTATTTTCCAAGGTACCTGTAGGCCAGACAAGGAATAATGGATGGAAACTGAACAAGGAGATATTCAACCTGGAAATAAGGAGAAACTTTCTGACAGTGAGAACAATCAACCAATGGAATAGAAATTGCCCTCGGAAGCTGTGGGAGCCTCATCACTGGAAGCTTTCAAAAAGAGACTGGACTGCCTTCTGTCAGAAATGCTGTAGGGTCTCCTGCTTGGGCAGGGGGCTGGACTAGATGACCTACAAGGTCCAACTCTGTTAATCTGTTAATTAAGGTGCAGGTAAAATGGCATGTGAGAAGGACCTTGGGAGGCAGGAGGAAGAGCCAAAGTCAGAGGAATGGTTGGATAAGAGGCAATGTCGCCCACAGAAGGAATGGGGTGGGTCGGTGGCAAACATTTCTCGCTTCTTAGGCTGTAAAATCAAGGGAGATGAGAGTCTGTCCATATAACTTTACAATGAAGTACAAGTAGTTCTTGACTTACAACCACAACTCAGCCCAAAATTTCTGTTGCTAAGCAAGACGTTTGTTAAGTGAGTTTTGCCCCTTTTTACAACCTTCCATGCCACTGTTTTTAAGTGAATCACTGCAGTTGTTAAACTAGTAACGTGGTAATTTGATCACTGTGAAAAACAGTCAGAAGACACTTTTTTCAGTGCCACTGTAATTTTGAATGGTCACTAAAACAAACTGCTGTAAATTGAAGGCTACCTATGGAATTTTGTCCATCTGGTTGTACTTCTTATCTGGACTATTGGCCCCAACCCCATTTATTTCATCTTTCCCTGCTTAAGTGCTATATGTATAGATAAGTAGAGACCTTCAAATTTCTAGGTTCTACTAGATCACATGACCTAAAATGGACACCTAACATCGAAAACATCATCAAAAAAGCACAACAAAGACTGTTCTTTCTGGGCCAACTCAGAAAGCTCAAACTGCCCAAGGAGAACTGCTTATACAGTTCTACAGAGGAATTATTGAGTCTGTCATCTGCACCTCTATAAGGTTTGGTTCTGCAACCCAACAAGACAGACGGATAATTAGAAGTGCAGAAAAAACAATTGCTACCAACCTGCCTTCCATTGGGGACCTGTATACTGCATGAGTCAAAAAGAGGGATGTGAAAATATCTACAGACCCCTCACATCCCAGACATAGATTGTTTCAACTCCTTCCCCCAAAACGACACTATAGAGCACTGCACACCAGAACAACTAAACACAAGGAGTTTTTTCCAGAACGTCATCGCTCTGCTAAACAAACAATTCCCTCAGCACTGTTCAACTATTACTAAGTCTGCACTACTCGTACTATTAATCTTCTCATCACTCCTTATCACCCATCCCCTCCCACTTGTGACTGTATGACTGTAAATTTGTCGCTTGTATCCTTACGACTTATATAGACTGTTTCCTAGTATGATTTGATTGCTTATTGTATCCTATTACCATCATTAAGTGTTGTACCTTATGATTCTTGACGAATGTACCTTTTCTTTTATGTATACTAAGAGTATTTACACCAAGACAAATTCCTGTGTGTCCAATCACACTTGGCCAATAAAGAATTCTATTCTATTCCATAAAGGAAAAAGACAAATCAAAGCAACAGGAAAACCTAAGAGGGTTATTAGCAGAAATTGCCACTTGGAGCCTTGTAAAATTCTGAGAACAAGGCAATGGTTGTACACTGCACTGGAATCTGTTTTCGAATGAGGTATTTTTACAATCATGAATCATTTGCAAAATCAGCTCAGCTGTGCAAGACGATGAATAATCACTCCCTTCTGTATCACAAAGGACCTCTGACAAGTCGGACTAACTGGAAAGTACAGTACAGGAATTTATACATGGTCTTACTGTTTCCTCTGCAGTATATTGGCCCCTGGGAATACAGGTAGTCCTCGACTTGCAAGAGTTTGTTTAGCGACCATCCAAAGTTACAACACTGAAAAAAGTGGCTTATGACTGTTTTTCACATGCATGACCGTTGCAGCATCCCCATGGTCACGTGATCAAAATTCAGATGGGAACGGGGAAGTGGTTGGAGGCAACGTTGGGTTTTAAATTAGGTCGTGTACCATAATGCTTTCTATTAGGAATCATGTCAAAAAAAAAAATACAATAAGGATGAGCTATATTTGATTAGACACATTATTACTGCAGCAAGGACAGCATTTGCCCATTAACTGGAAAGAGACAGACATACCGAGCGAAGACAAAGTAATAAACAAAATCTTGATATGCACTGAAATGGACAAGCTAGCTTTAGAGATGAGAAATAAAGACGAGCTGGCATACATTACACAATTTGGGATAGATTCTATCACTGGTGGGAGCAGAAAGGAAGGTCTTAAGTTGTGAAAGGAGTTGCTGAGAAGGTATGAGAATGTATGAGATGAATATAGGACCAAAGATTTTGGAAAATATATGAGTGAACATATGTATATATGTATATATTTGAATAATTGTATATAGGAAAATATATATCTATGCGATACTGACCAAAAGTTATGTCAAACTGACTTCACTATGTTCATTGTTTTTAATTGTTTTGTTCAATAAAATATTTTTAAAAATTCAGATGCTTGGCAACTGGTTCCTATTTACAACCATTGCCGTGGCCTGGAGTCACGTGGTCACCTTTTGCGACCTGCTGACAAGCAAAGTCAATGGGGAAGCCAGATTTACTTAACAATCGGTTACTAACTTATCCCACTGCAGTGATTCACTAAACAACTATAGCAAGAGCATTACTATTGCAGAGGATAAATTAGCAACATTGGTTGTTAAGTGAATCTGGCACTGCAACTGTCATAAATGTGAGTCAGTTGCCAAGCGTCTGAATTTTGATCATGCGACCGTGGGGATGCTGCAATGCTCATAAGTGTGTTCTGACCAAGGTTTCCGAGACCGTGATTGCGCACACGCTTACTTTAAAAACAAGTCTTGGTTTATTGCAACGCTGGGAATTATTTTCATTCCCAGCCGGTAATGAATCTCACAGTCCCTCGAGGTAAGCATCCACTTTTCTTTCCTGTGAAGTGCTGCCATAAACAGAAGTATCAAATGAACTAGAAAAAAAGGCAACCGAAGTACAAAGAGCTTCAAGAATGAATCTGAACTGAACAAACGACTTTGCTTCCTGCAAAGGTTTCGTCACCTTTGCCTGTCCTTTATACCTTATGGGAGGGGCAATCACCTCCCAGCCGTACTCCCAAGTCGCCCTTTCTACTTCAGCTGCTCTTGCCTTCTAGCAGCTCTGCGCACACGCGCACTGGGAACAGGCTCCCCTGGGTCCTCTGCCTCACTGCTGCCAGACTCCGAAGGCTCCAGAGGCAGCACCCCACTCCCAGATGGTCCTGGCCCCATCTCCGCATCCGACGCAGGACCCTCATCTGAGTCCTCCCCAGACTCCCGAACTGATCCCCTTTCTTCCCCACTGTCCAATTCTGCTGCCGTCTGCACAGGCTGCCGGCGAACCACAACGAAGTGTGAAAACAGTCATAAGTCACTTTTTCGGTGACGTTGTAACTTCGGGCAGTCACTAAATGAACTGTTGTAGGTAAAGGACTGTCTGTGTTAACCGGAGCAAAGGCAGGCAGGTTGGCTGGCCTTATGGTCCATAGGAATCCTCTCTGCTGTGGTTTAGTCAGGGGAGCAAGGTGAAAGTAGATCGTGGCCGGCTCAGTGTGCAAACCGCCCCATGGTTTAAACAAGGTGGGAACTCAGCCCCTGCCGCTTACCATCCTTGCTTGAGGGCTCAGTAGGCAGAATCAGAATAGAGTTGGACGGGACCTTGGAGGTCTTCTAGTCCAGCCCGCTGCTCAAGCAGGAGATCCAAGATCATTTCAGACAAGTGATCGTCCAGCTCCTTCTTAAAAACATGATGAAGCACCCACAACAACTGAATGGCTGTGTTGTTAGAAGTTTCTCCTTCCTTCCAGATTGTTTCTCTCCTTGATTAGCTTCCAGGGGTCTCCAACCTTGGCAACCTGAAGCCTGGTGGACTTCAACTCCCAGAATTCCCCAGCCAGCCAGCTGGCTGGGGAATTCTGGGAGTTGAAGTCCACCAGGCTTCAAGTTGCCAAGGTTGCTTTGCACAATAGCTTGACTCCCTCTTCTTTGGGGCAGCCCCTCAAATATTGGAAGGCTGCTCTCATGTCACCCCTAGTCCTTCTTTTCATGAAATTAGCCAAACCCAATTCCTGCAACTTCCATGTTTTAGTCTCTAGAACCTTTAATCCTCTTAGTTGCTCTTCTTTGCACCCTTTCCAAAACCTCCACATCTTTTTTGTTTTGTTTTGTAACGTTGGGACTCAAAAACTGGACACAGGATTCCAGGTGCGCGGCCTTACTAGGGCTTTACAAAAGCGGCGCTCAACCCCTGGTTGGAAACCAAGCAGAGTTTTCCAAGCTTGCGGGAGAACCTGTGGCGGAGGGAGCGCCAGAGGGGAAGGCGCGCACGGCGAGGGGGCTTGTTCCTTGCAGGACCCCTGCCTCTGCTGGCCCCCGCCGTCGGCTCTCTTCCCGGGGAAGCCTCCTTGGAAGAAGCACCCGGAGGAGAAGAAGCAGGAGGCGCCGGACTGCGCAGCCAGAGGAGGGCGAGATGAGGCGAGCCCCGGCCCTTTTCACACGTGCCTGGTTTTGTTGACGGGGCTGGGCTCGGCCCGGCATCACGTGCCCCGACGGCCGGCCTTGGGCTCGCAGCTGCGCGGGTCTCCGCTCAATGCCGCGACTTCCTGCCTCGGCTGCAAGAGCGGCGGCGGAGGCGGCGGCAGCAGCAGCAGTAGCAGCAGCAGGGCGACGGCCGCGGCGATCGGCGTTCCGGTCCGCGTGGGGTGCGGGCGAGCGCCGCCGCCTCTGTGGCTGCGGGTCGGGCGGCGGCGCGCGGCGGCCCCGGGGCGGGGGCTGGAGGCGGACGAAGATGAGCGCGGGGCACGTCGTCTGCACCGGCTGGCTGATCAAGTCGCCCCCCGAGAAGAAGCTCAAGCGCTACGTGAGTCGCATGGGGGGGGGCGACATACCCTCCCACCTCTCCCTCCATCCCGCGTCCGGTGCCCTGGCCTTGCAAAAGCCTCTGCCTCCCCCGTCCCCAAGGAAGGGCCGGCGGGGCGCGGATCCTCCTGGGCTTCCAAGCGGGGATTGTGCGAGCGGGAGGCAGGCAGGCGGGCGGGCTGGCTGCGCTCGTGGGAAAAGGAGCGCTGCCAGCCCAGCCTTCTCGGGGCTGAAACGGTCGCTTTGGAGGCGGAGGAGGCGTCTTGGGCTTGGGGGCTTATTTGATCCCGCTCCCCACCCAGACCCCCCTCCCCCGGTCTGCGAGCGCCTCTGCCCGTTACGCAACCCGGAGCGGAGCCTGCTTTGTTTTTTTTTTTTGGAACGAGACGCCATCGCGCGCGCCTCCAGCCCCGCCGGTGGCTGCAAGGCGAGGCGGCCGCCTTTGGCTTCGCTTTGGGAGGGCTGTGTGGGTGAGGTGGCGCCCTCCCCCGACGTGGCCGGCTTGCGAAAGTTGTGGGGAGGGTGGGTGGGTGCGTGGGCGAGCCGGACCGACTGGCGGCTTCACCGGTCCTCGAAAGGAGTGGTTGGATGGGGCGGTGGGGCAGAGGTTGCGGTCGCCGTCGTTAGGACGTGAGGGGAAAGCGAGGCTGCGACACCTGGTCCCCACCCCCTCAGGAAAGGTGTAAACGGGCTGAGGGGGAGAGTTGGGGGGGGAGAGACGGGGAGGGGTGCTTGTCGGGCTCCGTGGAGCACCTGAGGTTGGGGGAGGGCGGGGCGGCAATAGATTCGGATTCTGACGTTACCTTTTAGCAGAAAAGTTACACAGAAAAGGAGACGGGGAGGCTGCAGGAGAGTTTAGAAGCAGCGGCGCCTGAAGAGCGGCTCGCTCTTAAGGCTCCCTCATGAAACCACCTGCTTCCCAACACACACATCCATGAGCGCGCGCGCGCGCGCCTCTCTCTCTCTCTCCCTCTCCCCCCATGCCCAAAATGTGTCGCTGTGTGTGATTGACACAGTCCCCATCCTGGTACGTTGGCAGCGGGCGACGCCGCTGAGCCGCCCTTCGCGGGTGGAAAAGCCTCCCCCCTCCGCCCGCTTCTCAGCCGGAGCCTATTGCAGCAGCTGGCGCGCCCCCCACACCCGCATCCCGTTTCCGAACCCATTCCCTTCCTCAGGCGCGCCTCGCTGACCCCGCCCGGCCTGCTCAGCCGGGGTTGTGGGGAGGGAGGGGGGTCCCGCCCGCCTCCGTACCAGCCCCCCGCCCGTCAAGGGGCAGAGCGGGGCCCGAGGAGGACCGGAGCAAACACCTTTCCGGCGCCTGGCCTCCGTGGGGCGGGCCGCGTGGGCCCTCTTGGCTCGCCCTTCGGCCCAATTTCCCCCGCTCGAATCCCGCCGGAGCTTCCCACTGTGCAGCTGGCCAGCGCCGCCGCGGGTCCTTCCCCCCCCCTTTTTAGCAGGCTTGCGCCGGGGAGGGGAGGGAGAAGCCGACGGACGAGGCAGGTCCGGGAAGGGCTTCCTCGTCTGGAGCCCCGTGGAAAATTCTCGGGAGGAGGCCGGGGGAGGGGTGGCTGCAGAGGCCAGGATGCAAAGCTCATCTGGGTGCCTCTTCGGTCAGCCCGCGCTGCAGGTCGCCTCCGCCCGGACCTTTCCTCTCGGCTCCGGCTTCACCCTTCCTTCCTTTTTTGAAACCTGGAAAATGAAAGCAAAAGATCAGAGAGGGATGGATGCTCTCCCTGCAGGCATCAGGATTCCAGCCCCCCCCCCATAGCTTTGGATGCTTGTAGTGTATTAGTGACTTGTTTAACGTCCCCCTCTCCCACACACAGCCCCGCCTTGACGAACTTTAAATAACTATTGCAGCCAGTCTCTGGGGAGCCTCGTATAAATAGCTATCTCTGGTATCTTTGGATTGTGTTCTGCTGTGGAGGGTGAGCAGCCGCCCCCCCTTGTTCTGTTGGACAAAATGCTCCAAATGCTGCATTTGGAACAGTGCACAATGGACAGATTTGTGCATAAAGAGCAGATCAATGGACAATTAAGCCCCGGATGGAGGATCGGTTGCTGTGTATTGGAAGAAGCATTTGGGTAGACTTCACTTTCCTTCTCACCAACCAGCCTTCCTTTCTGGCCAGGGTGCCCTTGGGGTTGTGGCTGGAAGAGGACAACCCAAGGGCTGTTGCAGATGCTGGAATGGGGTGAGCCTGGGTGGAGAACTGCAGGGGACACCCCATGTATGCAAAACACCCGCTCCAAGCAATGTCCAAGCAAGGGTGGTTCCCCCCCCCCAAAGGCAACTGGACTTTGTTTTGCAGAATAACTAAGTTGGAAGGGACCTTGGAGGTCTTCTAGTCCAACCCCCTGCACAAGCAGGGGTCCCCATGCCATTTTAGACAATGTCATCTTAAAAGCCTCCAGTGTTGCAGCACCCAGAACTTCTGAAGACAAATTGTTCTGGTTGATTGTTCTTATTGTCAGGAATTTTTTCCTTAGTTCTAGTTTGCTTCTTTCTTCACTTTCCATCCCTTGCTTTTTTGTCTTGCCTTCTGGTGCTTTGGAAAATAGGTTGGCCCCCCTCTTCTTTGTGGGAGCCCCTCAAATATTGGAACACTTCTATCATGTCTCCCTTAGCCCTTCTTTTCATTAAACTAAATATACCCAATTCTAGCAACCGTTCTCTATATGTTTTCGCCTCCAGTCTCCTTTTTCCAGAGTCTCAAAAGATCTTTTTTGTATTGTGGTGACCAAAATTGGTTGCACTATTCCAAGTGCGATCTTACATTATAAAACGGTAGCATCACTTCTTGAGATCTTGATTCTGTCCCCCTCTTGATGCAGCTTAGCATTGTATTTCCTTTGAAAACGTTTTGCTTCTCATTCAAGAAGCTTCTTCAGTTCTGAAGTTTCGCTTCTTGGATGAGAAGCGAAACATTTTCAAAGGAAAAAAAAAACCCCAAGAAAGTCCAGTTGCTATTTGGAAAAAAGCACCTTTGGGATAACCATGATATGGGAGGATTGAGAATCTCCATAGACATAGCTCAAAGCAAAAGATGAGAAAATTATTTGTCTGCCAGAAGCCCTGATGAAGAGTGGCTCATTTTTTAGATGTCTGGAGAAGCCCACTTTGGAGGTTCATGGTGTATGTTGATACACACAGTCCTCAAGTTACGACCACAGTTGGGACCAGAACTTCCATCGCTAAGCAAAGTGGTCATCAAATGAGTTGAGCTTGAGTTTTTGTGTGTGTGTGTGTGTGTGTGTATGTATGTATGTATGTGGTATTTATGTTTCTTCGGGTATTTTCCCACGTGTTAATAGTTGTGCTTTTATAGCGACGTTTTGGCAGAATCCCATCTCCCATCTTCAGGCTTGTGTACTGGGTTCTTTTTTTAATCATGTGTCTCAGGCTTGGCAGCCGTTTTCTATTTGAATTTGGTGCTGGCCCTGTGTTTTATTTGAATGGTCCTCTCTTCATCCCTATTGGCTGGGAGTCTAGGTCTGTGTTCATTGGTCTTCGAGTTGCTGTGTTCTTGATATATATATTTGCTGCAGTTGTTAAGTGAACCACATGTCCTTGAGTGAATCTAGCCTTCCCAGTTCACTTTGCTTGTCGGACGCTGACTGGGAAAGTCACAAACAGTGTTCATGTGACCCTGGGGTGCCACCACTGTCACAAACGCAGGCTGGTTGCCAAGTGCTTGAATTTTGTTCACCTGAATGCAGGTACACTGCAAGCAATGATCATAAGAGTGAGGACCAAGAGGCAGTGCCGTGTAGTGGTTATAAGCCTGGACTAGGAGCGGGGAGACCCAGATTCTATTTCTCTCTCAGTCACAGGGGCACAGTTACGCTTTCTCAGTTCAGTCTACCTCACAGGGTTGGTGTTGTGGGGAAATTTGGAGAAAGAAGTACTGTTTGCTGCCATGAACTCCTGAGGCATGAGATACCTCTAACACAGGGGTCTCCAACCTTGGCAACTTTAAGACTTGTGGACTTCAACTTTGCTGGCTGAGGAACTCTGGGAGTTGAAGTCCACAAGTCTTAAAGTTGCCAAGGTTGAAGACCCCTGCAAATCTAACAGACAAATAAGCCACAGAAGATCCATCTCATCCTGGGTACCCTTTTTTTTTAACTATTGCCATCTGGCAGACGGTACAGAATAATAAAAACAAGGACAAATAGGCTGAAAAACAGCTTCTCTCCCAGGGCAGGAACTCTATTGAATTCTACTGTATAGTGCAATATTAATGCAATATCAGGGGGTTTTCAATTCAATGTATAGAATATGAAGGATGTGTATTTGTGTTTATTTTCATAGTCATAATGTACACTGAAGATGGTATTTAATTTCGTTGAACAAGGTGCAATGACTAAACTAAACTAAACTAAACCAAACCAAACTAAAGTAAACTAAACTCAACTCAACTCAACTCAACTGAAGACACACCCCTGGCTTTTTATCTTCCAATCTTCCCTGCAAGGAGCTTGAAATACCATTCATCATCCTCACTTTTGACCATGAGGTAGACTGCCTGCACAGAGATAGTCCTCAACTTACAACACTCCATTTAGTGACTGTTCAAAGTTACAGTGGCACTGGAAAAGGTGACTTACGACTTGATTTTTGTATTTATGACTGTTTCAGCATCCCCATGGTCACGTGATCAAAATCCAGACATTTAGCAGCTGATTCATATTTATGACAGTTGCAATGTCCTTGGATCGTGTGGTCCCCTTTTGCGACCTTCTGACAAGCAAAGTCAGTGAGGAACAATCGTGTGACTACCTAAATCACTGTGGTGATTAACTTAACAACTTTGACAAGTTCGCAAAATGAGGCAAAACTCACTTAACAACTGTATGGCTTAGCGACAGAAATGTTGGGTTCAATTGTGGTCATACATCAAGGAAGTTTTAGACACCATCTTCTTGATTTAAAAGCTGCCACTTGTGTTGGCTGCCCTTGCGTTCTTTGTGGTATTTTATTTTATTTTTGATGGGCTGTTGTTTGCGCCGTTTGTCATTCACATTGAGTGGCATGAAATAGGACTGGACCAGTGGACCTGCAAAATGGAGGCAGCTTATTTTTTCCTGATCGCTTTGCGGGTGGTAAATTTTAACCATGTTGGTCAGTGGATCATCTTGGTGGCTTCTGTCAAAGCAAGAAGACATCAATCAGAGATAAGGAGGATGAGTGCGAAATAATCACTTACTTGCCAGCTTGCAGTTTGTGCTAAACATGGCTCCCAGAAAATGCTGTTGGAAAATGCAAGAAACGGAGTCGAAATTCGGTTGTTAGAGTGAGATTTGCACATAGAAGTCTGTAGGAGCTGAGCTACAATGCTGGGATGTTTATTTCGATCTGCTTATCCAACGAAGTCACAGTCATGGTGGTTGGCTTTCTAAGAATCTTATCACTTTTGTACAAAGAGAACTTAAAAAATGAAGGATGACTCCGTAAGATTGCTGGGGCAGAAAAGCAGGCTGGCCTCGAAATGCATGCAGCGGATTAGGGCTTAGAACGTCCACTGTGCCCTCTTGGATGTGACTTTATTGGAATTCAGATTTGTATAACGAGGGTTTGGATAATGATGTTCTTGCAAGGCTGGTAGAACTGGGATGGCTTGAAAACTTTCAGGAAGAAAGGAGAGGAGGGTCTGGAGGAAGGTCTCCAGTTGGGATGGATGCTTGATTGGACCATGTGATGGACTGATGGGTGCAGGGGATGGGTCTGTGAATTTCTTTTGGGAAGAAAAAACCCAGAACTCTCAGATTCGGGTTTTCCCAGATGTGCCAATATGACAACTCTAATAAAATGGAACTTTGAAGAAATGCTTGTCTCTGAGTTTATTGGGTTGGAGGATGTTAGTTGGAATGCTGACAGTCCTTTTAATAGCAAACACAGTAATCTCTGGACTGGGAGAATTGGAACCCACCTAGAATGAGGTAGAAATGGTTAAAACATCAAGTTTGAAGTTTGCAGGAGGACAAGCTAAAGGATCTTAAAGCACAATTTCCTCCCCAGAAACCATGATCCATGGTTTATTGGTGCTGTGAGATGGCGGATGTACATTTAAAGGGGGAAGATGTTGAAGATGAGGACAATTAGGGCATTAAATGTGACTATGGGTGGTCCCTGAGTTACAGCCATTCATTTAGTGACCAAAGTTACAATGGCACTTTAAAAAAGGGATTTATGACTTGCACCGACAACCACTGCAGCATCCCCAGGGTCATGTGATCAAAATTCAGGTGCTTGGCAACTGGCAAGTAATTATGACCGTTGCGGTGTCACTGAGTGAAATGATTGTCATTTTCTTTTTAATTTTTTATTAGATTATAATATAAGATACAAAAAAATACAAAAGGAAATAGTGGGAAATAGTAGGGCAAAAGAAATAAAGAAAGAAAAGGCTATTCTCAGATTCCACATTGAAGGGAATCGGGAGTTGTTACTCCTTTGGTGTAGTGGAATCTGAGAATAGCATTAAAGCTCAACTTTTTACTTTTACATAGTAGTATAAACTAGCCATTTCCATAACAACAAAGCTATCTAATTGATAAAACCCAAAATCAAAGTTTTTATTTTTTCCCCATCTCAAACACCAAGTCCAGAAGCGTTTTCCAAGTAGAAACAAAAGCATTTGTGTTTTTTTTCCTTTAATCAAAGATGTCGATTTAGCCATCTCTGCTAAACTCCATCAACATTTGCAGCCATTGTAGGAATCAAAGTGTCCTTCCATTTTTGTGCATGAAGTAATCTTCACATTATCGTCATTTTCAACCTTCCCAGCCAACTTCCAACAAGCAAAGTTAATTGGGGAAGCTGGCTTCGCTTAAGAACCATGTGATTCAGTTAACAATTGTAGTGATCTGCTTAACAACCATGGGGGGGGGGAAAGGTTGTAAAATTGGGTGCAATTCACTTAGCAACCGCCTTGCTTAGCAACAGAAATTCCGATCCCAATTGTGTTGTAAGTTGAAGACTATCTGTACTTAGAAGCAGACACTTTCCTGTCCTTTTTGCTATAATAGAAGGCAACACAAAGAAAAAAAAGTCCTTGTGCACTACGGCAGTTTTTCAATTGTGGCAACTTTAAGATGTGGGGACTCCAACTCCCAGAATTCCCCAGCTAGCCGGCTGTCTTTCAAATATTGTGGAACTGCATCTTTCATTCCCTTTTAATAGATGTTCCTGGCTAGAACATTTGTAGGATTTGTAAGACCATCTAATTCTCAACTGACTCAATGTGGCATAGGGGAAATTTTCACTTCTCCAGCAAATATATGGATGTGCAGTTGAGCTTAATAGTAACTTTGGTATCTTCTATATTATACAATAGTTCAGTGTTCCTTGAAATAGGTAGATATGATTATAAGCCATCAAGCTAGTGATAACTCTTAACGACCACATAGATCAGTGGTTCTTAAACTGGGAGTAATTACCCATGGAGATAATTTGGACATTTCCTGGAAGTAATAGAGCAGTTTGTAATGAAACAATTTGTGAGTCAAGGATCCAGTTAGGGACTTATGTGAAATGAGAGTATAGGTTTTTTTCCTGGTATTATTTATGACTAGGAAAAGAACATAGAATAATAGAGTTGGAAGGGACCTTGGAGGTCTTCTAGTCCATCCCCTGCTTGAGGAGGAGACCCTAGACCATTTCAGACATGGTTGTCCAATCTCTTTTTGAAAGCCTCCAATGATGGAGCACCCACAACTTCTGAAGGCAAGCTGTTCCATTAGTTGAGTGTCACGAATTTGCATTGTTTGGATGACTGTCTTCAAGGCAGGTGGCCCACCAAGAGGGATGTCAAATCAGTGACTATTGACACAGATCACTTTTGAACATGGATTTAAACACTGACAGATCTGACTCTCACAACAGTGTTCCAGAGTGCATCACTCTGTAACATTGGGCCAAACAAAAGAGGAGATTGGTCCAAACAGTGTAAGAACTGCTCCAATAGATAGATCTCCAATATGATCTGTCTCCATCATGGTCCTTCAGGTCTCCCAATGATGCACCCATTGCCAGCATAACCGAATCCACCCAACCTTGCTGCTGGCCACCTCTTTGCCTTCTCTTTCTTCCCAACTTTCCCACCCTTATGGACTTCTCAAGGAAGGTGGCTCTTCATATCATGCATCCAAAGTATGATTAATTTGACGCTTGGCTATTTCTGCTTTGAATTAGAACCCTGGACTGATTGTTCCTATAGTCTGTTTTTGGGTTTTCCAAGGTATACCCTATCCTTGGTTCTATTCTGACCCAGGCTTTGTCAATAATGTACCAACTGAATTTAAAAGTAAATGTGATGCTGGGAATTACTTGCATTCCCAGCCAAAACTCATTAGACACAGTTCCTCCAGGTAAGAGCACACTTTTCTCTGCTGTAGAATGCTGCCAAGAAACAGAAGTCCAATTAAGGCTCACATAAACCAACCCAAAAACCCAGAAAAAACCGACCAGAGTACAAAGCTTCATGAAGGACTCGGAGATTACTGAACTGCTTTGCTTCCTGCAAAGCTGTTTGTCATCGAGGACTGACTTTTATCCCTGATGGGAGGGGCAGTCACCTCCCAGCCTTACTCCCGAGTCTCCCTTCTGCTTCTTGCCTTCTAGCAGCCCTGCGCACATGCGCACAAGGAACAGGCTCCCTGGGGTCCTCTGCTTCGCTGCTGCCAGACTCTGAAGGCTCCGAAGGCAGCTCCCCACTCCCAGATGGTCCTGGCCCCATCCCTGCATCGGATGCAGGACCCTCATCCAAGTCCTTGCTGGACTCCCTGACTGGTTCCCTTTCGTCCTCACTGTCCGATACCTCTGCCATCTGCACTGGCTGCCAACGAACCACAACAGGTCCTCTCAGAAATTTCTAGCACCAAAAGCATCCAAAATCTTTCAATCCTGTTTCTTCAAATGCCCAGCTTTTGTTTCTGTAGAGTATCTTTGCAGTGTAATATTTTAAAAGTTGAAAGAGAGGAGGTGTAAATGAAACTGACATTAGCTCTGCTACCCACGTGTCAGTTTCACTTCAGAAGCACAAGGCATTCTAATTCTAATTTTGGAGGCTTCTTCGGGTAACTGACTTACATTGAAAGTGACCTCTCTTGTTTTAATTTACAGGTCTTCGTGGGGAGAAATATGGGGGAAATGATTAAAACATGCCACAACCAGAACTTCACCTTTTATGTTCTTGGTGTGACCTCGTGATGCAAAGACTTGCAATGCATATATTTTAATCTCTGGCCACCATGATTGTGCTGTCCAGACAGTTTATAGTTAATGGGAATTGGTATAGTTAGTTAGCAATTGGGAGCTGTCCCCTTAAGGAATGCATCATGGTAAATGTAGTTAAGGTATCCTGGGAAATGTAGTCCATGTCATGTGGCCACATCAGTAATCCTGACTGGTCACTGAATTGACCCTTGGTGGATTGGAGGAGGTTTCTTCACTCTTGCCTGGAACGCAGCATAGAATAATCATGGTTAGGCACATCTTGTTAGAGATACCCCAACATGTTTACATTCCTATGATGATCTACAGAACAAAGACACCATTATCTGCAAATGTGTTTTCTTTTTTTTGAAAAAATAGTGGTATTATTTACTGTGTTAAAGATTGGTAGTTGTCAATTTAGACCAGGGGTGTCAAATTCAGGGCCTGCAGGCTGGATCTGCCCCACGGGATGCTTAGATCTGACCCATGGGGATGCCCTGGAAACAGCAAAGGACTGGCCCGTGGTGCCTCTGCCAGTGAAAACGGAGCCCTCCTGAGCTCCATTTTCGCTGGCAGAGCATTGCAAGAGGCCCCGGCAGGCACCCCCGAGACAAGTGATGTTGAGTTGGTCCCCTCCGCCCCCCTGATGTAGCCCTCAATGAAATTGAGTTTGACACCCCGCTTTAGACTATAGGGAGGTTGATAGGGGTGTCAGGATTCCGGCAGTTACCCCCATTTAAATCATGAGTCTCGAGCCAAACTTCAAAAACTTAAAAAGGATTTATTGGGAGTTAACATGTCTGGCACTGCCTGGGTGTAGCCGACTCTGAGACACATCATTCATTGTCACCCTTGACCCTGGTTTTCCCCCCTCCCCCTGGGTGTATCGTAATTCATATTCTCCAATGGGACACCTCCATAGCAAAGAATCATCAATCATGCTTTCCAGTTAGAGTTTTGCGTGGCAGAAATTTCGGTCACCTAATTACTATCTTTGAAAACATTTATGGAATGCAGTTTTGGTTTGCAAGCGGCTGCATTGCTCCCCTCTCCCTTTCTGTTGGCAACTCTAAAAAGACCAGAGAAATATTTTATGAGTTGACAAGGGGTTTGAAATCAAACAGGAACTTCATACTAGTAGTCCTCAACATACAACCACAACTGCGCCCCTAATATCTGTTGCTAAGTGAGACAGTTAAGTGAAATGTGCCCCATTTTATGTCATTTCCTGCCATGGTTGTTAAGGGAATCGTTGCATTGTTAAGTTAGTGACATGGTTGTTAAGTGAGTCTGGCTTTCCCATTGACTTTGCTTGTCAGAAGGTTGCAAAAGTGGATCAAATGGCCCTGGGATGCTGTGACTGTCATAAATATGAGTCAGTTGTCCAGCATATGAATTTTGATCATGGGGATGCTGTGAAGGTCATAATAGTGAAAAAATAGCCCCGAGTCACTTTTTTTTCAATACCATTGTATCAACAGTCACTAAATGAACTGTTGTAACTTGAAGACTACCTGTATCTCTTTTTAAAGTTCACTTTAAAGTAAACACTACTAAGTTTCTTTTATTTGTGTATTTATATTTATCAAGAATTGTTTCTGTAGAATAAAAGACAAATTGAAAAAAAGGATAGAAAAGAAGGAACCAAAAAGTGTAAGGAATGCAAAAAAGAAAGAGGTTAAAGTTAAAGGAATATATAAGTGGCTTCAGAACTTTCCTTTTGAGAGATAATTACTATCTTACAGTCCTTCCTCCCTATTATATATTCTGCAAGTCCCTTCAGCCGCTCTTATGTTTCTGAATAAAACTTATTGTTTCCCCCATTAAATGCTTATTGCCTCAGAGCTGGTTATCTAAGATTAGCAAAGAGGCCATTCTAATTAAAACCAAAATTTCCTTATAGGGAGATTTGTGAGCTGAATGGTACAAACCTCCATGTATTTTTCAGGCCTTCTTCAAATTCACATGGGTGAGATTTATTTAAAAGCATTCCCTTGCTAAAAAAATCCCCCTGGCCATAAACAAATGAACTGGTCCATTTTTTATTTTTGCTTGGCGGAGGTTTCTGATGGTGGAGAAACATCTGACAGGCTCTGCGCTGTGTGATTTTTGGGTGGTGTGACGTTGAACCAAGACTGGGCCATCTTCCCCGCCTACGTATTTGGATTCTCCAAGTTCTTCCTTTCTACAGCAACAATTCTAAAAGCAGAAGTCTCAGTCATTTGACCTCCTTCTGCTTTTTTGGGGGCCTGTTTGTAATTTGTTAACCAGCTTTTAGTGTCCCCTAGGAGTGAATGTCGTCCTCTTCAAACCCAAATTAGAACCTCGGTTATGAAAACAGCCCTGAAACGGTCACTGGGTTAGCCTGTTTGGGTGGAACAGAAGCAGATGGCCTTGAAGTTCAAGAGCAAGTCACCCTGCTGAACTTTTGCTCGTCTTCATTTGCTGAGGTCACAACTTGAGTTTTTTAGTCAACTCTTTTCAACAAATGTGGGAGGAATCATGCTCCTCATCTACTTGCCTCAAATGATGCTCCATCCTGGCTTGTGTCTTGGTGGTGGGAAAGGACACCTCTTTAGCTAACTCCCCAACATGTTCTGAAAATAAGAGAACAAGAGTCAAGTTAAGATGTTGGACTAGGATCTGAAAGGCCCTGGTTCAAGTCCACTTCTGTGTTCACCATCAGGGAAGCTCCTAGGGTGTCTTTTGGCCAACATGCCTTACAGGGTTGTTGGGAAAGCTTACAGGGAGAGAGCGATGCACTTTCCTAGTGATACTGAAGTAAAGATGAAGAACGGTTACAGGAACTGGGCATGGCTAGTCTGGTCAAGAGAAGGAGCAGGGGAGACATGATAGCAGTCTTCCAATATTTGAGGGGCTGCCACAGAGACGAGGGGGTCAAGCTATTTTCTAAAGTGCCTGCAGGCCAGACAAGGAATGATGGATGGAAACTGAACAAGGAGAGATTCAACCTGGAAATAAGGAGAAACTTTCTGATAGTGAGAACAATCAACCAATGGAACAGGTTGCCTTCGGAAGTTGTGGGAGCACCATAACTTTAAAGAAGAGATTGGACTGCTATGGTTGTCCAATCTCTTCTTAAAAACCTCCTATCTAGGTTCAGTACAGGTTCATTTTTCCTGGTCAGCCAAGAAGTGCTAGGAGATGCCACTCAGCTGGGTCCACATGTTTGAACTCCAATTCCCAGCATACCCAACCCATCAGATATCTGGTTGGGGGAATCTGCAAAGAATATTGTTATCTCCTACTAGATAAGCCATGCCCCACCGAGTCTTCGTTTCAGTGATATTTGCTTACCAGATTCTCCAGTGCCTTCAAGAATGACAAGAGGTTCTAAAGTGTTGCCTTCACTGGAAAAGTTGGGACAGCCACTTGTCTGGAATGGTATAGGATCTCCTGCTTGAGCAGGGGGTTGGACTAGAAGACCTCCAAAGTCTCTCCCAACTCTTGTTATTCTGTTACAATCATCCCAAAGGTGCTTCCCCCCCCAAAAAAAAGCCATTTAACTTTCTTGTTTTTTTTTAATTGGAAAACATTTAGCTTCTCAACCAAGAAGCTTCTTCAGTTCTTCAAGAAGCCAAGAAGGTCCAGTGGCCTCTTGAAAATAGTACCTTTAGGACAACTGTGACTTGGATGATTGAGAATCTATAGACATTGGGATACACTCAGGAATAATTCTGTCTTGAAAATGGCAGGGAATCTTTTAAGATGTTTTGTATTATGTGATCAGTTGCTTTATAATAATGTTTATGTCACAAAATGTTTTATAAAATCGATCAAATTTCAGTTCCATGGGAGTCATAGGTCCTGGATTTGGGGTTACCCCATTTGAGATACATTGCTTGAAAACTCTCCTATTGGGCACAATTTTGCTCAGTTAAAGGTTATAGGAACCGGAGTTTCAGTAATGTATAGATTTTGAAAAAGCTGAAGGGAAGGAACCACGTGGTCCTGGGGAGGCACCCGAACGGCAGATTTGCCTATGATCCCCTTTTTTTTCTGCTTTCTCATACCATGATTGCCAGAAATTGGCGGTGCAGTTTCCTGCCATTTTGAAGCAGGAAACACACACAAACTGTAACGTAACCCTGAAAATAGTTTTTTTTTTAAAGGAAAGAAAAAGAAACGCTCTAAAGAAATGAGAGAAAATGTTCCCCATGTAGTAAAAAAACAGAAAAGAAATCCCCTTCCCCTTCATATATATCATGTTGCTTGCCTGTTCCACATGACCTCCCCTTCTGCTGGGTCTTGGAAATATGTCCTCTGGCCATCAAAAATCATTACCCAAGTTATAGGAAAAGGGATGGCAGAACCTGGAGGCAGAGTGAAAAGGGGGATAAGCCGAGAATTCCTACATAGTCATAAGTGAACTAAGCCTAACCTCGCCCCCTTGAGTGCCATTGGCCCTTATCTAACACTAAGCAAGTGTTAATCGCCGGTTGAGAAGATTCCTGAGCATAGGCAGGAATAGCAAGAAATCCATTTAATCATGTGTGGACCTGATCTTTTCACACCTGACACAAACTTATCATAAAGTTTTGGGATATAAGAACATGATCGAGACAAGGGAGGTGTTTATGGATGGACCTAGCTGAGGCTGGTGAAATAGGACAAGGTTCCTTGAATTTGTTCCTGGTGCCCATCTTTTATTGCAAGTTAGGTAGGCCTTGAGCTATAACGATTCCTTTAGCAACTGTTTGAAGTTACAAAGGGCCCTGAAAAAAGTAACTTGTGACTGGTCCTCACACTTATGGCCTGGCATCCCTACAGTCACATGATTAAAATTTGAGCGCTTGGCAACTAGCGTGTATTGTAATATTCTAGTGTCACGTGCATCTGATCTCATCTGATAAGCAAAAGTCAATAGGGGAAGCTGGATTCATTGAACGACTGCATGATTCACTTAGCAACTGCAGTGAGTCACTTAAGGTTGTAAAATTGGGCATGGCTTATTTAACAAATGACTTGCTTAGCAGCAAGCATTCTGGTCCCAACTGTGGTCGTAAGTCAAGCACTACCTGTATAGGATTATAAACAGAAAAAAAGTGAAAGCCAGCACTCTGCTAAACAAATAATTCCCTCAACTCTGTTCAGCTATTTACAAAGTCTGCACTACTATTACTATTAATCTTCTCATCTCTCCTTATCACCCATCCCCTCCCACTTGTGACTGTATGACTGTAACTTTGTCGCTTGTATCCTTATGATTTGTATTGACTGTTTCCTAGTATGATTTGATTGCTTATTTGTACCCTATGACTATCATTAAGTGTTGTACCTGATGATTCTTGACTCTTGACGAATGTCTCTTTTCTTTTATGCACACTGAAAGCATTTGCACCAAGACAAATTCCTTGTGTGTCCAATCACACTTGGCCAATAAAGAATTCATTCTTTCTTTCTTTCTTTCTTTCTTTCTTTCTTTCTTTCTTTCTTTCTTTCTTTCTTTCTATCTATCTATCTATCTATCTATCTATCTATCTATCAAAGTGGGGCAATTCTGACTTCTTGTTTTTGGAGAGCCTCTATTTCAGCCCTTCAGCCTCTTCAGGAGGCCTTTCTGTTTCTTTCTCAGCTGCTCCCAAGAAGCCATGAATTCAAATCCCCGCTCGGCTATTCAGGCCAGTTGCCCATCTGCTGAGTTACAGATGGAAATAACTGACCACACAAGATTGTTTGAGGAGGGCGGGAGGAAGGAAAAACTCCCATTAAATTAATGTTGACAACCTATGTCGCAAAGCGATTGCCTTTCCTGTCTAAACTTTGCATGTGGCAAACAATATAAATTGTGCGAATGGCCCATATTTCATAGCTCACGTCCTATACAAACTCCTTGGGATTAGCCAGGGTTATAAACAAACCCTGTCTAGAATCACCATTAGTGTAAACTGTAGAAATCCATGCAACCCCGCAAAACAGCTGTTTGTAACGCTCTGGGCAGTTGCTGCAAATTCTGTCCTTTGCAGATGGTTTACAATGGTGGAGATTGACTGGCCTGGATGACATTAAAAGGCAAAGGCTACTAGCAAGGAATCCACATTCCTTGAGGTCACAACTCCTCTTTCCCACCAGAGCAAAGGATGCCAAGACCAGGATTTTGCATTCAGCAATACATCTGTCAGGGAGATAAACCAAATTCCTGACAGTGAGAACGATTAATCAGTGGAACCAGCTTGCCTCCAGGGGTTGTGAATGCTCCAACACTGGAAGTTTTTAAGGTTGGACAACATTTGTCCGAAGTGGTATAGGGTTTCCTACCTGAACTGGGGTCGGACTAGAAGATCTCCAAGGTCCCTTCCAACTATCCTATCCTATCCTATCCTATCCTATCCTATCCTATCCCATCCCATCCCATCCCATCCCATCCCATCCCATCCCATTCCAGATTCCATAAGATTCTGTAAGTTCCCATGACTTATAATATGGCATTGGGCCACAGTGGAGTTACGTGGTAGGTTTGTTCACATTCTGCATCTCTGTGATTCATAGTTCTGGTGTTAGTTCAGAATACCAGTCCTCGACCTACAACAGTTCATTCAATGACCATTCGAAGTTACAGTAACACTGAAAAAGTGACTTAATGGCATTTTTTACACTTATGACTATTGCGGCATCCCCATGGCCACATCATTTGAATTCTCCACCAACCAATGCTCTGTCCTACACATTGGTAAAAAAAAATCAGTACACCAAATGCAAGCTAGGAGAGTATGACCTCGTTGATGATCCTCACTGTCAAGGACCTCGGAGTACTCATATCTGACCTAAGCGCAAGAGCTCACTTCAACAGCAATGCCAAAAAAGCTTCCAGAGTTGTAAATCTCATCTTAAAAAGGTTCTCCTCTGGTAATACTGAATTGCTAACAAGGATATACAAAACCTTTGCTAGACCAATACTTGAATATAGCTCTGCTGTCTGGAATCCGCACTGTATATCGGAATTAATACAATTCAGCGGGTCCAGAAGTATTTCACAAGAAGAGTACTACGCTCCTCTATTCGTAACAGAATATCCTACACCACCAGGCTTTTGAATTTAGACAACCTAGAACTACGCTGCTTATGATTTGACTTAAGTATAGTTTATAAAGTAATCTGCTTTAATGTACTGCCAATTAATGACCTTTTCACCTTCAACTGCAACAACGCAAGAGCACCCAACAGATATAAACTTAATGTAAACCACTCCAAACTTGATTGCAGAAAGTTTGACTTCAGCAACAGAGTGGTCAATGCCTGGAATGCGCTACCTGACTCTGTTGTCACATCCCCAAGCCCACACTCCTTTTCCCTCAAACTAACCACTATTGACCTCACCCCTTTCCTAAGTGGTCTGTAAGGGGCGGACATAAGCACATAATCGTGCCTCCTATTGTCCCCAATTATTCGTACCCATTTCCTGTATTTATACTTAATGTTTATTAACTTGTAAGTTATTGACAAATAAATAAAAATAAAAATAAATTACTAATTTAACAATGACAGCAGTGATTCACTTAATAAACATAGCAAGAAAAGTCTTAAAATGGGACAAAATTCACTTAACAAATTTCTCACCTAGAACTTAAATTCTAGGCTCAATAGAGGACTAATGGTATTGCAAATCTTGCTGTGGGTTGTCGGGATAAGCCAAGTATTTAAGAATTTTCTATGAGAGTCCTAACTTGTAGGAGGTACAGCAAATGACAAGGGAAGGTGATGGATTGTCAGGAATCTTTTCAACTCGATTTCTGCTGGGCCTTATGAGCAGAATTGTTTGTTGGTGGTTGGGGCCTAATCTCATGAATTTGTTGATGGTTGGGGGCTAATCTCATTAGTATTTGTTACATATTTACAGTAGCATGTCATCTTGTTTGCGTTCTTGGAAGGTCATCTGCAACAAATGGCTGCTGAACGTTTGGACAAATACAACAGAACAGAGCAGAACAGAATAACAGAGTTGGAAGGGACCTTGGAGGTCTTCTAGTCCAACCCCCTACTCAGGCAAGAAACCCTATACCATTTCAGACAAATGGTTGTCCAGTCTCTTCTTAAAAACTCAGCATTGGAGCACTCATAATTTCCAGAAGCAAGTCGTTCCGCTGATAAATTGGTCTCACTGTCAGGAAATTTCTTTCTAGTTTTATGTTGGGTCTCTCCTTGATTAGTTTCCACCTGTTGCTTCTTGTCCTGCGTTCAGGGAATTTGGAGAATAGATTGACTGTTTATTAATATTTCATAGTATAAGAAGTGTTGCGATCTTTATAGAATTGGCTGGAAGAAGCCAAGGTGGGCCTGAGTTTTCAGCATGTCAGTTGGGCTATCCCAGTTACAAAGAAGGGTGGTCCTCTGTCTTATAAGACAGAGTCAAGGTGAAGGACTGAAAGTCCATCCAACACCAGACAATCTTCTCACTGTCTTGTCACCTTGGAAGAAATGTGAGATACAAATGCAACAAGCCAGTCCATAAATGTCGCTAGGGGTGACGGGATAGCAGTATTCCTGTGTTTGAGGGGCTGCCACAAAGCAGAGGGAGTCGACTTATTTTCCAAAGCACCAGAAGGCAGCAGAAGAAACAGCGGATGGAAACTAATGAAGGAGAAAAGGAACTTTGCAAATAAGGAGAAACTTATTTCCTAATATTCATTCATTCATTCATTCATTCATTCATTCATTCATTCATTCATTTATTTATGAGACTTATATGCCACCTTATCTCCCAAAGGACTCAGGGTGGCTTACAAAATAAAAACAATCCAATACAAATATACAAATATTAAAAAACAATTAAACCAAAGGCCTCATAAATATGCCAATTAAAATAAATTTAAAACCCTCCCCCCCCCATCAGTCCGGGTAGGCTAGTTGGAACAGCCAGGTTTTTAGGTCACGGCGGAAGGAGTGGAGGTCAGGGGCCACCCGGAGCTCCAGGGGAAGCTGGTTCCATAGGGTGGGTGCTCCCACCGAGAAGGCCCTCCCCCTGGGAACCGCCAGCCGACGTAATAGTGAGAACAATTAACCAGTGAAACCAGTGGTGGGATTCTACCGGTTCGGCTTGGTTCGGGAGAACCGGTAGTAAAAGAAATGCTACAGTTCAGCCAAACCGGTAGTGAAAAAAACAGCCAGCAGTTCGGCCGAACCGATATTTCTTGTTTTCCTCCTGACCATCAGCTATTCTGATGATCAGCTGTGCCGGCCCAGGAGGCTTCCCTGAGGCCCAAGAGGCAAAAAACCCCAAAACGGATTGCCGGGGGCGGGGGGGCTGCAAAAAAAAAAAGAACCCCACGCCCACCCAGTCACATGGCCACACCCACTGAGCCACACCCACAGAACCGGTAATAAAAGTATTTGCATCCCATCCCTGAGTGAAACAGCTTGGCTTCAGAAATGGTGGGTGCCCCAACACTGGAGGTTTTTAAGAAAAGATTGGACAGCCACCTGTCTGAAATGGCATAGGGTCTCCTGCTTGAACAGGGGGTAAGACTAGAAGACCTCCAAGGTCCCTTCCAGCTCTATTCTGATTAATTGGTTGTAAAACAAACATGCCATCTACAAAATACTTAGATACGCCTTCAAAATAGGTTGATCATCATGACATTTCCTGGAAAGACACGCCACAGTGGAACCAATTTCTGTTTTCACTTCTAGGACGTTTCTCAATCAGAGAAGCAATCTGGTTGAGCTTTCCGTTTGGTGGTGCATTGAGGTTCAACAGCCTGTTCCATAGAACTGCTGAGTTTCAGAAACTACTGAGTTTCATTTGTAAATAACATTACAGTTACATCTGCACTGTCCCCAGGATGGTGAGTGCCAAATCTATGTGGACCATATTGGCTAAGATTTCTATCTAGCCTTGATTTCAGGCTAGTCAGGCATCCTAGGAATAGCCATCTCAACCCATCTGCAGAGAGACAATTTGGGAGAAGCATCGGCCTTGTATTTATTAAAACCTCTGATGAATAATGTTAAAATTGGCGTGGGAGTGAATGGCATTCTTCTTATTTTCCATGTTTAGTTCCTTTGCATTTTAACAGAATAGGTCTTATTTCAGTTGATTGAAATAGAAAGGCTACCTTCCCTCTTTCCTCTCTTCCTTTTTTCTTTCCTTCCTTCCCATCTCCCTTCCCCCTTCTCTTTTTCCTCCTCCTCCCTCCTTCCCTTCCCTTCCTCCCTCCCTTCCCTTATTGAAAATTATCTTTTCATTTGACCAAAACATTCAAAAGCAAATTCTTTTTCCCTGAAATTAAAGAGCAATTACTAGATAAATGCAAGTTATTTTAACATAGTACTAATTTAGGAGCAGTTATTCATAGCTTTGTGGGCAGAACTCAGATCTCCCTCCCCCCAATCTCAAAAATCTGCAGGCAAACCATAATTTCATTATAACAAAAGGGGGAAAGGGAATCCTTAACTTGTGTAAAGGGATTTGCATTTCATTCCGATGGAATGAAATAAAACCAAATTAAATGTTTAATTGTCTTGGTCTCACCCACTGGCTGGAAGTCATGTGTCCTCTCCAGCCTTATGTTGAATGCCTCCCAAGCGACTTGTATGAACCTTGACTTGAAACTTGTTCTGCTTCTCTGTTCTAGAGTGGTGGATGACGTGCTCTCCACTTTTGATTGATTAATTACGTGCCATCAAATTGATGTTGACTCTTAGTCACCCCTAGGAATCTCCATGGGATGATCTGTTCCTAACCTGTCCCTTCAGGTCTTCCAGTGATGCTGTCACCATTACTGTAATTGAGTCCTCCACCTCTCTACTGGTGAGCTCTTCTTCTCTTTCCTTCACCTTGCCCAACTTTAGAGCCTTCTCCAAAGAGATGGGTCTTCGTATAATGCAGGGTCCCCAAACTTGGCAACTTGTGGACTTAAGACTTGAAGTCCACAAGTCTTAAAGTTGCCAAGTTTGGAGACCTCTGGTCCAAAGCAAGATAATTTGAGCTTCGTCATTCTCTGGGTTGATTTTTTTTGATGATCCGTTGCCTTTTTTGTTGTTATTGTTCACTGTATTCTTAGAAGTCTTCTCCAATCCAAAGTTCAAAAGCATCAACCTCTTTCTATCTGGCTTCTTTAAAGTCAACTTTCGCTTCCACAGAATGTCCCTGGGAAAGGCATGGCCTCTACTTGACCCAGGCAAAACGTTAGACTAAGGGTGTGCATGATAGGAAGAGAATCAGTGCACAAGTGAGGAAAGAGATGTTCCTTTCTTGTTTCTTACATGGGTTTTGCTTCCCAGATGGTCTGTCAGAGGCAGCTCCAAAGAGCAGATGCTTCACTCACGTGTTCGAAATAGCCAACTTTTCCCCTGGTTACTGCTCTGTCATTCTGTCACCAGTATATAAACTATCTTCAGTTGCAGTGAAAAAGCAACATCTAATTTTCCAGGTTGCTTCATTCTTTCCTCTGGTCCTTCATCTTTTCCTCCAGCTGTTAACCAATGTTCTTTGGCCACTCTGTTTTCACTGGACTCTTTGTGAGGTGTTTTCCCACCCCACAATTGGTCTTTCCCCCAAGAAGCTTTTTTTTTTGAGGGGGGAATTTCCATACGTTTTGGAATTCCCCCAATCCTGCTCACATCTTCCCTCATCCACAGAAGGAAGCATAATATTGCCTTCTCAAATTCAGAATTTTTCTATGCAAATCTAAAACAAGGATGTCCAACCTTGGCCCCTTTAAGACTTGTGGACTTCAACTCCCAGGAACTTTGGGAGTTGAAGTCCTCAAGCCTTAAAATTGACAAGGTTGGATGCCCCTCGTCTGACATCTACGAAGTAAAGTACAGAAAAACAAGGCCCTGATTTGAAAAAAAAAGTTGGGGTAATTTGTTTTACGTCGGGTTAGACCGATGTTAATTTGAACGCCGAGAGAGTCATTTTCACTTACTCAAAATGTCAAGAAGGAACAGTCCTTATTTATCAGCCAATTCCACACGTGCGGTTGAGAGCTGAACATGTCTACCAGCCAGCCTTCCAGTTAATCTGCGGCTTATTCTGAGTGCAATGTCAAATTGCTTAACAAGGCAGAGAACGATTGTGTCATGCGTAAGAATCCTCTGTAACCGAACAGCGTTCTCATTCTTCTCTCTCCTCCAGGAATTGAAACTTGAAGAGGAAAGCATGATAAACGAATTTTGAAAAAGAAAGAAAAGTTAACAAAACAACTGTAGATAAATGCTAATGGGGACTTGAAACCACCATGTTGGTTTTCCTTATAGGGTTTTTGATCACACAGTTAAGAAAGGAGTTAGATGTATGAAGAAAACTCTTTTTCTTCTTCTTCTTCTGCCACCAAGGGCCCATTTGAAGGCCTGGGTCTTGTTAGCAGACCTCCTAGCAGACATAAAAGACGAGGTTCGGTTGATTTATTGCTAAAAAGCCCATGCGTAGGAATCTACACGAAGTTGTGGGTGCTTCATCACTGGAGGGTTTTTAAGAAGAGACTGGAGAGTCACTTGTCTGAAATAGCATACAACAGGGGTGTCAAACACAAGGCCCATGATCTGGCTGGATCTAGCCTGTGGCTCCGTCCTGGAAAGTGTAAGGGGCCGGCCCACATTGCTTCAGCCCAGTCTACCCAATGCGAAGAGGAAACATCGGGCGAGCATGGCTTTGGCCTGATCTACCCAATGCGAAGAGAAAACATGCCAGCAGTTTGGGGAGTGGCATCAAGATGGCCATGCCTGACCAGTCGGACATGCCCACCCAGTCAGCCAGGCCCAGTGAGTGGCGTCAAGATGACTACACCCACCCAGTCGGCCACGCCTGCTCGGGCCCCTGAGATCAACCACAGCCCTGATGTGGCCCTCAATGAAATTGAGTTTGACACCCCTGGTATAGGACAGTGGTGGCTAACCGTTTTGGGCTCCTGTGCCAAAAATTGTGTGTGCGCTCACATGCCAGCACCCAGAAGGCAATGCGCCCCACCCCCGCATGTGCGCGCAACTCCCCCTCTTACCTAAGGTGACCAGATTTTAACATTGGTAAAGCAGGACACCATTGACGGGGGACAGGGGGTTCTTGATTAAAATTTCGGTCTATATGAAACGGTTCTTGCTTAAGGCAGAACCTCCCTCCTTCCCCCTCCCCTTAAAAAAAAGCGGGAAGCCACCTTGAAAAAGAGCCTCGGCACAAATAAAAAACATGCAGTGGCAGAAATGCCAGGTTGAAGGAAAGGGGAAGAATGGCTGAAGGGGGGAGGGATTTTATGAATTCTCTTTCTCTCTCTCTCTCTCTCCCCTCTCTCACACACACACACAGACAGATAGATTTAGGTAAAGATTCGGCGGTGGCCTCTCCCCCTCATTCCCAGGAGACTCCCACCCAGCACGGTTTTACCTCCGCAGCCTCAGGAGGAGCAGCAGCCAGTCCAGCGAAGCCACCCAAGCAGCGGAAACAAAGCCTGCTCAGGCCGCAAGGCGGGCCTGCTCTGCTCTTGCCCCCTCCTCTCTTCTCTCTCCGCCTGCTGCAATTCCTGGGAAGCACCTGGCCGAGCAAAGCACAATTCACCTGGGCTGAGCAGCCATTTTTGCTGCCAGCCCAGCAAGGGGCCGCCTGTGGCGCCGTTTTGCTGGAGCGGAAAGGCAGGACCAAAGCCCGCAGCGGGGAGGGGCAGCGAGGAGCGTTCGCTGGCTTCTTCCACGCCGCCTTCACTACACAGCAAACACCCACTCCTCCCCTCGCCCCTCTGGAGGCGTGGTGCTTTTGGAAGGAAGCCCACCCTGGGTCAGAGAAGACAACAACATGCATCCCTCCCTGACACTAACATGTGCAACATGCACATTCCCTCTCTCTCTCTCTTGGCTTGCAGCTGCAGCTGCTCTCAGGCAGGGTCAGCCCAGAGCCTGCAATGACAAGCCCCACCCTGAAGTTGGAACTTTTGTGCATTCTTTCTGAAAAATGGGACTTTAAAAACCCCGGGATGCGGGACAAATTGTGGCTTGGGACTGTCCATAGCGGGGCGATCTGATCTTACTCTTACCTGCACTGCACATGCGCGCGCCTCCCAGCTGATTTTTCGGCCTGTTTGAGGCCTTTTTCAGCCTCCCTGAGGCTCGAGGCAAGCCTCTGCACCCTCGGGAGGCTGAAAAACAGAAATACCTTCCAGAAATACTGGAAGTGCCCATTTTCAGCCTCCAGAGGGCCTCTGGAGCCCGGGAGCTGTTTCGCCCTTCCCGGAGCTCAAGCGAAGCCTCTGCAGCCTTTGGAGGCCGAAAATGGGCCCGTATTGTCATTTCTGGTAGTGACAAACCGGGCTGGGGCTTGCATGCCATAGGTTTGCCATCAGGGGTATAGGATCTACTGCTTGAGAAGAAGGCTGGACCAGGGGTGGGATTCAAGTTTTTTAACAACCGGTTCTGTGGGTGTAGCTTAGGTGGTGGGCGTGGCTTGGTGGTCATGTTATTGGCTGGGTGTGGCCAACTCAATATCACTCACATCGAGGCACGCATCTCCTTGCCTGGCCTCTCATGACTATGGGATGCTGCAACAGTCGTAAGTGTGAAAAATGGTCACTTTTTTCAGTGCCATTGTAACTTTGAATGGTCACTCCACACAAGCAAAGTACCAGCAAAGGAGGGAAAAACTCCAGAAGTTCCAGAGACAGGAAGTCTAGTCCTGCCAAGAATGTAATAAGGGTTAATGGAGGCAGTTTCTGTAAGCAACACCAGAATGTTTCCTTCCTGCCTTCCTTACAGGATTAGGCCAGTAATTTCTTCTAACAACGGTTCTCGAACTGCTTAGAATGTTAACAACCGGTTCTAGCGAATAGGTGCGAACTGGTAGAATCCCATCCCTGGGCTGGACTAGAAGACCTCCAAAGTTTTCCAGCTCTATTCTGATTCTGATTCAGGACACTATTTTATATTTTTATATTACTCAACTAACTGCACTATTCTGGCACTACTAGATAAAGATCTGTGGCTATGGAGAGACTTTAGGCTGATTCCTCTTTTGATTCCACTCCCAGGTTCTGCAACTCCTCCAGATTTTGGTTGTGATGCCAGATTTTGGTTGTGTGATTCCTGAATAATGACACTGGGTTTTTTTTCCCCCCACTTGGGGTGGGAAACTCAACACTGAGTAGCTTAATCCCTAAGCAGATTTGGTTTTCAAAAAAGCAAACACTGTACCACACACACACACACACAAGGCCAAATGGCCGTGTTCTGCATCTTATAGGAAATCAGCCATGGTTTTAACAGACTGTGTGTATTTGGCTACCCTGCGAAACCATCATATATGGTATATGGTGTTTCTTTTTTTTAAATAAACTTTATTAGTCTTTTATGACTTTTGAAAAAAAACAAAGAGTACAAATATCTTAACTTTAACAGTTTGTTGCATTCATCTTATACTACTATTTTGTGGATTATTTACAAATATATACAATTTATGCGAATATAAACATTAGTTTATATGTTGCTTTATCATTAATTTTTTCATCATCCATTTATCTATCTTTGCTCAATCCAGTCATGCCATTTTTCCCAAGTCTTACAATACTCAGTCTTCTCTTTCTCTTGTAACATCAGAGTTAATTTATCCATCTCAGCACAAGTCATTATTTTTTGAATAATCAATTCATCTGGTGGTATACATGTATGTTTCCAGCACTGGGCATAGGCGATTCTGGCTGCAGTTCGAATATGTAGTACTATATATTTTATATTTCCCCCATATTTCTTTTTGAATATCAACAGTATATGGTGTTTCTATTGAGGCATAGTGTGATGTGAACAATTGATAAATTGATTATGCGGCATCAAGTTGTTTTCAATTCCCGGTGACCATATAGAGATATTTTCTCCATGGTTATGCATTGGTTGAAAAATGTGTTGTGTTGACTTTGAGACTTTGTGACAATTCTGCTGTTTTGACTAGGCAGCAGTAACAGTAGCAAAGTTAGAAGGGACCTTGGAGGTCATCAAGTCCAACCCCCTGCTCATGCAGACGATCAGGGGTCTTCAAACTTGGCAAGTTTAAGTCTTGTGGACTTCAACTCCCAGAATTCCTGAGTTAACATGTCTGGAGAAGACATTCTGGGAGTTGAATTCCACAAGTCTTAAAGCTGTCAAGTTTGAAGACCCCTGCAGAAGATCTATACTGTTTCTGACAAACAGCTGTCCAGTCTCTTCTGTCAAGCCTCCAGTGATGGGGCACCCACAACTTCCAAAGTCAATTTGTTCCACTAGTTGATCTATAGGAATTTTCTCCTCAGTTCTAGGTTTCTTCTCTCCTTGATTAGTTTCCATCCATTATTTCTTGTCTTGCCTTCTGGTGCTTTGGTAAATAAGTTTGTTTGTTTGTTTGTTTGTTTGTTTGTTTATTTATTTATTTATTTGGATTTGTATGCCGCCCCATCTCCGGGGGGACTCGGAGCGGCTCACACAAAGAATCGAAGGCATTAAAATATACAAGCCATCCAAATAAATCCCTAAAACACAATTTATTTATTTATTTATTTATTCGACTTATATGCCGCCCCCTCTCCCAAGGGACTCGGGGTGGCTCACACTAAAATACAATACAACAATAAATTACTTAAAACTATATTAATCAGGTTATAAGCCGAATAAGCAATTTAAAACCCCCATATTAAAACAAAACCCCAAGAGTCAACATAGCCCAGATTGTAAAAACAGCCAGGTTTTTAACTCGTGGCGGAAGGTGCGGAGATCGGGAGCCAACCGGAGCTGATTAACCTGATTAGTTAAAAAAGACCCCAACCAACCTCAATCTAGGCCGGCCTGTAAAAACAGCCAAGTTTTAAGATTGCGGCAGAAGGAACGAAGGTCGGGAGCCAGCCGCAACCCCAGGGGCAGCTGGTTCCACAGGCTGGGCACCCCCACAGAGAAGGCCCTCCCCCGGGTGACCGCCAGCCGACATTGTCTGGTCGACAGTACCCCGAGGAGGCCCTGCTGGTGGGGGCGCACTGGGCGATTGGAACTCGATGGCGGTAGGAGGCACTCCTGCAAATACCCCGGACCCAAGCCATGAAGGGCTTTATATATATTTTTAAGTTGGGCCCCCTCTTGGTTGTATGCATTAAACATGCATTAAAAGTACATCAAGATACAAACCTGACATTTTGATACATGTCAGGTTTGTATCTTGATGTACTTTTAATGCATGTCAAGTTCTTCTTGATGCTTTTGTAATAAGTTTTGATCATATTTTTATGTATTTATGGTTTGTAGACCGGTGCCTGTTAAATGAGAGCCAATATCGTTGACATAAGCGATACAATTGATATGAAACTGGATAACGTACTTGCAGATGCTAGCACTCTGCAGTCTTGACTGCATTTCAAAAGCTCTTTGCGAGCTATTCACATTTCCTTTCTGAGCGAGCAATAGATAAGGAGTGTTTTCCTCAGCTGCTGAGTCATGATTCATAGAACATGATATGTCTGAATGCAGTTTGTAAATCATGGCTTACAGCTCAGCTTGCCATACAGACAAATTGTGGCGTATTCCAGCCATGTTTAAACTTAGAGGGATGTGCAGTCATAGTCAGAGAGTGAGAAAAATATTGGAGCTTCCTTTGCAAGGTCACGTCAGCCATCTGGCCTGGGTTGACACTGCTGGACCAAGCTCATGCATCCTTCCATCATTTGCAAGAGATGGAGGTTGGGTTGTGATGTCATCGCACCTATTATATCACCGGGAAGAAATTTCAGTGTGTTATGGATACCTGTGGTCGGACTTGCTCTGTTGGTATGGTCTCGCTCTGAATCAGGTTTTTTTTTTTGCAGAAGCTGAAATTAGCAGCACAGTTTTTATTTTGACTGAAAAGAAAGAAGCTTAGGCTTCATAAGCTTTCTGTTCTCTGTTTCACTTTCTTCAAAACCACTAAAGCTATTTCTAGTGATGTTTACATCCCCATTGCTTTACTTGAGACATGGACCCCATCCCACGTGCCCCCAGGACATCTGGGGTGA